>CM055078.1:4002207-4137118 GCA_029204045.2 Tillandsia leiboldiana | reverse complement strand
GATTTTTCGTTGTGGTATTGCAGGCACATAGGAAATTGCAGATGACCAAACGCTCAACTCAAGCACTTCTTGCAACACTACCAAAAGGGTGATTCCTCGGAATCAAATGCAATTATTCGAAGAAAAGAGCCTCGTAGTTCATCAACAAGACGACGATCAAGAAAAGCGATGATCAAACAAGACGCTTTCACCAAAGTATCAACTTCACAATCATTTCCGACGTACACCAAAACTCGAAAGGTTTGGGTACGCAAAGGTGAAATCTTCCCTTGTCTTGTTACAAATTTTCCTTGCATGCATATGAAATTCGTCTTGGTATCTGGATAGCGGTTGTTCCCGTCACATGACCGGACAAAACTGCTTTCAAAATTTTGAGAAAATCTCCGAGGACTTGTAGTTTTCGGAGACGGTCAGTCTTCCAAAATTGTTGGAAAAGGACAGTAGCTATTCCAGATGGCCCGATTCTGAATAATGTGTTATTTGTTGATGGCCTTAAGACTAACCTCATAAGTATCATCAGTCAACTTTGTGACAATGGTTTTTCAGTTATTTTTCATCTGTTGAATGCATTGTAACTGATAAGGACCATGTTTTCTTTTTAAAGGGGTTAGATCTGAAAACAATTGTTATGTTGTCCCAATAAAATTTCTGAAAATTGTAAACTTAGCCTCTTTGAATAATGAAACACTTTGGCATGAAAGGCTAGGTCACATAATTTTAAGGAACTTGCTAGAATTTCAAACAAAGACGTGGTCAAGGGGGTTCCAAAACTTTCACTTAAACAAAACATTGTGTGTGGTGGTTGTCAAAAGGAAAACAATCCAGGACTGCACACAAGAACTTGAACCACGTTGGTACTAACGGCCCTTAGAATTATTGCATATGGATCTTATGGGGCCGACACGTCAACCATCTTGGGAGTAAATGGTATATTTTCTTATTGGTTGATGATTTCTAGATACTCATGGGTAGCATTTTTAAAAGAGAAAGCTGATACTTTTGATTCTTTTCACGAGATTTGCTTCGTATTATGATTGAAAAGAATGAAAAGATCATTCGTGTTAGAAGTGATAGAGGTGGAGAATTCATAAATTCTAAATTCATTGATTTTTGCACTTCCAATGGCATTAAACATGAATTCTCAGCACCCTATACACCTCAACAGAATGGTGTAGTCGAGCGCAAAAACAGGTTGTACAAGAGATGGCACGTGTTATGCTTCATAGCCGAATTTACCGTTATATTTTTGGGCTGAAGCTGTGAACACTGCATCTATGTTATTAATCGAGTTTATTTGCGCCCGGGAACTTTAAATACACCATATGAACTATGGTTTTGTAGAAAACCAAATCAAATATTTTCGTATCTTTGGGAGTCGGTGTTACATTTTACGTGACCGCGAAAATCTTGGAAAATTTGACTCTCGAAGTGACGAAGGGATTTTCTTGGGTTATTCTACAAATAGTAGAGCATATCGGGTATTTAACTTGGAATCTAAAACGATGTAGAATCCATAAATGTTAAAGTAGATGAAGCTTTCCACTTTGCATCTGATAAATCTACCCCTGATATCTCTCTTGATGATGATACTCCTGTAAATGCATCTTCTCATGATAATACTTCCATATTAATGATGCATCTAATGGTTCTTCAAGTTTATCTGATGTGCAGGAATCATCTCATGTACCTCCGAGTACTCCATTACCTCAAACGTTACGCATCTCCAAGGATCATCCTGAATCAAACATTATTGGAGACCCACAAGAAGGAGTCAGAACTCGGAGACAGTTGGTTTGTGGATTCGCTTGTTACGTCGAACCAAAGAACCGATGAAGCTCTTCAGGATGACTACTGGATTGAAGCAATGCAGGAAGAGCTCCATCAGTTTGAACGAACAAAGTCTGGGAATTAACGACGCCTCCGAAGCAACACAATGTGATCGGTACTAAATGGATTTTCAAGAACAAGAAAAATGAGGATGGTACCATCATCAGGAACAAAGCACGTTTAGTTGCTCAAGGCTACTCTCAAATAAGGTAGTAGACTTTGATGAAACGTTCGCCCCTGTAGCTAGACTCGAGTCCATTCGTATCTTATTCGCTATTGCTTGTCACTTTAAAATAAACTCTTTCAAATGGACGTTAAGAGCGCGTTTTTAAATGGGTTTTTAAGTGAGGAAGTTTATGTGGCTCAACCGAAAGGTTGTTGTAGACTGTTAAACTACCTAACCATGTTTTTCGTTTGAAAAATGCTCTTTACGGTTTAAAAACAAGCACCGCGAGCGTGGTACGAAAGGTTGACAAAGCACCTTTTGGAGAAGGGCTATACTCGAGGGGGAGCAGATCGACTCTCTTTGTGAAGCATTATCAGGATAACTTCATGTTGCACAAATCTATGTCGATGACATTGTATTTGGAGCAACAAAGGATAATGATGCTTCTAAATTCGCAGAAACCATGGAAAGCGAATTTGAGATGTCTATGATGGGCGAACTGACATAATTTCTGGGATTGCAAGTGAAACAAAATGGTGAAGGCATCCATCTGTGTCAATCCAAGTATGCAAAGGAGTTGGTAAGAATTCGGATTAGAAGATTCTAAAGATTTTCCTACTCCTATGGGAACTAGCAATAAGGGATTAGGAAGTGAATCTCTTAGTGATAGTGTAGACGAGAAACTCTATCGAAGTATGATTGGAAGTCTACTCTACCTCACAGCTAGTCGCCCGGACATATCCTTTAGTGTTGGGATCTGCGCGAGATATCAGTCATCACCAAAGGAGGATCGCCTGAAAGCGGTGAAACGGATCATCCGGTACGTCAAAGGAACTGTAAACTTCGGAATTTGGTATCCTATGGGAACAAGTCTTGACATTATAGGATATTCAGATGCCGATTGGGCAGGATCAGTGGATGATCGGAAAAGTACGAGTGGTGCATGTTTCTATCTTGGCCATTGTCTTGTTGCATGGCATAGTAAAAAGCAAACTGCATTGCACTCTCGACTGCCGAAGCGGAATATATCTCAGCGGGTAGTTGTTCAACTCAACTCATTTGGATGAAAGCGTGTTGAGCGACTTCCGGATTTCAGCAACTTCGGTAACTGTTTTATGTGACAACACTAGTGCTATAAACATTTCAAAAAACCCTGTGTTGCACTCAAGAACAAAACACATTGAACTTAGATATCATTTTCTTAGAGAGCTAGTTGAATCAAATATTCTTCAAATTTCCTACATTTCAACTGAAGATCAATTAGCTGACATTTTAACAAAACCTTTGGATCAAAAACGTTTTATTCATTTGCGTAAAGCAATTGGAATGCTTTCCTTGAAATAACCTCTTTTTGAAACTCTTGTTTAGGTTAGGTTTTGTTTTTGTGTTTTTGTTCATTATCTATGCTTAGACATAGAACATTAATTGAGCATTAGTTTTATTGACTTTAACTGCATCCTTTTATAAGTTTAGAAATTTATTATGCTTTGGATATCATAATAATTCATTTGATGCAATGATCATTTATGTGAATTAAATCATCTTTGTTTTGATCAAAGTCAATTTCTCTCTCGATGATCTCTTGGTATAGTTTTTATCTTATTTGACTATTTAGTCGAGTATGAAATCGAGATCAATATTTGGTTGAATACTTTATATCTTAAATAATTGATAGCCAATTGAGGGGGAGTCAAAGAAAAAGTGTTATGCTCAAAAGATGTGGAAAGAGTTACATCCCAATGAGGAGTGTGAAAACTACCACCACATGGAGGAAAGAGCTACCACCTCGGTCGTCCGAGTACTGTGTGCAGCTACCACATGTATACCAAGCAAGGTTTTTCAAGTTTGATTAAATAAAATGCATGTTGAAATACTTGACTCTGTCAAAATTTCAAGGTTGGTATAAGGTGGAAATTTTAATGAAAGATGCTCAAAGAGCCACTCTCTTCAATAAATTGACTAGATATATTATCTAACTTATCTAGGATTTCAGACATCTATTGATCTTGGTATTTCATTTTCTTTACCGAATTGATGATTTGATAAAGGCATTACTCATAAGATCAAGTTAGATGTAATTGAAGTTGTTCAACTTTAAGGGATTTAATTTTTATAAATCTTCGTTTCGTTATTTGAATATTTTTGATAGATTTGGCATAATCTATTTCTTGTTGTATGAAACGATGATTTTCATTTAAAGTTGATACACAAAAGTGCTTACATACTTTTTTTGGTTTTTGTGGAATTTTTCTGAAGAAAAAGTTGGAGCCGATCCGGATTGGACAAGCCGATCCGGATCCCGAACGCAGGTATTCTCTGCGGGTAGCCGATCCGGATCGGATTCACGAACTGATCCGGATCGCGGCTAGGGTTTTATATAGAACAAAAGGAGTTTGATTTCTTTTTACTTCAATCTTTTGTTCCAAAGTCTCCAGAGCTTCTCTCTCTAGAATTCATCCGTCTTGGAAGCTTACAAACTCAAGTTCTTCGATTCTAAGTAAGTTTTATTGATCAAAATCTCGGTTTTTCACAGTTTTTCATATTTTTCCTCAAAACGTGATGAAATTTCTGCATCTTTTTCGTTTGTAGATGGTTTTTGATCAAATTTCTTTTGAAATAAGAACTCTGGGTAGATTAGTTTTGATTATATGCTAGGTATTCTCATGATAAACGAATTTTTGGCCTTCGATTTCAAAAATTTCGGTTTTAGGGCATATAATGGGAATTTTCGAAAATCATGCGATTGATCTATTTTTAAAATTCTTTTTGCAAAACTAATTTGATTCTTAGTCTCTCTACACGATAATGATTGTTTGGGTACAATTTTTCAAATTTTTGAAAATTAACAATTTTTCGTGTTCTTGAGTTGTTGCTCACAGGATTTCTTTTCACAAGTAATAGCAACAATGACGTTTTCATGGATCATCTTTCTGCTAGTTGCAATGGTGCACACACGTAAGACTATAAAAGAAGAACAAGCTGAATCAAGTCAAGAAGAGACAAGGAAAGTGTGTCAAAATAATTCAGAATCAGATGAAGAAGATTGGGAGGAAATCTGTAAACAAGCACAACGAGCTGTTGATAAAGAAGACAGGTTGTACTTAAAGAGCAAAAAGCTGACGAAATCTTCCTCAACAACCAAGCAGTACACTAGGCGAAAGAATTCAAGGGGCATTGGAATTCAGATTGATGAACCCCTCACCAGAGCTCGCTCTCTCCCTAGAGAATCTCCATGGATTGAAGGTCAAGGTGCACCATCTGCATCTACACTGCATCCCTCAACGTCCTGGAGACACACTGCAAAAGCGAATGTATGGTCCTCCATTCGACAAGAACAGCGGAGATTATCTGCTGAACAAGACAGTTTGTCCGCAAACCTCCAACAGATTATCTCTGAGCAACACAAGATGAAAAGAAAGTGTTCCACAATATCAAAATTGCTTAAAGCAATTGTGAAGAAGTTAGATTGTAGCAATCCCACCAGTTCTGACTCAGGATGATCTAACCTCAGACTCTAATTTTTTTTTTCTTTTGCAGGTTGTTAGTTTTAGTTCTTAAGTTTCCTTCAATTTTTGAACTTGTTAACTCTTCTTATTTTGCAATTTTGGCTTACTTTGTGACAAAAAGGGGGAGAGAATATTAGAACAGTTAAACAATGAAACTATGATCGATTGTCTAGCTGTGAACCATGAAGGTAAGTATAACTTCAACTTTTGGTTTTCTTTTGTGATTGCATGCATGCCTCGACTAACTATTCGATTAACTATTTGGGCATGTAATATAACTAACAAGTTGATGTTCACTAACAATGTTGTGACATTTGGATTTTGAATGCATAGAAGATATGTTGGTTTGTTAACTATGATCCAATTACATATCTGAATGTATAAATGTCATGGTAAGTATAAATGAGTATAAACTTCATCTCTGTGTGTGGTTTTTGAATGACATAAAATTCTTGAGGTATCTAACGATTTCTTTTGTCAAGGATGATTTCTTTTGCAGAGAGTACAGATGTCTAAGTCTAGAGTCTGTTTTAGAAGTTTAACTCATGTATCTATCTTTATTTGGATCTCATTGGAAATTTTTGTTGTATGGTGATATCAACAAAAATATCTTTTTGAATTTTCTTGAGTGGATTTGTGTTTTGTCACGAAACCGCCAAAGGGGGAGATTGTTACGGAATTTGAGTTGGCGTATTTCGTGAATTCGGTTAAGTCTTGAAGATTGAAGATAAAGAAGGTTGGATCATATAACTCAATCTCAAGAAAGAAGAATTCAAAAGGATCAGGTATGTTTAACTAATTATCTTTGGTGATCCGAATACTTCTTATAGTGTAGAAACACTTGGATGAATTTTTAATTGCATAAAAATCAAAAACTGGACATGGGACATGTTCAGGATCCGGATCAGACACTTCGATCCGGATCCCGAAGGGTGTTAGTTCATACGCAAATTCAATCCGGATCGTAGCCTCCTTTGATCCGGATCCCGAACACTGGTTTTTACCGCAATATATGAACGATCCGGATCAAGCATTTCAATCCGGATCCCGAACATTGGTGTTTGGTGAATTGTATGAACAATCCGGATCAGGCACTTCGATCCGGATCCCGAACCTTTGTTTTTCTGGAAACTGTCTGTCTCGTTACTGCAATCCGGATCGCCTAAATCCGATCCGGATCGCCGTCCTGAAAAATTCCAGAAAAGGTTTGTTTTTGATTCTTATCCTCTTCCAACGGTTTCTAACCTATAAATAGACCCTTTAATTCATCTTTTAGGGTACGACGAAAAATGGAAAAAATACGACCGAAATAGAAAAATCCACATATAGAGAAGAAAGGAAATACTAGATTTAATTCTATGTTTCTTCATCTATTTTATTAATTTGATTCTAGGTTTTCCAAACTCAGATTTTGAGTAGAATCAAATTAATGAATACTTAGATGGTATTTCCGATCTATTTCTAATCTAAGTATTCGGCGGATCATCACCACTCAAAAACAACGATTTTCCCAAAATCGGCGCGTGGACTCGCGTGGCCTTGTGGATTCAAGGTGCTACCGCTCTCGTGGATTCGGAGCGAGGTACGTTCGTGGATTCGAGACGTGCTACTGGGTGAAGACCGTGGATTCGGTCGGACGTCGTGGATTCGACGTTGGACGCCGTGGATTCGGCATTGGACGCAGATCGTGGATTCGAGAAGCGTTGCGGAGCGAGCGGAGAAGATCAACAAGGAGCGTGTGGAAAAAGGTTGAGTCGTCTGTGAGTACGGTATATCACCTTTGTATGTGTTATAATTCTAGTGGATTTCACCGTGTTATCGGTCCCGTGATTTTTTACTCCGGTTTGGAGTTTTCCACGTAAAAATCTCTGCGTGTTATTTATTTTTCCGCATTGGGTTTTATATCGCAAAGATTTTTGAGTGTTTATTGTTTACACCTATTCACCCCCCTCTAGGTGTTTTTTCCCCTATTTAGATCCAATTATACATAACCCAACATTTTATGTTCTAAGTGAGGCGGCTGAGGTCGCAGTTTTGTTTTATATGCTCGTATTGCTTACACGCACACCGGCGGTCTGGCCACCGCACATGGTGTATTTTTCCGGAAAGATGGTAAGAATTACCCGTGTACCCCACGACTAGTGATGATGGGGACCTCTCACGGTGAGGCAAACTGCTACTTGGGCAGTGGAGGGGTTGGAGGCACCAAGAATTGAGCACGGTATTTGGGGTTGGGGCCCAACTTGTTTTTAAATTCTGGGGTAGGGGCCCAGCGTGATTTGTGACAGGGATTTAGCGGTACATGAGGGGGAAGTAAATGCTCTGGTGTATCGGTTTGTCTTTTCAGTTATTGCATTTACTGTTTACATCTACTTTATCAGTCACTGACTACCCACACTGTGACAGGTCCGAGCAGGGGTGGGAACCGGGACGACGGTGAGGCATCGGTTAGAGAACCCTAGCCAATGTGGCTATTTCACCCTTTTAGTTTTATGGTTATCTTTTACTGTTCTTGGTTAGTATAGTTGTGATTACTTGTGGATGGTTTATTGTGGATGTTGGATTGAGGATTTAGTGTAGGAATATCTACTTATATCTGTGAATGTTGAGATGTATGAATGCGGCTCGTTTTCAAATACAAACATGGTTTCAAAAGCGTTTTCAAACCAAGTGTCGTGTGGGCACTGATTTCTAAACCCGTGGATATTTATCCTTTCAAGCAAGGTTGCCGCTTAAAAGAGGTTGCGAAAATGTTTTGTAAAACTGGGTGTCATGTGGGCACGATCTTTCAAAACTATGGTGATTATGATTGTATGGTTTAGTGTAACTTCTCCTTATTATTGTAGATGATTGCATGGTTAAAGTATTTGTGGTGCTCGGAACGCCGTACATATACAAAGGAGGCTCCGCCCGTTTGGGGAGTGAATGTGTATATGTGGCGGGTCTGGCGCGCACCGGAGGCGAGGTTCTTTTAAAGAAAAAAAAATATGTATGCGTTTTCCGCTCTTTAGAACCTCCGTGGCGTGACAGATTATATGGTATCAGAGAAAACGACTTTAACCACGGCGGTCAGTGACCAACATCCACAGAGTGTAATACCACAAGTAACTAACGAAATTGATAACCTAGGATATAGGTGTGTAATGTAGGAGCGTGAGCGCGAGGAAAAAGGGATAGAGTCCCGTAGTTCGTAGGTCAAGGTGCTAGGCCATTTTTAAACTTAGGGTTGATGCGGTTACTTTGTATGCACAGATAACAGCCGGACGCGATCATTTATCGGCAACGCTGAAATGGACAGGATGGACTCAGCAGCCGCGGCAAATCGCTTACTTCGAAACCAGTTGCGCGACGTGGCTGGGCAACTGCTTACCCTCACCGAGCGGTTATGCTTACTGACACAGGACATAGGGGGTACCGACCATTATCAGTACAGTTCCAGATGTGACACACTTCGTGGGATACCAACTGCGGGTTTTCCCACCTTTCGTGAGGCGGTGGACACGGCCACATGGGTAGAGCGGGAGCTCGCCGACGCACGCGCACAGCGGGGGCATCCCGGACATTATCTGGGCCAGAGATATTCCCACCCCCGTCCTGAGGGGGACCTTTTCTAGGGAGGCCGGGCAACCAAATGCCCGAGGACAGAATAGGAAGCCGGACGAGCGCCGACGGGAGGAACAGAACTGTTAGGAAAGCCTTGCGTCATCTGTGGGAGGGCACACCAGGTGACGGGTTGTCCATGGAGGTACAACCACTGTTTCCGTTGTGGCAAGCCAGGCCACTCCCGCACCTCATGCCCCCAGGTGCCAACTACTACCACCGCAGCACCGCAACAGGAGGAACGAGGAAAGGCTGCAACCCCCGTCCCGCAGAAGGACCTACCCGGCAGTCAGCACATGGCGGATCACGACGATTCCAGGTCTCTACCCCGCCATGCCGTGCGTCGTTGGCCCAAAGGTTGCGGTCGGGCTCCCCAAGCTACCACGATTGAGGACGCGATGTCCCGGAAAGAGTAATAACATGTAATGCTTTTAGTTTCATCTTCGATTTAGGAGTACCTATCACACCTGAGCATCCCACTCTTGTTCGACTCTCTTTCCCTCTCCTATTTCTCGTTTTACGCTGCGTCGTTAGGAGGAGAATCTTTCTTTTTCCCACCTACCCTTGCTGCTCTCCTGAATCCCGCTTTAGGAGTAGAGGTACTCTAGCTATGAGGAGATTCCCTCTTAGGCTTTTAGTTGAGCCCTCCCCAGCTTGCACGGGCGAGTAAATTTCTGGTGCAATAAGAGCTAGGGGAAGACCTTGAGTGGGGGTTAAGCTAGCTAGACGGCTAGGGAGACACCACTGCAACCAGCAAGGAGACTCATCCCACCGTGGGAAGCAGCTCCACCGGAGAGTCGAACTCTAGTGGCAGGGGTAGGCCTGGGTTCGAAGCAAACCACCTAAGTCCGTGGACTTAGGGTCACTGCTGAACCTTGAACTGAGGGGTATTTGCGGTGGGTATGTGGCAATCTTAGCTTCGGTGGATTTTGCAGCGCGACCCACCTCCCCGCTCTTTGACATAGCAGTCGTGAGGGACTTTTCGGACATTTTTCCGACCGAACTTCCGGGGATGCCGCCTGGACGTGAGGCTGATTTCTCTATTGAGTTAAATCCGGGCACGAAACCCATCACGAAGGCGCCATACAGAATGGCCTTCGCCGAATTAAAGGAACTGAAGGCGCAACTAGAGGACCTCCTGGTTAAGGGTTTCATTAGACCGAGTGTGTCGCCGTGGGGTGCGCCTGTTCTGTTAGTAAGGAAGAAGGATGGGAGCTTGCGTTTATGCATAGATTACCGGGAGATAAACAAGGTCACGGTGAAGAACAAGTACCCCCTGCGACGTATTGATGATCTGTTCGATCAACTGCAAGGGGCGACGGTATTCTCAAAGATCGACCTCCAGTCTGGCTACCACCAGCTCAGAATCAGGGGCGAGGATATACCTAAAACAGCTTTTCGAACTCGTTACGGCCACTACGAGTTCACGGTAATGCCGTTTGGGCTTATTAACGCCCCAGCAGTGTTTATGGATATGATGAACAGGATCTTCAAATCGTTCCTGGACCCATTTGTAGTGGTCTTTATCGACGATATCTTCATCTACTCCCGCACAGATAAAGATCACGAGGAGCACCTGCGAGTGATCCTCCAGACCGTACGGGATCAAAAGTTGTATGCCAAACTCAAAAAGTGTGAGTTTTGGCTCCGTGAGGTCGACTTTCTGGGACACATAGTTTCAGCGTCGGGAATTGCGGTGGACCCGAGGAAGATAGATTCCATGACCGATTGGGCTCGGCCAACAACGGTGACAGAAATCTGAAGCTATCTAGGACTGCGGGGTACTACAGACGCTTCGTGGAAGGCTTCTCAAAGATAGCCACTCCCCTGACTCGACTAACCCGGAAAGGAGAGAAGTTCGTCTGGACGGCCCAGTGCCAGAAGAGCTTCGAGGAACATAAAGACAGACTCACACGGGCGCCAGTACTCACATTGCCGAAGCCCGGTGAGGACTACGAGATCTATTGTGATGCATCTCGAAGCGGTCTTGGAAGCGTATTAATGCAACAAGGGAAGGTCATAGCATACGCATCATGACAGGTCAAGGATTACGAGCAGAACTACCCTACACACGACTTGGAGCTCGCGGCAGTCGTGTTTGCCTTGAAGCTTTGGAGAGATTATCTCTATGGGGCGCACTGCAACGTGTTTTTCGATCACCAGAGCCTCAAATACCTATTTACACAGAAGGAACTGAACTTACGGCAAAGGTGATGGCTGGAACTACTAAAGGACTACGATTTGTCCATCCACTACCACCCCGGGAAGGCAAATGTGGTGGCCGACGCCTTGAGTCGGAAAGGACAGACAGGGGAAACGGCACTGAGCGCCCTTACCCAACAGGATCGTCTAATTACAGAGTTCTCGCAATTGAGGCTGGAGGTAGTGCCAGCGGGTGCGGGTGCGAAACTTCTATCCTTGGTGGTGAAGCCTACGCTGATCGAGAGGATCTTGGAAGGACAAACAACGGACACGCAACTACAACTGGTGCGGGACAGGATATCCTTGAAGCAAGGTGGGAATTTTACGATTGGCACTGATAAAGTAATAAGGTTCCGGGGATGAATTTGCGTGCATGATGTGCCAGAATTGAGGAAAGAAATTCTAACGGAAGCGCATATATAATGCCCCCTACACTGCGCATCCCGGAGGTACAAAGATGTACAAAGACCTGAGGCAGACCTTCGGGTGGCCCAAATTGAAGAATGATGTGACGCAATTTGTGGCGCATTGTTTGGTGTGCCAACAGGTGAAAGCGGAACATCAGCGACCGGCGGGAAAACTACAACCATTGCCCATACCAGAGTGGAAATGGGAATGGATTACCATGGACTTCGTAACCGGTTTGCGGCGATCGCAACATGGACATGACGCGATATGGGTCATAGTGGACCGTCTGACGAAATCGGCCCACTTTCTGCCTATCCACACGACGTGGACCCGAGACCGGCTAGCGCAAACCTACATCGACGAGGTGGTAAGATTTCACGGAGTACCATCGTCGATAACTTCTGATAGGGACACACGCTTTGTGTCAAATTTCTGGCGGAGCCTGCAGCAGGCACTGGGGACCAAACTGCAGTTCAGCGCGGCCTTCCACCCGCAGACGGACCGGCAATCGGAACGGGTGATCCAGATTCTCAAAGATATGCTTCGAGCTTGTGTGCTAGATCTGGGTGAGGGATGGTCGTGTTACCTACTCCTCGTGGAATTCGCCTACAATAATAGCTACCAAGCTAGTATTCAGATGGCGCCGTACGAAGCCTTGTACGGGTGCCGATGTCGATCGCCTATTTGCTGGGACGACTTGGGGTAGCGGAAGCATTTGGGGCCAGACCTTGTAGAGGAAACAGAGGCAAAGGTGCGCCTTATCAGGCAGCGGCTGTTGACCGCCCAGAGCCGGTAGAAGAGCTACGTGAATCAGAGGCGACGGGAATTGGAATTTATGATGGGGGAACACGTGTTGCTTCGTGTATCACCGTCTAAGGGGACAAGACGGTTCGGCTTACGAGGGAAGCTGAGCCCACGGTGCGTGGGACCGTTCGAAATTTTGGAGCGCATGGGCCCGGTGGCATACCGGTTGGCCTTACCGCCAAACCTCGAACGGGTACACAATGTGTTTCACGTCTCGATGCTCCGAAAGTACCTTCCCGACCCGTCTCACGTCCTCGATGCCTCTGCCGTCGAGTTGCGTGAGGATTTGAGCTTCGAGGAAACGCCGATACGGATATTGGCACGAGAGGAAAAGAAGCTTCGCAACCGGACGATCCCCTATGTAAAGGTGCAATGGAGTAACCACGAGGAGCGCGAGGCGACCTGGGAACTTGAGACAAAAATGAGGGAGTATTTCCCTGAGTTATTTAGCGAGGGTTAAGGTTAAGTTTCGAGGACGAAACTTCTTTTAAGGGGTGTGTGGTGTAATATCACGACTTTTCTTGTAACGTTTACCCTCATGCTAATAAAGTTTAAGTTATGGGAAACTGAATTAATGGGTTTACTTAAGTTGATAATCTTGAGCTGCGGGTATTTTTCTGTGATGGAGCTCGAAAAACGGTGAACGGCGGTGCGACCGGATCCGAATTCCGACTTACGGATCCCCCAAAAAGGGGTTGATAGAATCGCGGTAACCGGGATGTGCATCGGAATCCGGTCAAAAGATCATGCACACTTTTCGAGGAGATAAGAAATTATCTCTAAGGAATAAATAAATAATTAATTAATTAGGTATTAAATACCCGATGGATTTCTATGGTACGTACTGAGAAAGAAGAAAATCACATTTTCTGAAAAGAAACCCTAACCGAGAATGAAAAAAAAGAAAAAAGGAAAAGCGAAACCCTAACCGGAAAAGAAAAGGAAGAAAGAAGGAGAAAGCGGAGGGACCCGATCATCCCCGACGAACGTGCCGGAGCCGGGAGCGTGAACGGTTCGCCTTCTCCGACGAATCGCGGTAAGCGATGTTCCTTTCGGTTTTAGTTTCGAGTTTTGTTGTCGTCGTTTTGGTTTTGCCGTTCTTGTTACCCTTACCGCCGCCGCCGCGAAGCCCTAGGGCGTCGCCGCCGCCGTTGCCGCCGCCGCAAAGCCCTAGGGCACCGCCGCCGCCGTACCGCGTGCGGTGCCGCGCGGGGCAGGCACCCGCGCGGCTCCACCGCACGCGGCGTGCGCGTGCCGCGCTGGGCTTGAGCCCGCACGGCCGCGCAGCTTGCAGCGCGCGGGCTGGAGCCGCGCGGGGCTGTCGGCAGCAGCTTGGGCCGCGCGGGGCTGGCGTTCGCCCGGCCGCGGCACGCGCCGCGCGGGGCCGGTGCCCGCGCGGCCGCATGGCATGCAACGACGCGGGGGTGGCCGCGTCGCCCGTCGCGCGTCGTCGCCACCGCCGTGCCGAGTCGTGGCTAGTGTTTTTGGGTTTTTGGACTCGGTTTATTTACCGTTTATGTTTCTGATCTAACCGCGGTTCTTTTGGGGACTATTTTTAGGTCCGAGAGCCGATTGTGAGCGTGGTTCGATCTCAGGTGTTCCGGTCAGCACATTCGAGGTGGGTACCTTTGGTTATTTTCGGTGTAATGTCGTTCCCGTGTATTTCATATTATTAATGTAGATGTTTTGGTAAACTATCTAACCCCATTGCATGTAAATCCCGTTTTGTATTCTTACTGAGGCGGCTGAGGTCGCAGTACTGTTTTATGTTCTAACTGAGGCGGCTGAGGTCGCAGTTTCGTTTTATATGCTCGTATTGCATACACTCACACCGGCGGTCTGGCCACCGCACAAGGTGTGTTTTTCCGGAAAGATGGTAAGAATTACCCGTGTACCCCATGACTAGGGATGATGGGGACCCCTCATGGTGAGGCAAACTTCTACTTGGGCAGTGGAGGGGTTGGTGGCTCCAAGAATTGAGCACGGTATTTGGGGTTGGGGCCCAACTTTTTTTTAAATTCTGGGGTAGGGGCCCAGCGTGATTTGTGACAGGGATTTAGCGGTACATGAGGGGGAAGTAAATGCTCTGGTGTATCTGTTTGTCTTTTCAGTTATTGCATTTACTGTTTACATCTACTTTATTAGTCACTGACTACCCACACTGTGACAGGTCCGAGTAGGGGTGGGAACCGGGACGACGGTGAGGCATCGGTTAGAGGACCCTAGCCAATGAGGCTATTTTACCCATTTAGTTTTATGGTTATCTTTTACTGTTCTTGGTTAGTATAGTTGTGATTACTTGTGGATGGTTTATTGTGGATGTTGGATTGAGGACTTAGTGTAGGAATATCTACTTATATCTGTGAATGTTGAGATGTATGAATGCGGCTCGTTTTCAAATACAAACATGGTTTCAAAAGCGTTTTCAAACCAAGTGTCGTGTGTGCACTGATTTCTAAACCCGTGGATTTATCCTTTCAAGCAAGGTTGCCGCTTAAAAGAGATTGCGAAAACGTTTTGTAAAACTGGGTATCGTGTGGGCACCGTCTTTCAAAACTATGGTGATTATGATTGTATGGTTTAGTGTAACTTCTCCTTATTATTGTCAATGATTGCATTGTTAAAGTATTTGTGGCGCTCGGAACGCCGTACATATACAAAGGAGGCTCCGCCCGTTTGGGGAGTGAATGTGTATATGTGGCGGGTCTGGCGCACACCGGAGGCGAGGTTCTTTTAAAGAAAAAAAAAATATGTATGCGTTTTCCGCTCTTTTAGAACCTCCGGGGCGTGACAGATTATATGGTATCAGAGAAAATGACTTTAACCACAGCGGTCAGTGACCAACATCCACAGAGTGTAATACCACAAGTAACTAACCAAATTGATAACCTAGGGTATAGGTGTGTAATGTAGGAGCGTGAGCGCGGGAAAAAAGGGATAGAGTCCCGGAGTTCGTAGGTCAAGGTGCTAGACCATTTTTAAACTTAGAGTTGATGCGGTTACTTTGTATGCACAGATAACAGCCGGACGCGATCATTTATCGGCAACGCTGAAATGGACAGGATGGACTCAGCAGCCGCGGCAAATCGCTTACTTCGAAACCAGTTGCGCGACGTGGCTGGGCAACTGCTTACCCTCATCGAGCGGTTATGCTTACTGACACAGGACATAGGGGGTACCCACCATTATCAGTACAGTTCCAGAGGTGACACACTTCGTGGGATACCAACTGCGGGTTTTCCCACCTTTCGTGAGGTGGTGGACACAGCCACATGGGTAGAGCGGGAGCTCGCCGACGCACGCGCACAGCGGGGGCATCCCGGACTTTATCAGGGCCAGAGATGTTCCCACCCCCGTCCTGAGGGGGACCTTTTCCACGAAGGCCGGGCAACCAAATGCCCGAGGACAGAACAGGAAGCCGGACGAGCGCCGACGGGAGGACCAGAACCGCTAGGAAAGCCTTGCATCATCTGTGGGAGGGCACACCAGGTGACGGGTTGTCCATGGAGGTACAACCACTGTTTCCGTTGTGGCAAGCCAGGCCACTCCCGTGCCTCATGCCCCCAGGGGCCAACCACTACCACCGCAGCACCGCAACAGGAGGAACGAGGAAAGGCTGCAGCCCCCGTCCCGCAGAAGGACCTACCTGGTAGTCAGCACATGGAGGATCACGACGATTCCAGGTCTCTACGCCGCCTTGCAGTGCGTCGTTGGCCCAAAGGTTGTGGTCGGGCTCCCCGAGCTGCCCCGATAGAGGACGCGATGTCCCGGAAAGAGTAATAATAGGTAATGCTTTTAGTTTCATCTTCGATTTAGGAGTACCTATCGCACCTGAGCATCCCACTCTTGTCCGACTCTCTTTCCCTCTCCTATTTCTCGTTTTACGCTGCGTCGTTAGGAGGAGAATCTTTCTTTTTCCCACCTACCGTTGGTGCTCTCCTGAATCCCGCTTTAGGGGTAGAGGTACTCTAGCTATGAGGAGAAGCCCTATTAGGCTTTTACTTGAGCCCTCCCCAGCCTGCACGGGCGAGTAAATTTCTGGTGCAATAAGAGCTAGGGGAAGACCTTGAGTGGGGGTTAAGCTAGCTGGACGGCTAGGGAGACACCACTGCAACCGGCAAGGAGACTCATCCCACCGTGGGAAGTAGCTCCACCGGAGAGTCGAACTCTAGTGACAGGGGTAGGCCTGGGTTCGAAGCAAACCACCTAAGTCCGCGGACTTAGGGTCACTGCTGAACCTTGAACTGAGGGGTATTTGCGGTGGGTATGTGGCAATCTTAGCTTCGGTGGATTTTGCAGCGCGACCCACCTCCCCGCTCTCCGACATAGCAGTCGGGAGGGACTTTTCGGACGTTTTTTCGACCGAACTTCCGGGGATGCCGCCCGGACGTGAGGCTGATTTCTCTATTGAGTTAAATCCGGGCATGAAACCCATCACAAAGGCGCCATACAGAATGGCCTGCACCGAATTAAAGGAACTGAAGGCGCAACTAGAGGACCTCCTGGTTAAGGGTTTCATCAGACCGAGTGTGTCGCCGTGGGGTGCGCCTATTCTGTTAGTAAGGAAGAAGGATGGGAGCTTGCGATTATGCATAGATTACCGGGAGATAAACAAGGTCACGGTGAAGAACAAGTACCCCCTGCCACATATTGATGATCTGTTTTAGATTCTACCATCGTTTTAGATTCCAGGTTAAATACCCGATATGCTCTACTGTTTGTAGAATAACCCATGAAAATCCCTTCGTCACTTCGAGAGTCGAATTTACCAAGATTTTCGCGATCATGTAAAATGTAACAGCGACTCCCAAAGATTCGAAAATATTTGATATTCGGTTTTCTACAAAACCATAGTTCATATGGTGTATTTAAAGTTCCCGGGCGCAAATACACTCGATTAATAACGTAGACAGCGGTGTTCACAGCTTCAGCCCAAAAATGTAACGGTAAATTCCGGCTGTGAAGCATAACACGCGCCATCTCTTGAACAACCCTGTTTTTGCGCTCGACTACACCATTCTGTTGAGGTGTATAGGGTGCTGAGAATTCATGTTTTATGCCGTTGGAAGTGCAAAAATCAATGAATTTGGAATTTATGAATTCTCCACCTCTATCACTTCGAACACGAACGATCTTTTCATTTCTTTCAATCATAATACAATGACAAACCTCATGAAAAGAATCGAAAGTATCTGCTTTCTCTTTTAAAAAAGTTACCCATGTATATCTAGAGAAATCATCAACCAAAAGAAAAATATACTATTTACCTCCCAAAGATGGTTGACGAGTCGGCCCCTTTAAGTCCATGTGCAGTAATTCTAAGGGCCGGTTGGTACCAACGTGGTTCAAGTTCTTATGTGCAGCCCTTGATTGTTTTCCCTTTTGACAACCTCCACACACAATGTTTTCTTTAAAAGAAAGTTTAGGAATTCCCTTAACCACGTCTTTATTTGGAATCCTTGCTAGTTCCTTAAAATTTATGTGACCTAGTCTTTCATGCCAAAGAGTTTTATTATCCAAAGAAACTAGGTTACAATTTTCAGAAATTTTATTTGGAACAACATAGCAATTATTTTCAGATCTAACCCCTTTTAAAAAGAATAATTGGTTCTTATCAGTTACAATACATTCAGCAGAGGAAAATTTAACTAAAAAGCCATTATCACAAAGTTGACTAATGCTAATGAGGTTAGTCTTAAGGCCTTCAATAAATAAAACATTGTTCAAAACCGGGCCTTCTGGAATAGCATTTGTTCCTTTTCCAACAATTTTTAGAAGAACGACCATCTCCGAAAACTACAAGTCCTTCGGAGATTTTCTCTAAAGTTTGAAAACTGTTTTTGTCACCGGTCATATGACGGGAACATCCACTATCCAGATACCAAGACGAATTATCATAAGCATGCAAAGAAGTGTGAATGACAAGACAAGGGAAGATTTCACCATTGCGCACCCAAACCTTTTTGGACTGCGTTGGTAATGATTGTGAAGTTATTCTCCTTGGTGAAAGCGTCTTGTTTAATTGATTGCTTTTCATTGATGACGTCGTCTTGTGGGGTGAACTACCAAGGCTCTTTTCCTTTGAAAGGTTCTCCTTTGATTTTCGGGGAATCACCTTTTTGGTAGTTGTTGCAAGAGGCGCTTGATTTGATCGTTTCGCTACAATCTTGCAATCTCTTCTTATGTGCCCTGCAAAACCACAACGAAAACATACCTTTGAACTTGTCGAACCCGAAATAGGTGAGGTAGGCTTGTTGTCGTTGAATGCATTAAATTCCATTGTCGGAGGAGGAGATACCGACTGGGGCACAAAAACTGTCTTACTCGAACTAGGACTGTCTCCAGTTCGATTGTATCCAAGGCCGAAACGGTTAGTTTGACCAAGACCAAGCATCTTATCCAACTTGCTCCTTCCTGAAGAAAATCGCTTCAAATCATCCTTAAGTTGGAAAATGGTCTTCGTCATTTCCATTTTTTCTTGTCGAGCCTCGGAGTAGAGCTTCAAGAAGTAACTTGCTTTATCCACCAATTTTACGTGTTCCTTCTCGAAATGCTCATTTTTCTCTTGAAGGAAAACATTTACTTTGATCAAGTTACCCCTTTCCACTTCAAGAGCATTTGAGAGAGAAGTTGCCCTTTTTGCTTCTTCTTCGATATCCTGCAATCTCCATCTCAAACCCTTGTTTTGCTTTGCCAGTTTTTTGAATCCTTTAAAAGTTTATGGTAGGCAAAAGCAAAGTCTTCACCTTCGGAATTACTTGATTCGTCGTCCGTTGCATTCTTTTCAACTTGGGAGGAGTTGGACAATGAATCGGAGGTACTTGCCATAAAGCATACGAAAGGTGAAGATGTGGACGCGTGGAATGCCGTTGTGTTGTTTTCTTCATCACTGGAAGATGACTCATTTGTGTAGGTTTTTATATATTAAGGATCCACAAGGATCTAAATAGGTACTATCAAACAACTAGAGGGGGGGGGTGAATGGGTGTAATACTTATAAAACCAATCTCCGTGCAAAATAAAAACCAATGCGGAAAATAAAAATAGCACACCGAGATATACGTGGAAACTCCAATCCAGGAGAAAAACCACGGGACCAACACGCAATAACAATTCACTAAGAAAAAAAGAATAACAAGGTGATTACCGACTCCACGGACTCAAACCCCTCCTTCAACTTCTTCGGACCTTGCGCTCACCGATTGCACGTCCACTGCACACGTTCGAATCCACGAACGCCACTTGAATCCACGAGCACACGTTTTGAATCCACGAAACGCCTTTAGCACACCGAATCCATGATGCCACGTCGAATCCACGACGCAAACTCAGCCGGTAAGAATATTGGCTTCGATGGTGATCCTTTGCTTAGATTCTCATTAAGGAACCGTAGAAGAAATCTCTAAGCAAAGATTAGATCAATTCGACAAAAGATATGTTCTTGAAAGAACCGTCGAATTGACCTAAAAGAGGCTATAAAGAAGAACGATAAAAA
Organism: Tillandsia leiboldiana; assembly: GCA_029204045.2. Taxonomy (NCBI): domain Eukaryota; kingdom Viridiplantae; phylum Streptophyta; class Magnoliopsida; order Poales; family Bromeliaceae; genus Tillandsia; species Tillandsia leiboldiana. Next base: position 4,117,110 of record CM055078.1, on the reverse strand, counting down.
CCTAGCCTCTAGGGTTGCTCTCAAGTGTTTAATTAATTAATCGGTTGTTTTTGAGAAACCCTAAATGTCTATTTATAGTTTAGAAACCTTTGGAAAGAGATAAGCATCAAAAACTGCCTTAACAGAAATTTTCCCGCACGACGATCCGGATCGGATTTACGGCGATCCTGATCGTCGTCTTTTTTCAGCAATTCCTGAAAAAACAAGGTTCGGGATCCGGATCGGAATTCTGATCCGGATCGGAATTCTGATCCGGATCGGTTCAGGATCAGAAATTCTGAAACAACCAATTTGTCCAGTTTTTGATTTTTAAGCAATGAAAACTTATCCAAGTGTTTCTAAACCACTCAAATGTATTCGGATCACCAAAATTATTTAGTTAAACGTACCTGATCAATCCGAATCCATTTTCCTTAAGATTGATGTAATTGATCCACAATTCTTCTACTTCAATCTTCAAGACTCAAAACACTGAGTGTCAACTTGAGCTCTTGTTGAATCTTCTCTAAGTCTTCGATTGCTGATTGACAATTTGATCACTTCAAGACTCCGACTCAACTCAACAACTCAACTACTCAACTCACGAAATATGCCAATACAAAAAGCCGTAACAATCTCCCCCTTTGGCAATTTCGTGACAAAACCCAAAAATACATAAAACGCTCAAGATACTCATTTTAAACCAAAAAATCGAAACTCAATGTCATCACCAAAACATTGACTTTCTTTGCGTGAAAGATCCAATAAATAAAAATACATTTGAACCAGTCTTAGAACAAACTCTATGACTTAGGACTTGGAGTCTTAAAGTGATGTAATTCCTGCAAAACAAAACTCCAAACAAAATCAAACGTTAGTCGTTAGAAATTAAATGTAAATCCTACATTTGATTCGTCCTTTTGGTTCTTTTTGTTTTTCGGCTCCTTTTTCATCATCTCCCCCTATCTCGATGATCTCATCTCCGTCTCCCCCTATCTCGATGATCTCTTCTCCCCCATTTCTCTTCTCCCCCTTCTTGTCACAAATTGTCAAACAGTGAACATACTAGACAAAAGGAAATCACTAACAGCATTAGTTCATAAAGAAAGAGAGATAAAAGCTCAGTTCCGGTATATAACAAAAACATAGATTGCGTACCGATACTCGAAAGCAAAAATCAAATAATTTCTTGAAACAAATCTAGATTTTGAAATATTTGAATTACCGATTTGTATTCCATCAAGAAAACAATTTAAGTGCTTGAAAATAATATGAGATCACATAGATGTCATTCAATCCAATTAATTTTACAAAAATTAAAAAGATTTACTCCGAAATCATGAAAAACAAAGATAAAACATTATAAACCGTTTTTCATATTATATACGTCAAACACAAGTCATCAAAAATAATCTTGAGATCCAAAGTCTATCAAGATGTAACGGATTTACAAAGATGACTTAGAGAGATTTTCAAATGACATCAATTTTGAATTTTACCCTTTCAAATTTGAGATAAGCACTAAAATACCTAAGGGTGGCTCTTTGAGTATCTTTCAACTATCCCACCTTATACCAACCAGGAGATTGTTCAAAATATGAACTTTGAATTTAAATCTCCGAATGCTTCAACTAAAAATTTCAAGAAATATTTTTCAAGCATCAAAACATGTGGTAGCTTCACACACAGACCGGACGACCGGGGTGGCAGCTCTTTCCAACATGTGGTGGTAGTTTTCACACTCCTTTCGGATGTAACTCTTTCCATATCTTTTGCAAATCATTTCATTACCCTTGTAAGAAAATACAATCTCTTATGTGAAAGAATTAAATCCCAAATTTTAGTCTATCGGTTGTCTCACGTTTATCACAATGAATTCACACAACCGAGATAGATTAAACATCTAAAGATCACACATGATTACTAAAATTTGATGAATATAATTATCAAAAACTCTTATAATGAAGTATCTTCAAGAATTATGATTATAGAGTAAAGTTGATAATTCATATAAAATTAAATTGGAGTGATTGACAGTGAAATCCTTTTTATCCAATGCACTTGTTCGTTAAAACCCTTTTGTTGAAAAACAAAACATAAAAACGAAGAGCATTGAAAACATGTAATGCAGAGATTTAGAAAAATATGAAAGAAAAACCAATCAAAGCATTACATACAGTCATAAGCTATTTAGAACTTAAGACAAGGAAAGATATCACCTTTCCGAATCCAAAATCGCCGGATCTTGGGTTGTCTTGATTCGTTGTGGCCCGGAGGTAATAGCTTTGACTGTTGGTCCACCTTAGGTCTTTGCCTCGCAATGATCCACTTATATGATTGATGTTGTGGCTCGGACCTTTGGTGGGTTGAGTGAACTCCTTTGACTTGATGTATCTTTTGAGTCCGTTGAGTTCGCTCCGTAGATGAAGTTGCCGAAGAATTCTTCTTTCTCTTTTTCGGGCACGTCTTCATGAAGTGTCCTTCAAGTCCACATTGGTGACAAGTTCTTCCTTTCAATTTAGTTGTGGAACTTGAAGCCTTCACAGTTTGGTTCTTTTTAAATCCCAAACCAACCTTGCTTGTTTGACCTAATCCGGACATACAATCAAATTTCTTGGAACCGGTTGAAAGCCTTTGTATGTCGGATTTAAGTTGATGAACTTGCTTGGTCAAAGCTTGATTGATGACATGAATCTCCTCAAACTGCTTTTCAAGAAAATCAATCTTGTTAATATGGGAATTAACGATCGTTTCCGATTGATTTAACTTTTCTTGGAGAATTTTATTATTATCCAATAAAAGCTCTCGTTCCTCCTCGAGATCATGAAGTTTGTTCTTTAAAGCATGATTCTCGTCTTGATTCTCAAGTCGTTGCTTTCTCAACTTCTTGATATGTTTGGCCATCTTCTTAGATTCCGCAAGAAGTTGTTGATATGCCTCAACGAGTTCTTCTTCGTCCGACTCCCCCTCACTTGATGACTCTCCGCCGGTTGTTGATGTTTCATACAAAATCAGAGGAGTAGAGTCAGTGACTAAAGATGATAAACACAAATTAGAAGAGGAAATTTGAGAGGCATGAAAAGCAACAACTTTTTCCTCTTTACTTGAGGTCGATTCATTAGAAGTAGAATCGTCCCAAGTTTTTGCTTGCAAAGCCTTCTTTTTATATGATTTCGGAGAAGGACAATCCGTTGAAATATGGCCGTAGCCTTTGCATCTATAGCATTGGATTTTCCCTTCGAAATCATCTTTCTCTTTTTCTTTAGAAGATTTTGCAACGCGTTTTAGTTTAGAGGATTTAGAACCCGATGATCCTTTAGATGGTTTCGTGGATGAAGATCCATCGGTTCGATTCTTTCAAAATTTCCGACGAAATTTCTTTGTGATCCGCGCCAATTGTTCTTCAAAATCGGCAAAAGAGATTTCATCATCGGAACTTGATTCGCCATCTTCTTCCTTTGTTGATTTGAATGCAATACCTGTAAGCTTAGAAGAAGACTTGGAAGAAACTTGATTAGTAGTAAAAGTCATTTCATAAGTTTGCAAAGCACCTACTAATTCCTCTACTCTCATCTCATCCGGATGACTAACGGTTTCAATGGCGGTAACCTTTGCCCTAAACCGTTCCGGAAGAGTCCGAAGTATCTTTCTTACAATTTTCGACTCCGGGATCTTTTCTCCTAAATTAGCACAAGTATTGATTACATCTTGAAGTCTAGTGTAATAATCTGTAAACAATTCATGCTCTTCCATATGAATAGAGTCAAATTGACTTGTAAGCATCTGGAGCTTTTAAATTTTTACAAGATTAGTACCCTCATGTGTAATTTTGAGAATATCCCACATTTCCTTTGCGGTTTCACACGCGGAAATTCGTGTAAATTCAGTCGAGGAAAGAGAATTATATAAAGCGTTCATACCTTTCCCATTGTAAGAAGATCTTTCAATTTCCTCTTTGGACCATCTAGAGCGAGGTTTTGGGGTAGTAGAATTTCCTACTTCCTCAACAGGATGCACCCTACCGTATTCCACGGTTTGCCATACCCGCTCATCAATTGAGATGAGAAACGCTCTCATCCGCACTTTCCAATAAGCATAATTGGTCCCATCAAAAAGAGGAGGTCTAAAAATATTACCACTTTCACCCGACATGATAGATAAACCTAAAACCCTCTCTGATACCAATTGTAGGTTTTTATATATTAAGGATCCACAAGGATCTAAATAGGTACTATCAAACAACTAGAGGGGGGGGTGAATGGGTGTAATACTTATAAAACCAATCTCAGTGCAAAATAAAAACCAATGCGGAAAATAAAAATAGCACACCGAGATATACGTGGAAACTCCAATCCAGGAGAAAAACCACGGGACCAACACGCAATAACAATCCACTAAGAAAAGAAGAATAACAAGGTGATTACCGACTCCACGGACTCAAACCCCTCATTCAACATCTTCGGACCTTGCGCTCACCGATTGCACGTCCACTGCACACGTTCTGTCATGCCCCGGCGTCGAAACTGCGACCCGGACTCGCCAACAGATCCGCCGCCCATACGGAAAGCCCGTATAGACGAAGCGACTAACCTGCAAAAGAGCATCTATACTATGCAGATATCAGAGCTGAAAGAAAAACTGCCAGAAATAAAAACTATATACAACACAAGTCCTCACCAAAAGTACAAAAGTCACTCGAGCAGTAGAAAATAAATACAACTCTATACCTCACTACAAAGTTCTCTCAACAGGAACTCTCAAAAGTAATAAGGGTACATCTACTCTCTGGACGACGACTGGTGGGGAACTATCTCGCGACTCCCTTACCTCGATCAGAAGAAGTAGCAACAGGAGCAGCAGGAACCGGAGTAGAAGTCCCTGTGGGAAAATACACCACGACGGGTGTGAGAACTACGTCCCAAGTAGTTCTCAGTGGGTGCCGCCAACAAGCCCGACGGACTGCCCACTAAGTCTACTAGAGGCATAAAGTAACAATATAAAACTGAAATGAAAGGGCTGGAAAAGTAACTCAACAGCTACTATGCCTCTATCTAGATGCTCAAGAAAAGGAACAGATGAAACATGATGCATCTACTAACACACACAGTAAACTCACCAAATCTAAACTGACTGCCTCAAAGGGTCCAGTCAAACCTGCGCCCACCTACTGCCGCATATCCTCAACAGGACGGGTCTACCTTAGGGTGTCCGTGACTGCCGCCAACCGGGCCAGTCAGAGGGACGGCGTCGACAAGTCGCGATAGCAAGTAACAGGCCCAACTCCGGAGTGGCTCTCGAGGGGAGCGACCCCACCGAGGAAAGTATCCGCGTATCTCTGTCGAGCTCAAATATGGCTCATGCAGGCTATAGTCCAAACCACGATCAACAAGATCGACCAACAACACCAACTCTCAACCACAAGCTGGAAGTCACACAGCTGGGGCCACCGTCCACCAGACGGCTCCCACAAGAGAACACTAAACTCTCCAGAAAGACCGACACCATAAGGGTTCGGAAACCCGATAGACCGGTGCTAAGAACCCTATCAAACAAGAACAGACTCTAGGCTCCGACTATCGAAGTTCACGATCCCTTATAGTTCGGGAAGGCAATAAACACAATACAACTCGCAGAAGACACCAACAGGGCCCGAAAGTCCCGGGAGACCTACACCTACAACCCTATCAAACAAGAACAGGTTCCAGGCTCGGCCCCCGTGGCTTTCGTCCCGACAGAGGAACGACCCCTAGAACCCAGACCACTCGAATCCTTTCGAGTGGGGAGATTTACAGGAAAAATGTGACATTTGTTATTGAAAACTAATTTGATCTGGAAGAAATCCATATTTAATGATTTTAGTTCTTTTTAGAAAAACAGTTAGAAAACAAGTGTTTTACCCAAACCCCGAAGGGCTGATGCCTTTGTCCAATCAAACAAGAACAGACTCCAGCGGCCCTTCGATATTTGGAAGAAAACATTGGCAGACTAAAATCATGTGTATGTCGAAAAGGTTTCTGGGTTCTAGGTCCGGCTATCACTAGAAAACTACCGCCACTAACACAGTGGCGACAACCCAACAGGGGAAAACCAGATCTCCCGGGGTCCACCGTTTACCCCAAACGGTTCCCGGTACAGACAAGCGAACCACTGCATCTACCAGACTCCACTCTGCTCCCAAGCACGAGTGCAAATGCATCCCACACTAAAAGAAGTTCCGACCGCTCGGCCCACTACCCGGGCGAGGATAACACTAAGTCCAGGAATGCGACATAAAGTGTGGATGTCTAAACATAAATAACCCTAGCCCAAGTGAAGGTTTTCTACTGGTCTGGTTACACATGCAACATATGGCGGGGGTGCTAGGTCAGGTTCCAATATAACAAATATTTAACATGATAGTAGGAAGCAAGAGATCACAAGATCGACAGATAAAACAAGGATCAACAATTCCTACACTCTAGCATGCTACCCAAGTCCAATCACTATCATGCATGATTCTATATCAATAGAATTAGAGTACAGTCCATAGATCTTGAAAGCAAGCCACCCACCTGAAGACGCTAACTGTCCGGAGTCGTACAGCTGAGAAAACCAGGAAAATAACCACTCTAGGTCCAATAGGTCCAGCACAGTCCACAATCCCCCTAGGTACAACATAAGGCTACAGTTACACTTTAAATCCAATAAAATCCAGGTTTTACAAATCTGCTGGGAACAGTCCACTTACTGCGAAATTTTCACCTGTAAAACGAACTCCAAAAATTCTGATAAAAATACCACAGTGATCCTCGCGTCGATAGCTTCGAAACGGGTACCTGCACGTCCAATTCCGAGCACCGTAGGCCAAGTTACAAATTCCACAGTATCGGTGCGCACAATCCCAAAACCATTCAACTGTAAACTCTTGTACAGATAAAAGGAACAGTGTATACCTTCGGGAAGTCTCCAAAAATTCTAAGAAAAATCCACGATGATCCTCGCGTCGAGTAGATGAAAAAAGTCTATAAGCACGTCTTGATCCGAGACTCGTGCGCGAAGATCTCCTCAAAAGAAGGTGCTGCCCTCACCAAAATCTCACAGCAAAAAGGGTCCCAATGAGCATGAGAAAACACCTCGAAAAACGTGAAATCTGAAAATGTCCGAGAAACCCAAAATCGTAGCCTCACCTGTTACGAATCCAGCAGCGAAGAAATCGCTCGAAACGATGGTCGGAGTAGGTCGGGGGAGCTCGTACACCGAAGAGCGACGGAAGAAACACCGAAGAAAGAGCGTCGCGCCGCGCCAAGAAAAATCTGAAACCTCGGGATTCGAGCCTCCAAAAATTCTTAAACTCCGCAGGAAGATCAAGGATTAAGAGAGAAAAAAATCATCAAGAGGAAGCTCGGGGAGATCATGCACAGACAGAGAGAAAAAGGGCAGCAAAGAGGGCTCGGGCTGCCTATTTATAGGCCCAAAGGAACAATTCGGATAATACCGAAATTGTCCCAAGATTCGGGCGGCTACAGTGCAGCCCAGCCCAGATTCGGGCGGCTACAGTGAGGCCCAGCCCGAATTCGGGCGGCTATAGTGCAGCCCGGCCCGGCCGGTTTCGGGCGCGCACAGTGCGGCCCGGCCCGGCCCAGCCCGCACACGGGATCCAGCCGGACGCTTGCTTGGTCCGACCCGCGCCGGCGCCCGCCACGTGTCCCCCAAACACGCCGCAGCCGTGCAAGCCGCCACGGGGAGCGCCACGTGTCCCTGCCCGCGTCAACGCGGTAGGTGGCGCCCGCGAATCAGCGGGCGCCACGTGGCACGCCCACGTCGCCCGCGCCTGCCCCGCGTACGGCCACCTGCCCGCGGCACCTGCCCCGCGCGCTGCGTGGACCGCGCGCGCATGCGCCCGCCAACCGGGTGCCGCCACGTGGCGCACCCCGGTCCACGCCTCCCCGCACGCTCCCGCGGACCGAGCGCACCTGAGCCGCCCAATCAGGCGCTGCCACGTGGCACGCCCCCGGTCCACGCGCCCCGCGGTGCACCCCGGTCCTAACCCTTGCGCTCCGTGGACCCGGCCGCGTGCGCCGGCCAATCCGGGCCTGCCACGTGGCACCCCCGCCGGTCCACGGCTCCCCCATGCACCAGAAATCCAGTAAATTTTCCGGGAGTCCGTTTTTGGGCATCCGGACTCAGAATTTGGCAAACAAAAAGCCATTTTCAAGCGTTTTTCCGTGCTGAATCCATTTCCGCCGTCTGTTTGGCCTAATTCTTTTTCAAAATTTCGGCAAACCCAGCCGAAAGTCAACACAGCTAATAAAACCTTACAGGGTCCATCTGTGGCATCCCATTGATGCACCATGGGCCAGATACACCAACAACAGGTGTTCTAACAGTGGATCCATCGGAAAAATGCTGCATGGGGTTCGGGGGTCCTACACGTTCGAATCCACGAACGCCACTCGAATCCACGAGCACACGTTTCGAATCCACGAAACGCCTTTAGCACACCGAATCCACGATGCCACGTCGAATCCACGACGCAAACTCAGCCGGTAAGAATATTGGCTTCGATGGTGATCCTTTGCTTAGATTCTCATTGAGGAACCGTAGAAGAAATCTCTAAGCAAAGATTAGATCAATTCGACAAAAGATATGTTCTTGAAAGAACCGTCGAATTGACCTAAAAGAGGCTATAAAGAAGAACGATAAAAACCTAGCCTCTAGGGTTGCTCTCAAGTGTTTAATTAATTAATCGGTTGTTTTTGAGAAACCCTAAATGTCTATTTATAGTTTAGAAACCTTCGGAAAGAGATAAGCATCAAAAACTGCCTTAACAGAAATTTTCCCGCACGACGATCCGGATCGGATTTACGGCGATCCTGATCGTCATCTTTTTTCAGCAATTCCTGAAAAAACAAGGTTCGGGATCCGGATCGGAATTCTGATCCGGATCGGTTCAGGATCAGAAATTCTGAAACAACCAATTTGTCCAGTTTTTGATTTTTAAGCAATGAAAACTTATCCAAGTGTTTCTAAACCACTCAAATGTATTCGGATCACCAAAATTATTTAGTTAAACGTACCTGATCAATCCGAATCCATTTTCCTTAAGATTGATGTAATTGATCCACAATTCTTCTACTTCAATCTTCAAGACTCAAAACACTGAGTGTCAACTTGAGCTCTTGTTGAATCTTCTCTAAGTCTTCGATTGCTGATTGACAATTTGATCACTTCAAGACTCCGACTCAACTCAACAACTCAACTACTCAACTCACGAAATATGCCAATACAAAAAGCCGTAACAATTTGACGATGAGGTGTCATCCCAAGTGACGGCTTGCATCGCCTTCTTCTTTGACGGATTCTTATTGGGGCACTCCGTTGAAATGTGACCGTAGCCTCGGCACTTGAAGCATTGGACTTGTCCCTCCGAGTTTTTCTTGTCCTTTGAAAAACTCTCTTGCTTTCTTGACTTATAGCTTGAAGAACCCTTGCCTTTCTTCGACTTTACGAAGGATGAGGTTTTAGTTGAATTACCCCTTCGAAAGTTTCGGCGAAATTTCTTGGTCAAGAGAGCAAGTTGCTTCTCGAAATCCTCCATTGATAGGTTTTCGTCATCGTCTGAGGAGGATGAATCCGCATCTTCTTCTTTTGTTGTTTTCAACGCAAAACCTGAAGACTTAGAAGAGGATGCCTTTCCAGAAGAATAGTTAGTAGGAAATGTCATTTCATAAGTTTGAAGTGCACCAACTAATTCTTCTACACGGATTTCGTCCGGGTGTTTAACTGTTTCAATGGCCGTAACCTTGGAACGAAATCTTTCAGGAAGAGTCCTTAAAAACTTTCTTACAACTTTATATTCTGGAATTTTCTCTCATAAGTTAGCACATGTATTCACGATGTCTTGCAATCGTGTATAATAATCTGTGAACGATTCATTTTCTGCCATGAAAATTGAGTCAAATTTGCTTTAAGCATTTGCAGCTTTTGAATCTTCACAAGGTTTGTTCCCTCATGTGTAACTTGTAGAACATTCCAGATTTCTTTCGCAGTCTCACATGCCGAGACGCGAGAGAACTCAGTTTGCGACAAAGCATTAAATAAGGCGTTAATTCCTTTGCCATTGTAAGAAGATGAGTCAATCTCTTCCTTGGTCCATTTCGACCTAGGTTTGATGGTGCGAACATCAGCAATAATTTCAGTTGGATTTGACCATCCTAACTCGATTGATTGCCACACCCGTTCATCGATGGAAATAAGAAATGCTCTCATCCGTACTTTCCAGTAGGCATAATTTGTTCCATCGAAGAATGGGGGTCTGTTGATGTTTACACCTTCAACCATTGTTTACAACACTATTCCCTCTCTGATACCACTTGTTGGGTTATATCTAATATGGATCTAAATAGGGGAAAAAACACCTAGAGGGGGGTGAATAGGTGTAAACAATAAACACTCAAAAATCTTTGCGTAATAAAACCCAATGCGGAAAAATAAATAACACGCAGAGATTTTACGTGGAAAACTCCAAAACCAGGAGTAAAAAACCACGGGACTGATAACACGGTGAAATCAACTAAGATTAAACACGTACAAAGGTAATATACCGTACTCACACACGACTCATCCTTTTTCCATACGCTCCGAGTTGATCTTCTCCGCTCGCTCCGCAACGCGCCTCGAATCCACGATTTGCGTCCAACGCCGAATCCACGGCGTCCAACGTCGAGTCCACGATGTCTGACCGAATCCACGGTCTGCACCAAGTAGCACGTCTCGAATCCATGAACGTACCTCGCTCCGAATCCACGAGAGCGGTAGCACCTTGAATCTACAAGGCCACGCGAGTCCACGCGCCGATTTTGGGGAAAATCGTTGTTTTGTTGGTGGTGATGATCCGCCGAATACTTAGATCAAAGGTAGATCGGAAATACCATCTAAGTATTCATTAATTTGATTCTACTCAAAATCTGAGTTTGAAAACCTAGAATCAAATTAATTAATACAGATGAAGAAACATAGAATTAAATCTAGTTATTTCCTTTCTTCTCTATATGTGGATTTATAAGTTTTTCTCCGTTAATATTTTTTCGTCATTTCCCAGAGTATAAAACTTATCGTGGATTACCCTAAAAGATAGAATTAGGGTTTATTTATAGGTTAGAAACCATTGGAAGTGGATAAGAATAAAAAACTGACTGTAACAGAATTTTTCCCGCATGACGGTCCGGACTGCATTAGGCTCGATCCGGATTGTCGTTGTTTTTCAGAGAATTCCTGAAAAAACAAGGTTCGGGGTCCGGAACAAAATATCTACGGTCCGGACTATTCATGCAATTTCTGCAAAATCCACGTTCGGGGTCCGGACTGAAACAGGGGTGTTCCGGACTGGATTTGCGCATGAACCAACCTACGTTCGGGGTCCGGACTGTAGTACCCTGATCCGGATCCTGAACATATAACAGTCAAGTTTCTTGATTTTTATGCGATTAAAAATCTATTCAAGTGTTTCTACATTATAAGAAGTATTCGGATCATCAAACTTATTTAGTTAAACGTACCTGATCCTTTTGAATTCTTCTTTCTTGAGATTGAGGTATATGATCCAAGCTTCTTCATCTTCAATCTTCAAGACTTAAACACTTTCACGAAATACGCCAAAACAAATTCCTTAACAATCTCCCCCTTTGGCGGTTTCGTGACAAAACATAGATCCACTTAAGAAAGTTCAAAAAGATATTTTTGTTGCTATCACCATACAACAAAAATTTACATTTGAGATCCAAATTGAATACATGAGATAAACTCCTAAAACAGACTCTAGACTTAAACATCTGTACTCTCTGCAAAAGAAATAATTTTTGACAAAAGAAATCATTAAATACCTCAAGAATTTTAGCATTCAAACACCAACCAGAGAGATAGAGTTTATACTCACAATGACATTTACAAAATCAGATATGTATTAAAATACCAATCAGAGATAGACATATCTTCTAAGCATTAAATTCCAAATGTCATAAGTTCGTTTGTCAACAACAACTTGTTAGTAATATTACATGCCCAAATAGTTAGTCAAATAGTTAGTCGAGGCATTCAATTATTCACAGTACAAAGCCAAAGTTGTTGTATACTTACCTTTCAAGAAGTTTTAGTCGTTCTTGTCAAACCAGTTCATAATTCTCTCCCCCTTTTTGTCACTAAACATAGCCAAAATTACAAAAATGTAAGGGAGTTAAAAGGTTCGAAAAAAAAAAAAAGAACTAAGACTAAAACCTGCAAAACAAAATGTTAGACAAAAAAAAAAAAATCATTCTGAGTCTTCAGAACTGCTGCACCCAAGTTTTTGAAATATCTTTTTAAGTATCTTGTTCATAGACAGCTGCTCATTCTTTAAAACTCCTATGTCTTCCTTCATCGTAACGAATTCGTTAGACATTCGCTCTTGTTCTGAAGAAAGTCGTTGTTGCTTCCGGTAAATAGATGTAACAGAGGCATCATCCCCTGAAGTCGAAGCTGGTGCAGGTGGTGCTGAAGCTGTTGCTGCTGTTTTTGCTGCTGCTGTTGATGTTGAGGGTCTCTGTCCGCAAGGAGGTGTTGGAGGCTCATCCTGTCTTTGTGAGAGGGACTTCACAATAGTTGTATCGTTGATAGTTCCCAAGCTATGCATGTATGCCGACGATGAAATATCGACTTTAAATTTCTTCAAAATTCGCATAATGATTATTGGAAAGGGAAGTCGCTCTGTGGGATGGGCATGTTCTACATACCGCACCATCCTCGACCAGATGAGATAGGGAATGTTGAAGTTAGATCCCATGGCTGCTGCCGGGTTTCCAAGAAGATAAAGAAATAACATTCTATCCCATATAAGAACGTTTGTTTGCATGTTAGGTAGTATGTTGTAGCAAACAATAAAGTTCAAGAAGCGATACTCCGGTCGAAGTTCTTTTGAGAAGATTGAATTTCCCGTCGACTGAGTATCAGGAAGACAAATCCCATTGACAACCACTCTCCAGTTTGTATTGCTAAAAATATGACCCTTTAGGTAATGAGCTCCATCAACCCGGGCCTTCATTCCTAACACCTCTCCAATTAATTGAGGTGTAATCTTGATCTTAACATTTCTAACTATTGTTAGAAATTCTCGTGGTCCGTCCTCAAGATCAATCAACTTTGATGAATTCTAATAAAACATCCTGACAAGGTGAAGACAATATCCAAGATTGTCCGGGAAATTGCAAATGGGTGCAAGTACCGTTTGATCAAAAAGAGTTCGAAAAAGTGTAGGGCGCTCCTTGAGAGCTTTGACATTTACATGTCTTTCGCCAATGCATTCTCTTTTCTTGAAATCCTTGATTCTCTCAGAACTGATAAAGTATTGTGGAGGAGGCTCGCTTGCGAGTGGCTCTTCAATAGAGATACCTCGAGCACTCCCTCTCTTTCGGGCAACGCTCTTTCTTTTCATCTTGGCTGGACTTGATTCCATTGGGGCTTTCCCCTTCTCAGCAGCGGTAGGCGGAGTCTTTTCCTTTGAAGTAGCTGCAGGGGCTTTCCCCTTTGAGGCAGTAGCTGCAGCACGTGCTACGCCTTCTTCCAAGAGCTCATCCCAGTCAATGGAATCCGTCTCGGATCCTGAATCCGAGTTCTCCTTAGTCTTCTTAGCCCTCTTAGGCTTGTTCGTTGCTCTTGTGTGAACCATAGCAACCAGAAGAACAATTATCCAAGCAAACACCATCGTTGCAAGTGCTTAAGAAATAGAGAAACCTGCGAGCAAGAACACAAGAACACGAAAAAATTGTTTATTTTTAAAAAATTGAAAAATTATACCCAAACAATCATTATCGTGTAGAGAGACTAAGAATCAAATTAGTTTTGCAAAAAGAATTTAAAAAATAGATCAATTCTATGATTTTCAAAAATTCTCATTATATGTCCTAAAACCGAATTTTCAGAAATCGAAGCCTAAAAATCCGTTAATCAAGAGAATAGCTAGCATATAAACAAAACTAATCTACTCAGAGTTCTTATTTCAAAAGAAATTTGACCAAAAACTAATCAAAAACGAAAAAGATACAAGATTTTCATGCACATTTTGAGAAACTTGAGAAAAACTGTGAAAAACCTATGTTTTGATCATAAAAACTTACTTGAATCCGAAGAACTCGAGTTAGAAAGGCTCCAAATCGGTTGTTTTCTAGTGAGAGAAACTCTGGAGACTTGGAAACAAAAGTTTGTTGTAAAAAGAAATCAAAACCCTTTTGTTTCTTATAAAACCCTAGCCGCGATCCGGAACGGCTTATGTATCCAGTCCGGATCGGCTACCCGCAGAGAATTCCTGCGTTCGGGATCCGGAACAGGAATTCCAGTCCGGATCGGCTCCAACTTTTTCTTCAGAAAAATTTAGAAAAATTCCAGAAAATTCAGAAAAAGTATGTAAGCACTTTTGTATGTCAACTTTAAACAAAAATCATCGTTTCATATCAAAAGAAATAGATTATGCTAAATCTATCAATAATATCCAAGTAATGAAACGAAAATTTATAATAATTAAATCCTTTAAAGTTGATCAAGTTCAAGAACATCTATCATGATCTTATGAGTAATGCGTTTATCAAATCAACAATTTGGTAAAGAAAATGAAGTACTAATATCGATAGATGTTTGAAATCCCAAATAAGTTAGATAATATATCTAGTCAATTTATTGTAAGGAGTGGCTCTTTGAGCATCTTTCAATAAAAATCCCACCTTATACCAACCTTGGAATTTGACAGAGTCAAGTATTCCAATAAGCATTTTATCTAATCATCAAGAAAAACCATGCTTTGTATACATGTGGTAGCTGCACACAGTACTCGGACGACCGAGGTGGTAGCTCTTTCCTCCATGTGGTGGTAGTTTTCACACTCCTCATTGGGATGTAACTCTTTCCACATCTTTTGAGCATAAACATTTTAATAAACTCCCCCTCAATTGCCTATCAATTATTTAAGATATAAGGTATTCAACCAAAAATTGATCTCGAGTTCATACTTGACTCAATTGTCAAATAAGATAAAGACTATACCAAGAGATCACATGAGAGAGAAATTGACTTTGATCAATTAAAGATGACTTAATTGACATAAATGATCATCGCATCAAATGAATTATTATGATATTCAAAGCATAATAAATTTCTAAATATATGAAATGATGCAGTTAAAGTCAATTAAAATAATGCTCAATTAATGTTCTATGTACAAACATAGATAAGGAACAAAAACACAAAAACAAAACCTAACCTAAACAATGGTTTCAAAAAGAGTTATTTCAAAGGAAGCATTCCTATTGCTTTACGCAAATGAATAAACCGTTTTTGATCCAAATGTTTTGTTAAAATATCAGCTAATTGATCTTCAGTTGAAATATAAGAGATTTGAAGAATACTCGATTCAACTAGCTCTCTTAGAAAATGATATCTAAGTTCAATGTGTTTTGTTCTTGAGTGCAACACAGGATTTTTAGAAATATTTATAGCACTAGTGTTGTCACAGAGAATAGTTACCGAAGTTGCTGAAATTCAGAAGTCGCTCAACACGCTTTTCATCCAAATGAGTTGGGTTGAACAACTACCCGCTGAAATATATTCCGCTTCGGCAGTCGAGAGTGCAATGCATTTTTACTTTTTACTATGCCACGCAACAAGGCAATGGCCAAGATAAAAACATGCACCACTCGTACTTTTCCGATCATCCACAGATCCTGCCCAATCGGCATCTGAATATCCTATTATGTCAAGAGTTGTTCTCATAAGATACCAAATTCCGAAATTCAAAGTTCCTTTGACGTACCGGATGATCCTTTTCACCGCTTTCAGGTGAACCTCATTTGGTGCTGATTGATATCTCGCGCAGATCCCAACACTAAAGGATATATCCGGGCGACTAGCCGTGAGGTAGAGTAGACTTCCAATCATACTGCGATAAAGCTTCTCGTCTACACTTTCACTAAGAGATTCGCTTCCTAATCCCTTGTTGCTAGTTCCCATAGGAGTCGGAAAATCTTTAGAATTTTCTAACCCAAACTTCTTGACCAGCTCCTTTGCATACTTGGATTGACACAGATGAATGCCTTTTTCATTTTGTTTCACTTGCAATCCAAGAAAGTATGTTAGTTCGCCCATCATAGACATCTCAAATTCGCTTTCCATGATTTCAGCAAATTTAGAAGCATCATTGTCTCTTGTTGCACCAAATACAATGTCATCGACATAGATTTGTGCCACAATGAAGTTATCCTGATAATGCTTCACAAAGAGAGTCCGATCTGCTCCCCCTCGAGTATAGCCCTTCTCCAAAAGGTGCTTTGTTAACCTTTCGTACCACGCTCGCGGTGCTTGTTTTAGACCGTAAAGAGCCTTTTTCAAACGAAAAACATGGTTAGGTTGCTTATGGTCTACAAAACCTTTCGGTTGAGCCACATAAACTTCCTCGTTCAAAAACCCATTTAAAAACGCGCTCTTAACGTCCATTTGAAAGAGTTTGATTTTAAAATGACAAGCAATTGCGAACAAAATACGAATCGACTCGAGACGAGCAACCAGTGCGAACGTCTCATCAAAGTCTATACCTTCTATTTGTGAATAGCCCTGAGCAACTAGGCGTGCTTTGTTCCTGATGATGGTACCATCCTCGTTTTTCTTGTTCTTGAAAATGCATTTAGTACCAATTACGTTGTGTTGCTTCGGTGGCTTCGTTAGTTCCCAGACTTTGTTTCTTTCGAACTGATGGAGCTCTTCCTGCATTGCTTCAATCCAGTAGTCATCCTGAAGAGCTTCATCGACGTTCTTTGATTCTATCATGGAGATGTAACATGCGACTCCACAAACCAATTGTCTCCGAGTCCTGACTCATTCTCGTGGGTCTCCAATAATGTTCGACTCTGGATGATCCTTGGAGATACGTAGCGTTTGAGGTAACGGAGTACTCGGAGGTACATGTGATGATTCCTGCATATCAGATAAACTGGAAGAACCATTAGATGAATCAACATTATCGGAAGAATTATTACGAGAAGATGCATTTACAGGAGTATCATCATCAATAGACATATCAGGGGTAGATTTATCAGATGCAAAGTGAAAAGCTTCATCTACTTTAACATTAATAGAATCTACCATCGTTTTAGATTCCAGGTTAAATACCTGATATGCTCTACTGTTTGTAGAATAACCCATGAAAATCCCTTCGTCACTTCGAGAGTCGAATTTACCAAGATTTTCGCGATCACGTAAAATGTAACAGCGACTCCCAAAGATTCGAAAATATTTGATATTCGGTTTTCTACAAAACCATAGTTCATATGGTGTATTTAAAGTTCCCGGGCGCAAATACACTCGATTAATAACGTAGACATCGGTGTTCACAGCTTCAGCCCAAAAATGTAACGGTAAATTCTGGCTGTGAAGCATAACACGCGCCATCTCTTGAACAACCCTGTTTTTGCGCTCGACTACACCATTCTGTCGAGGTGTATAGGGTGCTGAGAATTCATGTTTTATGCCATTGGAAGTGCAAAAATCAATGAATTTGGAATTTATGAATTCTCCACCTCTATCACTTCGAACACGAACGATCTTTTCATTTCTTTCAATCATAATACGATGGCAAACCTCATGAAAAGAATCGAAAGTATCCGCTTTCTCTTTTAAAAAAGTTACCCATGTATATCTAGAGAAATCATCAACCAAAAGAAAAATATACTATTTACCTCCCAAAGATGGTCGACGAGTCGGCCCCATTAAGTCCATGTGCAGTAATTCTAAGGGCCGGTTGGTACCAACGGGGTTCAAGTTCTTATGTGCAGCCCTTGATTGTTTTCCCTTTTGACAACCTCCACACACAATGTTTTCTTTAAAAGAAAGTTTAGGAACCCCCTTAACCACGTCTTTATTTGAAATTCTTGCTAGTTCCTTAAAATTTATGTGACCTAGTCTTTCATGCCAAAGAGTTTCATTATCCAAAAAAACTATGTTACAATTTTCAGAAATTTTATTTGGAACAACATAGCAATTATTTTCAGATCTAACCCCTTTTAAAAAGAATAATTGGTCCTTATCAGTTACAATACATTCAGCAGAGGAAAATTTAACTAAAAAACCATTATCACAAAGTTGACTAATGCTAATGAGGTTAGTCTTAAGGCCTTAAATAAATAAAACATTGTTCAAAACCGGGCCTTCTGGAATAGCAATTGTTCATTTTTCAACAATTTTTAGAAGAACGACCGTCTCCGAAAACTACAAGTCCTTCGGAGATTTTCTCTAAAGTTTGAAAACTGTTTTTGTCACCGGTCCTATGACGGGAACATCCACTATCCAGATACCAAGACGAATTGTCATAAGCATGCAAAGAAGTGTGAATGACAAGACAAGGGAAGATTTTACCATTGCGCACCCAAACCTTTTTGGACTGCGTTGGTAATGATTGTGAAGTTATTCTCCTTGGTGAAAGCGTCTTGTTTAATTGATTGCTTTTCATTGATGACGTCGTCTTGTGGGGTGAACTACCAAGGCTCTTTTCCTTTGAAAGGTTCTCCTTTGATTTTCGGGGAATCACCTTTTTGGTAGTTGTTGCAAGAGGCGCTTGATTTGATCGTTTCGCTCCAATCTTGCAATCTCTTCTTATGTGCCCTGCAAAACCACAACGAAAACATACCTTTGAACTTGTCGAACCCGAAATAGGTGAGGTAGGCTTGTTGTCGTTGAATGCATTAAATTCCATTGTCGGAGGAGGAGATACCGACTGGGGCACAAAAACTGTCTTACTCGAACTAGGACTGTCTCCAGTTCGAATGTATCCAACGCCGAAACGGTTAGTTTGACCAAGACCAAGCATATTATCCAACTTTCTCTTTCCCGAAGAAAATCGCTTTAAATCATCCTTAGGTTGGAAAATGGTCTTCGTCATTTCCATTTTTTCTTGTCGAGCCTCGGAGTAGAGCTTCAAGAAGTAACTTGCTTTATCCACCAATTTTACGTGTTCCTTCTCGAAATGCTCATTTTTCTCTTGAAGGGAAACATTTACTTTGATCAAGTTATCCCTTTCCACTTCAAGAGCGTTTGAGAGAGAAGTTGCCATTTTTGCTTCTTCTTCGAGATCCTGCAATCTCCATCTCAAGCCCTTGTTTTGCTTTGTCAGTTTCTTTGAATCCTTTAAAAGTTTATGGTAGGCAAAAGCAAAGTCTTCACCTTCAGAATTACTTGATTCGTCGTCCGTTGCATTCTTTTCAACTTGGGAGGAGTTGGACAATGAATCGGAGGTACTTGCCATAAAGCATACGAAAGGTGAAGATGTGGACGCGTGGAATGTCGTTGCGTTGTTTTCTTCATCACTGGAAGATGACTCATTTGACGATGAGGTGTCATCCCAAGTGACGGCTTGCATCGCCTTCTTCTTTCACGGATTCTTATTGGGGCACTCCGTTGAAATGTGACCGTAGCCTCGGCACTTGAAGCATTGGACTTGTCCCTCCAAGTTTTTCTTGTCCTTTGAAAAACTCTCTTGCTTTCTTGACTTATAGCTTGAAGAACCCTTGCCTTTCTTCGACTTTACGAAGGATGAGGTTTTAGTTGAATTACCCCTTCGAAAGTTTCGGCAAAATTTCTTGGTCAAGAGAGCAAGTTGCCTCTCGAAATCCTCCATTGATAGGTTCTCGTCATCGTCTGAGGAGGATGAATCCGCGTCTTCTTCTTTTGTTGTTTTCAACGCAAAACCTGAAGACTTAGAAGAGGATGCCTTTCCAGAAGAATAGTTAGTAGGAAATGTCATTTCATAAGTTTGAAGTGCACCAACTAATTCTTCTACACGGATTTCGTCCGGATGTTTAACTGTTTCAATGGCCGTAACCTTGGAACGAAATCTTTCAGGAAGAGTCCTTAAAAACTTTCTTACAACTTTATATTCTGGAATTTTCTCTCATAAGTTAGCACATGTATTCACGATGTCTTGCAATCGTGTATAATAATCTGTGAACGATTCATTTTCTGCCATGAAAATTGAGTCAAATTTGCTCGTAAGCATTTGCAGCTTTTGAATCTTTACAAGGTTTGTTCCCTCATGTGTAACTTGTAGAACATTCCAGATTTCTTTCGCAGTCTCACATGCCGAGACGCGAGAGAACTCAATTTGCGACAAAGCATTAAATAAGGCGTTAATTCCTTTGCCATTGTAAGAAGATGAGTCAATCTCTTCCTTGGTCCATTTCGACCTAGGTTTGATGGCGCGAACATCAGCAATAATTTCAGTTGGATTTGACCATCCTAACTCGATTGATTGCCACACCCGTTCTGTTACGGAATTTGAGTTGGCGTATTTCGTGAATTCGGTTATGTCTTGAAGATTGAAGATAAAGAAAGTTGGATCATATAACTCAATCTCAAGAAAGAAGAATTCAAAAGGATCAGGTATGTTTAACTAATTATTTTTGGTGATCCGAATACTTCTTATAGTGTAGAAACACTTGGATGAATTTCTAATTGCATAAAAATCAAAAACTGGACATGGGACATGTTCAGGATCCGGATCAGACTTTCCAATCCGGATCCCGAAGGGTGTTCGTTCATACACCAGTTCAATCCGGATCGTAGCCTCCATTGATCCGGATCCCGAACACTGGTTTTACCATGTTTTATGATCGATCCGGATCAGGCTTTGCAATCCGGATCCCGAACGTTGATGTTTGGTAAATTGTATGAACGATCCGGATCAGGCACTTCGATCCGGATCCCGAACCTTGGTTTTTCTGGAAACTGTTTGTCTCGCTACTGCAATCCGGATCGCCGAAGTCCGATCCGGATCGCCGTCCTGAAAAATTCCAGAAAAGGTTAGTTTTTGATTCTTATCCTCTTCCAATGGTTTCTAACCTATAAATAGACCCTTTAATTCATCTTTTAGGGTAACCCACGATAAAGGAAAAAGACGACCGAAATAGATAGATCCACAAATAGAGAAGAAAGGAAATCAATAGATTAAATCTTATGTTTCTTCATCTATATTGATTGATTTGATTCTAGGTTTTCATACTCACATTTTGAGTAGAATCAAATCAATGAATACTTAGATGGTATTTCCGATCTATTTCTAATCTAAGTATTCGGCGGATCATCACCACCCAAAAAACAATGATTTATCCCAAATCGGCGCGTGGACTCGCGTGGCCTTGTGGATTCAAGGTGCTACCGCTCTCGTGGATTCGGAGCGAGGTACGTTCGTGGATTCGAAGCGTACTACTGGGTGAAGACCGTGGATTCGGTCGGACGTCGTGGATTCGGCGTTGGACGCAAATCGTGGATTCGAGAAGCGTCGTGGAGCGAGCGGAGAAGATCAACTAGGAGCGTATGGAAAAGGTTGAGTCGTCTGTGAGTACGGTATATCACCTTGTACGTGTTTAATTCTAGTGGATTTCACCGTGTTATCGGTCCCGTGGTTTTTTACTTCGGTTTGGAGTTTTCCACGTAAAAATCTCTGCGTGTTATTTATGTTTTCCGCATTGGGTTTTATATCGCAAAGATTTTTGAGTGTTTATTGTTTACACCTATTCACCCCCCTCTAGGTGTTTTTTCCCCTATTTGAACCAGTCTTAGAACAAACTCTATGACTTAGGACTTGGAGTCTTAAAGTGATGTAGATCCTGCAAAACAAAACTCCAAACAAATCAAAAGTCAGTTGTCAGAAATTAAAGTTATATCCTACATTTGATTCGTCCTTTTGGTTCTTTTTGTTTTTCGGCTCCTTTTTCATCATCTCTCTTCTTTATCTCCCCCTTTCTTGAGCATCTCTGTTCTCCCCCTATCTCTGTTCTATTCTTCCCCTATTTCTGTTCTCCCCCTTTTTGTCACAAATTGTCAAACAATGAATATAGGCAAAAAGAAATCACTAACAACATTAGTTCATAGAGAAAGAGAGATAAAAGCTCAGTTCCGGTATATGACAAAAACACAGATTGCGTACCGGTACTCGAAAGCAAAAATCAAGTAATTTCTTGAAAACAAATCCAGATTTTGAAATATTTGAATTACCGATTTGTATTCCATCAAGAAAACAATTTAAGTGCTTGAAAATAATATGAGATCACATAGATGTCATTCAATCTAATTAATTTTACAAAAATTAAAAAGATTTACTCCGAAATCATGAAAAATAAAGATAAAACATTATAAACCGTTTTTCATATTATATACGTCAAACACAAGTCATCAAAAATAATCTTGAGATCCAAAGTCTATCAAGATGTAACGGATTTACAAAGATGACTTACAGAGATTTCCAAATGACATCAATTTTGAATTTTACCCTTTTAGATTGAGATATGCATTAAAATACCTAAGGGTGGCTCTTTGAGCATCTTTTAACTATCCCACCTTATACCAACCAGGAGATTAATCAAAATAAGAACTTTGAATATAAATCTCCGAATGCTTCATCTAAAAAATTTTAAAAATATTTTTCTAGCATCCATAACATGTGGTAGCTTCACACACTAACCGGACGACCGGGGTGGCAGTTCTTTCCAACATGTGGTGGTAGTTTTCACACTCCTTTCAGATGTAACTCTTTCCACATCTTTTGCAATTCATTTCATTACCCTTGTAAGAAAATACAATCTCTTATGTGAAAGAATTAAATCCCAAATTTTAGTCTATCGGTTGTCTCATGTTTATCACAAAGAACTCACACAACCGAGATAGAATAATCATCTAAAGATCACACATGATTACTAAAATTTGATGAATATAATTATCAAAAACTCTTATACTGAAGTATCTTCAAGAATTATGATTATGGAGTAAAGTTGATAATTCATATAAAATTAAATTGGGGTGATTGAAAGTGAAACCCTTTTTATTCAATGCACTTGTTCGTTAAAACCCTTTTGTTTAAAAACAAAACATAAAAACGAAGAGCATTGAAAACATGTAATGCAAAGATCAAGAAAAATATGAAAGATCAAAGCATTACATACAGTCATAAGCTATTTAGAACTTAAGACAAGGAAAGATATCACCTTTCCGAATCCAAAATCGCCGGATCTTGGGTTGTCTTGATTCGTTGTGGCCCGGAGGTAATAGCTTTGACTGTTGGTCCACCTTAGGTCTTTGCCTCGCAATGATCCACTTGTATGATTGATGTTGTGGCTCGGACCTTTGGTGGGTTGAGTGAACTCCTTTGACTTGATGTGTCTTTTGATTCCATTGAGTCCGCTCCGTAGATGAAGTTGCCGAAGAATTTTTCTTTCTCTTTTTCGGGCACGTCTTCATCAAGTGTCCTTCAAGTCCACATTGGTGACAAGTTCTTCCTCTCAATTTAATTGTGGAACTTGAAGCCTTCACAGTTTGGTTCTTTTTAAATCCCAAACCAACCTTGCTTGTTTGACCTAATCCGGATATACAATCAAATTTCTTAGAACCGGTTGAAAGCCTTTGTATGTCGGATTTAAGTTGATGAACTTGCTTGGTCAAAGCTTGGTTGGTGACATGAATTTCCTCAAACTGTTTTTCTAGAAAATCAATCTTGTTAATGTGGGAATTAACGACCGTTTCCGATTGATTTATCTTTTCTTGGAGGATTTTATTATTATCCAATAAAAGCTCTCGTTCCTCCTCGAGATCACGAAGTTTGATCTTTAAAGCATGATTCTCGTCTTGAATCTCAAGTCGTTGCTTCCTCAACTTCTTAATATGTTTGGCCATCTTCTTTGATTCCGTAAGAAGTTGTTGATATGCCTCAACGAGTTCTTCTTCGTCCGACTCCCCCTCACTTGATGACTCTCCGCCGGATGTTGATGTTTCATGCAAAATCAAAGGAATAGAGTCAGTGATTAAAGATGATAAACAAATATTAGAAGAGGGAATATAAGAGGCATGTAAGGCAACGACTTTTTCCTCTTTACTTGAGGTCGATTCATTAGAAGTAGAATCGTCCCAAGTTTTCGCTTGCAAAGCCTTCTTTATATATGATTTCGGAGAAGGACAATCCGTTGAAATATGGCCGTAGCCTTTGCATCTATAACATTGGATTTTCCCTTCGAATTCATCTTTTTCCTTAGAAGGTTTTGCAGAGCTTTTGAGGTTAGAGGATTTAGAACCCGATGATCCTTTAGGTTGTTTCGAGGATGAAGATCCATCGGTTCGATTCTTTCAAAACTTCCGACGAAATTTCTTTACGATCCGCGCCAATTGTTCTTCAAAATCGGCAAAAGTGATTTCATCGTCGGAACTTGATTCGCTATCTTCTTCCCTTGTTGATTTGAATGCAACACCTGTAAGCTTAGAAGAAGACTTGGAAGAAACTTGATTAGTAGGAAAAGTCATCTCATAAGTTTGTAAAGCACCTACTAATTCCTCTACTCTCATCTCATCCGGATGACTAACGGTTTCAATGGCAGTAACCTTTACCCTAAACCGTTCCAGAAGAGTCCGAAGTATCTTTCTTACAATTCTCGACTCCGGGATCTTTTCTCCTAAATTAGCACAAGTATTGATCACATCTTGAATTCTAGTGTAATAATCTGTAAACAATTCATGCTCATCCATATGAATAGAGTCAAATTGACTTGTAAGCATCTGGAGCTTTTGAATTTTTACTAGATTAGTACCCTCATGTGTAATTTTGAGAATATCCCAAATTTTCTTCGCGGTTTCACACGCGGAAATTCGTGTGAACTCAGTCGAGGAAAGAGAATTAAATAAAGCGTTCATACCCTTCCCATTGTAAGAAGAACTTTCGAATTCCTCTTGGGACCATCTAGAGCGAGGTATTGGGGTAGTAGAATTTCCTACTTCCTCAACAGGATGCACCCAACCGTATTCCACGGATTGCCATACCCGCTCATCAATTGCGATGAGAAAAGCTCTCATCCGCACTTTCCAATAAGCATAATTAGTCCCATCAAAAAGAGGAGGTCTATAAATATTACCACTTCCACCCAACATGATAGATAAACCTAAAACCCGCTCTGATACCAATTGTCGGTTTTTATATATTTAAAGGATCCACACGGATCTAAATAGGTACTATCAAACAACTAGAGGGGGGGTGAATAGGTGTAATACTTATAAAACCAATCTCAGTGCAAAATAAAAACCAATGCGGAAAATAAAAATAGCACACCGAGATATACGTGGAAACTCCAATCCAGGAGAAAAACCACGGGACCAACACGCAATAACAATCCACTAAGAATAGAAGAATAACAAGGTGATTACCGACTCCACGGATTCAACCCCTCCTTCAACTTCTTCGGACCTTGCGCTCCACCGATTGCGCGTCCACTTCACACGTTCGAATCCACGAACGCCACTCGAATCCAGGAGCACACGTTTCGAATCCACGAAACGCCTTCAACACACCGAATCCACGGTGCTACGTCGAATCCACGACGCAAACTTAGCCGATAGAAATATTGACTTCGATGGTGATCCTTTGCTTAGATTATCATTGAAGAACCGTAGAAGGAATCTCTAAGCAAAGACTAGATCAGTTCGACAAAAGATAGATCTTGAAAGAACCGTCGAATTGACCTAAAAGAGGCTATAAAGAAAAACGATAAAAACCTAGCCTCTAGGGTTGCTCTCAAGTGTTTTATAAAATAATCGGTAGTTCTTGAGAAACCCTAAGTGTCCATTTATAGTTTAGAAACCTTTGGAAAGAGATAAGCATAAAAACTGACTTAACAGAAATTTTCCCGCACGACGATCCGGATCGGATTTACGGCGATCCTGACTGTCGTCTTTTTTCAGCAATTCCTGAAAAAACAAGGTTCGGGATCCGGATCGGAATTCTGATCCGGATCAGAATTCTGATCCGGATCGGTTCAGGATCAGAAATTCTGATCCGGACTCTGAACATCCAATTTGTCCAGTTTTTTATTTTTAAGCAATGAAAACTTATCCAAGAGTTTATAAACTACTCAAATGTATTCGGATAACCAAAATTATTTAGTTAAACGTACCTGATCAATCCGAATCCATTTTCCTTGAGATTGATGTATATGATTCATAATTCTTCAACTTCAATCTTCAAGACTCAAAACACTGAGTGTCAACTTGAGCTCTTGTTGAATCTTCTCTGAGTCTTCAATTGTTGATTGACAATTTGATCACTTCAAGACTCCGACTCAACTCAACAACTCAACTCACGAAATATGCCAACACAAAAAGCCGTAACACGTTGTTGGTTGGCGGGGCTTGCGACTCGCGTCGGCGCGCGGGGCTTTTCCGCGACTGAGGGTGGTTTTCGCCGGCAATCGCGCATGTTTACCGAATTTAACTTGTTTTCGTGGGGTTGTTCCCTTTTCTCTCTCAGGTTATCGCCGATTGAGCGGTTTTCGGCAAGGTGCCGTACGGAGCCCGGATCGAGCGCGCGGCACGCGGTTTCCGGCGGAGCTGTCCTGGCAGTGTTCGTGTGAGGCTTGGGTATTTTTGGTTTTGGTGGTTGTGGGGGAGGTTTTTATGTAATTTTTGTTGTGGGTTGTTAAGTGACTCGGGGTGGCGGTGGCATAGTTGTTGCACTTGTAGTAGGCTGGGGACCTTAGTGGTGGCCTAGTTGGGGATTGGAGCTTCCTTGTGAGAGCTAAGGTAGTGTACTGGAGATTACTTATAAGATGATGGACTTGGTTTTATGTTGTGCTGGAGCTTGGGCAGTGAGTGTGTAAGTCTTGGTGATTATGCTTTTGTTGAGGGTGCGCGCGCGGCGCGGTTTTCGGTTTTTCTTCCGTTTGAAGGTTCGGCACTTCACCGACTTCAGCGTTTGCCTGCGGAAAGCGTTCCAGGTGGGTTGGAATTTCTCCAGAATTTATGAAATTCCATTTAAAGCTATTGTATGCAATTTGATCATGCATTTCATGTCAAATTCAAAGTTATTAAATCTGATAGTTGCCTCGATTTTTCTGTAAAATTTATTGGAACCCCGGATTATTTTTAGTAGACTCCTGATACTATAGGACACTAGGCTGCATGTTCTGTTGGAATCATTTTTGCACCCTGATCGTTTTAAAAATCGAGAAAGCTGTTTTTAAGGAAAAATCAGCATTTTTAAAGGTGGTTTTAAAACATAAGTTGCCAGGAGTATGGCATTGGTTCAGGGTGCATCAGACCTCGTGCCTGGGGGCCGAGTGATCCCTTTTTGAGTTTTGGGATGAGTCGTAGTGTCAGGTGGATTTGAGCTCCCTTGTAGGTTGAGGAGATTATTTCTAGATCACGAGTTATGTATCGCTGATCTGATAGTGGAGGTGGTTCTCCGACTTAGTTATGAGAATTTTGGGGTTCTGGCAGATCGAGTCGTGGAGGTTTCCCGACTTAGCCATGGTTTGTGCATTATCAGATTGAGTCGTAGAGGGTTCTCGGACAGATTGTGTGCGGATTTGGGCATTTCCTGTTGAGTCGTGGAGTTTTGTTCCGACTGAGTTGTGCCTTTGAGCATCGAGTTGCCGATCTGTTTGATCGTGGACCATGGCTAGCATGTGCCGCTTATTGAGACAGTTGAGATACTTGGGCTCGTTGGGGTCGCTCCCCCCGGGTCACGCTCCGGATGCGTAGATGTGTTGATGCCCCTGGCCGAATTACCAGGTGGGTTACATGCCCCAGGCCGAGTTACCAGGTGGGTTACATGCCCCTGGCCGAGTTACCAGGTGGGTTACATGCCCTGGCCGAGTTACTAGGTGGTTACTTGAGTGAGTTTGAGATAGTCGGACAGGACGCCCCACGTAAATCCCGTCCTCATGTGGATGCGTGGTAGTAGGCAGGTGCGTTCCTAGACGACAGGCGCAGGCTGGACTGAGCCAGTTATGGCAGTCATTGAGACTGGGTGTTATGAGCGGGTGGTCACATATTATGTTCTTAGATGGGTTTTTCCTTTGAGCATTGATACCGAGGCATTTGAGCAGTAGCGAGAGTATGCCTAGCATGTTTATGATAGAGTTTTCTTTGAGCATTATGTTTGAGACATATTTTAGCTGTAGCTTTCTTTCAGCTTATCCTTTATCTATCTATCTGCATATCTATCTGTTTTTCCTCCTGTAGACTTAGTGGGCATACCGTGGATATTGGGACGGTACCCACTGAGATCTGCCTTCTGCAGTAGATCTCACACCCGCTGCAGTGATAGGTTGAGGTAGCTGTTCCGGCTTGGTTCGCGCGGAGTTAGCTGATCGAGGTGAGGACGAGGCCGAGTAGTTCCTTACCAGCATTGAGAGTCAGAGGTAGATGTACCCGTATTTTTTTTATGACTCCACTTTTGTACTGGACATTCTGAGAGACTTGTGAGGATTGTATTATTTCTTCATAGCTTGTCAGACTATGTATTGAGGTCTTTTTTTTTATCCAGATGTTCAGTGGATTTTCTATAGCTATTAGTTCTTTTTCAGCTCTGATACATGTTAGCTTTAGATCTTTTGCAGGATAGACGCTTCGTCTGTGCGGCAGTTTCCGCAAAGACGGCGGATCTGTTGGCGAGCCCGGGTCGCAGTTTCGACCCCGGGGCATGACAAATTTAGGTGGTATCAGAGCCTAGGTGTATAGGTCGTTAAGGACTTAGAGACCCTAGGCTATTGGTTGGACAGTAGGATGACTGTTGTGAGAGACGTGACTTTAGCGAGAGTACTGATTGAGTTTGTACCTCCCCTAGAGGATTGGGGCGAGTGATCTTACATGTTTATTCTCTAAAGTGATTATGTTGGCTGCAGACAACATAATGCTTTAAAATGGGTAACATGTTCTAGACTTTCGCGTGATTGTGTCACGCCCCGGGTGTAAACCGGAACCCGGGCCCGTCTACAGATCCGCCGTGCACACGGTATTTTCCGCGTACACGAAGCGCCAAACCTGCTCAGATATAAGAGATAATAATAAAAGAGCAATAAAAATAGAGCTGAACTAAAAACTAATACATCTCAGACTGAAGCTGGAAATAAAATACAATACATCTGTATAAATGATACATCTGTCTCTCCCAGCTCACCAAAATAAATACAACCTGCTGGCAAAAGCCAGTCCCAAATGTAAAAGTACAACCGTCTGAGGAAACATGGGTACATCAACAGTCCAGCTAACCCGCTCATCCTGCCTCGAGATCTATCTACTCAGCCGTCCTCTCTCCTCGACCTGCCGCTGAAAGCCCAGCAGCACCCGCAGAAGACACTGCAAAACAAGGGAGAAGAAAAAGAAGAAAGAAGAATGGGGGTGAGAACTACTAGTAAACCAGTAGCCTCCCCTAGTGGGTAAAACCTCAAACTCTGACACACCCACTAGGTCTACCAGAGGCAAAAAGGAGAGAAGAGTGGTAAGACATGAAACTCCTGAAAAAGGGAAACCTACCACTACTATGCCTCTAGAATACAGTCCTAGACTGTAATAACTGTATACAACAATAACCAACCGTCCCAGATGAACCCAATTTGTACCGCCCTCATCATCGGGCAAGTAAGCCGCGCCGATGTGATAGCAAAACTCCTGCTGCCGCCCTCATCATCGGGCAAATAAGCCGCGCCGATGTGATAGCAAATCTGTCCATAACTGTCTGGCCCCGGCCTCCGGAGGCGATCTCGAGGGGAGCGACCCACACGAGTAAAGCATCATCGGGCAATAACCGCGCCGGTGTGATAAGTAACAAAAGCAGGACTGGATCATAACTATAAAGCCCCAGTGGAACACAACCCTCCACTAAAAGAAAACTGATTCCCAATCAGATGCAAAAGTAACCATCCGGTCAATCGCCCAATATCCGCGATTGCCGCAATACCCCAAAATCCACGACCAGGTCTCACAACCGACCTCCGGTCAACCGCCCAATATCCGCGGTCGCCGGAATAACCCACAATCACAATCATGTCCCACATCCGACATCTGGTCAACCGCCTACTATCCGCGGTTGCCACAAAACCCTCTAGTCCATAATCATGCCCTAACACCGATGTCCTATAACCGACATCCGGTCAACCGCCCAATATCCGCGGTCGCCGCAAAACCCATAATCCACAATCCAGGCCCCGGCTACACTATCCCAAACCCCTGCTCAAACCCGAGCAACAAGAACCACCTGACTAACGAAAAGGAGAAAAGAAGCAAACAAGGTTTCTCCTAAGTCAAGTTCCAGCATGAAAGTGTAGCGATAAAAGATGGCCTATCTAGATGTCCATACAAGCATGCAAGTGTTCTCAAGGAAACATAATTTAAGTCATTGATCATTAACGGGTATCCACCTATGCATGTCATCTATCCTCAAGTAATACCACTAATAGGATAAATCATATAGTCCCAATTAAATGTTCCATTCCACATGCAAGGTTAAGTGCTAACATAGCAATCCATACAATCATGTATAAGTCCCAACCACTATCAGATTCCCACAAGCATGCAAGTCCCAATTACAATTATCAATCATGGATGTCCAAGAAGGATCTCTCTAATACTCCTAGTGGGTAAGTCAGAAAAGAGGGATAAAGCAACCACCCACCTGGACACGCGCAATCCTCAGCTATAAAACCTCCTCGCTGTCCAATATCCCCTTTTCACGTCAAATGCTCAAACAGATAAACCGCCGCGATCGCTGTTCACAATTACCCCAAAACATACACACAAATAAGCACACAAGTATCCGAAAACATGCTGTCCAGAATTCAGTCCCAAAGATGCCCTGTTTTTACCTGCGAGAAGTGCCCGGAAAATTCCAAGAAAAATACTATCACGATCCTCACGACAAACCCGTCGAAACGAGTACCTGCACGCTCAAATCCGAGTTTCCTACACTGAGAAACAAATCCGACAAGGGAACCACCCCAAAATAAACAAATCGCAAAAACTGTAGCACTAATTCCTGTAAACAGAGATTTTTCACCTACGAAAAATATTCAGAAAATTCCAAGAAAATTTGGGGATATTCCTCGTGATGTGTAGATGCAAAACGCCTCTTGAATCACCCCAATCCAATGCCTATGCCCGAAGATATGGCCGAAATACCGCACCTCTGTCCAAAACTCCGTCCCAGAAAATGAGGTCACAAGATGATCCGAAAAACCCATGAAAAGCTCGGAAAGGGAAAAACCAGTAAACACGGGAAACGTAGCCCTACCTGTCGTGAAGACGATGGCGCAAGAATCGCCTCAATCGGAGGTCGGAGTAACCCGGGGGAGCCCTCGCACTAAAACGTGACGAAGAAGATCACAAACGAACGAGCGTCGCGCCGCGCCGTAAAAATGCAAACCTCGGGATGTGTGCCGCAGGAAAATCCTGGAATCTGCAGATGGATCCGGCTCTGGGAGAGGAAGAAATCTCCTGAAGGTTGCACTGCAAAAATCCGCGCAAAGAAAAAGTTCTTCAGTGCTGAACAGGGGCCTATTTATAGGCTGGAAAAACAATTCAAATAATGACGCCCGTGTCCCCACTTCCGGGCGCCCGAAAAATTCGGGCCGCTACAGTGTTGGGCCTACAGTGTTGGGCCCGGCCCAACACTGTGCGGGCCCGAATCACCCACGGGCCTCCACGTCGCCCCCGAACAGCGGACAGTCGCGCGGGCCAACGACCGCGCAACACGTGGACCAACGCGCCGATGACACGTGGCGGGCCCGAGCGCGGGAAAACTCGGTCAGCGTGCCCACGTGCCGCCTGCGCCCGCCGCCTGCGCCCCCTGCCAGGCGCGAATCCCGAGGCCGCTACTCCAGCTCCGTGGACCGGGCACACGTGGACCGGCCAACCACCGGTCGCCACGTGGCCCCACCCGGTCCACCGCACACCCCGCGTCACCCGTGAACCGCGCCCACAGCGCCACCCAACCACGCGATGCCACGTGTCCCGCCTCCGGCGCATGCCGGCCCGTGGACCGCGCGCCTGCCCGCGCACCCGCGCGCCTGCCCGCGGCCGATCCGCCGCATGCCCGAGCCCATCCGCCGCGCTCCGCCGCTGCCCGCCGCCGCCGCCGCCGCCGGAATCACTGTTCCGGCATGAACAGTAACCGGTTGAGCAAAAATATCAAGTAGGTAGTCAATTTTGACCGTTTTCGCACCCTGAATCCGAATTTGATGTCCGATTTGCCAAATTCTAACTCTAAAAATTGCCGAAGGCATCCGGAAAGGTGTTCCTTGGTCCAAACTTCGCGCTGAGTCCATGCCTAATATCCGCTTCGCGCGAAACCACTTCTAAAGATCCAACGGAGTCCACTGATCACCCACGTGATCCATTAAGCCCGAAGTCCACCACTTGTGTCCAATTGGTGCACTAACACCTCCAACACACAGTACAGGCTCCCCAGATGTCACCAATGACTCTACCACAGCTCTGCAGAGATCCAGGTCATCACAGATTGGGTCGAAAGAGTTTTGGTCCTAATGTTTGTTTTGTTGCAGTAGTTTTAATGCTTCCGAGACGCTGTGCAGCGGCGAGGGCGTGTATGACCTTGGATGAGGAGTCGAACAGCGGGAGGCTAAATGGATAGAGCAGAGTGAGGTCTGAGAGTTACAGGCCCAAGTACCCCAGACGATTGAGGCGATGCGGCGCCAGGATGAGAACATGGAGCGCGTGATGCGCATGCTTGAGCTGAGAGCATCTCCCGGGGTATCGCCAGTAGTACTTCCGGCCGCGACATCGTCGACTTCGACCCTGATCGCACCACTGGTGGTGCAGAAGCAGCGAGAGGTTGCTGACCGATTATTTTACTTCATCCAGTTCCTTCCCCTGCAGATTTCGGGATAGAGTTTGGAGCCTTGGAAGGCTGAGAACTGGATCGCTGCTAGGGAAGAGCTGTTCGAGGATTTGTTCATCCTGAAGAAGCATCAGGTGCACTTGCTTGCGCACTTTGGATAGGGACGCCGAGAGTTGGTGGCATCGAGTTCGTCCCGTCGGACTACCGGGAGAGCGGTTGATGACCTGGAGCGAGTTTCTACGATTGACGAGCAGAGTACCCCATGTCGCCCAGGATGAGGCCCAGAAAGTTGATTATGTTTGAGAGGAGACTGCATCGAGACATCTTTGATTCGAGGCATACTCGGCGGGCGCCGACCTTAGATGTAGCATTTGTGCGTACTCGATGGATTGACCGAGTATCAGTGATCACGTCCGAGAGGGACGGTGAGCGAGGGACCAGCTCCGAAGAGAGACCTCCAGTATCGCCGATTTTGGGTTAGTTGAGTGGATCGAGGATGCCCTGATTCCAGTCTCAGGGCCGTGAGTCTCAGAGGAGACAGAGACCAGGGGGATTCTCGATAGTATAGGCACCAGCAGCAGTGTCACGCCCCGGGGTCGAAACTGCGACCCGGGCTCGCTAACAGATCCGCCATCTGTACGGAAACTGCCATACAGACGAAGCGACTAACCTGCAAAAAGAATCAACTACAGTATACAGATATCAGAGCTGAAAGTAAACTACTAAAACTAAAATCCAATCACTGTACAACTGAAAATAATACAATATCCATCTCCCCAAATACGATCGTATAAAAAGTCCTCTGATACAAAACCCAAAAGGGAGATATCTCCAATAAATAATCAGTGTACAAGCTCTCAATACAAAAATATCCTCACTACAACAGTCTCTCAAACTGTAAAATAAAATACAACTCTATACCTCACAACAAAGGTCTCTCAACAGAGGGAAAAGAAGTAAACTAAGCTACTGAAGCTCTCCTCTGAATGGGGTACCGCTACACTCCAACGACGGGTAGGGAACTAGCTCGCGACTCCCTCGAAACCGGTCAGAAGGATCGGCAACTGAAGCACAGGAACAGGAGTAGAAGCCCCTGGGGAAAAAGACACCACGACGGGTGTGAGAACTACTTCCCACAGTAGTTCTCAGTGGGTGCCGTCAACAAGCCCAACGGTCTGCCCACTAAGTCTACTAGAGGCATAAAATAACAAAGTATATGGAAAGAAAAGAGCTGGAAAAGGATATCTCTACAGCTACTATGCCTCTATCTAGATGCTCAAGAAGTAGGACAAAAGATAATATGATGCATCTACTCACTACTGACGATATGTCACAAGTACTATGCTCAAGAAAACTCTACTATGACACATGCTATGCCATCACTCTCTCAAAGTCACCCAATCTCAGATGACTGTCCCACTTTGGACCAGTCAACAAACCTGCGCTCAACTACTGCCACTACGCCCAAACAGGACTTGGTCTTACGTAGGGTGTCCCTCAAGGACTATCTCATCTCAAGCGAACTCTAGTGTATCAACTAGTCGCATCATCGCAGCCTCGTCAGGCTCGGAATCATCATCGCACCCGGGGCGTAGCTCGAGGGGAGCGACCCCAACGAACTCAAGTATCACAAGTATCTCATAACTGGCATGAAATGCCAGGCTCAGCAGGCTATAATCCACGATCAAACAGATCGGTATCTCAAAGCTCGAAACACAACTCAGTCGGAAAAGAACCTCGACTCAAATATGAAAAGCCCAAACACTCTCACGGCTATGTCGGAGAACCCTCAACGACTCTACTCGCCACACTACTCACTAAAGAAAGTACCACACAGCTGGGACCGCCGTCACTCCAAACGGCTCCCACAACAGAACACCAACCACACCGATAACTCAGAAAGGGCCGACACCATAAGGGTTTGGAAAACCCGATAGGTCGGTGCTAAGAACCCTATCAAACAAGAACAGACTCTAGGCTCCGCCTATCGAAGTTCCCGGCCCCCTTACAGTTCGGGAACACCACAACCCCGGTATAACACGCAGAAGATACCAACTAGGGCCCGAAAGTTCCGGGAGGCCTACACCTACAACCCTATCAAACAAGAACAGGTTCCAGGCTCGGCCCCCGTGGCTTCATCCCGACAAAGGAATGTCCCCTAGAACCCAGACCACTCGAATCCTTACAAGTGGGGAAGTTTACACGAAAACGGGGTGACATTAATTACTGAAAACCATTTTCACTCAACCCACGCGGGTGAGGACTAAAAGTAGTTCCCATTTTGAAAAACCATCTTGATTTGAGGAGAAATCCATTTTAATGATTTTTAGTTCTTTTAGGAAAATCAGTTAGAAAACAAGAATTTACCCAAACCCCGAAGGGCTGATGCTTTTGTCCAATCAAACAAGAACAGACTTCAGCGGCCCTTCGATGCTTGGAAAAAAACATCGATAAACTAAAAATCATGTGTATGTCAAAAAAGGTTCTGGGTTCTAGGTCCAACTAAAACAAGCACACAACTGCCACTAACACGGTGGCGACAGCACAACAGGGATAGAAGACCTCCCGGGACTACCGTTTACCCAAACGGCTCCCGGCACAGAAAAGCGACCCACTACAACTACCAGACTCCACTCTGCTCCCAAGCACGAGTGCAAATGCATCCCACACTAAAAGAAAGTCCCGACCTCTCGGCCCACTACCCGGGCGAGGATAACACTATGTCCAGGAATGAAAGAACAGTGTGGATGTCTAAACATAAATAACCCTAGCCCAAGTGAGGGTTTTCTACTGGTCTGGTTACACATGCAACATATGACGGGGGTGCTAGGTCAAGTTCCAAGATAGCTATAATTTAACATGATAAAAGGAATATCGATTACTACAAACTGGCATGCTATACAGGAAATAAACTATCATGCATAGTCCTACATCAGTAGAATTACTGTACAGTCCATAAAACTTGGAGATAAGGCCACCCACCTCGGTTTGCCACCAATTGCTCGTAGACACTTGCAATTGGCCTCCACGCGATCCGCCCGCAAAACGATGCCCGCTGCCAGAGTCCGCACGCAAAACGGAGTCCGCACGCAAAACGGAGCACGGTGTCGGAGTCCGCACACAAAACGGAGTCCACACGCAAAACGGAGCACGGTGCCAAAATCCGCGCCCAAGACGGAGTTCGCACGCAAAACGGAGCACGGTGCCGAAACCCGCGCGCAAAACGGAGCACGGTGCCGAAATCCGCGCGCAAAACGGAGTTCGCACACAAAACGGAGCACGGTGCCGAAACCCTCGCGCAAAACGGAGTCTGCACGCAAAACGGAGCACACCGTCGGGGTCCGCACGCAAAACGGTGCAGAAAAACACGATCCCTAACACAGATAAGAGCAAGAGGGTCAATTAACTGTCCAAAAGAACGCTCTAAAACTGTGCCAAAAACACCGTAAAAACAAGTGCGGGACCTACCCGACTGCGCCGCCGCCGCCGAAACGCTCCGTTGGAAACCTCGCGCGCTCCACGAGGCCCACGATGCGCCGCCGCCCCACCCAAAAATTCCCTCCTCACTCCCTCTCTCGCTCGGTGAAGAAGAAAGAAAAGAAAAAGGAGGAGAAATGGCGCTCGGGGGAGAAAGAAGAAGAAGAAGAAGAAAAAGGGAAAGGGGGTGGTCCACGGCTCAAGGGCGCACGGTGGACCGGCCAATGGGGGGCCACCGTACGTGGTCCACGAGGCCGGGGCGCGTGTACCGGGTCCACGCACGCGCCCCGTGCGCCAGGTGGCGTGCGGCAACGCGCCCGCCACACGGGCGCGTTACACCGCGCCACCACAGGCGCGGGACACGCGCCCGCCACAAGGGCGCACGTGCCCCCGCGCCCGCGCGGGCGCCAACGGGGGCCCGCCACGTGGCGGCCCCCGCGCGACCCGCGCCGAAGGCGCGTCAGCGCCCACTGTGCGTTCGTACGCCCTCGAGCCGCGCGCGCCACGCCTCGATTTGCGTGCGCCAACCTAGGAGTTCGTGCCGCGCCGTCTCGAAAAACATGCAACTCAACCGGGCTCCAAATCAAACAAGTAAATAGTCCATTCTTTGCGATTTCGCGCGCTGAATCCAAAAACGATGTCCGTTTCTCCAAATTCTTATCCGAAAATTACCGAATGCCCCCGGATAGCCAACTTAATCCGATTTTCGCGCCGGGTCCAATTCTGAAGTCCGATTTGCCCAATTCCAACTCTAAAAAAATCCCGAAGGCAACCGGAGAGGTAAGCTTTTATCCAAACTTCGCCCGGAGTCTAAATTTTTTGACGTCGACGCCGTGCGAAACCACATCTAAACACTCGACGGGTCCTCCAATTCCCACGGAATCTCCTTTTAAGCCCGAAGTCCAACACTTGTGTCCAAATTGCGCACAAACACCACCGACACACCACGCAGGCCTCCAGTGATGCAGACTAAATTCCAAATTGCACCACAAATCCATTTCTCGGGCCCGACACACGCACAAACACTCCCAAAGGCCACCAAAAGCTGCCCAACAACCAGCAAACCCTACGCGGGGGATTCCGGGACCTCACAAGCAGTGTCAGGATATTTTCAGGTGGAATGTCCCAGAGTAGTGCTCATGGTTTTGCCGCTTGCGACGGCACCCCCACTACCCTCCCCCTTTTTGGATAAAGAGGTTCATCCGATTTATAGGTAGGCTGATAGAGCCGTGATGCCGAGACGGATAGAGCGATGGCCGCCAGCATCTAGTGGATGAGTTGTGCAGCCGGTCGGCGGGCACCAGGATAGTGGATTGTGTCTTACCTGGTGTGGTCTTTCTTATGGTCATTGGATTTAGAGCATGTTGAAACCAACACCATTTGTTCACCGAGTTGTTAGTCCTACATCAGCTGCGGGATGTTGAAACGAGGATGGATTGGGTTTGGTTACCCCCCCAAGGTTACGATATCATGGATTGTCAAGAGAAAACAATGACCCTCCGTGGACCTAGTCAGGAGGTGTATGTTCTAGAGGGAGCTAGAGCACGACAAAGGTTGAGTCGTGGTTGGATCGCTTTGTTAGCGACTGTAGAGGAGGTGCTTACGGAGGCACCGAGACTAAAGTATATCCTTATCACCCGTGTGATCCCGGGTATGAGTCTACCTGAGTTGATATTAAAGCCGCCGTCTAGTGAAGTTGAGATCGAGATAGTGGTCGACATAGTTTTGAAACCGCGCCGACTTTGGTAGCACCTCTGGGAGTATCACCCGTGAGGCAGTGAGCTGATAGCGCAGTTGCGGATTCTGATGGATCGAGGGGTCTATGTGACCAGCACCATGTCATGGGAATACGACAGTGAGGATCTGAGAGATTGATACTTGAGTGTGATGCCACACCGTTGATGCACGGTGGTGATGCCACGCCGTTGGTACACGGCAGTGACGCCACATTGTGAGTACACAACGGTGGGAATTCTTGGATGGTTCGAACACAGACAGATTTGGATTGTGTTTTGGCAGATGCCTTCGAGAGATGGATAGCATTATGGAACCATACAGTCGAGGGTTGTGCCCCGATAGTGTACAGGATCCAGTAGGGGCATTGTGAGCTTACAGCGCGGTCAAATGGATTGACTAATGCCCTGCCGCCTTTAGGATTTGAGGAATTGAGTGTTCCAGCTGTGTTTGAACGGGTTAGCAGCTGGACCCGTCGTGGATATTTGGATTTATTTCCGAAGTGGCCTAGAGCTTCAGGAGCACTTGAGGAAAGTGCGGCAACTCCTAAGAGGGGAGATTTTGGTTGTTTAGTCGTGAGAGCTTGCACTTGACTTCGGAAGGTTCCGTGGTTAGGCTACGTGATTTCAGCTGCAAGAGGGATAGAGAACCCAACGAAGAGTGATACCGTTTGGGAATTGGCCTAAGCCACGTTTGTGACAGAGGTCCGAAGATTTTGGAATAAGTAGGCCAGTGTAGCTTCAAGGAGATAAAGCTGGAGAGGATATCGGCATCGGTTTAGATGATTGCCGGTGGACAGAGTTATTCGAGATATAGGATTGATCTTGTAGTGATTATCCCTGTGATAACTCTTGGGTCCTGTACGCCTTGGCTAGGCGAGCAGTGCAACCTTGGAATGAGATGTTCGATCAATGATTGCCACTTTTGGAACTTGGAGATTGTGAGATGGAAATTTGGGAATGTCCTCGAAGATGAAACTTCCTCCCCTATTGATAGATATGGGAGTGTATTTGTGGAATTTTGAGCCGTTGGGTTGCTAAGGAGCAACGGAGGAGTTTTGCCTAGTGGAGGCTTGGAGTTTGGATTTGGAGACCATGTTCTGAGAAAGCCACCAGCCGTAGGGTTATTTATAGATTTGAGTTTACGCGGGAAATTTGATCCGCGAGTAATTATCTGGCTGGAAGAACCGTATTTGAACCTTGGCATGTTTTGGATTTCACTTCCTTGGAATTTGACGAGGATTGAGTTATCAGGATCGACCGATGCAATTCTTGCTGGTGAGACAGAAGAATTTTGCAGTCGGGTTATACCTTGGCGAAGGTTCAGAGGAGCCATCATGATGAGTGAGAACGACCACCTGAGAGCCGGAGGATGAGTTGAGTATTCCTGTTCCTGTCGGATTGAGGCACCCTCCTGAGTTATGCGTATATTTTGGTTTCGAGGACGAAACCCTTTTTAAGGAGGGGAGAGTGTAGAGTACCGGAATTTCGTATAGCGCACCGACCTTGCAAGATGGCGTGATGTGGAGAAATCACTTTGGGCGTGTTTCATATTTGCTTACAGATGAGTTCGGGTTGAATCGGATCAACGCGGAAGCCCTAGTTTGATTCGGGGTTGTCCGGGCATTGTGCGCCGATAGAGGACTGGTTTTGGGGAAAGCACCGACCCCACTGTGGTGTGCAAAAAATTTGGGAAACACTTGGAACAGGTGTATTTTATGATTACAACAGAGTTCGGGAGGTTCCGGACTGACGCGGAGGACCCGAAGGCGAAAAGTGAGTTGGAACTGGCAATTATTGGAGCCGGTTTTTGGATTGAGCACACCGACTCCACAGTTGAGCTTTTTGAGGGGGAAAAGCTGTGGACATGTGTATTTTCAGATTACAGAGGAGTTCGGGAGGTTTCGGGTCGGTGCGGAGACCCTGAAGGCAAAAAGTGACTTGGAGTTGGCTTAAAAGGGATTAATTTATTTAATTAATTAATTTTGGGAGTTAATTATTTGGCTTTAGCCTGTGTTATAGAGAAAGGGAAATAAGAGAGTGGATTAGTGAATGCAATTAAATTAGAGGAATAAGATATTTTGGAGGTGCATTTATGACTGCCAACCACCCCACTCCCCTTAATTAGCCTGCAGCTAATTAATCGCCACATCATCACCTTCTTCTTCAAGTGCCAAACAGAGGAGTTAAGCAAAAGCAGAGGAAGGAGAGAAAGAGAGGAAAGAAGGAAGAAGAAGAAGAAGAAAAGAAGGAAAAGGGAGGGATTGGAGGAATTTTGATGGTGGAACTTCCTGCTGGGAGTTGTGGGGCCGAGCGGAGAGCGCGACGAGCGGCGCGTGCGTCGGATTAAAAATAAGGTATGTAGCAGTTTTTGTGGAACTTGGGTTTTTTTTTGTATGGATTGAGTTTGGAGTTTTGAGCTGAGGTTGGTGGCATTGTTGGACTTCATGTCCTTGGGCTCGGTGTGGCCGCAGAGTGCCGCGAGGCCGCGTGGAGGCTGGCGCGCGGATGGCGCTGCGCGCTGGGCGCCGCGCAGCTAGGCGCTACGCGTTGGGCGCCGCCGCGGAGCCGCGCAGGCGCTGCGCAGCGGGGTGCTGCGCAGCGGGGCGCTGCGCAGCTGGGCACCGCGCGGCTGGCCCTTGGGCGCCGCGCGGCTGGCGCCAGGGCGCTGCGAGCGGGCACCAAGGGCGCCGCGCGCAGCTGCACCTGGGCAATGCGCGGGCGCCAGGGGCGCCGCGCGCAGCCGCGCAGGCGCTGCGCGGTCAGGCCCAGGGGCCGCGCTGGGCTGTCCAGGCGCCGCGCGGCAGGCTTGGGCGCCGCGCGGCAGGCGCGCCAACGGCGCGGGCAACAGCCGCGCATCGCGCTGTTTGTTGGCGGCGCTTGCGACTCGCGTCGGCGCGCGGTGGTTTTTCCGCGACTGAGGCTGGTTTTCGCCGGCAATCGCGTATGTTTACCGAATTTAACTTGTTTTCGTGGGGTTGTTCCCTTTTCTCTCTCAGGTTATCGCCGATTGAGTGGTTTTCGGCAAGGTGCCGTACGGAGCCCGGATCGAGCGCGCGGCACGCGGTTTCCGGCGGAGCTGTCCTGGCAGTGTTCGTGTGAGGCTTCGGTATTTTTGGTTTTGGTGGTTGTGGGGGAGGTTTTTATGTAATTTTTGTTGTGGGTTGTTAAGTGACTCCGGGTGGCAGTGGCATGGTTGTTGCACTTGTAGTAGGCTGGGGACCATAGTGGTGGCCTAGTTGGGGATTGGAGCTTCCTTGTGAGAGCTAAGGTAGTGTACTGGAGATTACTTATAAGATGATGGACTTGGTTTTATGTTGTGCTGGAGCTTGGGCAGTGAGTGTGTAAGTGTTGGTGATTATGCTTTTGTTGAGGGTGCGCGCGCGCGGCGCGGTTTTCGGTTTTTCTTCCGTTTGACTGTTCGGCGCTTCACCGACTTCAGCGTTTGCCTGCGAAAAGCGTTCCAGGTGGGTTGGAATTTCTCCAGAATAAATGGAATGCCCTTTAAAGCTATTGTATGCGATTTGATCATGTATTTCATGTCAATTTCACAGTTATTATATCTGATAGTTGCCTGGATTTTTCTGTAAAATTTATTGGAACCCCGGATTATTTTTAGTAGACTCCTGATACTATAGGACACTAGGCTGCATGTTCTGTTGGCATTATTTTTGCACCCTGATCGTTTTAAATATCGAGAAAACTATTTTTAAGGAAAAATCAGCATTTTTAAAGGTGGTTTTAAAACATAAGTTGCCAGAGATATGGCATTGGTTCAGGGTGCATCAGACCTCGTGCCTGGGGGCCGAGTGATCCCTTTTTGAGTTTTTGGATGAGTCCTAGTGTCAGGTGGATTTGAGCTCCCTTGTAGGTTGAGGAGATTATTTCTAGATCACGAGTTATGTATCGCTGATCTGATAGTGGAGGTGGTTCTCCGACTTAGTTATGAGAGTTTTGGGGTTTTGGCAGATCGAGTCGTGGAGGTTTCCCGACTTAGCCATGGGTTGTGCATTATCAGATTGAGTCGTAGAGGGTTCTCCGACAGATTATGTGCGGATTTGGGCATTTCCTGTTGAGTCGTGGAGTCTTGTTCCGACTGAGTTGTGCCTTTGAGCATCGAGTTGCCGATCTGTTTGATCGTGGACCATGGCTAGCATGTGCCGCTTATTGAGACAGTTGAGATACTTGGGCTCGTTGGGGTCGCTCCCCTCGGGTCACGCTCCGGATGCGTAGATGTGTTGATGCCCCTGGCCGAGTTACCAGGTGGGTTACATGCCCCTGGCCGAGTTACCAGGTGGGTTACATGCCTCTGGCCGAGTTATCAGGTGGTTACTTGAGTGAGTTTGAGATAGTCGGACAGGACGCCCCACGTAAATCCCGTCCTCATGTGGATGCGTGGTAGTGGGCAGGTGCGTTCCTAGACGACAGGCGCAGGCTGGACTGAGCCAGTTATTGCAGTCATTGAGACTGGGTGTTATGAGCGGGTGGTCACATATTATGTTCTTAGATGGGTTTTTCCTTTGAGCATTGATACTGAGGCATTTGAGCAGTAGCGAGAGTATGCCTAGCATGTTTATGATAGAGTTTTCTTTGAGCATTATGTTTGAGACATATTTTAGTTGTAGCTTTCTTTCAGCTTACCCTTTATCTATCTATCTGCATACCTATCTGTTTTGCCTCCTGTAGACTTAGTGGGCATACCGTGGATATTGGGACGGTACCCACTGAGATCTGCCTTCTGCAGTAGATCTCACACCCGCTACGTTGACAGGTTGAGGTAGCTGTTCCGGCTTGGTTCGCGCGGAGTTAGCTGATCGAGGTGAGGACGAGGCCGAGTAGTTCCTTACCAGCATTGAGAGTCAGATGTAGATGTACCCGTATTTTTTTTATGACTCCGCTTTTGTACTGGACATTCTGAGAGACTTGTGAGGATTGTATTATTTCTTCATAGCTTGTCAGACTATGTATTGAGGATTTTTTTTTGATCCAGATGTTCAGTGGATTTTCTATAGCTATTAGTTCTTTTTCAGCTCTGATACATGTTAGCTTTAGATCTTTTGCAGGATAGACGCTTCGTCTGTGCGACAGTTTCCGCACAGACGGCGGATCTGTTGGCGAGCCCGGGTCGCAGTTTCGACCCCGGGGCGTGACAACCGCTCCTCAATAAAAAGGCTCTCGAAAAGTCGTTCCATCGCCGTGGTCCAAGACTCTGCCTCCCATGGCTCCAAGCTCAATCATGCGAATCGGGGTGGATCAGACTGCCGGGACTGGCTCCATCGATCGATGATGTCTCAAAGCTCATCTACTATCCGCTATCCACCCTACCTCGGTGCCTCGGCACTACTCGTCGGCACGGAAGGGCTGCTCGCTCAATCGGTGCCACTGGTACAGTTGGAGATGCGGCTGCATGGGAAGAAAGTGCCGGAGGACGCTCAAGCGGTGCTGCAACTGGTTGTGCTCTCTGCTCCGACAGGCGCATCAGACGTTCCATGGCCTCCTCCGGGCATCGGACAGCCTCCGACATCTATGCCATCTGGGCCCGTAACTTCTGGGTCTCACTCTGCTCTGATAGCTCTGCCTCTCGCTGCTCGGGTTCCTCATCAGATGCGGGATGTGCCCTCCTCACTGCACGACGTCTCAGGGGCATCGTAGTCCACTGCACAATAACAAACATCAGGACACAACAACCATTCGACCCAATCTAGCGAAAGTCTAAAACATGTCATCCATTCCACAGCATTATGTTGTCTGCAGCTAACATAATCGCTTAGGATAATAAACATACCAATCACTCATCCCGTCCCTTGGGAGAGGTATACAACTCAATCAGGACTCTCGCTATAAATCACGACTCTCACGTAGTCATCCTAAGATCCATCCACATGCCTAGGGTTTCTAAGTCCATAATGAGCTACGACCTAGGCTCTGATACCACTCTAATCTGTCACGCCCCGGACTCGAAACTGCGACCCGGGCTCGCTAACAGATCCGCCGCCCATACGGGAAGCCCCGCATAGACGAAGCGTCTAAACTGCAAAAGATAAAACTACAACTATACAAATATCAAAGCTGTAAAATAAACTACTGAAACATAAATGTACAACTCCAAATAGTACAGATCTGAACCTCACAATATAAAAGTCTCTCAAAAATAAAACTCTCAAAAGTAACTATCTACTAAAATCCAGCAGACTGTACTACAAAGCTCCAAAAAGGGTACCACTATACTCCAAGGACGGGTAGGGAACTAGCTCGCGACTCCCTCACCTCGATCAGCAACAGAATGATCAGCAACTACCGCAGAAGACTCTACAAAACAAAGGAGAGGAAAGAGGAAGGGGGAAAGAACCCCCAGCGGGTGTGAGAACTACACCAACACGTAGTTCTCAGTGGGTACCGCCACCAAGTCCGACGGTCTGCCCACTAAGTCTACTAGAGACATAAAGTAACAAATATAGTACTAAAAAGGAAAGGCTAGAAATAATCTACAGCTACTATGCCTCTATCTAAATGCTCAAGGGGGGTGATACAGAAGAACATGATGCATCTACTATATCTCGATAAAACAATCACACAATCTTCACTGACTGCCACATAGGGTCCAGTCAAACCTGCGCCCACCTACTGGCATTATATCCACAGAGGACTGGACTTACGTAGGGCGTCCGTGACTGCCTAAAAAAGGCCCAGCCAGAGGGACTGCGTCGACAAGTCGCAATAGCAAAGTAACAGGCCTAGCTCCGGAGCGGCACTCGAGGGGCGCGACCACACTGAGGAAAGTATCCGCGCTTCTCTGTCGAGCTCAATATGGCTCATGCAGGCTATAATCCAAATCAATGATCAACAAGATTGACAGTGCCCAAATCACATCTCTAACTCACTAGCTGGAAATACTCGACAGCCAGGACTGCCGTCAACCCAACGGCTCCCCAAATAGGACATCAACTCAACATGCAACTCACTAGCTGGGTATACTCCACAGCCGACAACAATGAAGGGTCCAAAAATCCCAAAAGACTAAAACCTACAACCCAAATCAAACAAGAACAGGCTCTAGGCATAGCCTCTCGTTGTTCTCGACCCA
Source organism: Tillandsia leiboldiana (assembly GCA_029204045.2). Lineage (NCBI taxonomy): Eukaryota > Viridiplantae > Streptophyta > Magnoliopsida > Poales > Bromeliaceae > Tillandsia > Tillandsia leiboldiana. The sequence goes on along the minus strand of CM055078.1, from coordinate 4,072,187 downwards.
AAGAAAAAGATAGCACTTAGAATCCAGATCACTCGAGCTCTCACTCGGGTGAAGAAGTTTACAGAAAATGTGACATTTATTACCGAAAACCATTTTCACTCGAACCCACGCAGGGTGAGACTAAAAGTGGTTCCTTTTTTGTAAAATCATCTTGATTTAAGGAAATCCATTTTAATGAATTTTAGCTATTTTAGGAAAATCAGTTAGAAAACTAGTTTTTATTCCCAAACCCCGAAGGGCTAATGCCTTCGCCCAGTCAGACAAGAACATGCTCCGGCAACCCTTCGACATTTGGAAGGAAAATATTGGTTTACTGAAATCATGTGTGTCCAAAAAAGATTCTGGATTCAAGGTCCTGCTCTCACAGGTACACCACTGCCACGAACACCGTGGCGACAAATAAATCGAAGAACTCGACAACCCGGAACCACCGTTTACCCAAACGGCTCCCGCCACTGGTACAAGACTAGCTACATCTATCAGACTCCACTCTGCCCCCAAGCACAAGTGTAACATGCATCCTACACTAAGAGATATCCCGACCACTCGGCCCACTACCCGGGCGAGGAAAACACTAAGTCCAGGGATAGAATGTAACGTGTGGATGTCTAAAGCATAAATAAACCTTGCCCAAGTGAGAGTTCTCTACTAGTCTGGTTGAACATACAGCATATGACGGGGTGCTAGGTCAAGTTCCAATAATAGTATTTAATTCAACACAGATAGGAAGCATTAACCAACATGATCACAATAATAAGCCAAGAAAGCATCATCTCTCTCTCTAACATGCTTTCTAACACCTCTCAAAATCATGCATGGTTACTATATCATAGAATTAGAGAACCGTCCACCGGTTTTGGAGACGAAGCAACCCATCTCCAAGTGCGCATCGATCCAAGGTCCAGATGGGCTGAAACTGAACGGGGATAATCCTCAGATTCCCACGATTCCAACGAGGCCGAATACACCTGAAAACTCCTCCTGGGCACAAAGATACAGTCCAAACATCGCAGTAAGCAAAAATCTCCACGATCACAAAATTGTGGTAAGATCAGTCTGAAAGAAGCCAAAATATCACCTGCGATATGATCTCCAAAAATTCCAATAAAAATATGGCTGCGATCTTTGCGAAGCGTAGATGTCGATCGAGTCCTCACAGGTCGAAATCCGTTAACCGAGCGCAGAGATAAAAATCCGACAAGCTTTGCTGTCCATGAAAATCACCAGCAAGAAAGGGGTTCAAAGATGTTCTAGAAACCCCAATAAAAACCCAAAATGGACGATAGTGGTAAATACAAGAAATGTAGCCTTACCTGTCATGAAGAAAATGCAGCTAGAATCACCCAAAAACTCCTTCGGGGTAGCCCAGGAGACCTCATGAACCGAAATGCGACGAAAAAGGCCGCCGAAGGAAGAACGTCGCAGTGCGCCGAACCGCCGAAGACGTCGATGTTGCGGCCTCCGAAAATTCCAAAACTCCTTCAAGAGATGAAGCACAAGATGAGGATCAACTTACCTTGTGGGCTCAACAGCAAAGGGGCTCGAGAAAAGGGTCAAATGGCAGAGGGAAAGGGCCCATTTATAGGCCCACCAAAAGAAATCCAAAAAAAATCAAGCTAATGGGCTTTTGGGCCCAAGATTCGGGCGCCCGAATGTTTCGGGCGTCGAAACTGCACCAGGGCCCGGTCCGCCATCAGCTCCCGACACGTGTCCCGAACAGTGGATAGCGTGTGCGGGGCCGCTGGGGATTCGCCACGTGGCCTGACCGGGTCGGTGGGGTGGGTGGCGCCCGGCAATCGCAGGGCGACACGTGGCGCCACGCGTACGGCCGCCACCTACCCGCACCTGCCGTGTCTGCTCCCAGCGTTGCGTTGACCACGTGTGTGTGAGCCGGCCACTCACAGGCTGCCACGTGACCCGCCCCGGTCCATGCACCAGCCCGCGCGTCGCCGTGGACCGCGCCGCGTTAGCCCGCAAATCCGAGGCCGCCACGTGTCTCTCGCGCCCGGTCCATGCACCAGCGCCCCTTTTATGTGGACCGCGCCGCGTGCGCCGGCCAATCAGTGGCTGCCACGTGGCATCCGGCCGGTCCACGGCTCCCCCAATGCACCAAAATGCGCAGAAAACTTCCGGGTGTCTGTTTTTGGGCATCCGGACTAAAAAAAACACAAGTAAATAGTCGATTTTCGACGTTTTTCCGCACTGAATCCAAATCCGGCCTCGGATTAGCCTGAAACCCCTTCTAAAATCCAATGAAACTGTTGATAGATGACTTGTTGGATGAGTTAGGGGGCTCCCAATACTTCTCTAAAATCGACATATGATTAGGCTACCACCAAATCAGGATGAATCCCGAAGAGGTGCACAAAACAGCTTTTGAAACCCATCAAGGCCACTACGAATTTCTGGTGATGCCCTTTGGGCTAACGAACGCGCCCTCAACCTTCCAAGCCATCATGAATAGCGTGTTCGAGCCACATCTAAGGAGGTTTTTGCTCGTGTTCTTTGACGACATACTAGCATATAGAAAATTACTCCTAGATCACATAGATCATTTAAGAATATTGCTGGGTGTGTTGAGAGAGAATCGACTATTCGGCATGAGGACCAAATGCTCCTTTGGACAGAGAGAAGTAGAATTCTGGGCCACATAATATCAAAGGAATGAGTGGCCACCGACCACGACAAGGTGGCTGCCATGAAAGAATGGCCTGTACCCCAAACTGTGCGGGAATTGCGGGGTTTCTTGGGTCTCACGGGATACTACCAAAGATTTATAAAAGGGTACGGGGGAATAAGCAAGCCCCTCACAGAGTTGCTAAAGAAATACAACTTCGTGTGGAATGACGAGGCGCAAAAGGCATTCGAGAAGCTACAGGAGGTGATGACTACGACCCCAGTTCTGGCAATGCCCGACTACACCAAACCTTTTACTATAGAGGTGGACGCGTGTGATAACGAGATCGGAGCCGTACTCACTCAAGACGGTAAACCACTAGCTTACCTCAGCAAGGCTATCAGTTCGCGCAACATGGGGCTGTCGACATATGAAAAAGAATTCTTGGCCATACTTTTAGCCGTGTCAAAGTGGAAGCACTACCTCAGCTCCAAATCCTTTGTCATCAAGACGGATCACGAAAGTTTGAAGTATTTGCTGGAACAGAGAATAACCACAGCAATACAACAAAAAGGGATGCCTAAATTGATGGGATTGCATTACACAATCTAATACAAGAAAGGGAGGAGAACGTCATCGCGGATGCCCTCAAGAAAAAGAAGAGAAGTAGGTAGTGTCACGCCCCGGGGTCGAAACTGCGACCCGGGCTCGCTAATAGATCCGCCATCTGTACGGAAACTGCCGTACAGACGAAGCGTCTACCCTGCAAATAAATCTATAGCTAACAGATATCAGAGCAAAAGTAACAACATGCTATAGAAAGGAAACGGAACAACTGTACTAAGTAAATAAAAATCCAAAATACAAGCTGTCCACTAAAGATACATACATCTCTCACAATCCCTCTCTACAAAAGTGAAAACTCAAAAGGGTACTACTACCTCTATGCTATACAGACTCGGGTAAGCGACTAGCCGGCCACGCCCTTACCTCGATCTGAAGACTCCGCACGGGAAGGAGTCGGAACAGCCGCCTCAGGAAAACCTGCACCGCAGCGGGTGTGAGAACTACTGCAGAAGGTAGTTCCCAGTGGGTACCGTCCTCAAAGCACACGGTATGCCCACTAAGTCTACCGGAGGCACAAGTAAGGTAACAAGTAGATAGATAGATATGGAAAGCTGGAAAATCTACAGCTAAATGCCTCTACATATGCTCAAGGAAATGCTCATCTATGAACATACAATGAAACTCACTCACACATATCACCCAAATCTCAATGACTGTCCCTCTTTGGACCAGTCAAGCCTGCGCTCATCTACTGCCACTCATGCCCAAACAGGGCTTGGTTTTACGTAGGGTGTCCCTCAAGGACTATCTCAGTAACCACATTGCAGCCTCGTCAGGCTCGGTATCATCATCGCATCCGGAGCGTAGCTCGCGGGGAGCGACCCCGCGAACTCAAGTATCTCACATCTGGCATAATATCTCACTCTCAGCAGGCTATAATCTACGATCAAATAGATCGGAAACACAGTGAACAGACGACACACACTCATGTCAAGGTCGGAGTAAACTCCACGACTAAATCTGAAGTGCTCAAATAGAACCCCCAACGACACTAGTAAATCTCGAAAAATCATATAATGGCTCTAATAATCAACAAATATCTCCTCGGCCCCCCGGCACGAGAGAACATGCACCTCGAACCCATGCAACATCTCTAGAACCCTCAGACATTTTAAAACCATTTTTAAAAGTCGTTTTTTCAATAAAATGGGCTTTCGGATTTTTAAAACGGTTCAAGTGCTTAAATGAGGCCAACTAAGCATGCAGTCTAGTGTCATATAGTGCCCGGAGTCTACTAAAAATATTCCGGGGTTCAGATAATTTTTCTGTAATTTTCTAGGCAACTATCAGATCATTTAACAGCTAAAATATACAGTTTTGACATGATCAAAGTGCGTTCTGAAGCATTAGAGGGCATTTCGTAATTTTTGGAAGAAAAATCCAACCCACCTCAAATGCTTTCCGAAGGCCGCGCTGAAGTCGGAGAAGAACCGGGAGAAAACTGGTCGAAAAACTGCACTGCGCTTCTCGCGCGCGCGCGCACTGTCGCGCGTCCCGAAAAAATCCACGGAGCTCCAATCAACCTCCACAGCACCCAGCTAGGCCACCACAAAATTCTGCACTGCCTGTAGCCACTCCACTACACGCATGCAAGCATGCACAGTGCTGCGGATTAGCACAGTAACTCCAAGTCTGCATGCAATCCCGAGAGCACAGGGAGAGAGCAAGGATGGAAAAATCAACTCAAATCCAATTAATTCCATCAATAAAATCCATGAGGAAAACCATTAATCCAAAATCTATAATCACCATCAAACAATTTAACTCAAATGAAGCTTCTCGCGCGCGCACGGTTGCCTCTGTAAATTCCCACAAGCAGCACACACACACACACACACACCTTCCTTCTTCTCCTTCTACTTCCTCTTCTTCTTCTCTGGCAGCAAGGATGAAGGTGGATGAGAAGAGATGAAGAGTGGGTGAGGGAGCAGGTGACGAGGGGTATAAAACATGTCTGGGTGGTTGGAACAGTAAAAAGATGAAGTTACCCCTTTACTGTGCAAATCCGAGCACAATCGGGCTTCCCCTGGTGACTGTGTACCGGTACCAACATGTGGGTACCGGTACACCCACCCTGGTTTCGGAACTAGGCAGCTGGTTCCGGAACCAAGGGGCCAGTTCCGGAACCAACTGCCTGGTTCCGGAACCCAGCCACCCAAAAACCCAAAAACAGCAGCCTGAAGCTCCATCTTCGCGCCGACAACTCACTTTCACCCCTCGGGACCTCTGCATCACCCCAAAACCTACCGAACACCTCTGTAAAAACATAATACACATGTCCCAAGTGATCATCTCTCAACGAACACATCCATAAAACCGATGCTCAATCCGCAACTCTCCACACGACGCCAACTCACTTTTCTACAAAAAAGCTTCCGCGTCGCTCCGGAACCACCCGAACCTCACTGTAAATATAAACAGAAACTGCTGAAGGCATTTCCACTGTACCAGGCTGTCACGTAGAGTCGGCACGCTGCCCGAAGCTTCAGTACTCTACAGGTAGTAACCAAGCCATTACTGCCATAATTCCCTCATGGGTCCAAGAGGTGATTGAGAGCTATGAAGGAAATGCACAGGTGTAGCAAACTATATCCCAGCTACTGTTAAGCCCCGATGCCCAACCAAACTATACCTACTAGCAGGGGGTACTCAAATACAAAGGAAGAATCTACATCGGAGGCTCGGGGGGGTCTAAGGCTAAGGCTCATGGACCAGATGCATGCGTCGGCCCTAGGTGGTCACTCAGGTACGAATCACACTTATAGAAGAATGAAACAACTATTTTATTGGTCGGGCATGAAACAGGAAATAGAGAAGAAGGTGAAGGAATGCGAAGTGTGCATAAGAAACAAGGTCGACGGGATGCCTTACGTTGGATTGCTACAACCTCTACAAATCCCTATACAAGCGTGGCAATCGATCAGCATGGACTTCATAGAAGCCTTGCCGAAATCTGAGGGCAAGGATACATGTAATACTCGAGAAATTCGAGTTTGTATAAAGAGTAAAATTCAAGTGTGAATACGTGTGAGGAAACAAATCTAAACCTTAGTGGTTTGTGTACCGGTGTGCGAATTGAACAGTTTCCGAGGCACTATTTTCTGCCTTTTCGATCCGAGTCTGATCTCGAAAATTTGAAATCTCTAGTGCGACCGTCTCATCGAATCGAGTGAAAATGGTATAGACAGATTGTTGATCCGACGGTCGGATCGTCCTGAAATCAGCAAGGAAACAAGTGGGACCCGCGACTTAAGTGAATAGTGAAATGAATAGTAACTCCCTAATTTAATTCCCTCGCTAGCCAACGTCGGCCGATCGACTGTCTAGAGTCCGAATCTGATGATCCAGGTAGTCGATTTGAATGGCGTCATCGTTCCGAGCGCAGTGGCGCTGACCAAATTTTCGTTTGACGAGCCTGAAGCATCGTAAAGCATGCTGAACTGTTTAATTTACCATATAAGATGGATTTTAGAATTACCGAAGTTTGTCTTCAGTGAACCAAAATCGCTACTCAATAGGTTTCGTCGAGCCGGACGTCGTGGTGGTGTCCGTTTTTCAGTTTGGCGACCCGGTGGTCTTGAAAAGCGTGAAAAGCGGCAAAAAATGGTATTTTTGCATAAGAGTCCCCGCATTTTATGTGCGGAATCCAATGAGATTCTTTGGAGAGGGGCCTATATGTGAAATAAAGTCCCTGCGAAGGACCCAACTCTAAATACTGGCTGTGGAGGGAGTTCTTGGCATTTTATGCAAATACCTTTATATAGGTGAGGAGATCCGAGATTACCCTAGCCGCGAGTCCTTTGCACCCTAGCTGCGCTAGAGCGCCTCCTTCTGCACCCTCCCCCGACGGACACGCCACCTAGCGCGGCCGGCCATCGCCGGAGAAGCCGAGAACAGCAAGATTCGTTCTTGCTTTCGAGTTGGTTGGGAGGGAAGCAACCAAAGGGCTCGGGTTCTCTCCTAACCACATCTGGGAGCGTTCTCGGCCACCTGAGAGGCAGATCGAAGAGCCCCGACGGTTGGCTCCGCCGGGCCACCCTCTCCTTCTTCCTCGGGCCCGACGAGGTAAGCCTTCTCTTTCCTTGGGTTTTTCGGCAACTAGGACCTTGGAAGTCGGCTTCTGACATCCCAAGGATGATCCGGGTCGAGCCCCGAGGTCTTGGGAACCTCCGGTTGCCGTCGGGCAAAGGTAGGGTTGCCGGAACCCTAATTCTTGGCCGTAATTGGTGCGCGCCACCTCCGAAGCTCCGGCGACTGAACCAACTTGCTAAGCACAACCTGCTCGACCGCAGAAAGAGGCCCACGAAGTTTGGTGAGCTGTGGTGCAGTGTGGAACGCGGGGGGAGCAAACCCTAGCTGTCGGGTTCTTGGTGTTGGCCGAGCAACGCCGCCCGTCGCTGCCCGTCGCTCCTCCGGCGCCGGCCAACATATGGTAAGCTTTCTAGCACCCTAAGCTTTCCTCCAAACCCCTTGCATGCGACCCACGAAGCCTTGATCACGAGTTGCCATTGTTGGCCCTCTAAAACACCTTCTTCTTCTTCCTCGGCCGGTGGAGCACAAGGGGACTCCAAGCTTGGCCGGCTTAGGCGTGTTCCACTTCTGGAAGTCCAAGAAGGGCCGTGCTCACCTTAGTTTGAAGAATGACCGACAGGAGTGAGGGTTCGGCCATCGTGTGCTCCATCAAGAACGGGTCGGGGTCTCCTTGCTCCGGCGGGTTTTCCAGCAGGCTGGCCATCTTCCAAAGGTGAGCCCCGGTATGTTTTTAAGGGTTTCTCGATGTTGCTCATTTTTGTTTTGGCCCAGAACCTTTGGGTTGGATTGACGCTTGAACCAAGCTCTAAACAAGCAAGGTCGAAGTCGTGCGCGGGTATTTAGCAACCTGAGGGTTCTGCGAAGGCCCCGAGGTGAGCCCCTATTTATTTTGGGGTCCCTAAGGGTGATGCTCACGCAAAAGTTGGAGATGATCCATCGTTTTTATATTTTTTGGCGAAGTTGAGCCCTCAATGCACTTTAAGAATGGGCCAACTTGTGTTTTATGGCTCAATTTGATCCTAGACTGTGAGCACGGAGTCCAGCACATTAAAATCTATTTGCGGATAAATTATTTTGGTATTTGGGCTCCCGGACTAAAAGTTGTGGCTTATTTAGTGGGTTTTATATGAATAAAATGCAACTTTGGCAAAGTCCGGGGGTCTAAATGTAATTGTAGCATGGTAGGCTGTTGGGGACAGCGTGTACATGATCTCTGAACCTTTCGTTCGGAATCCGTTGACTTTCATTGAACAGATCTTTGCTTTACGATCCGTGAATCGGCAAAATGGTCGGTTTATCGGCAGTTTAGGGTTAAACACGCTTTCTTCGAGGAAAATTGGCTGGTTATTGATCTGTACTCTCTGGGGACTTTCTTTTAGGTCCGAGTGTCGTTCGAGGGCGCGGGACGTTCCAGGTGTTTCGTTCGACTGGCTTCGAGGTGGGTACCTTTTTCGACACTTTCAGGGTCTGGAACGAAGGGTAAAGTTGTAAGGGTAAAGTATATGCATGGTAAAATCCTTTTATTCCCTGTTTATGTTTGTGGACTATTATCACTGTTATCTGTGGCGATCGAGTGTCGCAGTGCTATATATTACATCATGTTCGGGTACGATGCTCGAGGTTGCTTACACGCACACCCGCGGTTTGGCCACCGCGTGGGTGTACTTTTCCGGAAGGGTGGTATGTTGACCTGTGTACCCCACATGGTGACGTAGTGGGGGCCCCCGCAGGTGGGGGGTTAAAGGCGGCAAGGTGAGAGCGGTGTGGTTTGCCGAGACAGGTGCTCAGTCTGGTTTGCCGAGGCAGGTGCTCGGTCTGGTTTGTACAGGGGGGGTTACTATTGACTGCACGATGAGGGGTGCGGATGCTCCGGTTCTTTCGGTTTGCTTTATTTACAGTCCTTACAGCATGTTTTACTTTACTCTCTGTGTCACTGACTTCCCACGTTGTGACAGGTCAAGCTAGGGGTGAGAGTTGGGGTGACGGTGAGGCCGCAACTTGAGGACTGTGGCCCTATTCAGAGCTAAGAACTTATTTACCTGCTTTTTGTTTATTTCATTTGGGTCAGTAGCTTATGTGAGTGGATACCTTTGTATGGTTGATGTGGATGTTGGGCTGGGTTCGTATTCATGTGGATGACTGTTTTACTCTATTACCTGCTAGCCGACCGGTTGCAAATAACTTAAAAAGCTTTGCGAAAATGTTTTGAAAACATAGGTGTTGGGTGGGCACCGTTTTTAAAACCCTGTGGATTTATTGATTGCGAAAATATTTTGAAAAACATAGGTGTCGTGTGGGCACCGTTTTTAAAACTCTTTGAATTTATCCTTTCAAAGTTAGTCGGCCTCTTTAATTCCTGATGCAATGTGGTCTTTTCTTTCTTTTACTTATGTGCACTAGCGTGGTTAAAGTGAACGTTGTGGTTGTGACGCCGAGCATATACAGAGGAGACTCCGCCCGTTTGCGGGGTGAATTTGTATATGCGGCGGATCTGGGCACGCACCGGGGAAAAGAGGGTTTAAAGAAATATATATATATATATATATATATATATATATATATATATATATATATATATATATATATATATATATATATATATCACAAATTCGTTTTTATTTCTTGTGCTTGCCTACCACTTATTTAAAACCCCGGGGCGTGATAGATTAAGATGGTATCAGAGCGAAACAACTTTAACCACGTTAGTCGGTGTCCAACATCCACGGGGTACATCACCACTAGCTACTAACCAATGAAATGATCAGGGTATAGGTGCGTAGAGCACGAGTGGTTAAAAGAGGGGGGGGGGGGGGGGGGGGGGAGTATGGGGTCCCTGATCTCGACATTTGGTAATGGTGCTAGGCTGGCTAAGCCTAGAGTTGACTTGTTTTATGTCTGTGTACATATCATGGCCCGGACTAGATCATCAACTGACGACGCGGGGGCAGACGCTACAGCGTCGACGACCGCGGAGAATCAGCTCCTCCGGCAGCAGCTACGGGAGATGGCCGGACAATTGGCGACCCTCACGGAATACGTGCGCCAGTTGACGCAGTAGCCAGCTACGTCAGTGGTGGTTGCCCAGGCCCCTCCGCCGGGGCCCAATGCGCCAACGACGGGGCTAGGGCTGCCCCTCCCCAGGCCGCGGCAGCCGAGGTACCGTTAGTTCAGCCAACGGTCCCATCGATAGCCCCAACGATAACATCAAAAATAGGGGTTATAGCAAGTTATAATTCAGCTTTTAAATTCACATGCAGTTGACCTATGGAATAACCTGAGTCTTAGAGATGCGAGAGTGCGGGATTGTCGAGTATTGTTTCTCGGTTTAGCTCGGGTGTTGTGCTAGTATAGTTGTGTTGTTTTGGAGGTTGGGGTCGAGGCCGGCTGCCGCCGGGTTCTTGATGGTTGCTGGGAATCAATAGATTAAGCAACCGGCACAGGACACGGTAGGACTGCTGACGGTGTTCATGTCACGCCCCGGAGTCGAAACTGCAACCCGGGCTCGCCAACAAATCCGCTGCCTATGCAAAACCCCGCATAGGCGAAGCGTCCTACCTGCAAGAAAGGGCTACAGCTAAACATATATCAGAGCTATAAAATAAAAGTGCTGTAAAACTAAAACCAACCATCTGTACAACTGGAATAATGATACAATATCCATCTCCCATAAGTGATAATCATACAAAATCCTCAAATACAAAAACTCAGAACTCAACAGGGATGTAATCCTGAAATAAATAATACATCAGTGTACAGGCTCTCAGTACAAGTCAGACCCTCACAATACATCAGTCTCTCAAAAGAGAAAATAAAATAACTAATCTACTGATTGTACTATAGATCTCCACTGAAAGGGGGTACAGCTACTCTCCACAGACGGGTAGGGATCTAGCTCGCGACTCCCTCGCCTCGCACAGCAACCGCAAAATCAGCAACACCCGCTAAGACTCTACAAAACAAAGGAGAGAAAAGAAAGAGGGGGGGGGGGGACCCCCAATGGGCGTGAGAACTACACCAAAAAAAGGAGTTCTCAGTGGGGACCGCCACCAGGCCCGACGATCTGCCCACTAAGTCCTCAAGAAGCATAAGATAACCAATGCAGTCTAACCGATGTGATAGCAAGAACTAAATGCCTGACTGACCCCCCATGCTCTAGAGGGGAATACCCCAACGCTCTAGAGGAGAACTCGAAGAAAGCATCACCGGGCATAAAATGCCGCGCCGGTGAGATAGCAAGAACTAAATGCCTGTCTAACCCCCACCCTCTAGAGGGGAATACCCCAACGCTCTAGAGGTGAACTCGAAGAAAGCATCACCGGGCATAAAATGCCGCGCCGGTGAGATAGCTAAACTAAAAGCAGGACTAGATCGCTACAATGCCTAAGTGGAACAAATCCCTCCACTAAAGAAACCCCGATCCCAAATCTAATGCATAAGTCAATATCCGGTCAACCGCCCAAATTCCGCGGTCGCCGCAAAACCCTGCCAACCACAATCTAGCACAACCCGTGTGAGGACCCGGATTTCCCACGTTTGGTTTACTGTTGGATCTGTGGCTTCTGGAGACCCATGTTGGGTGTTGGAGGTGTTTGCGCGCATATTGGACCCAAGGATTGGACTCGGCATGAAAAACGGATCAAGTTTACTTTTTCGGGAATTTTTGGGAAATTTTAGAAGTGGAATTTGGTAAATCGGACATCAGATTTGGATTCAGCGCGCGAAAACTCTCAAAATGGACTATTTACTTGTATTTTTCGGAGACCGGATGCTAAAACATGATTTTCGAGGCTAGGGTTTACTGTTCCGGCAGCCGGAGTTGCGCCGGCAGCGGCGGAGCGCGGCGGCAGGCTAAGGCGCAGCCGCCCGGTCCACCGCGGAGGCGTGCACCGGGGAGCTGGACGCGTGGCGGCTCCCTGTTGGCGGGCGCAGCAGGCGCGGTCCACGGGAGTGGCGCGGGTGCACGGTGGACCGGAGCGGGACACATGGCATGATGGCATTGGCTGGTGCACAGGCGCGGTCCACGGAGCGAGGAGGCAGTTGCCTCGGGAAGCGTGCGCGGCATGGTCGCCGGCAGCGCGACGTGCGCGCATGTGGGCACGCCGGCCGAGGCGTTGACGCGTGCGCGGGTGGGCGCGGGGCGTGGCCACGTGTCGCCAGCGGGTTGGCCGAACCCGCTGTTTGCTGTTCGGGGACACGTGGCGCGACAGCAGCGATTCGGGCGCTGATGGATTGGGGTACAATTTGGGTACTGTAGCAGTTACTGTAGCAGCCCGAATGTTTGGGCGCTCGAAAGTTGGGACACAATGGGTATTTCTGGATTTGTTGAGTTGGGGCTATAAATAGCCCCCTTTGGCCTGCGATTTGAAGCTTTTCCCGAGCTCTTCTCCGGCAGAGGTCTTAAGCAAAAATGTTCATCATCTTGTGCTCCACTTTGTGATGGATTTACAGAATTTTTGAAGGCCTCGAGATAAGTGCTTTCTGCGACGCGGCGCACTGCGACGTTTCTTGGATTTTAGCTTCTACCGTCGCCTTTCAGTTTGGGAGACCCCCTGAGCTACCCCGATGGAATTTTGAGACGATTTTTGTGGCAGCGCGTTCACGAGAGGTACGCCTTCGATTTCTCTGTTGATCACCTTGCTTGATTCTGCGTTTTTGGCATGGTTTACTAGGCATTTATAAGCCACTATTTTGCTGGTGGATTTCTAGACAGCGGAGGCTTGTCAGATTTTTATCTCTACACTCGATTATCAGAATTCGACGTTTGAGGACTCGATTGATATCTACGCTTCGTGAGGATCGCCATCATATTTTTATTGAGATTTTTGGAATTTACCTTGAAGGTGATAATATTGCTTCTGTGGGACAGATTTTTCAGCAAGCTTTACACTTGGGATGTTGTATTATTTGTAATGTTTGGGCGATAACTTTGTAACCAGGAGGAGTTTTTGGGCGTTTCTAGACCCGTTGGAATCATGGAAATTCAAGGATGATCCCTGTGCAGTTTCAAACTGTTTTTGGACATTGGATTAATTGCTCTTTCTGGTGGGTTGCTTCGCCTCCAAGATCAATGATCTATTTACTAATTCTATGTTATAGGGAACATGCATGCTAGAGAGAGAAAGAGAGATGGATTAGAATGCATGCTAGAGAGAGATGTTATATTTCCTGTGTTACTATTTGTTCCTTGATCCTGCTTAGTTAAATTAACTGCTATGATTGGAACTTGACCTAGCACCCTGTCATACGTTTGCATGTGTAAACCAGACTAGTAGAAAACCCTCACTTGGGCTAGGGTTATTTATGCTTTAGACATCCACACTTTGTATTCTATTCCTGGACATAGTGTTCTTCCTCGCCCGGGTAGTGGGCCGAGTGGTCAGGATTTATCTTTTAGTGTGGGATGCATGTTACACTCGTGCTTGTGAGCAGAGTGGAGTCTGGTAGATGTTGTTAGTCGTTTAGTTCTAGCGGGAACCGTTTGGGTAGACGGTGACCCCGAGATGTCGTGTACTTTGTTTTGGTTGTCACTGCAGTGGTAGTGGCAGTAGTGTACCAGTGACAGCAGGACCTTGAACCCAGAACCTTTTTGGACGCACACATGATTTTATTCAGCCAATGTTTTTTTCCAAGCATCGCAGGGTCGCCTGAGTCTGTTCTTGTTTGATAGGACGAGGGCATTAGCTCTTTGAGGTTTGGACATAAAACTTGTTTTCGAATTATTTTCCTAAAAGGACTAAAAATCATTAAAAATGGATTTCTCTTAGATGAAATGGTTTTCAGTAATAAATGTCACTGTTTTTTTCTTTTTATAAACTTACCCACTCGAGATGATTCGAGTGGTCTGGGTTCTAAGGGCTGCCTTCTCTCTGGGTCGAGAACAACGAGGGGCTATGCCTAGGCCTGTTCTTGTTTGATCTGGGTTGTAGGTTCTAGTCTCTCGGGGTTATCGGACCCATCTTCGTTATTAGCGGTGAGTGTTTGGACTTTTCTGATTGAGTCGTGGAGTCTTTTTCCAACTGAGTTGTGCTTTTGAGCATCGAGATGCCGATCTATTTGATCGTGGATTATAGCCTGCATGTGCCACTTATGAGACAATTGAGACTGATGAGATACTTGAGTTCGGTGGGGTCGCTCCCCTCGAGCTACGCCCCGGGTGCGTGTTGTTGATGCGACTAGTTGATACACTAGAGTTCGCTTGAGATTGAGATAGTCCGTGTGGGACGCCGTACATAAGTCCCGTCCCAGTGTGGATGAGGTGGCAGTAGGTTTGGCGCAGGCTTGACTGGACCCTATGAGGCAGTCATTGTAGATTGGGTGACTATACTTGAGTATTAGTAGATGCATCATGTTTCCATCTGTTCCACTTTTTGAGCATCTAGATAGAGGCATAGTAGCTGTAGAGTTTATTTTTCCAGCTCTTTCCTTTCAGTACTGTTCTTGTTACTTTATGCCTCTAGTAGACTTAGTGGGCAGACCGTCGGGCTTGTTGGCGGCACCCACTGAGAACTACTGTGGGATGTAGTTCTCACACCCGCCGTGGTGTATTTCTTCCCCAGGGACTTCTGCTTCTGTTCCTGCTGCACCAGTTGCTGATCCTGCTGATCGAGGTAAGGGAGTCGCGAGATAGATCCCTACCAGTCGTCCTCCAGAGAGAGTAGATGTACCCACTTTTTTTGTATTTAGAGAGAGTTACTGTTGAGTGACCCTTGTAGTGAGGTATAGAGTTGTACTTTACTTTTTGCTGAGAGACTTATGTATTTATGTGAGGACTTGAGTTGTATTTTATTTATTTCTAGCAGTATACTTTTCAGCTCTGATATCTGTGTAGTGTAGGATCTTTCTTTTGCAGGTTAGTCGCTTCGTCTATACGGGGCTTCCCGTATGGGCGGCGAATCTGTTGGCGAGCCCAGGTCGCAGTTTCGACGCCGGGGCGTGACAACCCGTCCCTGACACCAATGTCCCGGCTACACTACCCCAAACCCCCGCTCGCACCCGAGCAACACGGAACCGCCTGACTAACAAAGAAGGAGAAAGGAATAACATGGTTTCTCCTAAGTCAAGTCCCAATAAGTAGCGTAGCAGTAAAAGATGGCCTAACTATGTGTCCATACAAGCATGCATTTGTCCTCAAGAAAGATATCAGAAAGTAAACCACATGCCAAAATCATCTATGGACTACACCTGCCCAAAATCCATGGTCCATAATCCATGATAACTCCTCAGAGTAAAACCCGCACATAGACATAGCCTCCTGCTCCATCGAGTAATCATAACATGAAAGTCTATGTGCAACAAGGCATGCTAAAAGATCACTACTATAGTATATCAATCTGCATGATCTAGGCCATTCCACAAGCTTCCACCTTAATGTTAAATATTGTACAATTAAACAAGCATGCTAACAATCACATAGGGTAAATCCCTTAGGTAAGCAGTTACTATTCATCATCATGAATATTAATCTTGCAAATCCCTTATACCATCATCCTTCCTAGCTTACCTTACAATAACATACAATGTATCCTAAACATGCATGCATTCTAATATAAGAATTAGAGAACCGTCCACCGGTTCTGGAGATGAAGCAACCCACCTGAAACGCTTTCCGCAGGCAAAGCCGAAGTCGGTGAAGTTCGTAGTCACATGCTAACCAAATTCCACTGAACCCGTATTCTCGATACAAGTCGTGCAAGCCTCGGCTCCAAACAACATCACCCCAATAATGCAACACCACAACAATCAACATCACACACAAACAATACCCCAAACATACACTTGCTGTTTTTCCCAAATAGCACAAAGAAGGGCATTCTCACCTTTAAGAAGTGCTCCAAAAATTCCAGAAAATTCAAGGTTACGATCCAAGCGACGAGTAGCCCCAAAATGAGTATTTATACGTCCCGTTCCGACACCTGTAGACCAAGATACAATTAGAACACTGCGGCAAGTCAAAATATACACTGTCCAAAATCTGTCGGAAACCAGTCCGAAAGAAGGTTAATTATCACCTGCAAGATATTCTCCAAAAATTCCAATAAAATACGACGGCAATCCTCTCGAAGCGTAGATATCAATCGAGTCTTTAAACGCCTCATTCCGATGGTCGAGCGTAGAGATAAAAATCCGACAAGTCTCCGCTGTCCAAAAATCCACCAGCAAAATAGTGGCTCAGAGATGCCTCATAAACCATGCCAAGAACTCAAATCGAGACGAAGAGATAAATAAGGAAATCGAAGGCGTACCTCACATGAACGCGCTGCCATAAAAATTGGCACAAAATATCATCGGAGTGATCCAGGGTGCCTCTCTGACTGAAAAGTGACGGTGGAAGCCGAAATCCAAGAAACGTCGTAGTGCGCCGCGTCGCAGAAAGCGCGGATGTCGAGGCCTCCAAAAAATCTTAAACCTAATCGAATGGTGGAGGAGAGAGAGGGGAACAACTTCCCTTCAGGCCTCACTAGCAGAAGAGCTCGGGAAAAGGTTCAAACCGCAGGCCCAAGGGGGCTATATATAGCCAAATCCAAACAAATGAAATAATTCCATCTGTGTCCAAGTTTCCGGGCGCCCGAAATTTTCGGGCGCGCACAGTGCGCCAACAGTGCCCAATCCAGGCCGTTGATCCAGAGCCCGGAATCACCCCAACGCGCCACGTGGCGCCGAACAGGGGACAGCGGATCCGACCGCTCACCAGGCGCCGCGTGGCCTGCCTCGGACGCCGACGCGTGGCGCGCCCGAGCGGGAACCGCGCGTCAACGCGCGCCCGCGTGCGCGCACGCCGCGCTGTCGGGCACGCACCCCGAGGCAGTTGTCGCAAACTCCGTGGACCGTGTTGCTTGCACCAGCCACCCAACGGCCGACACGTGTCCTGCCCTCCGGTGCACGCCGGCCCCGTGGACCGCGCGCCTGCCCGCGCGCCCGCGCGCCTGCCCGCGCCCGCGCGCCTCCCCGCGGCCGCTCCGCCGCCTGCCCGAGTCCGCGCCGCCGCTGCCCGCCGCCCACCGGCGCCGGAATAGTACCTGCTGCCTCAAAATCCGTGTCGGGTCATCCGGGCTTCGAAAAATATAAGCAAATAGCCCATTTCGATCATTTTCGCGCGCTGAATCCAAATCCGCTGTCCGTTTTGCCAAATTCCATTTCTAAAAATTACCGAAGGCATCCGGAAAGGTGTTCTTAGTCCAAACTTCGTGCTGAGTCTAATTTTAATATCCGTTTCGCGCGAAACCACATCTAAACATCCGACGGGGTCAACCGATTACCCACGTAATCCATTTAACACCCGGAGTCCATCACTTATGTCCAATTGGTGCACCAACACCGCCGACACGCCACATAGGCCTCCAGAAGCTGCTGGTCACACTGTAGAAGCCCTGCAGAGATCCGGGTCACCACAGTTCATGCACTTGGTGCGGCTGTTAACACAGCAGATCGTTGAGCCGGCTTTTATTTTCCGAACCCCTTCCTCTGCCGACGTTCTGGTCGTCGTTAGTAACGGTGACTGGTGGTAGTGTAATCCGCCGGTGTTTGTTAGTGTGTCTGCTGTTTTGTCGGTCGTGGGTAACTGGGTAGCCTCTTGTCTAAGTTTGTACCTTTTAGGTCTTCTGGTTTTAGGTTACAGCAGATAGTCGGCTGATTCTTTTTGCATCTTGGGCAAGGTATGGGTGGGAATGAGGATTCTTCCCCTACGGTTGTTATCCATAGTTCGTCTTTTACTGTGGTCACTGCGATGGTTGTAGAAATCGTCGTGGTGGGGTTTTGGGGTGCTCCTTTGGGTTAAAAAGGAGACCACCGGGACTAGTAAATCTTGTTCGTTTGGGCTCGATTTTGGTTAGAGAGGCCGTGTCTCGTTTCGCACAAGTGTGCGTAAGTGGCAACTTTATATTGGGGGTTTAGTTTTTGATGTTGGGTGGTGCCTATTAGCTCTTTTAAGGGGGTTGTGGTGGTGTAGCTCTGGGTTGGGTTCTTGTGTTCTGCACAAGAGGGTCGGTTAGGTTGTCTTACTGGTGGGTTGGCGCGTGATCCCTCGAGTGCACTTAGTAAACCTGGGCAGTTTTATGACAAGGTTTTTCTCGCTGTATTCGTTGCATGTCCTTTTTCCGACCCGATAGGTTTTGGATGGGTAGTTTATTGTACCTGGGGGCCTTTGTTTTAGTGGACTTTGAGCTTAGAATTCTCCTAGTTGGGAGTGTGAATGTTTGGTCTGGGGGTCTGCAGCTCGGTTCGATGCCCGATGCTGGGAGGGGCAACGGATTGGGACCGAGCGTTAGTGGTTAATCAGAGCGTCGCACCCCCTTCGGTGCCAGGACGGAAGTAGGACCATATCTCTTGGTTTTTGTCGCCAGCTTCCCATGACCAAGGCATAGTCTTGAGGCTTAGTTTGGGTGCGTTTTGGGTCGTGGATCAATTGGGGCAAGTGTAGGTCAACGGGATCTGTTGACTACTTGGAGCTCTGGCATTGGTCACTTTCGGCTAGGATGCCCTGCATGTAGCTTTTTCTGTGGGGTGGACCTTGTGGTAGGTCGAAGAGTTGAATCCTAGCCTTAGTTTTGGGTGTCACCTCAAGAGGGACGGGACGGTAGGGTTGCAAGGCAGGTTGAGCCCGCGGTTTGCCTGAAACCCTAGGGCGGGTTCAGCCCGGTAGCTTATCGTTCTAGGTTACCACTAAGTTCCGACAGGATTTATAGGGCGTTTCACGTGTCAATGCTTCGGCGGTGGGTATTTGAACGCCCCAGCGGTGTCGGATCAATTTGTAGTGGTCTTTATTGACGACATCCTGATCTATTCGCGTATAGATGAGGAGCACGAGAAGCACTTGCAGGAAATCCTCCAGATCCTCAGGGATCAGAAATTATATACTAAGCTTAAGAAGTGTGAGTTCTGGCTTCGCGAAGTGGACTTTTTGGGGCACATAGTCTCGGCAGCGGGAATTGCAGTGGATCCCGAGAGGGTAGAGTCAGTGGCTGACTGGCCCCGACCGACTACAGTCACTGAAGTCCGAAGTTTCTTGGGCCTGGCAGGTTAGTATAGGCACTTTGTGGAAGGTTTTTCAAAAATCGCCACCCCTCTAAATCGGTTAACCCGAAAAGGAGTAAAATTTATCTGGACAGCCCAATGTAACCGCGATTACGCGGGGGAGACATATCGGTAACCACGATTACGCAGCAGGACGGATCAACAGCAAACTTTTGGTGGCTTAAATTGACAAGGGATGTAGCACAACTCGTGGCTCGCTATTGGGTTGGTCATCGAATAAAGGCCGAACATCAGCGCCCGACGGGGATACTGTAACCTCTCCTAGTGCCAGAGAGAAATGAGAGGATCACGAGGGGCGCGAAGCCAATTGGGAGCGCAGGTCGGACATTGTTTGGGGCACTTTCCCCATTTATTGGATTCCTGGTGTATTTAAGTTTCGAGGACGAAACTTCTTATAAGGTGTGAGTGATGTAATACTCGAGAAATTCAAGTTTGTATAAAGAGTAAAATTCAAGTGTGAATGCGTGTGAGGAAACAAATTTAAACCTTAGTGGTTTGTGTACCGGTGTGCGAATTGCACAGTTTCCGAGGCACTATTTTCCGCTTTTCCGATTCGAGTCTGATCTCGGAAATCTAAAATCTCCAGTGCGACCGTCTCATCGAATCGAGTGAAAATGGTATAGACCGATTGTTGATCCGACGGTCGGATCGTCCTGAAATCAGCAAGGAAACTAGTGGGACCCACGACTTAAGTAAATAGTGAAATGAAACTCCATGATTTAACTCCCTCGCTAGCCAACGTCGGCCGATCGACTGTCTGGAGTCCGAATCTGACGATCCAGGTAGTCGATTTGAATGGCGTCATCGTTCCGAGCGCAGTGGCGCTGACCAAATTTTCGTTTGACGAGCCTGAAGCATCGTAAAGCGTGCCAAACTATTTAATTTACCATATAAGATGGATTTTAGAATTACCGAAGTTTGTCTTCAGTGAACCAAAATCGCTACTCAATAGGTTTCGTCGAGCCGGACGTCGTGGTGGTGTCCGTTTTTCAATTTGGCGACCCGGTGGTCTTGAAAAGCGTGAAAAGCGGCAAAAACAGTGTTTTTGCATAAGAGTCCCCGCATTTTATGTGCGGAATCCAATGAGATTTTTTGGAGAGGGGCCTATATGTGAAATAAAGTCCCTGCGAAGGACCCAACTCTAAATACTGGCTGTGGAGGGAGTTCTTGGCATTTTATGCAAATGCCTTTATATAGATGAGGAGATCCGAGATTGCCCTAGCCGCGAGTCCTTTGCACCCTAGCCGCGCTAGAGCGCCTCCTCACCTCCTTCTGCACCCTCCCCCGACGGACACGCCACCTAGCGCCGCCGGCCATTGCCGGAGAAGCCGAGAAAAGCAAGATCCATTCTTGCTTTCGAGTTGGTTGGGAGGGAAGCAACCAAAGGGCTCGGGTTCTCTCCTAACCACATCTGGGAGCATTCTCGGCCACCTGAGAGGCAGATCGAAGAGCCCCGACGGTTGGCTCCGCCGCGCGCCGCCGGACTACCCTCTCCTTCTTCCTCGGGTCCGACGAGGTAAGCCTTCTCTTTCCTTGGGTTTTTCGGCAACTAGGACCTTGGAAGTCGGCTTCTGACATCCCAAGGATGATCCGGGTTGAGCCCCGAGGTCTGGGAACCTCCGGTTGCCGTAGGGCGAAGGTAGGGTTGCCGGAACCCTAATTCTTGGCCATAATTGGTGCACGCCGCCTCCGATGTCACGCCCCGGCGTCGAAACTGTGACCCGGGCTCGCCAACAGATCCGCCGCCCATACGGGAAACCCCGTATAGACGAAGCGACTAACCTGCAAAAGAAAGATACTACACTATACATATATCAAAGCTGAAAAGTAAACTGATAGAAATAAAATAAATACAACTCCACAGGTGTACAACCCAAGTCCTCACAAATACATAAGTCTCTCAAAATAAAAGAGAAAGTACAAGTCTGAACCTCACTACAAAGGTCTCTCAAAATAAAACTCTCAAAAATAAAAAGGGGGTACATCTACTCTTTCAGGAAGACGACTAGTAGGGATCTATCTTGCGACTCCCTTACCTCGATCAGCAGGATCAGCAACTGGAGCAGCAAGAACCGGAGTAGAGGTCCCTGGGGAAAAATACACCACGTCGGGTGTGAGAACTACATCCCACAGTAGTTCTCAGTGGGTACCGCCTACAAGCCCGACGGTCCGCCCACTAAGTCTAGTAGAGGCATAAAGTAACAAAAGCAATACTGAAAGGAAAAGGGCAGGAAAAATAACTCTACAGCTACTATCCTCGATCTAAATGCTCAAAAAGTGGAACAGATAGGAACATGATGCATCTACTAACTCTCGAATACAGTCACCCAATCTACACTGACTGCCACATAGGGTCCAGTCAAACCTGCGCCCACCTACTGCCGCACATCCATAAGAGGACGGGTCTACCGTAGGGCGTCTGTGACTGCCAAAACTGGCCCAGCCAGAGGGACTGCGTCGACAAGTCGCAATAGCTAAGTAACAGGCCCAACTCCGGAGTGGCACTCGAGGGGCGCGACCCCACCGAGGAAAGTATCAGCGCATCTCTGTCGAGCTCAATGTGGCTCATGCAGGCTATAGTCCAAATCCACGATCAACAAGATCGACAAAAACCAACATCACATCTCTAACTCACTAGCTGGAAATATCCAACAGCTAGGACTGCCGTCAACCCAACGGCTCCCCAAAACAGAACACCAACCCATAACGACACAACACAGACCGACACCATAAGGGTTCGGAAACCCCGATAGGTCGGTGCCTAGAACCCTAATCAAACAAGAACAGACTCCAGGCTCCGCCTATCGAAGTTTCCGACCCCCTTACAGTTCGGGAACATGACAACCTCATTATAACATGCCGAAGTCACCAACCAGGGCCCGAAAGTTCCAAAGGACCAACACCTACAACCCTATCAAACAAGAATAGGTTCCAGGCACGGTCCCCATAGCTTTCGTCCCGAAACAGAAACAGAAAAGGCCCCAAGCAAGAATAACAGCTCGACATGCAACTCACTAGCCGGGTATACTCCACGACCGGCAACAATGAAGGGTCCGAGAACCCCGAAAGACTAGAACCTACAACCCAAATCAAACAAGAACAGGCTCTAGGCATAGCCCCTCGTTGTTCTCGACCCAGAGAAAAGGCAGCCCTTAGAACCCAGACCACTCGAATCATCTCGAGTGGGTAAGTTTATAGGAAAATGTGACATTTATTACTGAAAGCCATTTTGATCTGAGAAAAATTCATTTTTAATGATTTTTTAGTTCTTTTTAGGAAAACAATTTGAAAACAAGTTTTATATCCAAACCTCGAAGAGCTAATGCCTTTGTCCAATCAAACAAGAACAGACTCAGGCGACCCTACGATGCTTGGAAGAAAATATTGGTTGACTAAAATCATGTGTGTGTCCAAAAAGGTTCTAGGTTCAAGGTCCTGCTATCACTGGTAAACTGCTGCCACTAACACAGTGGCGACAAATGAAATAAAGAACAAAACATTCCAGGATCACCGTTTACCCAAACGGCTCCCGCCACAGATAAAAGACTAGCTACAACTACCAGACTCCACTCTGCTCCCAAGTACGAGTGTAACATGCATCTCCACACTAAGAAGAATCTCGACCACTCGGCCCACTACCCGGGCGAGGATGACACTATGTCCAGGAATAGAGTATAATGTGTGGATGTCTAAAACATAAATAAACCTAGCCCAAGTGAGAGTTTTCTACTAGTCTGGTTACACATGTAACATATGACGGGGGTGCTAGGTCAAGTTCCAAGATAACAATAATTTAACAGATTGTAGGAAGCAGAAGAGTCACATGATCATCAAATAACACTAGGAATATCAACTCTCACATTCTAGCATGCTACATAGTACATTCACAGCTATGCATGATCCTACGTCAATAGAATTGGTGTGTGGTCCATAGATCTTGAAGACGAGGCAACCCACCTGATGTGCTAAACTGTCCCAAGTCCAACAGCTGAAAATACCCAGGAACAAATATCTCTAATTTCCTCTAGTTCCAACGGGTTCAGGGCACAACAAAAGGTCCACAGTTACACTTTATTCCAAAAAATATCCAAGTACATACTATCTGAAGTAATAGTCCCAAAAATGCGATATTTTCACCTACAGAAAGGACTCTGAAAAATGCAACAAAAATACTGCTGCGATCCTCGCGTCGAGCCCTTCGAAACAGGCACCTGCACGTTCCAATCCGAGTTTTGTACATCAAGATAAATATCCGACAAGGTGACCCTCTCAAAAGAATCCTGTATAAAAATCTGTAGCACTTTGCGCTGGAAAATAGGATTTTTCACCTTTGGGAGAAACTCAAAAAAATCCAGGAAAATTCGAGGACGTTCCTTGCGCTGCGTAGATGCAAAATGACTACAAGCACGCCTCTATCCGATGCCTGAGCGCAAAGATATAGCCGAAATACCGAGACACTGTCCAAAACCTCACAGCAGAAAAAGGGGTCACAGAAACACCTCGGGAAACATGCTGAAAACTCAAAACGATGAGAAGTGATCAACACGGAAAACGAAGCCTTTCCTCTCGTGAACGCGCTTCCACAAAAATCGGCTCGAAATTCCATCGGGGTGATCCAGTGTGCCTCGCGGACTGAAGAGCGACGATAATAGCCAAAAATCCAAGGTACGTCGATGTGCGTCGCGTCGCAGATAACGTCGATGCCGCGGCCTCCAAAAATGCCCAAGATCCATCAAAGAGTGGAGGAAACAGTGTGGAAGATCTCTGCAGAAGGAGGGCTCCCAAAGAAACCAAAAAAAACCCGCACCAAAGAACTCACTACCTATTTATAGGCTGAAGAAAAAGGGGAAAAACATACTTCCTGGTGCATTTCCGGGCGCCCGGAATTTCCGGGCACAAACAGTGCCGCCCGGATCCACCGTCCATCGCGCGCCCGAATGCACCAGATCGCGCCACGTCAGCCCCGAACAGCCAACAGCCAGCTTCGCCACCACCCTTGCGCCACGTGGCCCACCGCACACGCCGACGCGTGGCGTGCCCGAGCGCGGGAAACCGGTCAACGCGCGCCCATGTGCGCCTGCGCCGCCGCCTGCACCGCCGCCTGCACCCTCTACACGCACGCGCCCCGAGACCGGGCGCACCCACTCCGTGGACCGAGTCCACTGCACCGACCAACCGCCCGCTGCCACGCGTCCACTGTGATCCACTCAGAAGACGCCACGTGGCAAGACGCTCCTGTGCACCGCGCGACTGTCCGCGCGCTGCCCGCGCCCGCTCCGCCGCCTGCCCGAGCCCACGCCGCCGCGCTCCGCCGCTGCCTGCCGGCCGCCGGAACAGTGCCATGTGCCTCGAAATCCGTGCGCGTCATCCGGGCTCCGAAAAATATAAGTAAATAGTCCATTTTTATCGTTTTCGCGCGCTGAGTCCAAATCCGCTGTCCGTTTTGTCAAATTCCATTTCCAAAATTTGCTGAAGGCATCCAGAAAGGTGTTCTTTTGTCCAAACATCGCGCTGAGTCCAATTTTGATATCTGTTTCGCACGAAACCACTTCTAAACATCCGACGGTGTCAACCGATCACCCACGTGATCCATTTTAAGCCCGAAGTCCACCACTTGTGTCCAATTGGTGCACCAACACCGCTGACACGCCACATAGGCCTCCAGAAGCTGCTGGTCACACTGTAGAAGCCCTACAGAGATTCGGGTCACCACATCCGAAGCTCCGGCAACTGAATCAACTTGCTCAGCACAACCTGCTCGACCCCAAAAAGAGGCCCACGAAGTTTGGTGGGCTGTGGAGCAGTGTGGAACGTGGGGGGAGAAAACCCTAGCTGTCGGGTTCTTCGTGTTGGCCAAGCAACGCCGACCGTCGCTGCCCGTCGCTCCTCCGACGCTGGCCAACATATGGTAAGCTTTCTGGCACCCTAAGCTTTCCTCCAAACCCCTTGCATGCGACCCATGCAGCCTTGATCACGAGTTGCCATTGTTGGCCCTCTAAAACACCTTCTTCTTCTTCCTCGGCCGGTGGAGCACAAGAGGACTCCAAGCTTGGCCGGCTCAGGCGTGTTCCACTTCTGGAAGTCCAAGAAGGGCCGTGCTCACCTTAGTTTGAAGAATGACCGACAGGAGTGAGGGTTCGGCCATCGTGTGCTCCATCAAGAACGGGTCGAGGTCTCCTTGCTCCGGCGGGTTTTCCAGCAGGCCGGCCATCTTCCAAAGGTGAGCCCCGGTATGTTTTTAAGGGTTTCTCGATGTTGCTCATTTTAGTTTTGGCCCAGAACCTTTGGGTTGGATTGACGCTTGAACCAAGCTCTAAACGAGCAAGGTTGAAGTCGTGCGCAGGTATTTAGCAACCTGAGGGTTCTGCGAATTCCCCGAGGTGAGCCCCTGTTTATTTTGGGGTCCCTGAGGGTGATGCTCACACAAAAGTTGGAGATGATCCATCGTTTTTATATTTTTTGGCGAAGTTGAGCCCTCAATGCACTTTAAGAATGGGCCAACTTGTGTTTTATGGCTCAATTTGATCCTAGACTGTGAGCACGGAGTCCAGCACGTTAAAATCTATTTGCGGATAAATTATTTTGGTATTTGGGCTCCCGGACTAAAAGTTGTGGCTTATTTAGTGGGTTTTATATGAATAAAATGCAACTTTGGCAAAGTTCGGGGGTCTAAATGTAATTGTAGCATGGTAGGCTGTTGGGGACAGCGTGCACATGATCTCTGAACCTTTCATTCGGAATCCGTTGACTTTTATTGAACAGATCTTTGCTTTACGATCCGTGAATCGGCAAAATGGTCGGTTTATCGACAGTTTCGGGTTAAACACGCTTTCTTCGAGGAAAATTGGGTGGTTATTGATCTGTACTCTCTGGGGACTTTCTTTTAGGTCCGAGTGTCGTTCGAGGGCGCAGGACGTTCCAGGTGTTTCGTTCGACTGGCTTCGAGGTGGGTACCTTTTTCGACACTTTCAGGGTCTGGAACGAAGGGTAAAGTTGTAAGGGTAAAGTATATGCATGTTAAAATCCTTTTGTTCCCTGTTTATGTTTGTGGACTATTATCACTGTTATCTGTGGCGATCGAGTGTCGCGGTGCTATATATTACATCATGTTCGAGTACGATGCTCGAGGTTGCTTACACGCACACCCGCGGTTTGGCCACCGCGTGGGTGTACTTTTTCGGAAGGGTGGTATGTTGACCCGTGTACCCCACAAGGTGACATAGTGGGGGCCCCCGCAGGTGGGGGGTTAAAGGCGTCAAGGTGAGAGCGGTGTGGTTTGCCAAGGCAGGTGCTCGGTCTGGTTTGCCGAGGCAGGTGCTCGGTCTGGTTTGTACGAGTGGTGTGGTTTGCCGAGGCAGGTGCTCGGTCTGGTTTGTACAGGTGGGGTTACTATTGACTGCACGATGAGGGGTGCGGATGCTCTGGTTCTTTCGGTTTGCTTTATTTATAGTCCTTACAGCATGTTTTACTTTACTCTCTGTGTCACTGAGTTCCCACGTTGTGACAGGTCCAGCTAGGGGTGAGAGTTGGGGTGACGGTGAGGCCGCAACTTGAGGACTGTGGCCCTATTCAGGGCTAAGAACTTATTTACCTGCTTTTTGTTTATTTCATTTGGGTCAGTATCTTATGTGAGTGGATACCTTTGTATGGTTGATGTGGATGTTGGGTTGGGTTCATATTCATGTGGATGACTGTTTTACTCTATTACCTGCTAGGCAGCCTGTTGCAAATAACTTAAAAAGCTTTGCGAAAATGTTTTGAAAACATAGGTGTCGGGTGGGCACCGTTTTTAAAACCCTGTGGATTTTTGGATTGCGAAAATATTTTGAAAAACATAGGTGTCGTGTGGGCACCGTTTTTAAAACCTTGTGAATTTATCTTTTCAAAGTTAGTCGGCCTCTTTAATTCCTGATGTAATGTGGTCTTTGCTTTCCTTTACTTATGTGCACTGGCGTGGTTAAAGTGAACGTTGTGGTTGTGACGCCGTGCATATACAGAGGAGACTCCGCCCGTTTGCGGCGTGAATTTGTATATGCGACGGATCTGGGCACGCACCGGGGAAAAGGGGGTTTAAAGAAAAAATATATATATGTATATCACAAATTCGTTTTTATTTATTGTGCTTGCCTACCACTTATTTAAAACCCCGGGGCGTGACAATACAATACTAGTGGTGGTCGACGGGCTCACAAAGTACGCCTGCTTTATTTTGCTAACTCACCCCTACAGTGCTCAAGACGTGGCTAGGGCTTTTATGGACACCATCTACCGACTGCACGGGCCTCCCCAGGGGATCGTATCGGATAGAGATAAAATCTTTACAAGCCGGATCTAGCAAGATCAGTTCAAGCTCATGGGGGTCAAGTTGCAAATGAGCATGGCGTATCACCTACAGACAGACGACCAGACAGAGAGAGTTAATAGGTGCTTAGAAACCTACTTCCGCTGCATGTGCTTCCAATACCCGTGCAAATGGCACAAGTGGCTAACCCTGGCGGAGTGGTGGTATAACACCAACCACCACTCCTCTCTAGGGATGACGCTCTTTCAAGCCCTGTACGGATACCCCCCTCCGACATACCCTGTGGTACACATGAATATGAACATCGGCCCCACAGTTGAAGAATGGAATCAGGACAGGGAAAGAATGGTACAC
This sequence comes from Tillandsia leiboldiana, assembly GCA_029204045.2. Lineage (NCBI taxonomy): Eukaryota > Viridiplantae > Streptophyta > Magnoliopsida > Poales > Bromeliaceae > Tillandsia > Tillandsia leiboldiana. Next base: position 4,044,225 of record CM055078.1, on the reverse strand, counting down.
TTACTATGAGAGAGACTGAAGGAGGCGCAAAACATAATGAAACAAAATGAAGATAGGAGGAGAGTAGACAAGGAGTACCAGGAAGGGGAAAGGGTTTACCTGAAGCTCCATATGATGACCCGGATCTCCGCAGAGCTTTTGCAGTGTAATTGTGGCTTCTGGAGGCCTATGATGTGTGTTGGAGTTGGTTGTGCACAAATCAGACTTCAGATTTGGACCCAGTGCGAAATTTGGATTAAGAATACCTGTCCGGATGCCTTCGACAAATTTTAGAAGTGGAATTTGGCAAAACGGACATCGGATTTGGACTCAGCGCGCGAAAACGGTGAAAATGGACTACTTACTTGTATTTTTCGGAGCCCGAATGCCAAAACATGAATTTCGAGGCAATTGATACTGTTCCGGCGGCCAGGGGGCAGCGCCGGCGGCGGCGGGCAGCGGCGGAGCGCGGCGGCGAGGGCGCGGGCAGGCGCGTGCGCGGCAGCGGGCAGGTCCACAGTTTTTGGCGTGCACCGGGAGCAGCCAACGGGGGCGAGTGCCACGTGGCAGCCGTTGATTCGCGGGTCAACGCACGCGCGACAGCGCGTGGACCACGCAGGGCGCGGCGCATGGTGGACCCCGCCGGGCCACGTGTCTCGCCCGCTCATTGGCGGGCGCAGTGACCCGGGCGGCCCGTCGTGAACCGCGGCCCACGGTTCCCGCCGTTGACCGCGCAGCCACGCGGCACGCCGCGATTGGCGGGCGCGCGTGCGCCGGGCGCGCGGGACATGGAGGGGACACGTGGCGGCTCCTCAGCAATTCGGGCACGCACAATGTTGGGCCGGCCCAACACTGTTGCCGCCCGGAACCGTGCGGGCGCCCGGAATTGGGCCCAAAAGCCCATTTGGTTCATTCTTGGTGTGGGCCTATAAATGGGCCGAGATCTTTGGCCTTGTACCCCTTTTTCCCGAGCTCCTCTGCCCTCAAGCCCTTTACTAACTTTGTTCTTCATATTGTTGTGCATCTTGTGGTAGAGTTCCGGAATTTTTGGAAGCAGCGGCATCGGCGACTTCGGCATCGTAGCGCAGAGCGACGTTCTTTCATCGGAGGCCGTCATCGTCGCATTTCGGTCCGCGAGGTCCACAGGGCTACTCCAACGGTATTTTTGGACGATTTTTGCAGCGTCGGATTCACGAGAGGTAGGCCTTCGATTTTTGTGTTGATCATCTTGCTCTATTCTGAATTCTTGGCATGGTTTATGAGGCATCTCTAAGCCCCTGTTTTGCTGGTAGTTCTTCTGGACACCAGAGCCTTCTCGAATTTTTATCTCAGCACTCGGTTATCAAAATTCGACGTTTAAGAACTCGATTGACATCTACGCTTCGTGAGGATCGCCGTCCTATTTTTATTGGAATTTTTGGAATTTATCTTACAGGTGGAAATTTCGCATCTTTGGGGTTGAAATTTCAGCAGATTCTGTACTTGGATTAATTGTGTTGTTTGTAATGTTTGGGCTATATCTTTGTACCCAGGAGGAGTTTTTGGGTGTTTTTAGGCCCGTTGGAATCGTGGGAATCTGAAGTATTATCCCCGTGCAGTTTCAGCTTATTTGGATCTTGGTTTAACGCACGCTTCAGGTGGGTTGCCTCGCCTTCAAGATTGATGGACTGAACATTAATTCTATATTGTAGGATCATGCATAATTGTGAATGTATTAAGAAGCATGCAAGAATGTGAGAATTGATGTTCCCAGTGTTACTTGATGATCATATGATTTACTGCTTCCTAAAATCTGTTAATTAATTGTTATCTTTGCAACTTGACCTAGCACCCCGTCATATGCTACATGTTTAACCTGACTAGTAGAAAACTCCAACTTGGGCTAGGTTTATTTATGCTTTAGACATCCACACATTATACTCTATTCCTGGACATAGTGTTATCCTCGCCCGGGTAGTGGGCCGAGTGGTCGAGATTCTTCTTAGTGTGGGATGCATGTTACACTCGTGTTTGGGAGTAGAGTGGAGTCTAGTAGTTGTAGCTAGTCTTTTATCTGTGGCGGGAGCCGTTTGGGTGAACGGTAGTCCCGGGATTTCTTGTTCTTTATTTCAAATGTCACCACTGTGTTAGTGGCAGCAGTATACCAGTGATAGTAGGACCTTGAACCCAGAACCTTTTTTGGACACACATGATTTTAGTCAACCAATGTTTTCTTCCAAATATCGAAGGGTCGCCGGAGTCTGTTCTTGTTTGATTGGACGAAGGCATTAGCCCTTCGGGGTTTGGGAATAAACTTGTTTTCTAACTGTTTTTCCTAAAAGAACTAAAAATTATTAAAGTTGGGTTTTCCTCAAATTAAAATTGTTTTCAGTAATAAATGTCACCTTTTCCTGTAAACTTCCTCACTCGAGAGGATTCGAGTGGTCTGGGTTCTAAGGGCTGCCTTTTCTTTGGGTCGAGAACAACGAGAGCCTATGCCTAGAGCCTGTTCTTGTTTGATTTGGGTTGCAGGTTCTAGTCTTTCGGGGTTTTCGGACCCTTAATTGTGTCAGTTGTGGAGTATATCCTATTAGTGAGTTTGCATGTTGGGTTGATGTCCTGTTGTGGGAGCCGTCGGGTTGACGGTGGTCCCGGCAGTGGAGTATCTCCAGCCAGTGTGTTTGGGCCACGAGTTGGTTGAGTTCGTTAGTGTCTCGAGATTCGAGAGAGCTGATCAGCTGAGTCGTTGAGAGTACTCTGACCGTCGTGCGAGATGTTTGAGGATTTTGAGTCCTTTCGTTCTGAGAGTGAGCGTGGATTTTGACTATAGCCTACATGAGCCACCTTGAGCTCGACAGAGATGCGCGGATACCTTTTTCCTAGGTGGGGTCGTGCCCCTCCAGTGCCCCGTCCGGAGTGGGCCTGTTACTTTCGTATCGCGACTTGTCGACGCAGTCCCTCTGGCTGGGCCAGTTTTGGCAGTCACGGACGCCCTACGTAAGTCCGGTCCTCCTTGGATGTAACGGCAGTAGGTAGGCGCAGGCTTGACTGGACCCTATGAGGCAGTCAGTTCGATTGGGTCGATTGATCACCTTGGGTGCGAGTAGTTGCATATATTTTCATCTGTACCACTCATTGAACATTTAGATAGAGGCATAGTAGCTGTAGAGTTATTTTCCAGCTTCTTTCCTTTCAGTACTACATTTGTTACTTTATGCCTCTAGTAGACTTAGTGGGCAGACCGTCGGGATTGGTGGCGGTACCCACTGAGAATTACTGTGGGATGTAGTTCTCACACCCGCCGTGGTGATTTTTCCCCAGGGACCTACTTTCCAGTTGCTGATTCTTTTGTTGCTGATCGAGGCGAGGGAGTCGCGAGCTAGATCCCTACCTGTCTTTGGAGAGTAGCAGTAGCGGTACCCCTTCATTTGGAGATCTATTAGTACAGTCAGCAGTTGGTTTACTGTTTTTACTTTTGAGAGACATTTGTATTGTGAGGATCTGACTTGTACTGAGAGCCTGTACACTGATGTATTATTGGGTTTACCTCCCTGTTTAGTTTTGGTTATTGTATTCTGAGGATATTGTATTTGATCGTATTTGGGAGATGGATATTGTATCTTTATTTTCAGTTGTACATTGATTGGATTTTAGTTTTACAGTAGTTTTCTTTATAGCTCTGATATCTGTTTAGCTGTAGTACATTTTCTTGCAGGTTGGACGCTTCGTCTATGCAGGGTTTTATATAGGCGGCGGATCTGTTGGCGAGCCCGGGTCGCAGTTTCGACCCCGGGGCGTGACACTCCAACCCTACCGCCAGAGCAGTGTTGCTCTGAGACACAACCTCAAGCTTACCGCCAGGTACTTCGGGCCTTTCAAAATACTCAAGCGGATCGGGCCAGTAGCCTACAAACTGCAACTTCCCGAGGAGTCCCTGTTAAGGATTATTGTATTGGCGTATTTCGTGAAGTGTTTTGAGTCTTGAAGATTGAAGTTGATGACTTGAATATCACATACATCAATCTCAAGAAGAATGGATTCAAAATGATCATGTACGTTAAATTAAATATTTATGATGATTTGAATACATTCTTATAGTTTAGAAACACTTGGAATAATTTTCATTGCATAAAAATAAAAAACTGGACATTTTATATGTTCAGGATCCGGATCAGGCAGATCCAATCCGGACCCCGAACATGGTTTGGTTCATGCGAAAAACCAGTCCGGATCAACTCCTATCCAGTCCGGACCCCAACCATGATTTTTGGCAAAAACGCATGAAACAGTCCGGATCAGACCCATCCTTCCGGACCCCGAACCTTATTCCTGGAAATTTTCCTGTTAATGACGGCAGTTGGAATCAGATGAAATCCAGTCCGGACCGCCGTACGGCAAAAATTCTATTAAGGTTGTTTTTTATTTTCTTCCAAAACATTTCTAACCTATAAATACACCCTAAGATCATCATTTACGGTAATTCCAAAAATTTCTAAATTCCTATTATTTCTAAACGGAATCAAAAGGTAATCCACGTATAGAGAAGAAAAGAATCAAATCGATGAATATTTAGATGGTATTTCCTAGTCTATCTATATTGATCTAAGTATTCAAATATCTCACCACCAATGAACAAACAACGATTTTCGAAAGGAGAATCGGCGCGTGGATTCGCGTGGCCTTGTGGATTCAAGGTGAACGACTTCGTGGATTCGAAGTTAGGCGTGTTCGTGGATTCAGCATGCTTTATTGATAACCGTGGATTCGGTTGACGACTTCATGGATTCGAAGTTAGGCGTATTCATGGATTCGGCATGCTTCATTGGTGACCGTGGATTCGGTTGAAGACTTCGTGGATTCGGAGTTAGGCTTCGTGGATTCGAAGTCGTGACGCCTTCGTGGATTCGAGGTGCGTTGTGGAGTGAGCGGAGAAGATCTACTTGGAGCATAAGGTAAAGGTTGAGTCGTGTGTGTGCGTTATATCACTTTGTACGTGTTTAATCTTAGTGGATTTCACCGTGTGATCGATCCCGTGATTTTTTACTCCTGGATTGGAGTTTTTCACGTAAAATCTTGCGTACTTTATTTATTTTTCCGCATTAGATTAATTTTACGCAAAGATTTCAGAGTTTTATTATTTATATCTATTCACCCCCCCTCTAAGTGCTTTTTTTCCTATTTACATCTTTGGATCCCATAACCCACAAGTGGTATCAGAGCGGGAATAGGGTTGTAAACAATGGTTGAAGGTGGAAACATTAATAGACCGCCGTTATTCGATGGAACAAACTATGCCTACTGGAAAGTACGCATGAGAACGTTCTTGATTTCCATCGATGAACGAGCATGGCAATCAATTGAGTCTGGATGAACAAATCCTACTGAGATTATTGCCGATGATGTTCACACCATCAAACTTAGGTCGAAATGGACCAAGGAAGAGATTGATGCCTCTTCTTACAACGGCAAGAGAATTAACGCTTTATTCAATGCCTTGTCACAGACTGAGTTCTCTCGTGTCTCGGCTTGTGAGACCGCAAAAGAAATCTGGGATACTCTGCAAGTTACACATGAGGGTACAAGCTTAGTGAAGATTCAAAAACTGCAGATACTTACAAGCAAGTTTGACTCTATTCATATGGCAGAAAAAGAATCTTTCACAGATTATTATACACGATTGCAAGACATCGTGAATACATGTGCTAACTTAGGAGAGAATATTTCAGAATCAAAAGTTGTAAGAAAAATTTTGAGGACTCTTCCTGAAAGGTTTCGTCCTAAGGTTGCAGCCATTGAAACAGTAAAACACCCGGACGAGATCAAGGTAGAAGAATTAGTTGGTGCGCTTCAAACTTATGAAATGACTTTTCCTACTAACTATTCTTCTGGAAAGCCTTCCTTTTCTTCTAAGTCTTCAGGTATGGTGTTGAAATCAACAAAACATGAAGACGTGGATTCATTCTCCTCGGATTCTGACGATGATCTATCTATGGAGGACTTTGAGAAACAACTCGCTTTCTTGACAAGAAAATTTCGTTGGAACTTTAGAAGGGGAAACTCAAGCAAATCTTCATCATTCTCAAAGTTCAGGAAAGGCAAAGGTGCTTCTACGTCAAAACCAAGAAAGCAAGAAGGTTCCTCAAAGGAGAAGAAGAACGCTGAAGGACAGATCCAGTGTTTCAAGTGCAAAGGCTTTGGCCACATTGCAATGGAATGTCCCAGCAAGTGTGATGACCTGGATCTCTGCGAAGGTCTTACGATGTGAATTGTGGCTTCTGGAGGCCTATGATGTGTGTTGGAGATGGTTGCGCGCAAATCATACCTTAAGATCGGACCCAGCGCGAAATTTAGATTAAGAATACCTGTCCGGATGCCTTCGACAAATTTTAGAAGTGGAATTTGGTAAAACGGACATTGGATTTGGACTCAGCACGCGAAAACGATGAAAATGGACTATTTACTTGTATTTTTCGGAGCCCGGATGTCAAAACACGGATTTCGAGGCATTTGTTACTGTTTCAGCAGGCTAGGGCAGCACCGGCGGCGACGGGCAGGCGGCGGGGCACGGCGGCGCGGCCACGGGCCGGCTGGTCCACGTGACTTGGCGTGCACCGGGACCAGCGAATACTGCGGTATGCCACGTGGCGCACGCAGATTGGACGGTCAACACACGCGCGACAGCGTGCCGGGCGCAGCGCACCGTGGACCTCGCCAGGCCACGTGTCGCTCGCTCATTGGCGGGCGCAGCGACCCGGCTGCCCCGCCGTGAACCGAGGACCACGGTTTCTGTCGTGGACCGCACTGCCACGCGGCGCGCAGCGATTGGCGGGCGCGCGTGCGCGGGGCGCGAAGAGGGCCACGTGGCGCACTGAGGGGGATTCGGGCGCGCACAGTAACGGGCCGGGCCGGATTCGAGCGCCCGATTCCTGCGCCCGAATCTGGACCCCCCTCTTTGGTGGGCTTGGGCTATAAATAGCCATTTGGGGTTTCGTTTGTGGGCTTTTCCTCCGAGCTCTTCGGCCTATTTTTTACAGGGAGCATCATCTGTGAGTCTTCTTCGAATTTGGGATCCCGGAGATTTTTGGGAATTGTGCCATCTGCGTTCTGCTCGACATCGCGAGCTTCGACGCGCCTTTGATACCGAGCTTTCAACGTTGACGCTTCTTCCGTGAGCTCCCCAGGACTGACGGGAGGGAGTTTTTGGCCGATTTCTATGGCATCGGTTCCATGAGAGGTAGATCTTCGTTTTTCGTGTTTACCGCTCCTCTCAGTTTTGGGTTTTTATTGGGGTATTCGGAGCATCTTTGAACCCCTTTCTTGCTGCTGGTTTTCCTGGACCCCCCGAGCTTGTTCGATTTTTATCTCCGTGCTCGGTTATTGGATTTCAGCTTATGAGGACTCAATCGACATCTACGCTTTGCGAGTATCGCAGGCATATTTTTATTGGAATTTTTGGAGATCATCTATCAGGTGATATTTTGGATTCTTTCGGACAGATCTTTCCGCAGATTTGTGATCGTGGGGAGTTTTGCTTACCGCGATGTTTGGACTGTATCTTTGTGCCCAGGAGGAGTTTTCTGGTGTTTTGGGGCTCGTTGGAATCGCGGGAATCTGAGGATTATCCCCGTTCAGTTACAGCCCATTTGGACCTTGGATCGATGCGCACTTTCAGGTGGGTTGCTTCGTCTCCAAAACCGGTGGACGGTTCTCTAATTCTATTGAATAGAATTGCATGCATGATTGCAAGAGAGTTAGGAAGCATGTTAGAGTGAGAGATGATACTTTCTTGTGTTGTTACTGAGTTCATGTCGACTAATGCTTCCTAGTTGTATTAACAAATGTTATTATTGAAACTTGACCTAGTACCCTGACATATGATGTATGTTCGACCAGACTAGTAGAAAACTCTCACTTGGGCTAGGTTTATTTATGCTTTAGATATCCACACTTTACATTCTATCCCTAGACATAGTGTTTTCCTCACCCGGGTAGTGGGTTGAGTGGTCAAAATTTCTCTTAGTGTAGGATGCATGTTACATTCGTGCTTGGGGGCCGAGTGGAGTCTGGTAGATGTAGCTAGTCTTGTATCAGTGGCGAGAGCCGCTTTGGTAAACGGTGGTCCCGGGTTGTCGAGTTCTTCGATTTGTTTGTCGCCACTGTGTTCGTGGCAGTGGTGTACCAGTGATAGCAGGACCTTGAATCCAGAATATTTTTGGACACATATGATTTCAGTAAACCAATATTTTTCTTCCAAATGTCGAAGGGTCGGCGGAGTCTGTTCTTGTCTGATTGGGCGAAGGCATTAGCCCTTTGGGGTTTGGGAATAAAACTTGTTTTCTAACTGATTTTCCTAAAATAGCTAAAATTCATTAAAATGGGTTTGCTTAAATCAAGATGATTTTACAAAAAGGAACTACTTTTAATCCTCACCCCGCGTGGGTTTGAGTGAAAAATGGTTTGCAGTAATAAATATCACATTTTTCTGTAAACTTCCTCACCCGAGAGGGTTCAAGTGATCTGGATTCTAATGGCTGTCTTTTTCTTTTGGTCGAGAACAACGAGAGGCTATGCCTAGAGCCTGTTCTTGTTTGATTTGGGTTGTAGGTTCTAGTCTTTCGTGGTTTTCGGACCCTTCATTGTTGTCGGCTGTGGAGTATACCCTGTTAGTGAGTTTGCATGTTGGGTTGATGTCCTATTTGGGGAGCTGTTAGGTTGACGGCGGTCCCGGCTGTCGAGTATTTCCAGCCAGTGAGTTAGAGATGTGATTTGAGTACTGTCGATCTTGTTGATCGTGGATTTGGATTATAGCCTGCATGAGCCATATTGAGCTCGACAGAGATGCGCAGATACTTTCCTCGGTGGTGTCGCGCCCCTAGAGTGCCACTCCGGAGCAGAGCCTGTTACTTTACTATCGCGACTTGTCGACGCAGTCCCTCTGGCTGGGCCTTTTTTAGGCAGTCACGCATGCCCTACGTAAGTCCAATCCCTCGTGGATGTAATGGCAGTAGGTGGGCGCAGGTTTGACTGGACACTATGTGGTGGTCACTGTGATTGGGTTGATTGAGTATATTGGGTTAGAAACGATGCATCATGTTTCATCTGTATCACCCTTTGTGCATTTAGATAGAAGCATGGTAGTTGTAGAGTTATTTCCATCCTTTCCCTTATAGTACTGCATCTGTTACTTTATGCCTCTAGTAGACTTAGTGGGTAGACCGTCGGGCTTGGTGGCGGTACCCACCGAGAACTACGTGTTGGTGTAGTTCTCACACCCGCTGGAGGTCCACCCCTTCCTCTTTCCTCTCCTTTGTTTTGCAGAGTCTTCTGCGGGTGTTGCTGATCCTTCTATTGCTGATCGAGACGAGAGAGTCGCGAGCTAGTTCCCTACCCATCCTTGGAGTATAGGGGCACCCTTTTTGGAGCTTTGTAATACAGTCTGCTGGATTATTGTAGATAGTTGCTGTTGAGAGTTTTTATTTTCGAGAGACTTATGTAGTGAGGTTCAGACTTGTACTATTTGGTGATGTATTTTCTTATTTCAGTTGTATACTTTTCAGCTCTGATATCTGTATAGTTGTAGTATTATCTTTTGCAGGTTAGACGCTTCATCCATACGGGGCTTTCCGTATGGGCGGCGGAACTATTGGCGGGCCCGGGTCGCAGTTTCGACCCTAGGCGTGACAGAATCCACCAAAGAAGAAGGCAATGCAAGCTATCACATGGGATGACTTTTCTTCCTCTGACGAGTCGTCTTCTAGTGATGAGGATACTAATGCCACCGCATTCTTCGCATCCATGACTTCACATTTCGTGTGTTTTTCATCGATTGCATCTGGTTCATTGTCCATCTCCTCCTTGAATGAAAAAACTACATCGGATGATGAACCAAGTGATTCCAAAGGTGAAGAGTTTGCTCTCGCCTACCATAAATTGCTACGGGATCAAAGAAATTGGCGAAGCATAATACAAACTTGAGGAGAAGGTTGTTGGAACTCGAAGAACAATCTAAAAGAGCAACTTCTCTCTCAAGGACTCTTGAAGTGGAAAGGGATAATTTGATCAAAATAAACACTCCCCTTCAAGAGAAGAATGAGCATTTCGAGAAGGAACATATAAAGTTGGTGGATAAAGCAAATTACTTCTTGAAGCTCTATTCCGAGGCTCGGTAAGAAAAATTGGAGATGATGAAGACCATTTTCCAACTTAAAGAAGATTTGAAGAGATTTTCATCTAGAAGGAGCAAGTTGGATAAATTGCTTGGTCTTGGTCAAACGAATCGTTTGGGCCTTGGATACGGCCGAACTGGTGAGGATCCTAGTTCGAGCAATACGAAGTTTGTGCCTCAGTCGGTTGCTCCTCCTCCGACGGAAACCAACGCAGCCAACGTTGACAAACCTACCTCATCTTCTTCAGGTTAAACTGTTACCAAGGTATGTCATCGTTGTGGTTCTACAGGGCACATAAGACCAAATTGCAAGTATAAAGCAAAACGAACGAATCAAGCACTACTTGCATCAACTACCATCAAGAACAAAGACCGAAATTCAAGAAGAAATCAACCAAAGGTCAATTACAATGGTAATACATCCCCCAAGACAAGATTATCATGGAAATCAAAGAAAAGTGATCAACCGAACAAGATGTTTTCACCAAGGAGCTTAATTTCACGATCATTGCCGACGTATTCTAAAACTCTTAAGGTTTGGGTGCGCAAAGGTGAACTCTTCCCTTGTCTTGCCATTCACACATCACTACATGCATATGACAATTCACCTTGGTATCTGGACAGCGATTGTTCCCGGCACATGACTGGTGATAAAAACTATTTTCAAACTTTTAAGAAAACTTCCGGAGGACTTGTTGTTTTCGGAGACGAAAGATCTTCAAAAATAGTTGAAAAATAAATAATCACTATTCCAGATGGCCCGGTTTTGAACAATACTCTATTTGTTGAAGGCCTTAAGACTAACCTCATTAGTACTAGTCAATTATGTGATAATGGTTTTTTTGTTAATTTTTCTTCTGTTGAATGTATTGTAACTGACTCAAACCATTCATTCTTTTTGAAAGGGGTTAGATCTCAAAATAATTGCTACGTAGTTCCTTATAAATCTTTAGATCATTGTAACCTAGTGTCACTTGATAATGAAACTTTTTGGCATGAAAGACTAGGTCACATAAATTTTAATGAACTATCTAGAATTTCCAATAAAAACGTGGTTAGAGGTGTTCCAAAATTAAATTTTAAAGAAAATATTGTGTGTGGAGGTTGTCAAAAGGGAAAACAAACTAGATCCACGCACCGGAACTTGAACCACGTAGGAACCAAACGGCCGCTGGAATTATTACACATGGACCTAATGGGGCCGACTCGTCAACCAAGCCTGGAAGGTAAATGCTATATTTTTTTTTTTGGTTGATGATTTCTCTAGATATTAATGGGTAGCATTTTTAAAAGAGAAAGCGGATACTTTCGATTCTTTTCATAAGATTTGTCATCGGGTTACGATTGAGAAAAATGAAAAGATCGTTCGTATTCGGAGTGATAGAGGTGGAGAATTCATTAATTCAAAATTCATTGATTTTTGTTCTTCGAATGACATAAAACATGAATTCTCTACATCTTATACACCACAACAGAACGGTGTAGTTGAGCGCAAAAATAGGGTTATTCAGGAGATGGCGCATGTTATGCTTCATAGCCGGAATCTTCCGTTACACTTTTGGGCTGAAACAGTTAACACCGCTGTCTATATGATCAATAGAATATATTTGCACCCTGATACTTTAAATACGCCATATGAGCTATGGTTAAGTAGAAAACCGAATATTAAGTATTTTCGTATCTTCGGGAGTCATTGCTACATTTTGCGCGATCGTAAGAATCTTGAAAAATTCGACTCTTATAGTGACGAGGGAATTTTTATGGGTTATTCTACAAATAGTAGAGCATATTGGGTATTTAACCTTGAATCTAAAACGATGATAGAATCTATCAATGTTAAAGTAGATGAAGCTTTCTATTTTTCTTCTGATAAATCTACTCCTAATATGTCTCTTGATGATGAATTGCCTGCAAATGATATTGCATTGGTACATGATAAATCTTATGAAAATTTTGATGCATCTCATGGTTCTTCTAGTTCATCTAATGTGCAGGAATCATCGCAAATCCCCCCGAGTACTCCGTTAATTCAAACGCTTCGAATCTCCAAGGACCATCCGGAATCAAACATCATTGGAGACTCTCAAGAAGGTGTCACGCCCCGGGGTCGGAACTGCGACCCGGGCTCGCCAACAGATCCGCCACCTATGCCAAACCCTCATAGGCGAAGCGTCCTACCTGCAAAAAGAGCTACAGCTAACAGATATCAGAGCTAAAAGATAAAACTGCTGTAGAATAAAATCAACCACTGTACAACTGAAGATAAAACAACAAGGTCCATCTCCCAAAAATGATAATCATACATTAACCTCGAGTACAAAACTCATAGCTCAACAGGGAGATATCTCAAATAAAACATCAGTGTACAAGCTCTCAATACATCATATCCTCACTACAATAGTCTCTCAAAAGAGGAAATAAATACCAATCTACCGACTATACTGAAGATCTCTACAAAAGGGGGGTACCGCTACTCTCCAAAGATGGGTCAGGATCTAGCTCGCTACACCCTCATCGCGAACAGCAACCGCAGAAACAGCAACCACAGAACGGCAACACCCGCCAAGACTCTGCAAAACAAAGAGGAGAAAGGACAAAAGGGGGAAAACCCCCAACGGGTTTGAGAACTACGCAAATAAGGGAGTTCTCAGTGGGTATCGCCACTAGGCCCGACGATCTGCCCACCAAGACTACTAGAGGCAACAGATAACCGATGCAGTAAAACTGAAAGGAGAAGCTGGAAACACTCTACAGCTACCATGCCTCTATCCAAATGCTCTAATGGGGAAACTCTGATGAAGATATGAACACTCGCACACGAGGTGCTCAACTGACCCAATCGAGCTGACTGCCACATCGGGTCCAATCAAACCTGCGCCCACCTACAACCACCTCCCGCTGACGGGCAGGAATTACGTAGGGCGTCCAAACGGACTAACTCGCTATTGAGTAGTGGCTCATGCAGGCTATAGTCATAATCCATGCTCTCTCTCTCAGAACGGATAGACTCAAGATGCTCAACCTCTCACACAATGGTCAAAGAACTCACAACGACCACGGGACCACCGTCAAACCCCGACGGTTCCCAACAATACTAGCACTGGTCTAAACACAGCTACTAGACTCCACTCGGTCCCCCAGGCACGAGTGTAACAAAAAGTATCTGCCTGAATAAACCCAATCGATAGACCAGTAATCACTGGTACTGCCTGCTCTGCTGTCGAACTCAAGAACCCTGCCTGGTGCCCGGCGCTCACACCGTGGAAAGCCTACTCCGGAGTGGCACTCGAGGGGAGCGACCCACACGAGTAAAGTATCACTGTATCAAGCATCACTGTATCGAGTATCTCTGTAACCACTGTCTCATAATAGCAGGACTGGATCAAGACTATGATCAAAGTGGGAAACTCCGTCCACTAACAAAACCCCGATCTGATGCAATAGTACTCAAAAAGTGGGAAACACCATCCACTAGAACAGATCTGATACCCAATCTGATGCAATAGTCAACATCCGGTCAACCGCCCAAAGTTCGCGGTCACCGCAATAACCCACAACCCACAATTGGGTAAATTAATCAAGATCCGGTCAACTGCCTACTGTCCGCGGTTGCCGCAATAACCCACAACCCACAATTGGGTAAATTAATCAAGATCCGGTCAACCGCCTACTGTCCGCGGTTGCCGCAATAACCCACAACCCACAATTGGGTAAATTAATCAAGATCCGGTCAACCGCCTACTGTCCGCGGTTGCCACAATAACCCACAATCCATCATCAAGCACACCCTGTCTCTGACCCTAAGGTCCCAGCTACACTATCCCAAACCTCTGCTCGAACCCGAGCAACATGACTCAAAAGTCTAAATAAAAGGAGAAAGAAAGCAATCATGGTTTCTCCTAAGTCAAATTCCAATATGTAGTGCAGCAGTAAAAGATGGCCTAACTATATGTCCCTACACATATGTCTATACAAGCATGCATTTGTCCTCAAGAAGAATAAAGAAAATAAACCTCATGCCAAAATTATCAATGACCATACCTGTCCATAATTCTCGATCCATAATGGCTCCTCAGAGTAGAACCTGCACATAACTACATAATCCTATCCCAATGCATAAACCATCCTCATAAAAGGTTATGTGCTAATATGGCATGATAATTAATCATATAGGGTATCCTTGCCTTAGATAAGCTTCCACTAATCATCAACATGACTATTTGATTAATACCATTGTCATACTGTGAATAATTCACTTGCAATTTCCATAAAATCCTCATTGTTAAACTTACCGATCAATCCCAGCTATTGTACCATTCACCTGCATGCAATGCTAACATATGAAAATTTAGAGAACCGTCCACCGGTTCCGGGAATAAGGCACCCACCTGAAAAGCTGACTGTCCAAAGCCCACAGCTGAAAACACCAAAAAAACTCTAATCCCTTGCTCCAATAAGTTCAGCACACCCGTAACACTCCTGGCACAATACAAAGTCCACTAATTACACTAGGCTCCCAAATATAGCACTTAAAACCACATACAACCTCGAATTCTGAACTGTTAAATTATCACCTGCAGATAGTGCCCAAAAAATTCCAATAAAAATATCACAGCAATCCTTGCGTCGATAGCTTCGAAACGGTACCTTACACGCCCAAATCGGAGTTCGGTAAGTCAAGATAAAAATTCGGCAAGGGGGTACACTCATACAAAAATCTGTATTAAAACTGTACACTGTTCACTGAGAAAACAGTAATTTTCACCTCTGATGAAGTCTCAGAAAAATCCAAGAAAAATACGAGCGCGTTCCTTGCGATCTGTAGATGAAAAAGTTGTATAAGCTCGTTTCCGGCTGACGCTTGTGCGCAAAGATATGGCCAAAACACCTCGATGCTGTCCCACAAAGCCAAACAGAAAATGGGTCACAGTGTTGCCTCGGGATCCGTGCCAAAAACTAGCAACAGGAAAGCGCGATCAATACGAAAGATGAAGCCCTACCTCTTAGGAGTCTGTCGGCGCAAGAATCACTGCAAAATGATCTCGGGGTAGCCCAGGGGAGCTAAAACACTGTCGCTGCGCCGAAGAAGAACCCAGGAATGCAACGTCGCGCCGCGCCGTAAAATCCAGAACCTCGGGATGCGTGCTCCTAAAATCGTAGAACTTGGCAGGAAGATCAAGAATTAAGAGTTGAACAAGTCTTCTTCAAGGTGCTCGGGCAGATGGTGCGTGGGCTGAGAGAAAAGAGCCAAAGAAGAGGGCTCGGGCTGCCTATTTATAGGCTGAGGAAACAATTGGAAAAATTCCCATTGTGTCCCAATTTCCGGGCGCCCGAAACTTTTCGGGCGCGCACAGTGCGGCCCGGCCCACAACTTTCGGGCGCGCACAGTGCGGCCCGGTCCACCACACAGTCCAGTCCACTACTCCCCCGGGCCCCCACTGCACCCGGTGCACCTGCGCCCGCGAATGGCGACGCGACACGTGGCCCGGCAACCCGTGCACCACGCACGTCGCGCCGTGGACCGCGCACGTCGCGGCTGACCCGGGCCGTACGGCCACCTGCCCCGCCGTACGGCCACCTGCCCCGAACACCCACTCCACCGGTTGCGTGGACCGGGAGCACAACACCGGACCAACCACCTCACGCCACGTGTCCACCCGGTCTACCGTGCACCACCGGCCTGCACCGTGAACCCAGACCACAACACCGACCAGTGAGAACCTGCCACGTGTCCCCTCCTCGGGTGCACGACGGCCGCGTGGACCGCGCACCTGACCGCGCCCCCGCGCGCCTGCCCGCGCCCCTGTGCGCCTGCCCGCGGCCGCGCGCCGCCTGCCCGAGCGCCTTCCGCCGCCTTCCGCCGCTGCCCGCCGCCGCCAGCCGCCGCCGGCGATCGCCGGAAACACTGTTCCGGCGATGAACAGTAAAATTACTGTAGCAAGCTCCGAAAAATACATGTAAATAGCCCATCTTGACCGTTTTCGCGCGCTGATTCCAAATCCGGCGTCCATTTTGCCAAATTCCATTCCTATAAATTGCCGGAGGCTCCCGGAAAGGTATTTTAATCCGAATTCCGCGCCGAGCCTAAATTTGATATCCACTCCTCGCGTAAACTGTTCTAAACATCCGATGGGGTCCCCCGATTACCTACGAGATCCATTTTAAGCCCTGAGTCCATCTCTTGTGTCCAAACTGGCGCGCGAACACCGCCGACATGCCACGTAGGCTTTCAGAAGCTGCGGTCATACTGTAGAAGCCCTGCAAAGATCCGGGTCACCACAGAAGGAGTTAGAACTCGAAGGCATTTAGAATGTGGAGTCGCTTGCTATCTCAATGGTAGAACCTAAGAATATTGATGAAGCTCTTTAGGATGACTATTGGATTGAAGCAATGCAAGAAAAGCTTAATCAATTTGAAAGGAACAAAGTCTGGAAATTAAAGAAGCCCCCAAAGCACCAAAATATCATTGGTACTAAATGGATTTTCAAGAATAAAAAAAATGAAGACGGTACCATTATACGGAACAAAGCGTGTTTGGTTGCTCAGGGCTATTCACAAGTTGAAGGTATAGACTTTGATGAGACCTTCGCCCTGGTTGCTCGTCTCGAGTCCATTCGTAGCCTTTTCGCAATTGCTTGTCACTTTAAAATAAAACTTTTTCAGATGGACGTAAAGAGTGCATTTTTAAATAGTTTTCTAAATGAGGAAGTTTATGTGGCTCAACCGAAAGGTTTCATTAATCATAAATTTACAAACCATGTTTTTTAATTGAAAAAAACTCTTTACGGACTAAAACAAGCACCGCGAGCATGGTATGAAAGATTAATGAAATATCTTTTGGAAAAGGGCTATACTCGAGGGGGAGCCGATCGGACACTCTTTGTGAAGCACTCTCAGGATAACTTCATTGTGGCTCAAATTTATGTGGATGACATTGTGTTTGGAGCTACAAGAAACAACGATGTTTCAAAATTCGCCGAGACAATGGAAAGCGAATTTGAGATGTCCATGATGGGCGAGCTTATGTATTTTCTTGGATTGTAGGTTAAACAATGTGAAGATGGCATCCATCTGTGTCAATCCAAGTATGCGAAGGAGTTGGTTAAGAAATTCGGATTAGAAGATTCTAAAGACTATCCGACTCCTATGGGAACTAGCAATAAAGGATTAGGAAGTGAATCTCACGGAGAAAGTGTAGACGAAAAACTTTATAGAAGTATGATTAGAAGTCTACTCTACCTTACTACTAGTCGCCCAGATATTTCTTTTAGTGTTAGGATTTGCGCGAGATATCAATCAGCACCGAAGGAAATTCACCTGAAAGCGGTGAAAAGAATCATCCGGTACATCAAAGGTACAATCAATTTCAGAATTTGGTATCCTATGGGCACATCTCTCGACATTATAGGATATTCAGATGCCGATTGGGCTGGATTAGTGGATGATCGAAAGAGCACGAGTGGTGCATGTTTTTATCTTTGCCATTGTCTGGTTGAATGGTATAGTAAAAAATAGAACTGCATTGCTTTCTCTACTGCCGACGCAGAATATATTTCTGCGGAAAGTTGCTCCACTCAATTGATTTATATGAAGAGTGTATTGAGTGACTTCCGCATTCCTGCGACCTCGGTAATAATTTTGTGTGACAACACCAGTGCCATTAACATTTATAAAAACCCTGTGTTGCACTCTAGAATAAAACACATTGAACTGAGATATCATTTCTTAAGAGAGCTAGTTGAATCAAGTACCTTGCAAATTGCTTTTGTTTCAACTAATGATCAATTAGCCGATATTTTAACAAAACCTTTGGATCAAAAACGTTTTATTCATTTGCGAAAAGCAATTGGTATGCTTTCTTTGAAATAACTAATTTCGAAAATTCCTAAATTCCTATTATTTCTAAACGGAATCAAAAGGTAATCCACGTATAGAGAAGAAAAGAATCAAATCGATGAATACTTAGATGGTGTTTTCTAGTCTATCTATATTGATCTAAGTATTCAAATATCTCACCACCAATAAACAAACAACGATTTTTGAAAGGAGAATCGGCGCGTGGATTCGCGTGGCCTTGTGGATTCAAGGTGAACGACTTCGTGGATTCGAAGTTAGGCGTGTTCGTGGATTCGGCATGCTTCATTAATAACCGTGGATTCGGTTGACGACTTCGTGGATTCGAAGTTAGGCGTGTTCGTGGATTCGGCATGCTTCATTGGTGACCGTGGATTCGGTTGAAGACTTCGTGGATTCGGAGTTAGGCTTCGTGGATTCGAAGTCGTGACGCCTTCGTGGATTCGAGGTGCGTTGTGGAGCGAGCGGAGAAGATCAACTTGGAGCGTACGGTAAAGGTTGAGTCGTGTGTGTGCGTTATATCACCTTGTACGTGTTTAATTTTAGTGGATTTCACCGTGTGATCGGTTCCGTGGTTTTTTACTCCTAGATTGGAGTTTTTCACGTAAAATCTTGCGTACTTTATTTATTTTTCTGCATTGGATTATTTTTACGCAAAGATTTCTGAGTTTTATTATTTATGCCTATTCACCCCCCCTCTAGATAGTTTTTCCCCTATTTAGATCATTGGATCCCATAACCCACAATCCCGGGTGCACCTGGTGTTCCACGTCTGTCTTCTCAAGCGAGGAAACCCAGCAAAGGAACAAATCTCACCCGCGGCTCCCAAGGCGGGCGAAAGTGGCCAGATTTTAGTGGCGCCGGAGAAGGTACTCGATCGCCGCCTAGCACGTCGCGGTAACCGAGCAACGACGCAAGTCCTCGTTAAATGGAGCAACCTGGATGAAACCGAAGCTACATGGGAGGACTATTGGACTCTTAAGAAGCAGTTTTCGGGGTTCGATCCTTGAGGGCAAGGATCGTTTTAACGATCGGGTTACCGAAACCCTAGAAGGGGAGGAGGAAGGAGAAGTAGATACAGAGACTTGGGAGGATAAGGGGCAGTAGAAGTGGAACTCGACCGAATCTAACAGGTAAGGAATCTTCCAACAGTATCAAGATGGTGGAGCAATCATCACATCGGGCCGCAAAGCTGAGGTCCACCCGGAGACTTCCAAGCATCATCCATATAGTAGGAATCAGGCGAGGGCCCACTTCCTTAGCCCAGCCTAACTCATAAAATAAGCTTTAGTAGCCTAGTTGATGTTTAGGCTTACTTATTCTGATATTTCATTAGTAGCCCTTTCCTTATTGCAAATTAGAAATGAGTACAATTAAAGGGAGAGTATATAAAGATAAGTGTAAGAGAATTTCAATTATGAATGGACCCCCCCCCCCCCCCCCCCCCCCCCTCTTATCCTTACCTCATCTCAATTCTTCTTCACTTCACACGGTAATTAATCACCATCATCCTCACCGCCATCTTTGTCTCAGAGAACTCTCATCATCGACGGGTTGCGGATCGTCCGGAATTCCCTCGTTGCCACCCGTCATCCTCACCACCATCCACGTCTCCGAGACAACTCGTCATCGACGGGTTGCGGATCATCGGGGATATAACATTATCCCATTTATTATTAAGACAATAATTTTTAAATTTAAGTTTAAACACAACAATATCAAGGACAACTACTATTTACCACTTCAATCATTCATTCATTTGTGGGAACTTCAAGATCCAGCTCTAAAATGGACTGGCAGATGAAAGAAAAGAACTCTACTATACATTATTGGATCTAAAACTACAAATTTAAATTTTTGGATGGGACAAGTTTTAACGGATATATCTTATTCTTAGATCAAGGTGGCTGTGAGCTGGAGCTGGATCTCTATAAAGAGCATGACAGACTTAGTTGGTGTTTCCGACATAGTTGTTGGAATTGCATATTTCATTGTACACTTAAATAAGCAATGGAACTCACAAAATTTCATGGGCCAAATGCATAATGCCTTTAATGATTGATTCCTCCAAAACTTCAATTCTATTAAATCATTTTTGGTAATCAGTCAATTTACTAATCGTGATGGTCCGAAACGGCTCAGGAAGGTAAGCCTGCGTGCGTGTGGAGATCTCCTGGGCCACTGAACGCATAGAAGGACGGGAGTCTGGGGTGGTGCGGGTGCATGCGAGTGCGATCTTAACGATGAACACCACCTCCTCAGCTAACTGTCCAGTCGGAGGGAGCAACCGTTGGTCCAGTACATCTTTTAGTAACAGATCACTGCCTTCGGATGAAGAAATGGACGGTAGAGATGAAATGAGGTCCCCCGGGTGCTTCCCCATCATAACTTCTAGTGCTATGACTCCGAAGCTGTATACATCGCATTTTTCTGTGACCTTCATAGTGTAGGCTAACTCTACAAAACAATAGCGAGAAGAGAAATTGCCATATATCAGTATTTTGAAAAGAAAAATAATAATAATAAAGAGCTTAAAATAATAGTTAAGATCATTGTTACTGCACCTGTGAATTATTCTATCAAAAAAGTCATTGCTGAACCCTTTTTTATGGAGATGTTGAAGAACATGTAATTAGTCAACAAGCAATTGAATTTACATGGAATAGCTTTACTAGGAACGTGAATTTGTGTTTTGTATATCTATAACATATTGAACCCCCTAAGAGCTTGTCATTTGCTTTCAGATAGGGCAAAAAAGAAAAAATCAAACAAAGATTTAAGCATGACAAAATTATGAATCCAATTAAGTGGTTATAATTAATAGAAATTCCACTATGGTCCATTTACTCCACTAGTTCAAGAATTGGAACTTATAGATAATAATGAGTGGGGGATATTTAATCCAAGTAGACCTAACGCACAAAAAATAAAGTGCTCAGTAAATTGAAATGTGCAGGTGAAATATTTACCTGGAGCCATATAGCCATAGGATCCGGCAACAGATGTCCAAGTAGTCGAATCCGGCCCAAGAAACTTCGCAGTGCCAAAATCTGATATCCGCGGCTCATATTCGGACTCCAGTAAGATGTTATTCGCTGAGATGTCGCGGTGAACTATCGGCGGGCTACAATCATGGTGCAAATAGGCCAAAGCATGGGCCACACCCTGAATCACCTTCACCCTCGTGGCCCAGTTTAGCTTCTTACCCCCTTCCTCACTATAAAGCACTTTTCCCAGACTACCCTTCTCAACATACTCATACACCAAGTACATGCGCCCACCTCTTATGCAGAACCCATGAAGCTTCACAATGTTCCTATGCCGCACTTCAGTGAGGGCGCAGATCTCATTCTCGAAGCTCTTCTTGTTGATCTCGGACATACTGCCGGGTTCGGTCACCTGGAGGCGTTTCACGGCGACCACTTGGCCCGCCGCAAGCTCGGCCTTGTAGACACTACCAAAACTTCCTTTGCCTATGCAGTAGACCTCATTGAAGTTATCTGTGGCATTCATAATGTCCAAAAATGTAAACTTACCCTCTCTTTCCCATATCACTGATTCTGATATGTCCTTGGTCACACTCTCTATCTCGAAATGTTCTTTAGCTCCTTTTCTGCATAATAATACGACTATCACAATTATGATTGCTAAGACCAACATTGCTACAACGGGGATAACAATTGCAATGACCAATATTCTCCTGTGGTGCTTGTGAGAACTACTGCTGGAGGAAGCAGATTGGCATGAAGCTATGCCCTGAACATTTCCACACAAGCCAAGATTCCCAACATAGGCTGCAGAAGTTGCATTCTGAAAAGCGCTTCCGGTCGGAATAGTGCCACTGAGCTGATTGTATGAGAAATCGACAGAGTCAAGGCTGAGCATTTTTGAAAATGTGGCCGGGATTTGACCTGAGAGGCCGTTGTGAGAGACATTAAGCTTCTGAAGCGCCGATAGCTCATCGAGATTCGACGGTATCAGCCCGGAGAGCGAATTGCTGCTCAAATCCAACAAAATTTGCAGCAGAATCAAGTTCCCAATCTGATAAGGTATCCCTCCTGATAACCCATTTTTGCTCAAATCAAGCAGCAAAAGTTGGTTCAAATTGCCAAGTCTGGGCGAGATCGGGCCCATGAGCTTGTTTCCTGATAGATCGAGGAATTGTAATCCATTAATGTTGCCCAAATGGGAAGGGATTAGACCTGTTAACATATTATCACTCAGATTGAGTTTGTACAAGAACTTGAGCTGTCCCAATTCAGGCGGAATGGACCCTGTCAAGAGGTTGGAGCTTAGGCTGAGGTCCCTCATATTGGTCATGTTGCCAATTGATGCAGGAATTTCACCTGATATGCTATTACCATCCAAATGCAAGTAAGTCAGATTCTTACACTCCCCCCAGTCAGACGAAATCGTGCCGGTCAAGCCATTTCCAGTGAGATCCAGGTACAGAAGATCTGGGTGGACTCCGAAAGCCTCTGATATGTCACCAGTGAAGTGGTTGTGCTCTAGCCGAACGCGAACCAGCTTCGAGCAGTTACGCAGGCATGGCGGCAGCTGGCCTGAGAAGTTGTTGTTGTTCGCAGTTAAGTACTCCAGCGCCAAGCTGCTGCACAAGCTCTGTGGCAGCTCCCCTATGAAGCTGTTGTTCGAGAAGCTGATGTTTGCTAAGTACAGATTGTTCATACCAAGGTGCGCCGGGATTCTGCCGGTGAGATTGTTGTTGAACACTGAGAGCGTCACAAGATTCAGGAGCTTCGAAATCGACCTCGGCAATTCGCCTTCTAGCTGGTTGGTGTTTATATCTAACACAGTTAGTTCCGTCAAGTTCCCAATCTCTTCCGGTATTGAACCTGTAAGGTTGTTGTAGAAGAGTGCTAAAACTCCGAGTTGCTTGAGATTTCCTATAGTATGAGGGATTGGGCCTGTGAGCTGGTTCATCGAAAGATCCAAATGCGTCAAGGTAACCAAATTCTCGATCTCCAGCGGGATCACGCCAGAAAGGTTATTGTTATAGAGAAAAAGAAATAGTAGTTTTGCTGCTGATCCGATCTCCGGTGGGATTGGCCCGGTGAACAGGTTGTTTTGTATCTGAAAGGAGATGAGCTCGGGCCAGTTTGTGAACAGGCCCGGCAGGATCTCGCCGGAGAGCAAATTGGTTGAAATGCCGAACTCCCTCATTTTCGTGAGGTTTGAAAAGGACTTTGGCAAGTCGCCGGAGAGAAGGTTGTTGGATAAGTCTATGAAGTTGAGGTTAGTACAAAGGCTCAGTTCTTGTGGAATGGTGGAGTTCAAACTGGCGGAGTTAAGGTCTAGGTGTTCCAGCGATCCAAGCCGACCGAGAGATGAAGGGATCGGCCCGGTTAAAGAATTGTTAAAGAGCTCGAGAATTCGGAGGGTAGAGAGGGACCCGAGCACCGGGGGTATCCCGCCAGTGAGATTGTTGTCTCCGAGATGGAGGTTCCGGAGCCGTGAAAGCTTAGTGAGGGACACTGGAATTTTTCCAGTGAAGCTATTGTCGGTGAGATTGAGGTACTCAAGATTGGGTAAATCCGTCGAAATCGAATCTGGTATTGGGCCCGAAAATGCGTTTTGCGAGAGATCGAGGTAAGTGAGATTCGTGCAGTTCAGTATGAACTGCGGGAATTGCATAGTTAAGGAGTTGAGAAACAGAGACAGATGCGTCACAAAAGGCATCGCTGAGAATTTTCCATAGTCCGGATTCACCAAGAAATTAGATCCGAGATCAAAGTAGCGCACCTTCGGGAGGTAGCTGAGCTGGTAGGGGATCGGCCCAGCGAGATTGTTGTTGTAAAGACGGAGGTCGAGGAGCTCAGAGAGCAGTCCGATCTCTTGGGGTATCGGACCGGTGAAACCATTGCTGCCGAGGTCTAAGTGAGTAAGATTGGTGAGCAAGGAGATGTCCGCGGGGACGGAACCTTGCAGCAGGTTGTTGTTGAGGTTGAGAGCAGTGAGGATGGGGAGCGAGGAGAAGTCGAGCGCGTCGAGCGTGCCGTTGAGATTAGAGTTTGGGAGGCTGAGCTCGACAGCAGAGCCCGCGGAGTTGCACTGCACGCCGGCCCAGAGGCACGGGGCTGCAGAGTTTGAAAGGGACCACGACGAAAGCGATTGCGGATCGTACA
The DNA here is from genome assembly GCA_029204045.2 of Tillandsia leiboldiana. Lineage (NCBI taxonomy): Eukaryota > Viridiplantae > Streptophyta > Magnoliopsida > Poales > Bromeliaceae > Tillandsia > Tillandsia leiboldiana. The sequence goes on along the minus strand of CM055078.1, from coordinate 4,020,105 downwards.
AGCTGGATTTCCATTTGAGAAGCGCTTGTGCTTCCGAAAGCGCTTTTCCGGTAGAAACGGATAAGAATAAAAGGATGATGAGAAAGAGGACGATGGAGAGACAGCGGAGGGGAGGCTCCATGGGAAGGAAATTTGGAAATGAGGAATGAATCGGAAGTTGGTTTATTTCTATACTTTTTAGTGCCGTGAGATTTTAAAGGGAGAGACTGGGGAGGGGACGTTTCATGGCCGAGTAAGCGTTGAAATGAGGAGGGACTTCAAGAGATGGTTTATTAATTCTTCTAGTCATTATATGGAAGGGAGAATGAGGGTAAGAGGGAGGGTCAAATATGGAGGGTTTATTAATTTTCAAATATATATATTGGGTATATCCTTGTTTAATTTTTTAAAAAAAATAATAATAAAAAATATTTTGGTGGTCAAACGTGCGCAGGTGTGAAAACTTTTCCGCTTCTTCTTCTTGTTGTTGGAATTGCTTAAATTTGATGAAAAAAATACATAGTTGGTAAGATTCCACAATGCAGAGAATTTATTGTGTACGCCAGCCACACTAGGAACTACAGCATACGAGAAAGTATTATTAAAGGATGACCTGGTAATTGCTATCTACATCTATAAAGTTGAGGGTTGGACTACTACTTTTGCGTTTACATTGGTACTAGTTTGACTAATATTTAATAAAAATAAAATAATAATTTTTACAAAATTAATTTTGATTTGAAATTTTGATTTTGATTCAAAAGAATTTCACTGGTTCTAGATAGAAAATAATTATTTTCAAATAATTTTATAAAGTTGTTTGACAAATAATAATTTTTTATTTAATCTATTAAAAAATAATTTAAAATTTGAATTTAAAATTAAAATTAAAATTTGTACAAAAATTTAAAATTCCATATTTTAACTTAAAATATAAATTTAAATTTTAAATTTTAAATTTGCACAAAAATTTAAATTTTGATATTTTAATTCAAAATATAAAATATAAATTATAAATTTTGAATTTTAAATTTTTAAATATAAATTTAAATTTTTAATTTAAAATTTAAAATTTGAAATTTAAAATTTAAAATTTAAAAACTTAAAATGTAAAATTTGAAATTTAAAATTTAAAACTTAAAATTTAAAATTTTATCTTAAATTTGAAATTTAAAATTAAAAATTTTGAATTTTTGAAATTTAAAATTTGAGATTTCATATTTTAAATTTAAAATTTTAAATTAAAGATTAATATCTAAATTTTAAAATTTAAAATTTAAGTTTGAATTTAAATTTAAATTTTAAATCTAAATTAAAAATAAAATTTTAACATTTGAGTTCAAAATTAATATTAGATTTCTAAAAATAAGTTTTAGTTGTTTTTTATTTTAGGTCTTGAAAATTAAATATTCTATTTTAAAAAATAAAATTACATTTTGAAAACGATGTTGTTGAAACTAGAATTTGCACCACTTAGTAGAGCGACACGTGACGTATACTATCGATAAAGGGCATCAACCGATGGAAGGATGAATCAGTAAGGAAGAACTCGCGTCTTGGTTAAGACCGTCTTAGCCGCGTGGGGGCACAGTGTGGGTTATGTTAATAATGGGTCTGAATAGGAAAAAAATTATCTAGAGTGGGGGTGAATAGGTGTAAACAATAAACACACCATATCGTTGCGTGAAAAATAACCCAATGCGGAAAATAAATAAAGTACGCAAGATTTTACGTGGAAAACGCCGTCACAGGAGTAAAAAATCACGGAACCGATAACACGGCGAAATCCACTAAGATTAAACACGTACAAGGTGATTTACCGTAACACTACGACTCAACCTTTTCCATACGCTCCGAGTAGATCTTCTCCGCTCGCTCCACAACGCGCCTCGAATCCACGACGTCCAACGTCGAATCCACGATGTCCAACCGAATCCACGGTCTTCACCAATGTAGCACGTATCGATCACACGAACGTACCTCGCTCCGAATCCACGAAAGCGGTAGCACCTTGAATCCACGAGGCCACGCGAATCCATGCGTCGATTTTGGAAAATCGTTGTTTGTTTATTGGTGATGATAATCCGCTGAATATTTAGATCATAGATAGACAAGAAATTACCATCTAAGTATTCATCAATTTAATTCTACAAGAAATAAGAGTTTGAAAACCCTAGAATCAAATTGATCAATATAGACGAAGAAACAAGAAATTAATCGTGTTTTCTTTTCTTCTCTATATATGTGGATTTTTTATATTTTTCCGGTTACCCTAGATGTGAAATTAGGGTTTATTTATAGGTTAGAAACCTTTGGAAAGAGATAAGCATAAAAAACTAACTTATCTGGAATTTTCCCGTACGGCGGTCCGGACTGGACTCAATCGGGTCCGGACTGTCGCCTTTTGACAGAATTTTTCCAGCAAAACAAGTTCGGGGTCCGGACTGGATTTGTCTAATCCAGACTGTTCATGCGATTTCAGCAAACACATAGTTCGGGGTTCGGACTCAAAAGTGGCTGTTCCGGATCGAAATTCCGCATGAACTAACTTAAGTTCGGGGTCCGGACTGGATGGTCCTGATCCGGATCCTTGTTACGGAATTTGAGTTGGCGTAGTTTCGTGAAAGTTTCAAGTCCTGAAGATTGAAGGTGAAGAATGCTGGATCATTTAACTCAATCTCAAGAAAGAAGAATTCAAAAGGATCAGGTATGTTTAACTAAAGAATTTGTGTGATCCGAATACTTCTTGTAGTGTAGAAACACTTGGAAGAGTCTTTCATTGCATAAAAATCAAAAACTGGACTTGGGACATGTTCAGGATCCGGATCAGGTTGTTCGATCCGGATCCCGAAGGTGGTTCGTTCATACATCGTCGCAATCCGGATCGTAGTCTCTTGATCCGGATCCCGAACGTTGAGTTTACCATCTACCTTGGACGATCCGGATCTTGCTTCGCAATCCGGATCCCGAACGTTGATGTTTGGTGAACTGTATGAACGATCCGGATCGTAGTCACATGATCCGGATCCCGAACCTTCGTTTTTCTGGAATTGGCTGATTCGTTATGACGATCCGGATCCCAGTTATCACGATCCGGATCGCCGTCCGTAAAAATCCAGAAATGGTAGGTTTTTGATTCTTATCTCCTTCCTAGGGTTTCTAACCTATAAATACACCCTATGTCTTTCTTTCTAGGGGGAATCCACATAGCCGTCATTTTCTTGTATCATCTTATACGGCTATAGATCCACATATAGAGAAGAAAGGAAATCATTAGAGAATACTCTATGTTTCTTCATCTATATTGATTAGTTTGATTCTAGGTTTTCATACTCACATCTTGAGTTGAATCAAACTAATGAATACTTAGATGGTATTTCCGATCTATCTTTGATCTAAGTATTCGGCGGATCATCACCACCCAAAAACAACGATTTTATCCCAAAAATCGGCGCGTGGATTCGCGTGTCCTTGTGGATTCAAGGTTCAATCGCTCTCGTGGATTCGGAGCGAGGCACGTTCGTGGATTCGAACGGTGCTATTGGGTGAAGACCGTGGATTCGGTCGGACGTCGTGGATTCGACGTTGGACGCCGTGGATTCGGCGTTGGGCGCAGATCGTGGATTCGAGAAGCGTCGGAGCGAGCGGAGAAGATCCTCTAGGAGCGTATGGAAAAGGTTGAGTCGTAAGTGTGTACGGTAAATCACCTTGTACGTGTTTTAATTCTAGTGGATTTCTGCCGTGTTATCGGTCCCGTGGTTTTTTTACTCCGGTGATGGAGTTTTCCACGTAAAAATCTTGCGTGTTATTTTATTTTCCGCATTGGGTTTTTTCGCAACGATTTTTTGAGTGTTTATACGTTTACACCTATTCACCCCCCTCTAGGTGTTTCTTCCCCTATTTAGATCCGTATTATATACGTGACCCAACAAGTGGTATCAGAGCGGGAATAGGGTTGTGAACAATGGTTGAAGGTGGAAACATCAATCGACCCCCTTTCTTTGATGGAACAAATTATGCGTACTGGAAAGTACGGATGAAAGCCTTTTTATCTTCCATCGACGAAAGGGTGTGGTATTCAATTGAATCAGGATGGACTCATCCAACTGAACTTATCTCTGATGTTCACACCTTAAAACCTAGGTCGAAATGGACCAAGGAAGAGTTTGAGTTATCTTCTTACAATGGCAAGGGAATTAATGCTATTTTTAATGCCTTATCTCAAACTGAATTCTCTCGCGTCTCGGCATGTGAGACTGCGAAAGAAATCTGGGATGTTCTCCAGGTTACACATGAGGGAACTAACCTCGTGAAGATTCAGAAACTGCAGATGCTTACGAGCAAGTTTGACTCTATCTTGATGGCAGAAAATGAATCTTTCACGGACTACTATACACGATTGCAAGACATCGTAAACTCATGTGCCAATCTGGGAGAGAAGATTCCAGAATTTAAGATTGTAAGAAAAATCTTAAGAACTCTTCCTGAACGATTTCGCCCAAAGGTTACTGCCATTGAAACTATTAAACACCCGGACGAAATACGTGTAGAAGAATTAGTTGGTTCATTACAAACTTATGAAATGACTTTTAATACTAACAATTCTTCTGGAAAAGCATCCACTTCTAAGTCTTCAGGTTATGCGTTGAAAACAACTAAGGAAGAAGACGCGGATACATCCTCCTCGGACGATGACGAGAACCTTTCTATGGAGGAATTTGAGAAGCAGCTCGCTCTCTTGACAAGGAATTTTCGCCGCAGCTTTCGAAGGGGTAATTCAAGCAAATCTCCATCCTTCGGAAAGTGGAACAAAGGCAAGGGTACTCCAAGTCACAAGTCAAGAAAGCAGGAGAACTTCTCAAAGGATAAGAAAAGTTCAGAAGGACAACTGCAATGCTTCAAATGTCGAGGCTACGGCCACATTGCAACGGAGTGTCCTAACAAGTATCCGGCAAAGAAGAAGGCGATGCAAGTCGTCACTTGGGATGACAACTCAACGTCAAATGAGTCATCTTCAAGTGATGAAGAAAAGAGCTCCACCGCATTCCACGCGTCCACATCTTCACCATTCATGTGCTTTATGGCAAATACATCTGAGTCGTTGTCCAACTCCACTGTTGAAAAGAACGCAACGGACAATGAATCGGATGATTCGGAAGGTGAAGATTTTGCTCTAGCCTACCACAGACTTTTGAGGGACTCAAAGAAAGTGGCTAAGCAAAACAAGAGTTTGAGAGGGAGAGTGCATGATCTCGAAGAAGAAGCAAAAAGAGCGACTTCTCTCTCAAACGCTCTTGAAGTGGAAAGGGAAAACCTGATAAAAGAAAATGTTTCCCTTCAAGAGTCCAATGAGCAGCTTGAGAAGGAACATACAAATCTGGTGGATAACGCGAATCACTTCTCAAAGCTCTACAACGAGGCTCGACAGGATAACCTGGAAATGACAAAGACCATTTTCCAACTCAAGAATGACTTACAGCGATTCTCTTCAGGAAGGAGTAAGTTGGATAGACTTCTTGGTCTTGGTCAATCAAATAGGTTCGGCCTCGGATACACTCAAACTGGAAACAGTCCAAGTTCGAGTGAGACAGTTTTTGTGCCTCAGTCGGTATCTCCTCCTCCGACACCGGAATTCAAGACAAACAACGACAACAAACCTACTTCATCCTCTTTGGGATCGTCAAGATCTAAGGTATGTTTTCGTTGTGGTGTTTCAGGGCACATAAGAAGATATTGCAAGACGGGAGTCGAACGCTCATCTCAAAGACCTCTTGCAACAACTACCAAACGGCTCCTCCCCGAAAATCAAAGCAAAACTTTTCAAATGAAAAGAGATTTGGTAGTTCATCGCGCAAGACGATTACATCAAGGAACAACAATCGCTATAACAAGACGCCTTCACCTAGGCATATAACTTCACGATCATTACCGACGCACTTCAAAAGGGTTTGGGTGCGCAAAGGTGAAATTTTCCCTTGTCTTGTTTCTAATGTTTCCTTGCATGCATATGATAGTTCGTCTTGGTATCTGGATAGCGGGTGTTCCCGTCACATGACCGGTGACAAAAATAGTTTTCAAAATCTTGAGAAAATCTCCGGAGGACACGTTGTTTTCGGAGACGGTCGATCTTCCAAAATTGTTGGAAAAGGGACGGTAGCTATTCCAGATGGCCCGATTTTGAAAAACGTCTTATTTGTTGATGGCCTTAAGACTAACCTCATAAGCATAAGTCAACTTTGCGACAATGGTTTTTCAGTTAACTTTTCATCTGTTGAATGCGTTGTAACTGATAAGGACCATGTCTTCTTTTTAAAAGGGGTTAGATCTGAAAACAATTGTTATGTTGTTCCTAATAAATTTTCTGAAAATTATAACTTAGCCGCTTTGAATAATGAAACTCTTTGGCATGAAAGGCTAGGTCACTTAAATTTTAAGGAACTTACTAGAATTTCAAACAAGGACGTGGTCAAGGGGATTCCAAAGCTTTTATTTAAACAAAACGTTGTGTGTGGTGGTTGCCAAAAGGGAAAACAGTCTAGGACTGCACACAAGAACTTGAACCACGTTGGTACAAAACGGCCCTTGGAACTTTTGCACATGGATTTAATGGGGCCAACTCGTCAACCATCCTTGGGAGGTAAATGGTACATCTTTTTATTGGTTGATGATTTCTCTCGGTTTTCATGGGTAGCATTTTTGAGAGAGAAAGCTGATACGTTTGACTCTTTTCATGAGATTTGCCATCGTATTATGATTGAAAAGAATGAAAAGATCATTCGTGTTAGAAGTGATAGGGGTGGAGAATTCATAAATTCAAAATTCATTGACTTTTGTACTTCAAATGGAATTAAACATGAATTCTCGGCACCCTATACACCTCAGCAAAATGGTGTTGTTGAGCGCAAAAAACCGGGTTGTTCAAGAGATGGCGCGTGTGATGCTTCATAGCCGGAAATTACCGCTACATTTTTGGGCTGAAGCTGTGAACACCGCTGTCTATGTCATTAACAGAGTGTATTTGCGCCCAGGAACCTTGAATACACCATATGAGCTGTGGTTTAGTAGAAAACCGGATATCAAGTACTTTCGTATCTTCGGGAGTCGATGTTACATCTTACGTGACCGGGAAAATCTTGGAAAGTTCGACTCTCGAAGTGATGAAGGGATCTTTTTGGGTTATTCTACGAATAGCAGAGCATATCGAGTATTTAACATCGAATCTAAGACGATCGTAGAATCTATAAATGTTAAAGTAGATGAAGCTTCTCACTTTGAATCTGAAAAATCTACCCTCGATATCTCTCTAGATGATGATTCTCCTGCTAGTGCATCTTCTTATAATAATACTTCCAATATTAATGATGCATCTAATGGTTCTTCTAGTTTATCTGATGTGCAGGAATCATCTCGTGTACCTCCGAGTACTCCGTTTCAACAAACGCTACGAATCTCCAAGGATCATCCGGAATCGAACATCATTGGAGATCCACAAGAAGGAGTTAGAACTCGAAGGCAGTTGGTTTGCGGATTTGCTTGCTACGTATCTTTAATCGAACCAAAGACAATAGATGAAGCTCTTCAGGATGACTACTGGATTAAAGCTATGCAGGAAGAGCTCCATCAATTTGAGCGAAACAAAGTCTGGGAATTAACGAAGCCTCCAAGCAACATAATGTGATAGGTACCAAATGGATCTTCAAGAACAAGAAAGATGAAGATGGTACTATCATCAGGAACAAGGCACGACTAGTTGCTCAAGGCTACTCTCAAGTAGAAGGTATAGACTTTGACGAAACTTTCGCCCCTGTAGCTAGACTCGAGTCCATTCGTATATTGTTTGCTATTGCTTGTCATTTTAAAATCAAATTATTTCAAATGGACGTCAAGAGCGCATTTCTAAATGGGTTTTTAAATGGAGGAAGTTTATGTAGCTCAACCGAAAGGTTTTGTAGATCATAAACAACCTAACCATGTTTTTCGTCTGAAAAAGGCTCTTTACGGTCTGAAACAAGCAACCGCGAGCATGGTACGAAAGGTTAACAAAGCACCTTTTGGAGAAGGGCTATACTCGAGGGGGAGCTGACAGGACTCTCTTTGTGAAGCATTATCAAAATAATTTCATTGTAGCACAAATCTATGTCGATGACATTGTATTTGGTGCAACAAAAGATAATGATGCTTCTAAATTCGCGGAGACCATGGAAAGCGAATTTGAGATGTCCATGATGGGCGAATTGTCTTATTTTCTTGGATTGCAAATTAAACAAAATGATGAAGGTATTCACTTGAGTCAATCCAAGTATGCAATGGAGTTGGTCAAAAAGTTTGATCTAGAAAATTGTAAAGATTTTCCACTCCAATGGGAACTAGCCACAAGGGACTTGGAAGTGAATCACATAGTGAGAATGTAGACGAGAAACTGTATAGAAGTATGATTGGAAGTCTACTTTACCTCACGGCTAGTCGCCCGGATATATCCTTTAGTGTTGGGATTTGCGCGAGATATCAATCAGCACCAAAGGAGGTTCACCTGAAAGCGGTGAAACGGATCATCCGGTACATCAAAGGATCAATTAATTTCGGAATTTGGTATCCTATGGGAACAAGTCTGGACATTGTTGGATACTCAGATGCCGATTGGGCAGGATCAGTGGATGATCGGAAAAGCACGAGTGGTGCATGCTTCTATCTTGGCCATGCACTTGTTGCTTGGCACAGTAAAAAACAGGAATTGCATAGCACTCTCGACTGCCGAAGCGGAATACATTTCAGCTGGAAGTTGCTCAACTCAACTCATTTGATGAAAAGCGTACTGAGCGACTTTCGCATTTCAGCATCTTCGGTAAACAATACTTTGTGACAACACAAGTGCTATTAACATTTCTAAAAACCCTGTGTTTGCACTCTAGAACAAAACATATTGAACTTAGATATCATTTTCTTAGAGAGCCTAGTTGAATCAAATACTCTTCAACTTTCATATATTCAACTGAAGATCAATTAGCTGACTTTTTAACAAAACCTTTGGATCAAAAACGTTTTATTCATTTGCGAAAAGCAATTGGATGCTTTCTTGAAATAAACTTCTTTTTGAAACCTTTGCTTAGGATAGGTTTTGTATTTGTTTTTGTTTTGTTCATTATCTATGTTTGTACATAGGACATTAATTGAGCATAGATCATAATTGACTTTAATTGCATCTTTTCGCACATTTAGAAATTTATTATGCTTTTGCCATCATAATATTTCACTGTTGCAATGATCATTTATGTTAATTAAATCATCTTCTAAAGTGATCAAAGTCAATTCTCTCTCAATGATCTCTTGGTATAGTCATTATCTTATTTGACTGTTTAGTCGAGTATGAAATCGAGATCAATTTTTGGTTGAATACTTTATATCTTAAATAATTGATAGCCAATTGAGGGGGAGTCAAAGATAATGTAAAATGCTCAAAAGATGTGGAAAGAGTTACATCCCAATGAGGAGTGTGAAAACTACCACCACATGGAGGAAAGAGCTACCACCTCGGTCGTCCGAGTATTGTGTGCAGCTACCACATGTATACCAAGCATGGTTGTTCAAATTTTTGATTAAGTAAAATGCATGTTGAAATACTTGACTCTGTCAAATTTCAAGGTTGGTATAAGGTGGGATTTTAAAGAAAGATGCTCAAAGAGCCACTCTCTTCAACAGATTGTCTAGATATATTATCTACTATATTTGGGATTTCAAACATCTATTGATCTTTGTATTTCATTTTCTTTACTGAATTGATGATTTGATAAAGGCATTACTCATAAGATCAAGTTAGATGTGATTGAAGGTGTTCAACTTTAAGGGATTTAATTTTGTAAATTTTCGTTTCATTTTTGGATATTATTGATAGATTTGGCATAATCTAATTCTTGTTGTATGAAACGATGATTTTTGTTTAAAGTTGATACACATTTGTGCTTACAATCTTTTTCTGGTTTTTCTGAATTTCTCTGAAATTTTCTAAAGAAAAAGTTGGGGCCGATCCGGATCGGGCAAGGTGATCCGGATCCCGAACGCAGGTTTTCTCCTGCGGGCTGACGATCCGGATTGGACCTGCCGATCCGGATCCCGAACGCAGTTTCTCACTGCGGGTAGCCGATCCGGATCGCAGTCGGGAACTGATCCGGATCGCGGCTAGGTTTTATAAAGAACAAAAGGGTTTTGATTTCTTTTACTCCAATCTTTTGTTCAAAAGTTTCCAGAGCGCTTCTCTCTAGATTTCATCCTCCTTGGAAGCTTTCAAACTCAAGTTCTTCAATTCCAAGTAAGTTTTATTGATCAAAATCTCGGTTTTTCACCGTTTTTCTCTTTTCCTCCTCAAACGCACGAATTCTTGGATCAACTTTGTTTGTGGATGGTTTTTGATCAAATTTCTTTTGAAATAAGAACTCTGGGTAGATTAGTTTTGATTATATGCTAGGTTTTCTCCTGATTAACGGATTTTTAGGCTTCGATTTCTAAAATTTCGGTTTTAGGGCATATAATAAGGATTTTCGAAATTCATGCAATTGATCTATTTTTAAAAGTCCTTTTGCAAAACTAATTTGATTCTTAGTCTCTCTACATGATTATGATTGTTTGGGTACAATTTTTCAATTTTTGAAAATTAACAATTTTTCATGTGTTCTTGAGTTGGTCTTCACAGGACATTTTCACTAGCACTCAAAATGGTGATCTTGGATTATTTTCCTACTTGCTGCCATGGTACATGGTCAAGGATCTGCTAAGCTAAGAGGCTAAGAAAGCGAAGAAGAAAGGTGATTCCGACACTGAATCAGAAACAGAGTCAAGACTGGGATAACATCGAAATTGAGCAAGCTGTCCCATTGTCCAAAGGGAAAGCAACTGCTGAAGCTCAAAACCTACTGCTGCTGAAAAGGGAAAGCTCCAATGGAAGAAACTCTGGGAAGACAAGAAGAAAAAGTGTTGCTCGCAAGAGAGGAAGTGCTCGAGGAATCACCATTGAGCAACCAGCTGCTGGCCAAGCCACTGCAAGACTTTGTCAGCTCGGCTAGAATTAAGGATTTTGAAAAAGAGAATGCATTGGAGAAAGGCATGTTGATGTAAAAGCCTTAACGCAACGTTCTCAGACGTTCGGGACTTTGTTTGACCAGAGAGGTCTTGCTCCCATTTGCGATTCCCGGAGACCACTGGGTATTGTCTTCACTCAGTGAGGATGTTCTATCAGAATGCCTGCTATCTAGTTGATCAGGAAAGCGGGCGTCGGGATTTTCAAACTTTAGTCAAGAATGTCAGAATCAAAGTAACGCCTCAGCTAATTGGTGAAGTACTAGGGATGGACGCCCGAGCCGATGGTACTCATTACCTGAAGAATCAAGTCTTCAACACCTTCTCCTGGAGAGTGGTAGTTGATGGAATCTGTGTTCCAAATACTCGGTCGACAGGAAACTCCGTTTCTCGAAAGAACTACGACCAGAGTACCGCATCTTAAATCTTCATTGTTTGTTACAATATTATTCCAAACATGAACACAAAGGTTCTTCGGTGGGAAAGAATGATATTTCTTTATCTACTTGGAAACCCCGCAGCAGCAATGGGAGCTAACTTAAACATTCCTACATCATCTGGTCAAGGATGGCACGATATGTGGAGCAAGCTCATCCGTCAGAGAGACTACCTTTTCCAATGATCATCATGCGCATTCTTCGCAAATTTAAAGCTGACACAAATGCGAGTTCCTATCTGCACAGTCTAGGAACAATCAATGACACGACAATTGTAAAGTCTCTTTCGACGAAGCCAGATGAACCATTCATACCTCTTCACCGGCAACGAGAACAACGACAACAAGCAACAACCTCTGCACCGGCAGCAGCTCCTCCAGTTCAACCAGCACCTCCGGCACAAGAAGCACCACAATCAACTTCTGATGATGATGCTTCCGTTACCTCAATCTATAGAGAACAGCAAAGGCTCTCAACGAGCAAGAACGTATATCAAATGAACTGATTGAGGTAAAGAAGAAATAAAAAGGTAAATAAAAGCAATCAGCAATGAACAAGCGAATAAAGAAGATTTTCCAAATCCTCGGCTGTATCAGTTCAGACGAGTCTGAATGATCCGTATCTTCTAATTTCTGTTTTTATGCATATGTGCAAGTTTTGTTTTATTTAAGAATTTTAGTTCTCGAACTTAAACTGTTAATCATTCTCTCCACTTCTGTAATTTTTGGCTTTGTTGTGACAAAAAGGGAGAGAGAGTAGGTAGAACAATGATTGAACAATGAACAATGAATGATGGTATGAAATGATGATCTTTCAAGGTAAGTAAATCTTAACTTCAACTTTTGGTTTTCCATTGTGAATGCATGCCTCGACTAACTATTTGCTAACTATTTGGGCATGTATTATAACTAACAAGTTGATGTTCACTAACAAGTTTGTGACACTTGGTTTTTGATTGCTTAAAAGATATGTTGGTTCTTAACTCTGATCATTACATATCTATATATATAAAGATGTCACAAACATGTTCATGACATTTGGTTTTTGATTGCAAAGGGATATGTTGGTGTTTTAACTATGATCTGTTTACATATCTGAATATAAATGTCATGGTAAGTATGAATGAGTATAAACTTCATCTCTGTTTGTGTTTTTTGAATGATATAAAATTCTTGAGGTATCTAACGATTTCTTTTGTCAAGAATGATTTCTTTTTGCAGAGAGTACAGATGTCTAAGTCTAGAGTCTGTTTTAGGAGTTTAACTCATGTATTGTATTTTGGATCTCCATTGTAAATTTTTGTTGTATGGTGATAGCAACAAAATATCTTTTTGAATTTTCTTTAGTGGATCTATGTTTTGTCACGAAACCGCCAAAGGGGGAGATTGTTACGGAATTTGAGTTGGCGTAGTTTCGTGAAAGTCTCAAGTCTGAAGATTGAAGGTGAAGAGTTGGATCATTTAACTCAATCTCAAGAAAGAAGAATTCAAAAGGATCAGGTATGTTTAACTAAAGAATTGTGTGATCCGAATACTTCTTGTAGTGTAGAAACACTTGGAAGAATCTTTCATTGCATAAAAATCAAAAACTGGACTTGGGACATGTTCAGGATCCGGATCAGGTTGTTCGATCCGGATCCCGAAGGTGGTTCGTTCATACATCGTCGCAATCCGGATCGTAGTCTCTTGATCCGGATCCCGAACGTTGAGTTTACCATCTACCTTGAACGATCCGGATCTTGCTTCGCAATCCGGATCCCGAACGTTGATGTTTGGTGAACTGTATGAACGATCCGGATCGTAGTCACATGATCCGGATCCCGAACCTTCGTTTTTCTGGAATTGGCTGTTTCGTTATGACGATCCGGATCCCAGTTATCACGATCCGGATCGCCGTCCGTAAAAATCCAGAAATGGTAGGTTTTTGATTCTTATCTCCTTCCTAGGGTTTCTAACCTATAAATACACCCTATGTCTTTCTTTCTAGGGGGAATCCACATAGCCGTCATTTTCTTGTATCATCTTATACGGCTATAGATCCACATATAGAGAAGAAAGGAAATCATTAGAGAATACTCTATGTTTCTTCATCTATATTGATTAGTTTGATTCTAGGTTTTCATACTCACATCTTGAGTTGAATCAAACTAATGAATACTTAGATGGTATTTCCGATCTATCTTTGATCTAAGTATTCGGCGGATCATCACCACCCAAAAACAACGATTTTACCCAAAAATCGGCGCGTGGATTCGCGTGTCCTTGTGGATTCAAGGTTCAATCGCTCTCGTGGATTCGGAGCGAGGCACGTTCGTGGATTCGAACGGTGCTATTGGGTGAAGACCGTGGATTCGGTCGGACGTCGTGGATTCGACGTTGGACGCCGTGGATTCGGCGTTGGGCGCAGATCGTGGATTCGAGAAGCGTCGGAGCGAGCGGAGAAGATCCTCTAGGAGCGTATGGAAAAGGTTGAGTCGTAAGTGTGTACGGTAAATCACCTTGTACGTGTTTTAATTCTAGTGGATTTCTGCCGTGTTATCGGTCCCGTGGTTTTTTACTCCGGTGATGGAGTTTTCCACGTAAAAATCTTGCGTGTTATTTTATTTTCCGCATTGGGTTTTTTCGCAACGATTTTTTGAGTGTTTATACGTTTACACCTATTCACCCCCCTCTAGGTGTTTCTTCCCCTATTTAGATCCGTATTATATACGACCCAACAATCTGAACACTCAATTGTCCAATTTTTATTTTTATGAATGAAAAATATTTCCAAGTATTTCTAAAACTACAATGTATTCGGATCACAAAATTATTTAGTTCACGTACCTAATCCTTTTGAATTCTTCTTCTTAAGATTGATGTATGTGATCCACAATCTTCATCTTCAATCTTCAAGACTTAGAACACTTCATGAAATACGCCAATATAAAATCCTTAACACACAGAGCGCGACGAATGTCATCGGCTGAGAGCATCAACCGACAAACGGAGAAGCCGACAAGAAGGTCACCGCCCCAACCGAGGTCAAACTTCGCCCGAAAGTGACCACCGATCGCTCCAATCAAGCGACGAAAAGGGGAAAGGCAGAAGAATCAGCCTTCGACTACGGGCTGAAAATAGAAAGACTTCGGAAGGAAGGAGTGTGGGATTTGGGCGCGAATCTCACAACTGAACCGGAACAGCAAGCAGCGCTCGACATTGGAAAGTGTCGGAATCATACTCTGGCACGATACTAAAGGGATGAATTTGGACAAAAATTGATGACTATCCGATTTGAGGGATATTTGATTCAAAAGGAAATAGTTGCTAAATATCCGATAACTTCCCAAAAGTATGTCGATAATTCAAACTAGCGCCTAATAACGTGGTTTGGAAAGTGTATAAATATCCGAACCATCGAAGGAAAAGGGGTCCGGCAACCTCATAAGCCCGAGACCACCCCCTGTTTTTTTTATATTACTGCTTTCCTATGAGTAGGTTAAGTTACCCCTTTCATACCAGCATTTACCGCTTTTCTTAGGAGTAGATTACTTGTAATTTCTATCCCTTTTCATCCTTGTATCCTCTTTTCTATGCAATACAATTCCTAATCGGCTCCTGGCCGTATCACTTCATTGTCTCTTTCTACTCGGTTCGACTACTGTAAGTCGAATCCAACTCTCTCAGCCTCCACATCCCGTCTTCGGCTACTCTAAGTCGAACGGTCGTGAGAGTTATCAGAGAAGAGCTCGGCCAAGCAGATCCTTCCTCGGCCCGATCGCTTGATCCTTTGGCAATTCAATTCCTAATCGGCCCTTGGCTGTGTCACTTCACTGTCTCTTTTTACTCGGTTGTTTGACTACTTTAAGTCGAATCCAACCTCTCTGTAACAAACTTGACGACCCGCAGCCATCGAGGATGAGATCGCTCTGAGATCGGCACGGCGGAGAGGATGAAGGTTGTTCGGATAAGAGAGAATTGAGAATAGGGAGGGATTGAGGGAAGATTGTTAGAGGGTTTAGAGGAGAGGGAAAAGAAGAAGGAGAAGAATGGGGGAGGAACAGTAGAAGGTTTGAGAAGTATTGAGTTCTTTTCATAAAAGTTGACCTCTCCATTTTACATGCTACATTTATAGCAGGTTAATAAACTCCTATGTAATTCCTAAACAAGTGCTAAGAATTCTGTTTATTGACTGTGGGCCTCGCTGGGCTCAATCTTGAGTCGGATGATGGGGCTTGGGCTGGGCCGCTGATTGTTACAGTGCAATGCCTCTTGCTAATTGGAGCGGGTTCATCCTTGCTCTGCTACCCGCCCGCTTGGAAGGCTCCAGAGACAAGCAACGGTCACATCCCCCACCTACCTCCTGATGCTGTTCCCCTTTACTCCACCTTCTCTTCGTCACCTCCGGAGGCTCTCCTCCTCCAACTACGCTCCTCTTCCTCTCTTCTGAAGTTCTCCTCTCTTTCTCTGTGATGTGTAACACCCCCTTCCCCTTGAAGGCATCCTTGTCCTCAAGGATGATGCTCTGTCACGCCCCGGGGGTTATTTTAGCGGAAACGGTTCAGAAAAGGTACACAATTGGCGCGTAAAATTTTTCTTTGAAATTAAACCCTCGTCCCCGGCACGTGCCCAGACCCGCCGCATATGCAGAATCACTCTGCAAACGGACAGAGTCTCCCTCTGTATATGCACGGCGTAGCAGCTCATACAAGGTTCAATACAATCAACCATTCAATCACAACAGTTCCATCAACAACTATGCACCATAACTGAATAATAAGCCCGGCCAAGCTTTTTTTTTTAAAGGGTAAATCCACAGTTTGAAACGTGCTTACCCAGCACTCAGATTTTGAAAAGCGTTCGAAAACGGCATAAATCCACAGGGTTTTGAAAACAATGCCCACACGACACTTAAATTTTTTAAAAGCGGTTTTCGTAGTTTTTTTCTTTGGTTTACATCTTTTTTTTTTCCAAAACGGCCAACAGAGACTAAAGGAAAGATAAGTACATAACGAAACAACCAAATGTAAACCATGCCGACACCACACCTGTTACGGAATTTGAGTTGGCGTAAGTTTCGTGAAAGTTCAAGTCCTGAAGATTGAAGGTGAAGAATGCTTGGCTCATTTAACTCAATCTCAAGAAAGAAGAATCAAAAGGATCAGGTATGTTTAACTAAAGAATTTGTGTGATCCGAATACTTCTTGTAGTGTAGAAACACTTGGACGAATCTTTCATTGCATAAAATCAAAAACTGGACTTGGGACATGTTCAGGATCCGGATCAGGTGTTCGATCCGGATCCCGAAGGTGGTTCGTTCATACATCGTCGCAATCCGGATCGTAGTCTCTTGATCCGGATCCCGAACGTTGAGTTTACCATCTACCTTGACGATCCGGATCTTGCTTCGCAATCCGGATCCCGAACGTTGATGTTTGGTGAAACTGTATGAACGATCCGGATCGTAGTCACATGATCCGGATCCCGAACCTTCGTTTTTCTGGAATTGGCTGTTTCGTTATGACGATCCGGATCTCAGTTATCACGATCCGGATCGCCGTCCGTTAAAAATCCAGAAATGGCAGGTTTTTGATTCTTATCTCCTTCCTAGGGTTTCTAACCTATAAATAACCCTATGTCTTTCTTTCTAGGGTAATCCACATAGCCGTCATTTCATTATATCATCTTATACGGCTATAGATCCACTATAGAGAAGAAAGGAAATCATTAGAGAATACTCTATGTTTCTTCATCTATATTGATTAGTTTGATTCTAGGTTTTCATACTCACATCTTGAGTTGAATCAAACTATGAATCCTTAGATGGTATTTCCGATCTATCTTTGATCTAAGTATTCGGCGGATCATCACCACCCAAAAACAACGATTACCCCCAAAATCGGCGCGTGGATTCGCGTGTCCTTGTGGATTCAAGGTTCAATCGCTCTCGTGGATTCGGAGCGAGGCACATTCGTGGATTCGAACGGGTGCTATTGGGTGAAGACCGTGGATTCGGTCGGCGTCGTGGATTCGAAGTTGGACGCCGTGGATTCGGCGTTGGGCGCAGATCGTGGATTCGAGAAGCGTCGGAGCGAGCGGAGAAGATCCTATAGGAGCGTACTGGAAAGGTGAGTCGTAAGTGTGTACGGTAAATCACCTTGTCGTGTTTAATTCTAGGGAGTTCTGCGTGTTATCGGTCCCCGTGGTTTTTTACTCCGGGTGATTGAGAGTTTCCACGTTAAAACATCTTTGCGTGTTATTTTATTTTCCGCATTGGTTTTTTTCGCAAAGATTTTGGAGTGTTATACGTTTACACCTATTCACCCCCCTCTAGGTGTTTCTTCCCCCTATTTAGATCCGTATTATATACGTGGACCAACAAGTGGTATCAGAGAGGGAATAGGGTTTGTGAACAATGGATTGAAGGTGGAAAAATC
>CM055078.1:3979292-4002107 GCA_029204045.2 Tillandsia leiboldiana | reverse complement strand
ACGTATAAACACTCCAAAAATCGTTGCGATAAAACCCAATGCGGAAAATAAAATAACACGCAAGATTTTTACGTGGAAAACTCCATCACCGGAGTAAAAAACCACGGGACCGATAACACGGCAGAAATCCACTAGAATTAAAACACGTACAAGTGATTTACCGTACACACTTACGACTCAACCTTTTCCATACGCTCCTAGAGGATCTTCTCCGCTCGCTCCGACGCTTCTCGAATCCACGATCTGCGCCCAACGCCGAATCCACGGCGTCCAACGTCGAATCCACGACGTCCGACCGAATCCACGGTCTTCACCCAATAGCACCCTTCGAATCCACGAACGTGCCTCGCTCCGAATCCACGAGAGCGATTGAACCTTGAATCCACAAGGACACGCGAATCCACGCGCCGATTTTGGGGTAAATCGTTGTTTTTGGGTGGTGATGATCCGCCGAATACTTAGATCAAAGATAGATCGGAAATACCATCTAAGTATTCATTAGTTTGATTCAACTCAAGATGTGAGTATGAAAACCTAGAATCAAACTAATCAATATAGATGAAGAAACATAGAGTATTCTCTAATGATTCCTTTCTTCTCTATATGTGATCTATAGCCGTATAAATGATATATGAAAATGACGGCATGTGGATTCACCCTAGAAAGAAGTCATAGGGTCTATTTATAGGTTAGAAAACCTAGGAAGGAGATAAGAATCAAAAACCTGCCATTTCTGGATTTTTGGACCGATCCATAACGTGATAACTGGGTCCGGACGTCTAACGAAACAGCCAATTCCAGAAAAACGAAGGTCGTGGTCCGGATCATGTGACTACGATCCGGATCGTTCATACAGTTCACCAACATCCACGTTCGGGATCCGGATTGCGAAAAGGTCCGGATGTTCAAGGTACACCGAAACTCAACCTTCTGGGAACCGTTCAAGAACTACGTCCGATTGGCGACATGGTGAACAAACTTCGTGATGGGTTACGGAATTTGAGTTGGGTAGTAAAGTGAAAGTCTCAAGTCTTGAAGATTGAAGGTGAAGAAAGTTGGATCATTTAACTCAATCTCAAGAAAGAAGAATTCAAAAGGATCAGGTATGTTTAACTAAAGAATTTGTGTGATCCGAATACTTCTTGTAGTGTAGAAACACTTGGAAGAATCTTTCATTGCATAAAAATCAAAAACTGGACTTGGGACATGTTCAGGATCCGGATCAGGTTGTTCGATCCGGATCCCGAAGGTGGTTCGTTCATACATCGTCGCAATCCGGATCGTAGTCTCTTGATCCGGATCCCGAACGTTGAGTTTACCATCTACCTTGAACGATCCGGATCTTGCTTCGCAATCCGGATCCCGAACGTTGATGTTTGGTGAACTGTATGAACGATCCGGATCGTAGTCACATGATCCGGATCCCGAACCTTCGTTTTTCTGGAATTGGCTGTTTCGTTATGACGATCCGGATCCAGTTATCACGATCCGGATCGCCGTCCGTAAAATTCCAGAAATGGCAGGTTTTTGATTCTTATCTCCTTCCTAGGGTTTCTAACCTATAAATAGACCCTATGTCTTTCTTTCTAGGGTGAATCCACATAGCCGTCATTTTCATATATCATCTTATACGGCTATAGATCCACATATAGAGAAGAAAGGAAATCATTAGAGAATACTCTATGTTTCTTCATCTATATTGATTAGTTTGATTCTAGGTTTTCATACTCACATCTTGAGTTGAATCAAACTAATGAATACTTAGATGGTATTTCCGATCTATCTTTGATCTAAGTATTCGGCGGATCATCACCACCCAAAAACAACGATTTACCCCAAAATCGGCGCGTGGATTCGCGTGTCCTTGTGGATTCAAGGTTCAATCGCTCTCGTGGATTCGGAGCGAGGCACGTTCGTGGATTCGAAGGGTGCTATTGGGTGAAGACCGTGGATTCGGTCGGACGTCGTGGATTCGACGTTGGACGCCGTGGATTCGGCGTTGGGCGCAGATCGTGGATTCGAGAAGCGTCGGAGCGAGCGGAGAAGATCCTCTAGGAGCGTATGGAAAAGGTTGAGTCGTAAGTGTGTACGGTAAATCACCTTGTACGTGTTTTAATTCTAGTGGATTTCTGCCGTGTTATCGGTCCCGTGGTTTTTTACTCCGGTGATGGAGTTTTCCACGTAAAAATCTTGCGTGTTATTTTATTTCCGCATTGGGTTTTTATCGCAACGATTTTTGAGTGTTTATACGTTTACACCTATTCACCCCCCTCTAGGTGTTTCTTCCCCTATTTAGATCCGTATTATATACGACCCAACAAGTGGTATCAGAGCGGGAATAGGGTTGTGAACAATGGTTGAAGGTGGAAACATCAATCGACCCCCTTTCTTTGATGGAACAAATTATGCGTACTGGAAAGTACGGATGAAAGCCTTTTTATCTTCCATCGACGAAAGGGTGTGGCATTCAATTGAATCAGGATGGACTAATCCAACTGAACTTATCTCTGATGTTCACACCTTAAAACCTAGGTCGAAATGGACCAAGGAAGAGTTTGAGTTATCTTCTTACAATGGCAAGGGAATTAATGCTATTTTTAATGCCTTATCTCAAACTGAATTCTCTCGCGTCTCGGCATGTGAGACTGCGAAAGAAATCTGGGATGTTCTCCAGGTTACACATGAGGGAACTAACCTCGTGAAGATTCAGAAACTGCAAATGCTTACGAGCAAGTTTGACTCTATCTTGATGGCAGAAAATGAATCTTTCACGGACTACTATACACGATTGCAAGACATCGTAAACTCATGTGCTAATCTGGGAGAGAAGATTCCAGAATTTAAGATTGTAAGAAAAATCTTAAGAACTCTTCCTGAACGATTTCGCCCAAAGGTTACTGCCATTGAAACTATTAAACACCCGGACGAAATACGTGTAGAAGAATTAGTTGGTTCATTACAAACTTATGAAATGACTTTTAATACTAACAATTCTTCTGGAAAAGCATCCACTTCTAAGTCTTCAGGTTATGCGTTGAAAACAACTAAGGAAGAAGACGCGGATACATCCTCCTCGGACGATGACGAGAACCTTTCTATGGAGGAATTTGAGAAGCAGCTCGCTCTCTTGACAAGGAAGTTTCGCCGCAACTTTCGAAGGGGTAATTCAAGCAAATCTCCATCCTTCGGAAAGTGGAACAAAGGCAAGGGTACTCCAAGTTACAAGTCAAGAAAGCAGGAGAACTTCTCAAAGGATAAGAAAAGTTCAGAAGGACAACTGCAATGCTTCAAATGTCGAGGCTACGGCCACATTGCAACGGAGTGTCCTAACAAGTATCCGGCAAAGAAGAAGGCGATGCAAGTCGTCACTTGGGATGACAACTCAACGTCAAATGAGTCGTCTTCAAGTGATGAAGAAAAGAGCTCCACGGCATTCCACGCGTCCACATCTTCACCTTCATGTGCTTTATGGCAAGTACATCTGAGTCGTTGTCCAACTCCACTGTTGAAAAGAATGCAACGGACAACGAATCGGATGATTCGGAAGGTGAAGATTTTGCTCTAGCCTACCACAGACTTTTGAGGGACTCAAAGAAAGTGGCTAAGCAAAACAAGAGTTTGAGAGGGAGATTGCATGATCTCGAAGAAGAAGCAAAAAGAGCGACTTCTCTCTCAAACGCTCTTGAAGTGGAAAGGGAAAACCTGATAAAAGAAAATGTTTCCCTTCAAGAGTCCAATGAGCAACTTGAGAAGGAACATACAAATCTGGTGGATAACGCGAATCACTTCTCAAAGCTCTACAACGAGGCTCGACAGGATAACCTGGAAATGACAAAGACCATTTTCCAACTCAAGAATGACTTACAGCGATTCTCTTCAGGAAGGAGTAAGTTGGATAGACTTCTTGGTCTTGGTCAATCAAATAGGTTCGGCCTCGGATACACTCAAACTGGAAACAGTCCAAGTTCGAGTGAGACAGTTTTTGTGCCTCAGTCGGTATCTCCTCCTCCGACACCGGGAATTAAGACAAACAACGACAACAAACCTACTTCATCCTCTTTGGGATCGTCAAGATCTAAGGTATGTTTCGTTGTGGTGTTTCAGGGCACATAAGAAGATATTGCAAGACGGGAGTCGAACGCTCATCTCAAAGACCTCTTGCAACAACTACCAAAACGGCTCCTCCCCGAAAATCAAAGCAAAACTTTTCAAATGAAAAGAGATTTGGTAGTTCATCGCGCAAGACGATTACATCAAGGAACAACAATCGCTATAACAAGACGCCTTCACCTAGGCATATAACTTCACGATCATTACCGACGCACTTCAAAAGGGTTTGGGTGCGCAAAGGTGAAATTTTCCCTTGTCTTGTTTCTAATGTTTCCTTGCATGCATATGATAGTTCGTCTTGGTATCTGGATAGCGGGTGTTCCCGTCACATGACCGGTGACAAAAATAGTTTTCAAAATCTTGAGAAAATCTCCGGAGGACACGTTGTTTTCGGAGACGGTCGATCTTCCAAAATTGTTGGAAAAGGGACGGTAGCTATTCCAGATGGCCCGATTTTGAAAAACGTCTTATTTGTTGATGGCCTTAAGACTAACCTCATAAGCATAAGTCAACTTTGCGACAATGGTTTTTCAGTTAACTTTTCATCTGTTGAATGCGTTGTAACTGATAAGGACCATGTCTTCTTTTTAAAAGGGGTTAGATCTGAAAACAATTGTTATGTT
Organism: Tillandsia leiboldiana; assembly: GCA_029204045.2. Taxonomy (NCBI): domain Eukaryota; kingdom Viridiplantae; phylum Streptophyta; class Magnoliopsida; order Poales; family Bromeliaceae; genus Tillandsia; species Tillandsia leiboldiana. The sequence continues at coordinate 3,997,374 of CM055078.1, read as the reverse complement.
GTTCCTAATAAATTTTCTGAAAATTATAACTTAGCCGCTTTGAATAATGAAACTCTTTGGCATGAAAGGCTAGGTCACTTAAATTTTAAGGAACTTACTAGAATTTCAAACAAGGACGTGGTCAAGGGGATTCCAAAGCTTTTATTTAAACAAAACGTTGTGTGTGGTGGTTGCCAAAAGGGAAAACAGTCTAGGACTGCACACAAGAACTTGAACCACGTTGGTACAAAACGGCCCTTGGAACTTTTGCACATGGATTTAATGGGGCCAACTCGTCAACCATCCTTGGGAGGTAAATGGTACATCTTTTTATTGGTTGATGATTTCTCTCGGTTTTCATGGGTAGCATTTTTGAGAGAGAAAGCTGATACGTTTGACTCTTTTCATGAGATTTGCCATCGTATTATGATTGAAAAGAATGAAAAGATCATTCGTGTTAGAAGTGATAGGGGTGGAGAATTCATAAATTCAAAATTCATTGACTTTTGTACTTCAAATGGAATTAAACATGAATTCTCGGCACCCTATACACCTCAGCAAAATGGTGTTGTTGAGCGCAAAAACCGGGTTGTTCAAGAGATGGCGCGTGTGATGCTTCATAGCCGGAAATTACCGCTACATTTTTGGGCTGAAGCTGTGAACACCGCTGTCTATGTCATTAACAGAGTGTATTTGCGCCCAGGAACCTTGAATACACCATATGAGCTGTGGTTTAGTAGAAAACCGGATATCAAGTACTTTCGTATCTTCGGGAGTCGATGTTACATCTTACGTGACCGGGAAAATCTTGGAAAGTTCGACTCTCGAAGTGATGAAGGGATCTTTTTGGGTTATTCTACGAATAGCAGAGCATATCGAGTATTTAACATCGAATCTAAGACGATCGTAGAATCTATAAATGTTAAAGTAGATGAAGCTTCTCACTTTGAATCTGAAAAATCTACCCTCGATATCTCTCTAGATGATGATTCTCCTGCTAGTGCATCTTCTTATAATAATACTTCCAATATTAATGATGCATCTAATGGTTCTTCTAGTTTATCTGATGTGCAGGAATCATCTCGTGTACCTCCGAGTACTCCGTTTCAACAAACGCTACGAATCTCCAAGGATCATCCGGAATCGAACATCATTGGAGATCCACAAGAAGGAGTTAGAACTCGAAGGCAGTTGGTTTGCGGATTTGCTTGCTACGTATCTTTAATCGAACCAAAGACAATAGATGAAGCTCTTCAGGATGACTACTGGATTAAAGCTATGCAGGAAGAGCTCCATCAATTTGAGCGAAACAAAGTCTGGGAATTAACGAAGCCTCCAAAGCAACATAATGTGATAGGTACCAAATGGATCTTCAAGAACAAGAAAGATGAAGATGGTACTATCATCAGGAACAAGGCACGACTAGTTGCTCAAGGCTACTCTCAAGTAGAAGGTATAGACTTTGACGAAACTTTCGCCCCTGTAGCTAGACTCGAGTCCATTCGTATATTGTTTGCTATTGCTTGTCATTTTAAAATCAAATTATTTCAAATGGACGTCAAGAGCGCATTTCTAAATGGGTTTTTAAATGAGGAAGTTTATGTAGCTCAACCGAAAGGTTTTGTAGATCATAAACAACCTAACCATGTTTTTCGTCTGAAAAAGGCTCTTTACGGTCTGAAACAAGCACCGCGAGCATGGTACGAAAGGTTAACAAAGCACCTTTTGGAGAAGGGCTATACTCGAGGGGGAGCTGACAGGACTCTCTTTGTGAAGCATTATCAAAATAATTTCATTGTAGCACAAATCTATGTCGATGACATTGTATTTGGTGCAACAAAAGATAATGATGCTTCTAAATTCGCGGAGACCATGGAAAGCGAATTTGAGATGTCCATGATGGGCGAATTGTCTTATTTTCTTGGATTGCAAATTAAACAAAATGATGAAGGTATTCACTTGAGTCAATCCAAGTATGCAATGGAGTTGGTCAAAAAGTTTGATCTAGAAAATTGTAAAGATTTTCCAACTCCAATGGGAACTAGCCACAAGGGACTTGGAAGTGAATCACATAGTGAGAATGTAGACGAGAAACTGTATAGAAGTATGATTGGAAGTCTACTTTACCTCACGGCTAGTCGCCCGGATATATCCTTTAGTGTTGGGATTTGCGCGAGATATCAATCAGCACCAAAGGAGGTTCACCTGAAAGCGGTGAAACGGATCATCCGGTACATCAAAGGATCAATTAATTTCGGAATTTGGTATCCTATGGGAACAAGTCTGGACATTGTTGGATACTCAGATGCCGATTGGGCAGGATCAGTGGATGATCGGAAAAGCACGAGTGGTGCATGCTTCTATCTTGGCCATTGCCTTGTTGCTTGGCACAGTAAAAAACAGAATTGCATAGCACTCTCGACTGCCGAAGCGGAATACATTTCAGCTGGAAGTTGCTCAACTCAACTCATTTGGATGAAAAGCGTACTGAGCGACTTTCGCATTTCAGCATCTTCGGTAACAATACTTTGTGACAACACAAGTGCTATTAACATTTCTAAAAACCCTGTGTTGCACTCTAGAACAAAACATATTGAACTTAGATATCATTTTCTTAGAGAGCTAGTTGAATCAAATACTCTTCAACTTTCATATATTTCAACTGAAGATCAATTAGCTGACTTTTTAACAAAACCTTTGGATCAAAAACGTTTTATTCATTTGCGAAAAGCAATTGGTATGCTTTCTTTGAAATAAACTTCTTTTTGAAACCTTTGCTTAGGATAGGTTTTGTATTTGTTTTTTGTTTTGTTCATTATCTATGTTTATACATAGGACATTAATTGAGCATTGATTATAATTGACTTTAATTGCATCTTTTCGTACATTTAGAAATTTATTATGCTTTTGCCATCATAATATTTCACTGTTGCAATGATCATTTATGTTAATTAAATCATCTTCTAAAGTGATCAAAGTCAATTTCTCTCTCAATGATCTCTTGGTATAGTCATTATCTTATTTGACTGTTTAGTCGAGTATGAAATCGAGATCAATTTTTGGTTGAATACTTTATATCTTAAATAATTGATAGCCAATTGAGGGGGAGTCAAAGCTAATGTAAAATGCTCAAAAGATGTGGAAAGAGTTACATCCCAATGAGGAGTGTGAAAACTACCACCACATGGAGGAAAGAGCTACCACCTCGGTCGTCCGAGTATTGTGTGCAGCTACCACATGTATACCAAGCATGGTTGTTCAAATTTTTGATTTAGTAAAATGCATGTTGAAATACTTGACTCTGTCAAATTTCAAGGTTGGTATAAGGTGTGATTTTAAAGAAAGATGCTCAAAGAGCCACTCTCTTCAACAGATTGTCTAGATACATTATCTACTATATTTGGGATTTCAAACATCTATTGATCTTTGTATTTCATTTTCTTTACTGAATTGATGATTTGATAAAGGCATTACTCATAAGATCAAGTTAGATGTGATTGAAGGTGTTCAACTTTAAGGGATTTAATTTTTGTAAATTTTCGTTTCATTTTTGGATATTACTGATAGATTTGGCATAATCTAATTCTTGTTGTGTGAAACGATGCTTTTTGTTTAAAGTTGATACACATTTGTGCTTACAATCTTTTTCTGGTTTTTCTTGAATTTCTCTGAAATTTTTCTAAAGAAAAAGTTGGGGCCGATCCGGATCGGGCTAGGTGATCCGGATCCCGAACGCAGGTTTTCTCCTGCGGGCTGACGATCCGGATTGGACCTGCCGATCCGGATCCCGAACGCAGTTTTCTCACTGCGGGTAGCCGATCCGGATCGCAAGCTCGGGAGGATCCGGATCGCGGCTAGGTTTTTATAAAGAACAAAAGGGTTTTGATTTCTTTTACTCCAATCTTTTGTTCAAAAGTTTCCAGAGCGCTTCTCTCTAGATTTCATCCTCCTTGGAAGCTTTCAAACTCAAAGTTCTTCAATTCCAAGTAAGTTTTATTGATCAAAATCTCGGTTTTTCACCGTTTTTCTCTTTTCCTCCTCAAACGCACGAAATTCTTGGATCAACTTTGTTTGTGGATGGTTTTTGATCAAATTTCTTTTGAACTGAGAACTCTGGGTAGATTAGTTTTGATTATATGCTAGGTTTTCTCCTGATTAACGGATTTTTAGGCTTCGATTTCTAAAATTTCGGTTTTAGGGCATATAATAAGGATTTTCGGAAATTATGCAATTGATCTATTTTTAACAGTCCTTTTGCAAAACTAATTTGATTCTTAGTCTCTCTACATGATAATGATTCTTTGGATACAATTTTTCAATTTTTGAAAATTAACAATTTTTCATGTGTTCTTGAGTTGGTCTTCACAGGATACATTTTTCACTAGCACTCAAAATGGTGATCACTTGGATTATTTTCCTACTTGCTGCCATGGTACATGTCAAGGATACTGCTAAGCCTAAGAAGGCTAAGAAAGCGAAGAAGTCTAAGGTTGATTCCGACACTGAATCAGAAACAGAGTCAATCGACTGGGATAACATCGAAATTGAGCAAGCTGTTCCCATTGTCTCCAAAGGGAAAGCAACTGCTGAAGCTTCAAAACCTACTGCTGCTGAAAAGGGGAAAGCTCCAATGGAAGAAACCTCTGGGAAGACAAGAAGAAAAAGTGTTGCTCGCAAGAGAGGAAGTGCTCGAGGAATCACCATTGAGCAACCAGCTGCTGGCCAAGCACCTGCACAAGACTTTGTCAGCTCGGCTAGAATTAAGGATTTTGAAAACAGAGAATGCATTGGAGAAAGGCATGTTGATGTAAAAGCCTTAACGCAACGTTCTCAGACGTTCGGGACTTTGTTTGACCAGAGAGGTCTTGCTCCCATTTGCGATTTCCCGGAGACCACTGGGTATTGTCTTCACTCAGTGAGGATGTTCTATCAGAATGCCTGTTATCTAGTTGATCAGGAAAGCGGGCGTCGGGATTTTCAAACTTTAGTCAAGAATGTCAGAATCAAAGTAACGCCTCAGCTAATTGGTGAAGTACTAGGGATGGACGCCCGAGCCGATGGTACTCATTACCTGAAGAATCAAGTCTTCAACACCTTCTCCTGGAGAGTGGTAGTTGATGGAATCTGTGTTCCAAATACTCGGTCGACAGGAAACTCCGTGTTCTCAAAAGAACTACGACCAGAGTACCGAATCTTAAATCTCATTGTTTGTTACAATATTATTCCAAACATGAACACAAAGGTTCTTCGGTGGGAAAGAATGATATTTCTTTATCTACTTGGAAACCCCGCAGCAGCAATGGGAGCTAACTTAAACATTCCCTACATCATCTGGTCAAGGATGGCACGATATGTGGAGCAAGCTCATCCGTCAGAGAGACTACCTTTTCCAATGATCATCATGCGCATTCTTCGCAAATTTAAAGCTGACACAAATGCGAGTTCCTATCTGCACAGTCTAGGAACAATCAATGACACGACAATTGTAAAGTCTCTTTCGACGAAGCCAGATGAACCATTCATACCTCTTCACCGGCAACGAGAACAACGACAACAAGCAACAACCTCTGCACCGGCAGCAGCTCCTCCAGTTCAACCAGCACCTCCGGCACAAGAAGCACCACAATCAACTTCTGATGATGATGCTTCCGTTACCTCAATCTATAGAGAACAGCAAAGGCTCTCAAACGAGCAAGAACGTATATCAAATGAACTGATTGAGGTAAAGGAAGAAATAAAGAAGGTAAATAAACAGCAATCAGCAATGAACAAGCGAATAAAGAAGATTTTCCAAATCCTCGGCTGTATCAGTTCAGACGAGTCTGAATGATCCGTATCCTTCTAATTTCTGTTTTTATGCATATGTGCAAGTATTGTTTTATTTAAGATTTTAGTTCTCGAACTTAAACTGTTAATCATTCTCTCCACTTCTGTAATTTTTGGCTTTGTTTTGTGACAAAAAGGGAGAGAGAGTTTAGAACAATGATTTGAACAATGAACAATGAATGATGGTATGAATGATGATCTTTCAAGGTAAGTAAGATCTTAACTTCAACTTTTGGTTTTTCCATTTGTTTGAATGCATGCCTCGACTAACTATTTGCTAACTATTTGGGCATGTATTATAACTAACAAGTTGATGTTGGACTAACAAGTTTGTGACACTTGGTTTTTGATTACTTAAAAGATATGTTGGTTCTTAACTCTGATCAATTACATATCTATATATATAAGATGTTCACAAACATGTTCATGACATTTGGTTTTTGATTGCAAAGAGGATATGTTGGTGTTTTAACTATGATCTGTTTACATATCTGAATGTATAAATGTCATGGTAAGTATGAATGAGTATAAACTTCATCTCTGTTTGTGTTTTTTTTTTTTTTTTGAATGATATAAAATTCTTGAGGTATCTAACGATTTCTTTTGTCAAGAATGATTTCTTTTTGCAGAGAGTACAGATGTCTAAGTCTAGAGTCTGTTTTAGGAGTTTAACTCATGTATTGTATTTTGGATCTCCATTGTAAATTTTTGTTGTATGGTGATAGCAACAAAAATATCTTTTTGAATTTTCTTTAGTGGATCTATGTTTTGTCACGAAACCGCCAAAGGGGGAGATTGTTACGGAATTTGAGTTGGCGTAGTTTCGTGAAAGTTTCAAGTCCTGAAGATTGAAGGTGAAGAATGCTGGATCATTTAACTCAATCTCAAGAAAGAAGAATTCAAAAGGATCAGGTATGTTTAACTAAAGAATTTGTGTGATCCGAATACTTCTTGTAGTGTAGAAACACTTGGAAGAGTCTTTCATTGCATAAAAATCAAAAACTGGACTTGGGACATGTTCAGGATCCGGATCAGGTTGTTCGATCCGGATCCCGAAGGTGGTTCGTTCATACATCGTCGCAATCCGGATCGTAGTCTCTTGATCCGGATCCCGAACGTTGAGTTTACCATCTACCTTGGACGATCCGGATCTTGCTTCGCAATCCGGATCCCGAACGTTGATGTTTGGTGAACTGTATGAACGATCCGGATCGTAGTCACATGATCCGGATCCCGAACCTTCGTTTTTCTGGAATTGGCTGATTCGTTATGACGATCCGGATCCCAGTTATCACGATCCGGATCGCCGTCCGTAAAAATCCAGAAATGGTAGGTTTTTGATTCTTATCTCCTTCCTAGGGTTTCTAACCTATAAATACACCCTATGTCTTTCTTTCTAGGGGGAATCCACATAGCCGTCATTTTCTTGTATCATCTTATACGGCTATAGATCCACATATAGAGAAGAAAGGAAATCATTAGAGAATACTCTATGTTTCTTCATCTATATTGATTAGTTTGATTCTAGGTTTTCATACTCACATCTTGAGTTGAATCAAACTAATGAATACTTAGATGGTATTTCCGATCTATCTTTGATCTAAGTATTCGGCGGATCATCACCACCCAAAAACAACGATTTTACCCCAAAAATCGGCGCGTGGATTCGCGTGTCCTTGTGGATTCAAGGTTCAATCGCTCTCGTGGATTCGGAGCGAGGCACGTTCGTGGATTCGAACGGTGCTATTGGGTGAAGACCGTGGATTCGGTCGGACGTCGTGGATTCGACGTTGGACGCCGTGGATTCGGCGTTGGGCGCAGATCGTGGATTCGAGAAGCGTCGGAGCGAGCGGAGAAGATCCTCTAGGAGCGTATGGAAAAGGTTGAGTCGTAAGTGTGTACGGTAAATCACCTTGTACGTGTTTTAATTCTAGTGGATTTCTGCCGTGTTATCGGTCCCGTGGTTTTTTACTCCGGTGATGGAGTTTTTCACGTAAAAATCTTGCGTGTTATTTTATTTTCCGCATTGGGTTTTTTCGCAACGATTTTTTGAGTGTTTATACGTTTACACCTATTCACCCCCCTCTAGGTGTTTCTTCCCCTATTTAGATCCGTATTATATACGTGACCCAACAATCCTGAACACTCAACTTGTCCAATTTTTTATTTTTATGCAATGAAAAATATTCCAAGTATTTCTAAACTACACAAATGTATTCGGATCATCAAAATTATTTAGTTAAACGTACCTAATCCTTTTGAATTCATTCTTCTTAAGATTGATGTATGTGATCCACAATTCTTCATCTTCAATCTTCAAGACTTAGAACACTTCATGAAATACGCCAATATAAAATCCTTAACACACAGAGCGCGACGAATGTCATCGGCTGAGAGCATCAACCGACAAACGGAGAAGCCGACAAGAAGGTCACCGCCCCAACCGAGGTCAAACTTCGCCCGAAAGTGACCACCGGATCGCTCCAATCAAGCGACGAAAAGGGGAAAGGCAGAATCAGCCTTCGACTACGGGCTGAAAATAGAAAGACTTCGGAAGGAAGGAGTGTGGGATTTGGGCGCGAATCTCACAACTGACCCGGAACAGCAAGCAGCGCTCGACATTGGAAAGTGTCGGAAATCATACTCTGGCACGATACTAAAGGGATGAATTTTGGACAAAAATTGATGACTATCCGATTTGAGGGATATTTGATTCAAAAGGAAATAGTTGCTAAATATCCGATAACTTCCCCAAAAGTATGTCGATAATTCAAACTAGCGCCTAATAACGTGGTTTGGAAAGTGTATAAATATCCGAACCATCGAAGGAAAAGGGGTCCGGCAACCTCATAAGCCCGAGACCACCCCCTGTTTTTTTATATCGTTACTGCTTTCCTATGAGTAGGTTAAGTTACCCCTTTCATACCAGCATTTACCGCTTTTCTTAGGAGTAGATTACTTGTAATTTCTATCCCTTTCATCATCCTTGTATCCTCTTTTCTATGCAATACAATTCCTAATCGGCTCCTTGGCCGTATCACTTCATTGTCTCTTTCTACTCGGTTCGACTACTGTAAGTCGAATCCAACCTCTCTCAGCCTCCACATCCCGTCTTCGGCTACTCTAAGTCGAACGGTCGTGAGAGTTATCAGAGAAGAGCTCGGCCAAGCAGATCCTTCCTCGGCCCGATCGCTTGATCCTTTGGCAATTCAATTCCTAATCGGCTCCTTGGCTGTGTCACTTCACTGTCTCTTTTTACTCGGTTTGACTACTTTAAGTCGAATCCAACCTCTCTGTAACAAACTTGACGACCCGCAGCCATCGAGGATGAGATCGCTCTGAGATCGGCACGGCGGAGAGGATGAAGGTTGTTCGGATAAGAGAGAATTGAGAATAGGGAGGGATTGAGGGAAGATTGTTAGAGGGTTTAGAGGAGAGGGAAAAGAAGAAGGAGAAGAATGGGGGAGGAACAGTAGAAGGTTTGAGAAGTATTGAGTTCTTTTCATAAAAGTTGACCTCTCCATTTTACATGCTACTATTTATATGCAGTGTTAATAAACTCCTATGTAATTCTAAACAAGTGCTAAGTAATTCTGTTTATTGACTGTGGGCCTCGCTGGGCTCAATCTTGAGTCGGATGATGGGGCTTGGGCTGGGCCGCTGATTGTTACAGTGCAATGCCTCTTGCTAATTGGAGCGGGTTCATCCTTGCTCTGCTACCCGCCCGCTTGGAAGGCTCCAGAGACAAGCAACGGTCACATCCCCCACCTACCTCCTGACTCCTGCTGTTCCCCTTTACTCCACCTTCTCTTCGTCACCTCCGGAGGCTCTCCTCCTCCAACTACGCTCCTCTTCCCCTCTCTTCTGAAGTTCTTCCTCTCTCTTCTCTGTGATGTGTAACACCCCCTTCCCCTTGAAGGCATCCTTGTCCTCAAGGATGATGCTCTGTCACGCCCCGGGGGTTTATTTTAGCGGAAACGGTTCAGAAAAGGTACACAATTGGCGCGTAAAATTTTTTCTTTGAAATTAAACCCTCGTCCCCGGCACGTGCCCAGACCCGCCGCATATGCAGAATCACTCTGCAAACGGACAGAGTCTCCTCTGTATATGCACGGCGTAGCAGCTCATACAAGGTTCAATACAATCAACCATTCAATCACAACAGTTCCATCAAACAACTATGCACCATAACTGAATAATAAGCCCGGCCAAGGCTTTTTTTTTTAAAGGGTAAATCCACAGTTTGAAAACGGTGCTTACCCAGCACTCAGATTTTGAAAACGCGTTCGAAAACGGCATAAATCCACAGGGTTTTGAAAACAATGCCCACACGACACTTAAATTTTTAAAAGCGGTTTTCGTAGTTTTTTTCTTTGGTTTACATCTTTTTTTTTTCCAAAACGGCCAACAGAGACTAAAGGAAAGATAAGTACATAACGAAACAACCAAATGTAAACCATGCCGACATCCACACCTGTTACGGAATTTGAGTTGGCGTAGTTTCGTGAAAGTTTCAAGTCCTGAAGATTGAAGGTGAAGAATGCTGGATCATTTAACTCAATCTCAAGAAAGAAGAATTCAAAAGGATCAGGTATGTTTAACTAAAGAATTTGTGTGATCCGAATACTTCTTGTAGTGTAGAAACACTTGGAAGAGTCTTTCATTGCATAAAAATCAAAAACTGGACTTGGGACATGTTCAGGATCCGGATCAGGTTGTTCGATCCGGATCCCGAAGGTGGTTCGTTCATACATCGTCGCAATCCGGATCGTAGTCTCTTGATCCGGATCCCGAACGTTGAGTTTACCATCTACCTTGGACGATCCGGATCTTGCTTCGCAATCCGGATCCCGAACGTTGATGTTTGGTGAACTGTATGAACGATCCGGATCGTAGTCACATGATCCGGATCCCGAACCTTCGTTTTTCTGGAATTGGCTGATTCGTTATGACGATCCGGATCCCAGTTATCACGATCCGGATCGCCGTCCGTAAAAATCCAGAAATGGTAGGTTTTTGATTCTTATCTCCTTCCTAGGGTTTCTAACCTATAAATACACCCTATGTCTTTCTTTCTAGGGTGAATCCACATAGCCGTCATTTTCTTGTATCATCTTATACGGCTATAGATCCACATATAGAGAAGAAAGGAAATCATTAGAGAATACTCTATGTTTCTTCATCTATATTGATTAGTTTGATTCTAGGTTTTCATACTCACATCTTGAGTTGAATCAAACTAATGAATACTTAGATGGTATTTCCGATCTATCTTTGATCTAAGTATTCGGCGGATCATCACCACCCAAAAACAACGATTTTACCCCAAAAATCGGCGCGTGGATTCGCGTGTCCTTGTGGATTCAAGGTTCAATCGCTCTCGTGGATTCGGAGCGAGGCACGTTCGTGGATTCGAACGGTGCTATTGGGTGAAGACCGTGGATTCGGTCGGACGTCGTGGATTCGACGTTGGACGCCGTGGATTCGGCGTTGGGCGCAGATCGTGGATTCGAGAAGCGTCGGAGCGAGCGGAGAAGATCCTCTAGGAGCGTATGGAAAAGGTTGAGTCGTAAGTGTGTACGGTAAATCACCTTGTACGTGTTTTAATTCTAGTGGATTTCTGCCGTGTTATCGGTCCCGTGGTTTTTTACTCCGGTGATGGAGTTTTCCACGTAAAAATCTTGCGTGTTATTTTATTTTCCGCATTGGGTTTTTTCGCAACGATTTTTTGAGTGTTTATACGTTTACACCTATTCACCCCCCTCTAGGTGTTTCTTCCCCTATTTAGATCCGTATTATATACGTGACCCAACAAGTGGTATCAGAGAGGGAATAGGGTTGTGAACAATGGTTGAAGGTGGAAACATCAATCGACCCCCTTTCTTTGATGGAACAAATTATGCGTACTGGAAAGTACGGATGAAAGCCTTTTTATCTTCCATCGACGAAAGGGTGTGGTATTCAATTGAATCAGGATGGACTCATCCAACTGAACTTATCTCTGATGTTCACACCTTAAAACCTAGGTCGAAATGGACCAAGGAAGAGTTTGAGTTATCTTCTTACAATGGCAAGGGAATTAATGCTATTTTTAATGCCTTATCTCAAACTGAATTCTCTCGCGTCTCGGCATGTGAGACTGCGAAAGAAATCTGGGATGTTCTCCAGGTTACACATGAGGGAACTAACCTCGTGAAGATTCAGAAACTGCAGATGCTTACGAGCAAGTTTGACTCTATCTTGATGGCAGAAAATGAATCTTTCACGGACTACTATACACGATTGCAAGACATCGTAAACTCATGTGCCAATCTGGGAGAGAAGATTCCAGAATTTAAGATTGTAAGAAAAATCTTAAGAACTCTTCCTGAACGATTTCGCCCAAAGGTTACTGCCATTGAAACTATTAAACACCCGGACGAAATACGTGTAGAAGAATTAGTTGGTTCATTACAAACTTATGAAATGACTTTTAATACTAACAATTCTTCTGGAAAAGCATCCACTTCTAAGTCTTCAGGTTATGCGTTGAAAACAACTAAGGAAGAAGACGCGGATACATCCTCCTCGGACGATGACGAGAACCTTTCTATGGAGGAATTTGAGAAGCAGCTCGCTCTCTTGACAAGGAATTTTCGCCGCAGCTTTCGAAGGGGTAATTCAAGCAAATCTCCATCCTTCGGAAAGTGGAACAAAGGCAAGGGTACTCCAAGTCACAAGTCAAGAAAGCAGGAGAACTTCTCAAAGGATAAGAAAAGTTCAGAAGGACAACTGCAATGCTTCAAATGTCGAGGCTACGGCCACATTGCAACGGAGTGTCCTAACAAGTATCCGGCAAAGAAGAAGGCGATGCAAGTCGTCACTTGGGATGACAACTCAACGTCAAATGAGTCATCTTCAAGTGATGAAGAAAAGAGCTCCACCGCATTCCACGCGTCCATATCTTCACCATTCATGTGCTTTATGGCAAGTACGTCTGAATCATTGTCCAACTCCACTGTTGAAAAGAACGCAACGGACAATGAATCGGATGATTCGGAAGGTGAAGATTTTGCTCTAGCCTACCACAGACTTTTGAGGGACTCAAAGAAAGTGGCTAAGCAAAACAAGAGTTTGAGAGGGAGAGTGCATGATCTCGAAGAAGAAGCAAAAAGAGCGACTTCTCTCTCAAACGCTCTTGAAGTGGAAAGGGAAAACCTGATAAAAGAAAATGTTTCCCTTCAAGAGTCCAATGAGCAGCTTGAGAAGGAACATACAAATCTGGTGGATAACGCGAATCACTTCTCAAAGCTCTACAACGAGGCTCGACAGGATAACCTGGAAATGACAAAGACCATTTTCCAACTCAAGAATGACTTACAGCGATTCTCTTCAGGAAGGAGTAAGTTGGATAGACTTCTTGGTCTTGGTCAATCAAATAGGTTCGGCCTCGGATACACTCAAACTGGAAACAGTCCAAGTTCGAGTGAGACAGTTTTTGTGCCTCAGTCGGTATCTCCTCCTCCGACACCGGAATTCAAGACAAACAACGACAACAAACCTACTTCATCCTCTTTGGGATCGTCAAGATCTAAGGTATGTTTTCGTTGTGGTGTTTCAGGGCACATAAGAAGATATTGCAAGACGGGAGTCGAACGCTCATCTCAAAGACCTCTTGCAACAACTACCAAAACGGCTCCTCCCCGAAAATCAAAGCAAAACTTTTCAAATGAAAAGAGATTTGGTAGTTCATCGCGCAAGACGATTACATCAAGGAACAACAATCGCTATAACAAGACGCCTTCACCTAGGCATATAACTTCACGATCATTACCGACGCACTTCAAAAGGGTTTGGGTGCGCAAAGGTGAAATTTTCCCTTATCTTGTTTCTAATGTTTCCTTGCATGCATATGATAGTTCGTCTTGGTATCTGGATAGCGGGTGTTCCCGTCACATGACCGGTGACAAAAATAGTTTTCAAAATCTTGAGAAAATCTCCGGAGGACACGTTGTTTTCGGAGACGGTCGATCTTCCAAAATTGTTGGAAAAGGGACGGTAGCTATTCCAGATGGCCCGATTTTGAAAAACGTCTTATTTGTTGATGGCCTTAAGACTAACCTCATAAGCATAAGTCAACTTTGCGACAATGGTTTTTCAGTTAACTTTTCATCTGTTGAATGCGTTGTAACTGATAAGGACCATGTCTTTTTTTTAAAAGGGGTTAGATCTGAAAACAATTGTTATGTTGTTCCTAATAAATTTTCTGAAAATTGTAACTTAGCCGCTTTGAATAATGAAACTCTTTGGCATGAAAGGCTAGGTCCCTTAAATTTTAAGGAACTTACTAGAATTTCAAACAAGGACGTGGTCAAGGGGATTCCAAAGCTTTTATTTAAACAAAACGTTGTGTGTGGTGGTTGCCAAAAGGGAAAACAGTCTAGGACTGCACACAAGAACTTGAACCACGTTGGTACAAAACGGCCCTTGGAACTTTTGCACATGGATTTAATGGGGCCAACTCGTCAACCATCCTTGGGAGGTAAATGGTACATCTTTTTATTGGTTGATGATTTCTCTCGGTTTTCTTGGGTAGCATTTTTGAGAGAGAAAGCTGATACGTTTGACTCTTTTCATGAGATTTGCCATCGTATTATGATTGAAAAGAATGAAAAGATCATTCGTGTTAGAAGTGATAGGGGTGGAGAATTCATAAATTCAAAATTCATTGACTTTTGTACTTCAAATGGAATTAAACATGAATTCTCGGCACCCTATACACCTCAGCAAAATGGTGTTGTTGAGCGCAAAAAACCGGGTTGTTCAAGAGATGGCGCGTGTGATGCTTCATAGCCGGAAATTACCGCTACATTTTTGGGCTGAAGCTGTGAACACCGCTGTCTATGTCATTAACAGAGTGTATTTGCGCCCAGGAACCTTGAATACACCATATGAGCTGTGGTTTAGTAGAAAACCGGATATCAAGTACTTTCGTATCTTCGGGAGTCGATGTTACATCTTACGTGACCGGGAAAATCTTGGAAAGTTCGACTCTCGAAGTGATGAAGGGATCTTTTTGGGTTATTCTACGAATAGCAGAGCATATCGAGTATTTAACATCGAATCTAAGACGATCGTAGAATCTATAAATGTTAAAGTAGATGAAGCTTCTCACTTTGAATCTGAAAAATCTACCCTCGATATCTCTCTAGATGATGATTCTCCTGCTAGTGCATCTTCTTATAATAATACTTCCAATATTAATGATGCATCTAATGGTTCTTCTAGTTTATCTGATGTGCAGGAATCATCTCGTGTACCTCCGAGTACTCCGTTTCAACAAACGCTACGAATCTCCAAGGATCATCCGGAATCGAACATCATTGGAGATCCACAAGAAGGAGTTAGAACTCGAAGGCAGTTGGTTTGCGGATTTGCTTGCTACGTATCTTTAATCGAACCAAAGACAATAGATGAAGCTCTTCAGGATGACTACTGGATTAAAGCTATGCAGGAAGAGCTCCATCAATTTGAGCGAAACAAAGTCTGGGAATTAACGAAGCCTCCAAAGCAACATAATGTGATAGGTACCAAATGGATCTTCAAGAACAAGAAAGATGAAGATGGTACTATCATCAGGAACAAGGCACGACTAGTTGCTCAAGGCTACTCTCAAGTAGAAGGTATAGACTTTGACGAAACTTTCGCCCCTGTAGCTAGACTCGAGTCCATTCGTATATTGTTTGCTATTGCTTGTCATTTTAAAATCAATTATTTCAAATGGACGTCAAGAGCGCATTTCTAAATGGGTTTTTAAATGAGGAAGTTTATGTAGCTCAACCGAAAGGTTTTGTAGATCATAAACAACCTAACCATGTTTTTCGTCTGAAAAAGGCTCTTTACGGTCTGAAACAAGCACCGCGAGCATGGTACGAAAGGTTAACAAAGCACCTTTTGGAGAAGGGCTATACTCGAGGGGGAGCTGACAGGACTCTCTTTGTGAAGCATTATCAAAATAATTTCATTGTAGCACAAATCTATGTCGATGACATTGTATTTGGTGCAACAAAAGATAATGATGCTTCTAAATTCGCGGAGACCATGGAAAGCGAATTTGAGATGTCCATGATGGGCGAATTGTCTTATTTTCTTGGATTGCAAATTAAACAAAATGATGAAGGTATTCACTTGAGTCAATCCAAGTATGCAATGGAGTTGGTCAAAAAGTTTGATCTAGAAAATTGTAAAGATTTTCCAACTCCAATGGGAACTAGCCACAAGGGACTTGGAAGTGAATCACATAGTGAGAATGTAGACGAGAAACTGTATAGAAGTATGATTGGAAGTCTACTTTACCTCACGGCTAGTCGCCCGGATATATCCTTTAGTGTTGGGATTTGCGCGAGATATCAATCAGCACCAAAGGAGGTTCACCTGAAAGCGGTGAAACGGATCATCCGGTACATCAAAGGATCAATTAATTTCGAAATTTGGTATCCTATGGGAACAAGTCTGGACATTGTTGGATACTCAGATGCCGATTGGGCAGGATCAGTGGATGATCGGAAAAGCACGAGTGGTGCATGCTTCTATCTTGGCCATTGCCTTGTTGCTTGGCACAGTAAAAACAGAATTGCATAGCACTCTCGACTGCCGAAGCGGAATACATTTCAGCTGGAAGTTGCTCAACTCAACTCATTTGGATGAAAAGCGTACTGAGCGACTTTCGCATTTCAGCATCTTCGGTAACAATACTTTGTGACAACACAAGTGCTATTAACATTTCTAAAAACCCTGTGTTGCACTCTAGAACAAAACATATTGAACTTAGATATCATTTTCTTAGAGAGCTAGTTGAATCAAATACTCTTCAACTTTCATATATTTCAACTGAAGATCAATTAGCTGACTTTTTAACAAAACCTTTGGATCAAAAACGTTTTATTCATTTGTGAAAAGCAATTGGTATGCTTTCTTTGAAATAAACTTCTTTTTGAAACCTTTGCTTAGGATAGGTTTTGTATTTGTTTTTGTTTTGTTCATTATCTATGTTTATACATAGGACATTAATTGAGCATTGATTATAATTGACTTTAATTGCATCTTTTCGTACATTTAGAAATTTATTATGCTTTTGCCATCATAATATTTCACTGTTGCAATGATCATTTATGTTAATTAAATCATCTTCTAAAGTGATCAAAGTCAATTTCTCTCTCAATGATCTCTGGTATAGTCATTATCTTATTTGACTGTTAGTCGAGTATGAAATCGAGATCAATTTTGGTTGAATACTTTATATCTTAAATAATTGATAGCCAATTGAGGGGGAGTCAAAGCTAATGTAAAATGCTCAAAGATGTGGAAAGAGTTACATCCCAATGAGGAGTGTGAAAACTACCACCACATGGAGGAAAGAGCTACCACCTCGGTCGTCCGAGTATTGTGTGCAGCTACCACATGTATACCAAGCATGGTTGTTCAAATTTTTGATTTAGTAAAATGCATGTTGAAATACTTGACTCTGTCAAATTTCAAGGTTGGTATAAGGTGGGATTTTAAAGAAAGATGCTCAAAGAGCCACTCTCTTCAACAGATTGTCTAGATACATTATCTACTATATTTGGGATTTCAAACATCTATTGATCTTTGTATTTCATTTTCTTTACTGAATTGATGATTTGATAAAGGCATTACTCATAAGATCAAGTTAGATGTGATTGAAGGTGTTCAACTTTAAGGGATTTAATTTTTGTAAATTTTCGTTTCATTTTGGATATTACTGATAGATTTGGCTTAATCTAATTCTTGTTGTGTGAAACGATGCTTTTTGTTTAAAGTTGATACACATTTGTGCTTACAATCTTTTTCTGGTTTTTCTTGAATTTCTCTGAAATTTTTTCTAAAGAAAAAGTTGGGGCCGATCCGGATCGGGCTAGGTGATCCGGATCCCGAACGCAGGTTTTCTCCTGCGGGCTGACGATCCGGATTGGACCTGCCGATCCGGATCCCGAACGCAGTTTTCTCACTGCGGGTAGCCGATCCGGATCGCAAGCTCGGGAGGATCCGGATCGCGGCTAGGTTTTTATAAAGAACAAAAGGGTTTTGATTTCTTTTACTCCAATCTTTTGTTCAAAAGTTTCCAGAGCGCTTCTCTCTAGATTTCATCCTCCTTGGAAGCTTTCAAACTCAAAGTTCTTCAATTCCAAGTAAGTTTTATTGATCAAAATCTCGGTTTTTCACCGTTTTTTCTCTTTTCCTCCTCAAACGCACGAAATTCTTGGATCAACTTTGTTTG
>CM055078.1:3944281-3979192 GCA_029204045.2 Tillandsia leiboldiana | reverse complement strand
ACTGCCTGTTACGGAATTTGAGTTGGCGTAGTTCGTGAAAGTTTCAAGTCCTGAAGATTGAAGTGAAGAAAGTTGGATCATTTAACTCAATCTCAAGAAAGAAGAATTCAAAAGGATCAGGTATGTTTACTAAAGATTTGTGTGATCCGAACTTCTTGTAGTGTAGAAACACTTGGAAGAATCTTTCATTGCATAAAAATCAAAAACTGGACTTGGGACATGTTCAGGATCCGGATCAGGTTGTTCGATCCGTATCCCGAAGGTGGTTCGTTTCATACATCGGCGCAATCGGATCGTAGTCTCTTGATCGGATCCGAACGTTGAGTTTACCATCTACCTTGACGATCCGGATCTTGCTTCGCAATCCGGATCCGAACGTTGATGTTGGTGAACTGTATGAACGCTCCGGATCGTAGTACATGATCCGGATCCCGAACTTCGTTTTTCTGGAATTGGCTGATTCGTTAGGACGATCGGATCGCCATGTTATCACGATCCGGATCGCCGTCCGTAAAAATCCAGAAATGGTAGGTTTTTGATTCTTATCTCCTTCCTAGGGTTTCTAACCTATAAATACACCCTATGTCTTTCTTCTATGGGTGAATCCACATAGCCGTCATTTTCTTGTATCATCTTATACGGCTATAGATCCACATATAGAGAAGAAAGGAACATCATTAGAGAATACTCTATGTTTCTTCATCTATATTGATTAGTTTGATTCTAGGTTTTCATACTCACATCTTGAGTTGAATCAACCTAATGAATACTTAGATGGTATTTCCGATCTATCTTTGATCTAAGTATTCGGCGGATCATCACCACCCAAAAACAACGATTTTACCCCAAAAATCGGCGCGTGGATTCGCGTTGTCCTTGTGGATTCAAGGTTCAAAATCGCTCTCGTGGATTCGGAGCGAGGCACGTTCGTGGATTCGAACGGTGCTATTGGGTGAAGACCGTGGATTCGGTCGGGTACGCGGTGGATTCGACGTTGGACGCCGTGGATTCGGCGTTGGGGCGCAGATCGTGGATTCGAGAAGCGTCGGAGCGAGCGGAGAAGATCCTCTAGGAGCGTATGGAAAAGGTTGAGTCGTAAGTGTGTACGGTAAATCACCTTGTACGTGTTTTAATTCTAGTGGATTTCTGCCGTGTTATCGGTCCCGTGGTTTTTTACTCCGGTGATGGAGTTTTCCACGTAAAAATCTTGCGTGTTATTTTATTTCCGCATTGGGTTTTTTTCGCAACGATTTTTTGAGTGTTTATACGTTTACACCTATTCACCCCCCTCTAGGTGTTTCTTCCCCTATTTAGATCCGTATTATATACGTGACCCAACAAGTGGTATCAGAGAGGGAATAGGGTTGTGAACAATGGTTGAAGGTGGAAACATCAATCGACCCCCTTTCTTTGATGGAACAAATTATGCGTACTGGAAAGTACGGATGAAAGCCTTTTTATCTTCCATCGACGAAAGGGTGTGGTATTCAATTGAATCAGGATGGACTCATCCAACTGAACTTATCTCTGATGTTCACACCTTAAAACCTAGGTCGAAATGGACCAAGGAAGAGTTTGAGTTATCTTCTTACAATGGCAAGGGAATTAATGCTATTTGTAATGCCTTATCTCAAACTGAATTCTCTCGCGTCTCGGCAGTGAGACTGCGAAAGAAATCTGGGATGTTCTCCAGGTTACACATGAGGGAACTAACCTCGTGAAGATTCAGAAACTGCAGATGCTTACGAGCAAGTTTGACTCTATCTTGATGGCAGAAAATGAATCTTTCACGGACTACTATACACGATTGCAAGACATCGTAAACTCATGTGCCAATCTGGGAGAGAAGATTCCAGAATTTAAGATTGTAAGAAAAATCTTAAGAACTCTTCCTGAACGATTTCGCCCAAAGGTTACTGCCATTGAAACTATTAAACACCCGGACGAAATACGTGTAGAAGAATTAGTTGGTTCATTACAAACTTATGAAATGACTTTTAATACTAACAATTCTTCTGGAAAAGCATCCACTTCTAAGTCTTCAGGTTATGCGTTGAAAAACAACTAGGAAGAAGACGCGGATACATCCTCCTCGGACGATGACGAGAACCTTTCTATGGAGGAATTTGAGAAGCAGCTCGCTCTCTTGACAAGGAATTTTCGCCGCAGCTTTCGAAGGGGTAATTCAAGCAAATCTCCATCCTTCGGAAAGTGGAACAAAGGCAAGGGTACTCCAAGTCACAAGTCAAGAAGCAGGAGAACTTCTCAAAGGATAAGAAAAGTTCAGAAGGACAACTGCAATGCTTCAAATGTCGAGGCTACGGCCACATTGCAACGGAGGTGTCCTAACAAGTATCCGGCAAAGAAGAAGGCGATGCAAGTCGTCACTTGGGATGACAACTCAACGTCAAATGAGTCATCTTCAAGTGATGAAGAAAAGAGCTCCACCGCATTCCACGCGTCCATATCTTCACCATTCATGTGCTTTATGGCAAGTACGTCTGAATCATTGTCCAACTCCACTGTTGAAAAGAACGCAACGGACAATGAATCGGATGATTCGGAAGGTGAAGATTTTGCTCTAGCCTACCACAGACTTTTGAGGGACTCAAAGAAAGTGGCTAAGCAAACAAGAGTTTGAGAGGGAGAGTGCATGATCTCGAAGAAGAAGCAAAAAGAGCGATTCTCTCTCAAACGCTCTTGAAGTGGAAAGGGAAAACCTGATAAAAGAAAATGTTTCCCTTCAAGAGTCCAATGAGCAGCTTGAGAAGGAACATACAAATCTGGTGGATAACGCGAATCACTTCTCAAAGCTCTACAACGAGGCTCGACAGGATAACCTGGAAATGACAAAGACCATTTTCCAACTCAAGAATGACTTACAGCGATTCTCTTCAGGAAGGAGTAAGTTGGATAGACTTCTTGGT
Organism: Tillandsia leiboldiana; assembly: GCA_029204045.2. Taxonomy (NCBI): domain Eukaryota; kingdom Viridiplantae; phylum Streptophyta; class Magnoliopsida; order Poales; family Bromeliaceae; genus Tillandsia; species Tillandsia leiboldiana. The sequence goes on along the minus strand of CM055078.1, from coordinate 3,976,265 downwards.
CTTGGTCAATCAAATAGGTTCGGCCTCGGATACACTCAAACTGGAAACAGTCCAAGTTCGAGTGAGACAGTTTTTGTGCCTCAGTCGGTATCTCCTCCTCCGACACCGGAATTCAAGACAAACAACGACAACAAACCTACTTCATCCTCTTTGGGATCGTCAAGATCTAAGGTATGTTTTCGTTGTGGTGTTTCAGGGCACATAAGAAGATATTGCAAGACGGGAGTCGAACGCTCATCTCAAAGACCTCTTGCAACAACTACCAAAACGGCTCCTCCCCGAAAATCAAAGCAAAACTTTTCAAATGAAAAGAGATTTGGTAGTTCATCGCGCAAGACGATTACATCAAGGAACAACAATCGCTATAACAAGACGCCTTCACCTAGGCATATAACTTCACGATCATTACCGACGCACTTCAAAAGGGTTTGGGTGCGCAAAGGTGAAATTTTCCCTTATCTTGTTTCTAATGTTTCCTTGCATGCATATGATAGTTCGTCTTGGTATCTGGATAGCGGGTGTTCCCGTCACATGACCGGTGACAAAAATAGTTTTCAAAATCTTGAGAAAATCTCCGGAGGACACGTTGTTTTCGGAGACGGTCGATCTTCCAAAATTGTTGGAAAAGGGACGGTAGCTATTCCAGATGGCCCGATTTTGAAAAACGTCTTATTTGTTGATGGCCTTAAGACTAACCTCATAAGCATAAGTCAACTTTGCGACAATGGTTTTTCAGTTAACTTTCATCTGTTGAATGCGTTGTAACTGATAAGGACCATGTCTTTTTTTAAAAGGGGTTAGATCTGAAAACAATTGTTATGTTGTTCCTAATAAATTTTCTGAAAATTGTAACTTAGCCGCTTTGAATAATGAAACTCTTTGGCATGAAAGGCTAGGTCCCTTAAATTTTAAGGAACTTACTAGAATTTCAAACAAGGACGTGGTCAAGGGGATTCCAAAGCTTTTATTTAAACAAAACGTTGTGTGTGGTGGTTGCCAAAAGGGAAAACAGTCTAGGACTGCACACAAGAACTTGAACCACGTTGGTACAAAACGGCCCTTGGAACTTTTGCACATGGATTTAATGGGGCCAACTCGTCAACCATCCTTGGGAGGTAAATGGTACATCTTTTTATTGGTTGATGATTTCTCTCGGTTTTCTTGGGTAGCATTTTTGAGAGAGAAAGCTGATACGTTTGACTCTTTTCATGAGATTTGCCATCGTATTATGATTGAAAAGAATGAAAAGATCATTCGTGTTAGAAGTGATAGGGGTGGAGAATTCATAAATTCAAAATTCATTGACTTTTGTACTTCAAATGGAATTAAACATGAATTCTCGGCACCCTATACACCTCAGCAAAATGGTGTTGTTGAGCGCAAAAACCGGGTTGTTCAAGAGATGGCGCGTGTGATGCTTCATAGCCGGAAATTACCGCTACATTTTTGGGCTGAAGCTGTGAACACCGCTGTCTATGTCATTAACAGAGTGTATTTGCGCCCAGGAACCTTGAATACACCATATGAGCTGTGGTTTAGTAGAAAACCGGATATCAAGTACTTTCGTATCTTCGGGAGTCGATGTTACATCTTACGTGACCGGGAAAATCTTGGAAAGTTCGACTCTCGAAGTGATGAAGGGATCTTTTTGGGTTATTCTACGAATAGCAGAGCATATCGAGTATTTAACATCGAATCTAAGACGATCGTAGAATCTATAAATGTTAAAGTAGATGAAGCTTCTCACTTTGAATCTGAAAAATCTACCCTCGATATCTCTCTAGATGATGATTCTCCTGCTAGTGCATCTTCTTATAATAATACTTCCAATATTAATGATGCATCTAATGGTTCTTCTAGTTTATCTGATGTGCAGGAATCATCTCGTGTACCTCCGAGTACTCCGTTTCAACAAACGCTACGAATCTCCAAGGATCATCCGGAATCGAACATCATTGGAGATCCACAAGAAGGAGTTAGAACTCGAAGGCAGTTGGTTTGCGGATTTGCTTGCTACGTATCTTTAATCGAACCAAAGACAATAGATGAAGCTCTTCAGGATGACTACTGGATTAAAGCTATGCAGGAAGAGCTCCATCAATTTGAGCGAAACAAAGTCTGGGAATTAACGAAGCCTCCAAAGCAACATAATGTGATAGGTACCAAATGGATCTTCAAGAACAAGAAAGATGAAGATGGTACTATCATCAGGAACAAGGCACGACTAGTTGCTCAAGGCTACTCTCAAGTAGAAGGTATAGACTTTGACGAAACTTTCGCCCCTGTAGCTAGACTCGAGTCCATTCGTATATTGTTTGCTATTGCTTGTCATTTTAAAATCAAATTATTTCAAATGGACGTCAAGAGCGCATTTCTAAATGGGTTTTTAAATGAGGAAGTTTATGTAGCTCAACCGAAAGGTTTTGTAGATCATAAACAACCTAACCATGTTTTTCGTCTGAAAAAGGCTCTTTACGGTCTGAAACAAGCACCGCGAGCATGGTACGAAAGGTTAACAAAGCACCTTTTGGAGAAGGGCTATACTCGAGGGGGAGCTGACAGGACTCTCTTTGTGAAGCATTATCAAAATAATTTCATTGTAGCACAAATCTATGTCGATGACATTGTATTTGGTGCAACAAAAGATAATGATGCTTCTAAATTCGCGGAGACCATGGAAAGCGAATTTGAGATGTCCATGATGGGCGAATTGTCTTATTTTCTTGGATTGCAAATTAAACAAAATGATGAAGGTATTCACTTGAGTCAATCCAAGTATGCAATGGAGTTGGTCAAAAAGTTTGATCTAGAAAATTGTAAAGATTTTCCAACTCCAATGGGAACTAGCCACAAGGGACTTGGAAGTGAATCACATAGTGAGAATGTAGACGAGAAACTGTATAGAAGTATGATTGGAAGTCTACTTTACCTCACGGCTAGTCGCCCGGATATATCCTTTAGTGTTGGGATTTGCGCGAGATATCAATCAGCACCAAAGGAGGTTCACCTGAAAGCGGTGAAACGGATCATCCGGTACATCAAAGGATCAATTAATTTCGAAATTTGGTATCCTATGGGAACAAGTCTGGACATTGTTGGATACTCAGATGCCGATTGGGCAGGATCAGTGGATGATCGGAAAAGCACGAGTGGTGCATGCTTCTATCTTGGCCATTGCCTTGTTGCTTGGCACAGTAAAAAACAGAATTGCATAGCACTCTCGACTGCCGAAGCGGAATACATTTCAGCTGGAAGTTGCTCAACTCAACTCATTTGGATGAAAAGCGTACTGAGCGACTTTCGCATTTCAGCATCTTCGGTAACAATACTTTGTGACAACACAAGTGCTATTAACATTTCTAAAAACCCTGTGTTGCACTCTAGAACAAAACATATTGAACTTAGATATCATTTTCTTAGAGAGCTAGTTGAATCAAATACTCTTCAACTTTCATATATTTCAACTGAAGATCAATTAGCTGACTTTTTAACAAAACCTTTGGATCAAAAACGTTTTATTCATTTGTGAAAAGCAATTGGTATGCTTTCTTTGAAATAAACTTCTTTTTGAAACCTTTGCTTAGGATAGGTTTTGTATTTGTTTTTGTTTTGTTCATTATCTATGTTTATACATAGGACATTAATTGAGCATTGATTATAATTGACTTTAATTGCATCTTTTCGTACATTTAGAAATTTATTATGCTTTTGCCATCATAATATTTCACTGTTGCAATGATCATTTATGTTAATTAAATCATCTTCTAAAGTGATCAAAGTCAATTTCTCTCTCAATGATCTCTTGGTATAGTCATTATCTTATTTGACTGTTTAGTCGAGTATGAAATCGAGATCAATTTTTGGTTGAATACTTTATATCTTAAATAATTGATAGCCAATTGAGGGGGAGTCAAAGCTAATGTAAAATGCTCAAAAGATGTGGAAAGAGTTACATCCCAATGAGGAGTGTGAAAACTACCACCACATGGAGGAAAGAGCTACCACCTCGGTCGTCCGAGTATTGTGTGCAGCTACCACATGTATACCAAGCATGGTTGTTCAAATTTTTGATTTAGTAAAATGCATGTTGAAATACTTGACTCTGTCAAATTTCAAGGTTGGTATAAGGTGGGATTTTAAAGAAAGATGCTCAAAGAGCCACTCTCTTCAACAGATTGTCTAGATACATTATCTACTATATTTGGGATTTCAAACATCTATTGATCTTTGTATTTCATTTTCTTTACTGAATTGATGATTTGATAAAGGCATTACTCATAAGATCAAGTTAGATGTGATTGAAGGTGTTCAACTTTAAGGGATTTAATTTTTGTAAATTTTCGTTTCATTTTTGGATATTACTGATAGATTTGGCTTAATCTAATTCTTGTTGTGTGAAACGATGCTTTTTGTTTAAAGTTGATACACATTTGTGCTTACAATCTTTTTCTGGTTTTTCTTGAATTTCTCTGAAATTTTTTCTAAAGAAAAAGTTGGGGCCGATCCGGATCGGGCTAGGTGATCCGGATCCCGAACGCAGGTTTTCTCCTGCGGGCTGACGATCCGGATTGGACCTGCCGATCCGGATCCCGAACGCAGTTTTCTCACTGCGGGTAGCCGATCCGGATCGCAAGCTCGGGAGGATCCGGATCGCGGCTAGGTTTTTATAAAGAACAAAAGGGTTTTGATTTCTTTTACTCCAATCTTTTGTTCAAAAGTTTCCAGAGCGCTTCTCTCTAGATTTCATCCTCCTTGGAAGCTTTCAAACTCAAAGTTCTTCAATTCCAAGTAAGTTTTATTGATCAAAATCTCGGTTTTTCACCGTTTTTTCTCTTTTCCTCCTCAAACGCACGAAATTCTTGGATCAACTTTGTTTGTGGATGGTTTTTGATCAAATTTCTTTTGAAATGAGAACTCTGGGTAGATTAGTTTTGATTATATGCTAGGTATTCTCCTGATTAACGGATTTTTAGGCTTCGATTTCTAAAATTTCGGTTTTAGGGCATATAATAAGGATTTTCGGAAATTATGCAATTGATCTATTTTTAACAGTCCTTTTGCAAAACTAATTTGATTCTTAGTCTCTCTACATGATTATGATTGTTTGGGTTCAATTCTTCAAATCTTTGAAAATTAATAATTTTTCATGTGTTCTTGAGTTCGTCTTCACAGGACTTCAATCTTCTTAAGGCACTTGGATCAATGGAATTCTCGTCGATCATTCTCTTGTTGGTGGCAATAGTGCACACTCGGACCACAAACAAATTAAAGAGAGCTAAGAAAACACAACAAAAAGGTGAATTTGTCGAGGTCAGTGACACAGAGGTAGATTGTCATGAGATTGACTGGGCGGCATTGACGGATGATGATGACTTATTGACTGAACAAAAGGCGTCTGATGGTTCAAAAGGAAAAGCTTCCGATGGATCAAAAGGAAAGGGACCCATGGACAAAGGAAAAGCGCCTATGACTAAACCAACCATCTCTGTGAAAAGGAAACGAGTAACTAGACGTTTTGGACTACGACGAGACGCTGATTTTAACACACCGATAGTTCCTGACTCCCCGCCTCGCGTGGAAGGAGTGTTCGTCAGCATGGATCGCGTTCGAGCGTTTGAACGTCGTGAATGCATCGGTGAACGTCATGTCAACATTGAAGCTCTCCGAAATCACTCACCTGAGTTTGGAACCTTGATTGAGCAAGCTAATCTCATCCAAGTCTGCCGATTCCCCGAACTACTTGGGTATTGTTTGTATCGTGTAAGGACTTTTTACACGAATGCAACACATCTTCAAGAAGGAGAACATGGATCAATGCATTTCTATACAATTATCCAAGGGATGAAACTTAAAATCACTCCGCAGCTAATTGGCGAAGTTCTTGGAATAGAATCTAACACATCGGGGGTCAACTTTTTGAAAGGAAAAAGTTTGACGAATGCCTTGTGGCAAACAGTGATAAATAAAATTTGTTTGGAAGGAACGAATTCAGCTAATGGTAAAAGTGTAAAATCCAAACATCTTCGACTGGAGTACCGATTTCTAAATTTCATCACGTGTTACAACATTCTACCTAACATGCAGACTAAGGTCGTGAGATGGGAGAGACTGCTGTTCCTATATCTCTTAGGTCATCCCTCTGAGGCTGTAGGATTGAACATGAATATCCCCTACATAATTTGGAATAGAATGTCAAGATATATTGTGCATCCTCATCCTTCTGAGCGACTTCCGTTTCCGTTAATCATCATGAGGATCTTACAAAAGTTTGACATTGATATAAGCTCGACATCTTATCAACACTGTTGGGGGATGATAGATGAGTCAACGATTGTGAAGTCACTTCATAAATTACCACATGTTACTCCGACACCTTCCACTGGAAAGAAACCTTGTGTCGGCACCTCGGCCTCACCGTCTCAACAAGCATCAGAACAAAGGCGAATGTCTGAAGAACTCGAGATCATAACGGCATCCCAAATTACATTGACCAAGAAAGTAAATTCAATGAGGAAATTGATCAAGAATATGTTCACTAAGATGGGATATAGTGCGTCTGAGGACTCAGACTCGGATGACTAATTTGTGCTTTAACAATTTTTGTGCAGGACGTTATCTTTTTAGACTTTAGTTCAGCTTTTAGGACTTACTTTTAGTTCTAGTTCTTATTTTTCGGAACAATTTTTGAAATCTTTAACTCTCCTTAATTTTTTTTTTTTTTTTTTGTTGTTTTTGGCTAATTTTGTGACAAAAAGGGGGAGAGAGTTTAGAACAATGATTTGAACAATGAACAATGAATGATGGTATGAATGATGATCTTTCAAGGTAAGTAAGATCTTAACTTCAACTTTTGGTTTTTCCATTTGTTTGAATGCATGCCTCGACTAACTATTTGCTAACTATTTGGGCATGTATTATAACTAACAAGTTGATGTTGGACTAACAAGTTTGTGACACTTGGTTTTTGATTACTTAAAAGATATGTTGGTTCTTAACTCTGATCAATTACATATCTATATATATATAAGATGTTCACAAACATGTTCATGACATTTGGTTTTTGATTGCAAAGAGGATATGTTGGTGTTTTAACTATGATCTGTTTACATATCTGAATGTATAAATGTCATGGTAAGTATGAATGAGTATAAACTTCATCTCTGTTTGTGGTTTTTTGAATGATATAAAATTCTTGAGGTATCTAACGATTTCTTTTGTCAAGAATGATTTCTTTTTGCAGAGAGTACAGATGTCTAAGTCTAGAGTCTGTTTTAGGAGTTTAACTCATGTATTGTATTTTGGATCTCCATTGTAAATTTTTGTTGTATGGTGATAGCAACAAAAATATCTTTTTGAATTTTCTTTAGTGGATCTATGTTTTGTCACGAAACCGCCAAAGGGGGAGATTGTTACGGAATTTGAGTTGGCGTAGTTTCGTGAAAGTTTCAAGTCCTGAAGATTGAAGGTGAAGAATGCTGGATCATTTAACTCAATCTCAAGAAAGAAGAATTCAAAAGGATCAGGTATGTTTAACTAAAGAATTTGTGTGATCCGAATACTTCTTGTAGTGTAGAAACACTTGGAAGAGTCTTTCATTGCATAAAAATCAAAAACTGGACTTGGGACATGTTCAGGATCCGGATCAGGTTGTTCGATCCGGATCCCGAAGGTGGTTCGTTCATACATCGTCGCAATCCGGATCGTAGTCTCTTGATCCGGATCCCGAACGTTGAGTTTACCATCTACCTTGGACGATCCGGATCTTGCTTCGCAATCCGGATCCCGAACGTTGATGTTTGGTGAACTGTATGAACGATCCGGATCGTAGTCACATGATCCGGATCCCGAACCTTCGTTTTTCTGGAATTGGCTGATTCGTTATGACGATCCGGATCCCAGTTATCACGATCCGGATCGCCGTCCGTAAAAATCCAGAAATGGTAGGTTTTTGATTCTTATCTCCTTCCTAGGGTTTCTAACCTATAAATACACCCTATGTCTTTCTTTCTAGGGGGAATCCACATAGCCGTCATTTTCTTGTATCATCTTATACGGCTATAGATCCACATATAGAGAAGAAAGGAAATCATTAGAGAATACTCTATGTTTCTTCATCTATATTGATTAGTTTGATTCTAGGTTTTCATACTCACATCTTGAGTTGAATCAAACTAATGAATACTTAGATGGTATTTCCGATCTATCTTTGATCTAAGTATTCGGCGGATCATCACCACCCAAAAACAACGATTTTACCCCAAAAATCGGCGCGTGGATTCGCGTGTCCTTGTGGATTCAAGGTTCAATCGCTCTCGTGGATTCGGAGCGAGGCACGTTCGTGGATTCGAACGGTGCTATTGGGTGAAGACCGTGGATTCGGTCGGACGTCGTGGATTCGACGTTGGACGCCGTGGATTCGGCGTTGGGCGCAGATCGTGGATTCGAGAAGCGTCGGAGCGAGCGGAGAAGATCCTCTAGGAGCGTATGGAAAAGGTTGAGTCGTAAGTGTGTACGGTAAATCACCTTGTACGTGTTTTAATTCTAGTGGATTTCTGCCGTGTTATCGGTCCCGTGGTTTTTTACTCCGGTGATGGAGTTTTCCACGTAAAAATCTTGCGTGTTATTTTATTTTCCGCATTGGGTTTTTTCGCAACGATTTTTTGAGTGTTTATACGTTTACACCTATTCACCCCCCTCTAGGTGTTTCTTCCCCTATTTAGATCCGTATTATATACGTGACCCAACAACACCGACCCCACGAGGGTATCGAGAACCACGCAAATGACTACAAACCTAAATGAAATGCAGAAGTAAAAGAGGAAATACAGTCCGGGGTCCCCAGCGACCCAGAAGCTCCTGTCCCGTCCTCACCGTCGTCTACCTCTCCCCCCGTCTGGACCCTGTCACGAAGTGGGAAGTCAGTGACGAATAATAGTAGAGCAGGAAAAGTAGTAAGTCAAACCGTAAAGTAAACCGAAGCAACCACCCTCCCAAGAGGGAAAAGATAACCTGCGCCCCTGTATCCTGCAATACCCGACCACGTCGGACAACTCAACCGACGGGCGTACCGTACCTGCAATATCCGACCACGTCGGACAACTAAACCGACGGGTCGCACCGCTCGCACCTCGGCGCCTCAAACCCCACAACTACAGGGGCCCCACTACGTCACCTCGTGGGTATACATGGGTCATAGACCACTTTTTCGAAAAAGTGCACCCTTTGCGGTGGCCAAACCGCGGGTGCGCGTGCTGCAGCCTCGAGCCAAGTAACCATAACCACCATCATGTCAGCATCATAATATATAACAAGAGTAAAACGGCAACACGTATAATCAAAAGTAAAATAGTAACATATGCGATCGAAAGTAACCCGCTAACATGTATAATCAAAGGCAAGGCAATAATACGTGTACTCGAAGGTAGCCCGCTAACATGTAATTATCAAAAGGAGAACGACCGCCGGAGACCGACGCTAAACACCACGAAGAAACCCACCTGTCACTAGTAGCGATCCACGCTCGACTCCCCGCGTCCCGGCGCGCTCCCCGAAACTGCAAAACGGAATCCCCGGGCGGGGAGGTCAAGATCCCTTAAACGCAAAGCAAAGAAGAGCCCCAACACCAACCGGCTTCTGACGGCAGCGACCAAACCCCCGCGCGCCGCCGTGCTGCCCGTGCGGCGCCTCGCACGGTGCCCAGCCCGCGCGATGCACAGCTTGCCTGCGCGGGCTGCCCTGCGCGGCGCCCCGCATGGGGGTGGCCCCGCGCGGCGCCCCCCCCGCATGCGCGGGCTGCCCCGCGCGGCGCCCCGCATGCGGGTTGCCCCGCGCGGCGGCCCCTGCATGCGGGCGCCCCGCGCGGCGCCCCCGCATGCGCGGGCTGCCCCGCGCGGCGCCCCGCATGCGGGTGGCCCCGCGCGGCGGCCCCTGCATGCAGGCGCCCCGCGCGGAGCCCCAGCGTGCGCGGGCTGCCCGCGCGGCGCCCAGCATGCGGGTGGTCCCGCGCAGCGGCGCCTGCATGCAGGCGCCCCGCGCGGCGCCCCCGCATGCGCGGGCTGCCCGCGCGGCGCCCCGCATGCGGGTGGTCCCGCTCGGCGGCCCCTGCATGCGGGCACCCCGCGCGGCGCCCCCGCATGCGCGGGCTGCCCGCGCGGCGCCCCGCATGCGGGTGGTCCCGCGTGGCGGCCCGCTCGGGGGAGCCGCCCGCAGGCACGGGCAGCCCCCGCGCGGCGTCAAGCCCGCGCGGGTGCCCTGCCGACGGGTGGCTCGCCCCTCCCCCTCCTCTACCTCCGACAATCCAAGAGATCCCTCCCCTTGACTCGCAACAAGAAACGACAAGGAGAACGAAAGCACGGCTCACCTTGTTTTCGTCGGCACCGGGCGAAGGAGAGGGATCGTCCTTTTTGCGCTCGTCGGCTCTTTGCGGGGAGGCGATCGATCTCTTCTCTTCCACGCTGACCGATGGAAAGAACAAGGGTTTTGGGGAACCGCTCCTCGTCCACGCTCGGGATATCGTACGCCAAGGTGAGGGGAGGCGAGGTTTTGAAAAACCTAATTCCCAAGGCCGATTAGTTAGTCGTTTGGGCGCAGTGGATTTGAACCCAAACTAAAATTTAACCACTCGAGCGAAAGTGAAAAGGGGTGGGTAAATCCCATACCTCAAACAGATCGACTAAATCGATTTGATTGCGAACCGGAGTCCGGTCTGCCTCGGTAATTGTGTAAGTCGCCTGGACCGTAATACAAAACTTCCGGAATTTATTTCGGGAGGTTCCGGAGTCGGAAACCAAAACCGATCGCGCCGCCGGTCTCCGTTTCGCGAGCCTTATTATCCAAAAATACCCGCGAACCCCGACGGTCTGCCCAGAAACAAATAAAAATAAGCCACCCCCGGATCCCCTTGGTCAAAAAGCGGTTTAATAAAATTCAAAGGAAAGTCCAGAAAGACAAATAAACCCGCGGTTATCACATGCTCGGATACTGCGCTCGGAGCACTTGGTAGTCCTCCCAAGTGGCATCCTTTGGGTCGAGGTTACTCCACCTTACCAGGACTTGAGGGGTCGTCCTGTTCCCTTTCTCCAACACCCTACGGCCCAGTATTTGCTCAGGTTGTGTTAGCAGCTCCCCTTTTTCTCCGGTTTGAAGCTCCACCCTCGCGTCTTGCTCGGTTGCAGGGACCCCCTTCTTAAGCTGCGATACATGGAAGACCGGGTGGACTTTGGCACTCTCAGGCAACCGTAGCCGGTATGCTACGGGCCCTATCCTCTGTAAAATCTCATACGGGCCATAGTACTTCGAGGTGAGTTTTAAACTGCGCCGGACCGCCACGCTGCTCTGCCGGTAGGGTTGTAACTTGAGGTATACCTTCTCCCCTACCTTATATTCTTTATCTACCCTCTTCCGGTCAGCGTTCTGCTTCATGCGGTTCTGGGCCTCTCGTAGTCTCTCCCTCAATTCTTGTAGTATATGCTCCCTATCCCTTCTCCACTCTGCTACAGTAGGATTCACTTCTGTCCCCAAATTTACAATAGGGTGTGCTGGTGGTTTATACCCGTAGAGGGCCTCAAAGGGGGTCATCCCTAAGGATGAGTGGTAGTTGGTGTTGTACCACCACTCAGCCAGGGAGATCCACCTAGACCATTTGCCGGGTTGGTGGGAACACATGCACCGCAGATATGTCTCTAAGCATCTGTTTACTTTTTCTGTTTGGCCGTCGGTTTGGGGGTGGTAGGCTGTGCTTAGGTGCAGCTTCACTCCCAGGAGTTTAAATAGATCTTGCCAAACTTGGCTGGTGAATATCTTATCCCTATCGGATACTATTCCCCCAGGCATGCCATGTAATTTGTAGACTGAGTTAAGAAAGGCTCTAGCAACTCCCATGGCAGTGTAAGGGTGAGTTAGTGGAACAAAATGAGCATACTTTGTTAACTTATCTACTACTACCAAGATAGTATCCCTATTCTCAGACTTGGGTAGGGATTCAATGAAATCGATGCTTACCAATTGCCAAGCTTGGGTTTGTATCTAGAGAGGTTGCAACAGCCCTGCGTAGGGTGTCCCATCCACCTTGTTCTTGATGCAAACCTCGCAGGACTTAACCCATTTCTCAATGTCTGTCTTCATTCCTGGCCAATAGAATAGTTGTTTGATCCTTCTGTATGTGTTGTCCACCCCCGAGTGCCCCCCTAAGGCTGAGGAGTGCATCTGCTCTACCAAGGATGATCTCAATTGCCCCTTGTTGCCCACATAAAGCCTCCCCTTATATCTCAGAATCCCATGTTGGTGTGAGTAGTCTTCTTGGGATTTTGGTTGCAACAGTGTGGCTACTCTCAACTGTTGGGCTTTATAATCCCCTTCATAACTTGTCCCCAGTTCCTCAGCCCAAGTGGGAATCACAGCAGTTAAGGCATGGCAGTTGCCTTCATCTGGGCCCCTCCTGGATAAGGCATCAACAGCCTGGTTTTCCCTTCCCTTCTTATACTTGATAGTGTACTCTAAACCCATGAGCTTTAGCATCCCTTTCTGCTGGATGGCTGTAGTGATCCTCTGTTCCAACAAATGTTTTAAGCTCTCGTGATCAGTCTTTATCGTGAATGGCCTAGGGCTTAAGTAGTGCTTCCACTTAGCTACGGCCAGCAGGATAGCCAGGAACTCCTTCTCATAGGTTGACAGACTGAGGTTTCTTGGGCTAATGGCCTTACTGATATAAGCAAGGGGTCTCCCCTCCTGTGATAACACTGCCCCTATTCCCATCTCACTCGCATCCACTTCTATTGTGAATGGCTTCAGGAAGTCTGGCATGGCGAGTACAGGGGCTGTGGCCATCATCTCCTTTAGCTTCTCAAAGGCCCCCTGGGCTTCTTGGGACCACCTGAAGCTATTCTTCTTGAGTAGCTCTGTGAGTGGCTTACTTACAGCTCCATATCCTCTTATGAATTTTCTGTAATAGCCTGTGAGGCCTAGAAATCCCCTCAGCTCCTTGAGAGTAGTTGGTCTGGGCCATTGAACCATAGCTTCAATCTTCTCTGGATCAGTAGAGACTCCTTCAGCTGAAATTATGTGCCCCAAGTACTCTACTTGTTCTTGCCCCAGGAAGCATTTACTCCTCTTAGCTAGTAATTGGTTAGCTTCCAATGTCTGCAGCACAGCCTCCAAATGAACCACATGCTCATCCAAACTCTTACTATAGACAAGGATGTCGTCGAAGAAGACTAAGACAAATCTCCTGAGGAAAGGTTGGAAGATCTCATTCATAAGTGATTGAAATGTGGCGGGGGCGTTGGTTAAGCCAAAGGGCATAACCAAGAACTCATAGTGCCCTACGTGTGATCTAAAAGCTGTCTTGCCTATATCCTCCTCATGCATTCTAATTTGATGATACCCCGATCTCAAATCCAGTTTAGAAAAGAATCTAGATCCCTCTAGCTCATCTAATAAATCATCAATAATGGGGATGGGATACTTATCTTTGATAGTGTTCTTGTTAAGTTGTCGGTAATCCACACACATTTTCCAGCTGTTGTCCTTCTTCTTTACCAGCAACACTGGAGAGGCATAGGGGCTTGTGCTCCTTTGTATGAAGTTGGCTCTAATCAACTCTGCCACCTGTTTTTCCACTTCCCCCTTCTGCTCGTGGCTTAATCTGTAAGGTCTGATGTTCACTGGTTGAGCTCCTGCCTGCAATGGTATCTTGTGGTCGTGCTCCCTCTTGGGTGGAAGGCCCTCAGGATCCTGGAAGAGGTGTGCATACCTCCCCACAACCTTCTGTACTTCCTCTGGTACATACAGTTCCTTTCCTCTATTTAAGCCCTTAAGCTGGGCTATTGCACAACAATGGCCCAACATCCCAGCTTTTACCCACTGTTTAGCTCCAATGGTCCTGAGCTTAGCTCCTTCAACAATTCCTTCTACAGTCTCCTTATTGAAGGTAACGGAGTTGTTGGCGTAGTCGAATGTCACCCTTCCATACCTTCTCAGCCAGTCAATACCCGCACATAGATGCAACATCCTGTCTCCTCGAATGATCAATCCTCATGAAAGACTATGTGCTAACATGGCATGCTAATAAATCGCTACTATAAATGTCAATCCCACATAAATAGGCCAATGATTAATTAAGCATGATCTCTATACCATCTAGTATGAAATGAACATAGTCATCTACAGTATGCTAGATCTCAATCCACTAGAAGCATGTACAACAGTCAAGTAAGCATTAATCACATAATCAAGGCCATTTCCATGCTTACATCTCTATTTGTTTAGTTGTATCTTAAATCATGCATGCCAGCAATCAAAAGAGTAATAATCCGAGAAGGTAAGCTTTCCTCAACCGTCAACTTGAATATCCAAACTTGCTAGTTCCCAACGTCATAACATGAATAAATATTTTGTAATTCCCTGATACAATTATCATTCCTAAGCTTACCCTTCAACCATGTATGGGTACTCACATGCATGCATTCTAACATATAGAATCAAAGAACCGTCCACCGGTTCTTGGGACAAGGCAACCCACCTGAAACGCTTTCCACAGTTAAAGCCGAAGACGATGAAGTGCGCAGTCACACGCTATCCAAAACCTGCTGAAACTGCACTCTCAGTACATAATCAAGTCCACTGTTCCAACAAACAACACAACAATCACAACCCCAAACACACAAAACAGCACACGCTGTTTTCCAAACCGGCAGAGAAGAGGGGGGATTCTCACCTGTTTACAGTCCTCAAAAAATCCCAAAAAAATCACGGTTGCGATCCTCGAGACGAGTAGATACAAATCGAATATTTATACGTCCCGTTCCGACACTTGTAGGCCAAGAAATAAATACAACAACGCGGGTATGCCGAATTATCACAAACAGAAATCTGTAGGAAACCTGTCCGAAAGAAGCATAAATATCACCTTCGAAGAGTCCTCCAAAAATTCCAATAAAAATACGCGTGCGTTCCTCTCGTAGCGTAGATATCAATCGAGTCCTTAAACACCTTATTCCGATGATCGTAGACCGAGAAATCCCAAGAATACTCCACCGCTGTCCACAATCTCTCAACAATAAAAGAGGTCACAAAACACCTCAAGAACTGTGCCAGGAATCCAAAATGAGGTGAAAAGATCAATACGGAAATCAAAGGCGTACCTCTCGTGAACGTGCTGCCGCAAAAATCGGCCCAAAATACCATCGGAGTAATCCAGAGTGCCTCGCGGACCGAAAAGTGATGGTGGAAGCCAAAATCCAAGAAACGTCGCAGTGCGCCGCGTCGCAGAAAGCGCGGATGTCGAGGCCTCCAAAAATTCTGTAAATCCCTCAAAAGATAGAGCACAAGAAGAGGAACAATAGTGCTTAAAGGCTCCGTCGTAGGGGAGCTCGGGAAAGGGCCCAAAAATGCAGCCAAAGGGGGGTTTATATAGCCTCAACTAAACATTTACCAAAATACCATATATGTCCCCACATTCGGGCGCCCAAAAAATCCGGGCGCTACACGAACCCCAAAATGTACCCAAACCATCCGCGCCCGAATCAACCACATCGCGCCACGTGTCCCCCGAACAGCCAACAGCCACCGCGCCCAACCAGCTGCCGACGCGTGGCCGCACCCCGCCCAGCTCCCGCCCGCGTTCGGCGCCTCGGTCGGCGCGCCCACGTGCGCGCACCCGCGCTGCCGCCGACCACGCCGCGCACGCAGCCCGAGGTACCTGCTCCGCTCCTTGCATAGACCGAGCGCACATGGACCGGCCAACCAGCGACCGCCACGTGGCCCTGCCTCGGTCCATGCACCACCGCGCGACCCCGTGGACCGCGCCTGCTGCGCCGGCTAACCGGAAGCCGCCTCGCGTCCAAGTCCCCGGTGCACGCCTCGCCCGGTGGACCGAGCGGCTGTGCCTCAGCCCGCCGCCGCGCTCCGCCGCCTGCCGTCGCCGCCGGCTCTACTCCGGCCGCCGGAACAGTGCTCCAAAGCCTCGAAATCCGTGTTTTGGCGACCGGGCTCCGAAAAATACAAGTAAATAGTCCATTTTCATCGTTTTCGCGCGCTGAATCCAAATCCGCTGCCCGTTTTGCCAAATTCCATTTCTAAAATTTGCCGAATGTATCCAAATAAGTGTTCTTAATCCAAATTTCACGCTGAGTCCAATTTTGATGTCTGCTTCGCGCGAAACCACTTCTAAGCATTCGACGGGGTCCTCCGATTACCCACGTGATTCATTTTAAGCCCTGGGTCCATCACTTATGTCCAATTGGTGCACAAACATCGTCGACACGCCACATAGGCCTCTAGAAGCTGCTGGTCACACTGTAAAAGCCCTGTAGAGATCCGGGTCACCACAATTTTCACCCGTTAGATTTTATTATTTTCCAACCATCTATTAAACCCAATGGGCCCACTATCATCTCAACCACATATCTTTTAATTCAATGGTTAAAAACTTAATAGCACTAATAACTTGGTACTATTAATAGTATTCCTGCCTAGCTCTCTCTCTCTCTCTCTCTCTCTTTATATATATATATATATATATATATATATATATATATATATATATATATATATATATATATATATATATATATATATATATATATATACACAAATAATAATTTGAGGGTTTAAGAAAGCCTTGCGTGTCGATCCCTGAGCGAGTTGAGGCTGGTTTCTGTTTCTTTCTCTCTTCTCTCGCCCCCCGCCCCTCGCCCCCGTTTCCCCTCTTCTCTTCTCCGTGCAGTTCCCCTCTTCTCTTCTTCGCTTCGCTAGAGGCGTGGCTCCCGCAAGCCGCGGGTGGGCCGATCCCCATGTGTGCGTTCTTGCTAGAAGTCGTGGCTCGCATCTCCCGTTGGCGCTCGCTCATACGCCCGCAAGTTGTGGGCAGTTGTGCCCTAGAGATTAGCCATGGCTCGGCTTGCCTTCGACTCACCTAGCAGCTCGCGTGGCGCGCGGAGGGTTGTCGCGCTTCTATGCATTCGCTTCCTCTGGAGGTACCTAGATTACGTCGTCGGTAATTATGGTGGGCTACTCTATAACCCTACTTCCCCTTAACCCTCCAACCCCTCTTTTTTCTCACCATTTTCCTATAAATAATGGTACATTTCGAGAGATGGAGCTCAGGATTTTACTTCTCTCGATTCCTAAGGTTTTTTTGTTATTATTATTTATTTTTGTTCTTTTGATTTTTTGGGGGTTTTTTTTCCAAATTAATGATTTTACTTCTCTCAGTTCCTAAGGGTTTTTTTTTTTCGTTCTTTTAATTTTTTAGGAATTTTTTAAAAAATTAATTTGTGTGTTGGTTTCATATGAATGAAAGAATAGCTTAACAATTAATGTCATATTTCTTCTATACGCAACGGATTTCTCCATTTGGTTTTTTTCCAAGTTAATGATTTTACTTCTCTCAGTTCCTAAGGTACCGTTTGGTTCGTGGATAAGGAAAAATTTGTTATACCGGGGATAGGTATAGATTATGGTATTAGCAGGAATTAGTGTAAATTTGCGTTTGGTTGGGTTTATGAGTTATACCGGGTTTAAAGAAAATTGTGTTTGGTAATTTATATAGAAATAAGGAGAATAAGATGAATAAGAAAAAATTGTATTTGGTTGAGTATAGAGGATTAAGAAGAATTGAGATGGGATAATTATGTGTTTTGACTATTTTGCCCTTTAAAATAAAGTTTAAATGAGAGTAAAAATTTTAATTTTTCAATTTATATAAATTTTTAAAAATACATAATAAAAATTAAAGTTTAAGTGGGAGTAAAAATTTTAAATGAGAGTAAATAATTTTTTTTTTTAAAAATTTTAAGTGGGAGTAAAAATTTTAATTTTTAAATTTATATAAATTTTAAATTAATAATTTTTTTTTTCCAAAAATGAAATAAAATAAAATTTTTAGATTTATTAAAAAATAAGTTGAAAAAATAATATTTATTAAATAAAAAATTTTAAATTTTAAAATTTATAAATTTAAATATCTTTTAAAAAATTCTAATTTAAAAAAATAAAAAAACTAATTTTTATTATTAGTGTATGGAAAAGAAAGGAAAAAAAAAAAAAGAAAAAAGAAAAAAAAAGTGCCGTGGAGAGAGAGAGAGAGGAGGTGCAGAGAGAGAGAAAAATTTTAAATTTTAAAATTTAAATTTTAAATTTTAAATTTTAAATTTTAAAATTTAAAATTTAAAAATTAAAAATGTTTAAAATTTAAAAATTCTAATTTTAAAAAATAAAAAAACTAATTTTTATTATTAGGAAAAGAAAGGAAAAAAAAAAAAAAATACCGTGGAGAGAGAGAGAGGAGGTGCAGAGAGAGAAAGAGGACCTCGATTTCCGTGCCTGGAATGGGACGAACCCAATTCCAGGTGGGGGTGGGAATTTCAATCCCCACCCCCATCCCAGCTATTCCAGAATAGCTGGAATAGAAAATCCAGTTTTTTCCATTCCCGTTTGGGAATGGATTCAGGGATAAGGGGGTTATTCCCCCTTATCCCTGTTACCAAACAGGCCCTAAGGGTTTTTTTTTTTTTTTTACTTTTGTTCTTTTAATTTTTTAGGAATTTTTTTTCAAATTAATCTGTGTGTTGGTTTCATATGAATGAAAGAATAGCTTACCAATGAATGAAAGAACAGAGACTAACATCATGCCGACTGAGTCCCACGCTACCGTAGAAAACATTGAAACACTCAAGCTCCGAAGTTGTCTCCGATACAGATTGTAGCTCCTTCTCCATCCCATAACTGATGAATAGCTTGATTTTGTTTGAATCACAAACCTCCTTATCCTAGGAACCTTTATAGATAGATAGTTGTACCTCTTTAGAACACGGATTAGGTTGACCACAAAGTCAGATTCTAAAATGCTGGATTTGTAAAATTGCCCGTTGAATTCTTCAGCGCTCATGAATTTACGCATTTGAGAGGTGAGACCAAGAGAAACCTCATATAGTTTCGACTTCTCCACCATGATTGCATTAAGCACCTGCAGAAGAAGGCAATAATTGATTATTATATGTCAACCAGTTTGGGAGTTGTTCAATGTTTTATTTAAAATTATAAGAGGGAGTGATTATTGCCTAGATTAGGAAGAGGGTAAAATAAGAAAATTAAAATAAGGGCATTTCTTCTTGCCTTATGAATTTTCAAAATTGTAGTATTGCTTAGATTAATTTACTATACTTTAACTTTTGGTACTACTTTTTTCTCAACATTGCACTTAACTCCTTTTACCGTGATTTGATATGTTTGTTGGGTACTCCATTGTTTAGTGTCTAAAGGAAAATTTAATGATACATGAAGAGAGATGGAATAGATGTCAACCAGTTTGGGAGTTGTTTAATATTTTATTTAAAATTATAAAAGGGAGTGATTGCCCAGATTAGGAAGAGGGTAAAATAAGAAAAACAAAATAAGGGTATTTTTTCTTGCCATATGAATTCCCAAAATTATAGTATTGCTTAGATCAATTTACTACACTTTATCTTTTGGTACTACTTTTTTCTCAACATTGCACTTAACTCTCTTTACCGCGATTTGATGTGTTTGCTGGGGACTCCTTTATTTAGTTTCTAAAGGAAAATTTAATGGTACACAAAGAGAGATGGAATAGAAGAAAGAAGGAAAGAAATAATGTGTGTTTCTGTTAACATGTATTGAAAGGTTCAAGACAAATAATAAAGTAATTTTGAGTTTAAGCACTTTAGTTTTGTATTCAAACTATTTTGAAATGTGGGCTGCATTGGATTAAGATCACTTCACGTTCAACTTCAGGTTTGGATTGTTTGTGTTTTGGATTGTGTGGATTGTTGAACTTTTGATTCTAACCTTGGTTTGATGTAAGGCGAAGTTAAATATTTTCGTTTAAATTTCATCGTTCTTGCTTTCATTCTTTCTTGCGGGTTCGAGTATTTGCTGTGATGAATTTTCCCTTTAATATCAGGTCTTTTGCTGGATCCCGTTTGATGATTTGTATTGTTCTCATTTGTTCTGCAATATATATTGTGGATCTCGATTTACAAGCATTATTAAGCAAAGGGTTTTGGGGTTCTTTTCTTAGTTAATGCCGAGCACATCTTTGATGGCTTGCTTTGTAGGCAACCGGTTGCTCCCATTAACGCCACGTTGTATATCTTGGATCTCTTTTTTTTGCCTTTAATTTACTCGGTTCTATTAAGCAAAAAAGTTTGGAGCAAATCTGATGATACTTGATTAATAGGGAAGTCTGAGTGTCGAGCACATCTTGGATGGCTTGCTTTCTAGGCAACCAGTTGCTCCCATTAATGCCACGTTGTATATCTTGGATCTCTTTTTTTTGCCTTTAATTTACTCGGTTCTATTAAGCAAAAAAGTTTTGGAGCAAATCTGATGATACTTGATTAATAGGGAAGCCTGAGCAAAATGTATCTAAGTTTTCCTTCGCGCTTTGTTCTCTCTATAATTATATAAATTTAGTTTTTCTTCTTTTTTTTAAGCATTTTTTTTTTATGTGTTTTGGTGTTTACATTACCTATTTTCAGTTCCATTTTTTTCTCTCTAAGAGTGCGAATTTTGTTTGGGCCTTGGTTTCATTTTCTTGCTACTACAAAACTGAGAGGCAATATAAATGGCAAATTATAATGTTGTGTTTTGGTAAAGCTTGGATATTGCTTCACTTTGTTTGATTTCAGCAATCTGTTGGATATTCTTGCACCTACTAATGGTAATTATGCTTGCAATTTCCATCTCTATCTACATGAGTGGCTCTTATTTTGGTATTGAAGTTGACAATTTTAGTAGGTGTTTGTTGTTTTAATCCTATTTAGTTCAAATTTACTTGGGCTTCTAAAGTGACATGATTAGATGGAAATTTTGCTTGAACCTAGAAATTTTTCTGCATGGTGGATTACAAAATCAAATGTGTTCCAATCTTTGTCATTTCTTCTTGCCTTATGAATTTCCCAAATTGTAGTATTGCTTGGGTCAATTTACTACACTTTATCTTTTGCTACTACTTTTTTCCTTACATTGCACTATTGTTTAGCACTTAACTCTCTTTACCGCGATTTCATATGTTTGCTCGGGACTCTTTTATTTACTATCTAGAAAAATTTAATGGTACACAAAGAGAGGTGGAATGGACGAAAGAAGGAAAGGAATAATGTATGTTTATGTTAACATGTGTTGGAAGGTTTGGAACAAATAATAAAGTAATTTTGAGTTTAAGCACTATTATGAAATGTGGGCTGCATTGGATTACAATCACTTCACATTCAACTTCAGGTTTGGATTGTTTGTGTTTTGGATTGTGTGGATTGTTGAACTTTTGATTCTAACCTGGGTTTGATGTAAGACGAAGTTAAATATTTTCGCTTAAATTTCATCGTTCTTGCTTTCAGTCTTCCTTGCGGGGTCGGGTATTTGCTGTGATGACTTTTCCCTTTAATATCAGGTCTTTTGCTGGATCCCGTTTAATGATTCATATTGTTCTCATTTGTGCTGCAATATGTTTTGTGGACCTCGATTTACAGCTTTAGTTCACTCAGCATTTTTAAGCAAAAGGTTTTGGGGTTCTTTTCTTATTTAATGCTGGGCACATCTTGGATGGCTTGCTCTGCAGGCAACCGGTTGCTCCCATTAACACCACGTTGTATATCTTGGATCTCATTTTTTTGCCTTTAATTTACTCGGTTCTATTAAGCAAAAAAGTTTTGAAGCAAATCTGATAATACTTGATTAATAGGGAAGTCTGAGCAAAATGTATCTAAGTTTTCCTTCCCACTTTGTTCTCTGTATAATTTTATAAATTTAGTATTTCTTCTCCTCTTTTTTTAAGCATTCTTTTTCTATGTGCTTTGGTGTTTACATTGCCTATTTTAAGTTTTTTTTTTTTCTCTCTAAGAGTGCGAATTTTGTTTGGGCATTAGTTTCATTTTCTTGCTACTGCAAAACTGAGAGGCAATATAAATGGCAGATTATGATGCTGTGTTCTGGCAAACTAAGCATGGTTGCTTGGATATTACTTCACTTTGTTTGATTTCAGCAACCTGTTGGATCTTCTTGCACCTAGTAATGGTAATTATGCTTGCAATTTTCATCTCTATCTACATGAGTGGCCCTTATTTGTTTATAGAAATTTCAATTAATTTAGCTGAATTATTTTCATATTTTGAAGAAAGATGTGCTGGGCCTTCTTGCTCCTACTAACGGTAATTATGCTTTCAATTTTCATCTCTATCTATATGAGTGACCTTTATTTGTTTGTAGAAATTTCGATTAATTGAGCTAAATTATATCCATATTTTGGAGAAAGATGTGTTGCAAAAAAGAATGTGCTAAAATTTTACATTAGGCTAGAATTTTTTTTTTTTTTCTTTGGTAGCAAGCATGTCTTAGGTGTATTTGTTAAGTAAAATTCTTATAAATAAGAATTTCAAACCTTGGTGAAGTTTAATGTCGAACTTATGCCTTACAAAGTTGTTTCTTTTTTTTCCCCCAATTTTTTCCCTCTTTTGCAGGAAATCAATGAGAGAACTACAAAAGGATTGTTGAGAGTGAGAAAGAAGAAAAAATCTTATCATCTTTAAAGCACTGAGAAAATTATGGGGTTCCAAAAAAAAAAGGGGTTTGTTTATGTTTGTACTTATATTCTTCTTTTGCATTTCTTTACACTTTAAATTTCAATTGTATTTTTTTCAGTTATGTGTGTGTATGTGTATGCATATATTGTTTGTACTTTCGTAGACTTTATATTTTGCTTCTTTATTTCTATCTAATTTTGTATTGATGTATATGTATATATCATTTACGTTTCGAACCTAATTATTGTGCTTTATGTTACTATTCACTTTTCAATTTGCTATTCTCTCCCTACTTTCACTTACTTCGGACTTAGGACACTGTTTGCATATTTGCTTAGATGTAAGAATAGAGAGTGTTTAACTCAAGTTTTATAAAAAGTAATTTTTCTAACCTAATTTGATAAAATTATTTGTAAAAGAAAATTAAATTTAAATTTTGGACTTTTGGGCAATTTTTTTTTGCTTTAGTTTAAAATATATGTTTAGAATTTCGTAGTTATAAATTTGAAATTTCGTGTTCAAAATTTCAAAACTTGGTATTTATATGTTATACTTAAATAGTAAAATAATAAATTTTGATGCTTTGTTAAAATTTAGAATGTTTAGAATTTTGTATTTATAAATTTGAAATGTTGTGTACACAATTTCAAAAATTGATATTTATATGTTATACTAAAATACTAAAATAACAAATTTTGATGCTTTTATTATAATTTAGAATCTAAATTTAATTTAGATTTTAATTTGTTTTAAACATAAATTCAGTAAAAAATTATAGTTTTTAAACTATATATATATATATATATATATATATATATATATATATATATATATATATATATATATATATATATATATATATATATATATATAGTCCGGCTAGAATACTATCGATAGTACCGAGCAATTAGTGTTATTATGTTTTTAGCCGTTGGATGAAAAAAATATGCGGTTGGGATTATAGTGGTCGCCTAAGATTTTTACTATTCAACCAACCACCTAGTAACCCTAGGGGAATACTATCGATAGTACCGAGCAATTAGTGCTATCATGTTTTTAGCCGTTGGATGAAAAAATATACGGTTGGAATTATAGTGGTCGCCTAAAATTTTTACTATTCAACCAACCACCTACTAACCCTAGGGGACCACTATCATCTTAACCACATATTTTTTAAATCCAAAGGCTAAAATTTTGATAGCACCAATGACTTGGGACCACTATCATCTTAACCACATATTTTTTAAATCCAAAAGCTAAAATTTTGATAGCACCAATGACTTGGTGCTATCGATAGTATTCCAGCCTAATTCTATATATATATATTTCTTAATATAAAATATCCAGCATTAAAATATTTTTTCACCGAATTTTAAATTTACAGATCTAAAATTGTAAACAAATATTTTAAATTAAAATAACAAAGTTTGATACTTTGGCTAAATAGCAAAAGTTCGAATGTTTCTCCTATTTTAAATTTATATACGTTTTAAAAAAATTTTACTTTGATTCCCTATATAAATTACATGCATTAAAAAATTAAATAAATTAAAGGCATAAAATTAGAGGGCTGAGATAACGAATAATTTGTTAAAAAATATTTATATCCGCAGCGTAGCGCGGATTAATCACTAGTGTATATATATATATATATATATATATATATATATATATATATATATATATATATATATATATATATATATATATATATATATATATATATATATATATATATATATATATATATATATATAGTTAGGCTGGAATACTATTAATAGTACAAAGTTATTGGTATTATTAAGTTTTTAACCGTTGAATTAAAAGATGTGTGGTTGAGATAATAGTGGGCCCCTTGGGTTTAATGGGTGATTGGGGAAATAGTAAAATCCAACGGGTGAAAATAATTAAAAGTGTTGATCTAAGGGTAGAAAATTTGATAGCACCAAATACTTGGTACTATCGATAGTATAGTAGCCGGACTATATATATATATATATATATATATATATATATATATATATATATATATATATATATATATATATATATATATATATATATATATATATATATATATATATAGAGAGAGAGAGAGAGAGAGAGAGAGAGAGAGAGAGAGAGAGAGAGAGAGAGAGAGAGAGAGTGGTATAATTTCACTTAATATATTGAAAGCAAAACTCCACACTCTATAATGCATCTAAAATATTAACACAACTTAATTAATACAAACAACCAATTCAAATACAAATAAATGCACAAAGAAATGCTTATGTAGATATGTTGTTGCCATGTAGTGTGCCTGTACTGTCATGTTCTAATACAATCCAATCTACATAAAATATGAATTATAATTTATCATAATATATTAAGAATAAAAATAATTTATATATTTTAATCGAGATTTTTACATATATGTGAGATTCAACATGTTTTAAGAATTCTTTTTATGTTCTCTTTGAATTTTTATCTACGTTTTCAAAATTTTGAAGTGTTGACATAGAAGAAATTTCAAATCGATGATCAGAAGATGTCACGCATCTTGGCCGGTAAAATATAATTGTATTAAATACGATATAATGAAGCAATATAGTAACCCGTGCGATGTGGCGGATAGATAATAGAAAAAAAAAAAAAAATATTAATAAGATATATTTTTACAAATTTTTAAATATATAAGAGTGAAAAGAAATTTATATCAAATTAATAATAAATTATTCTAAATGTATAAGCAATATATATATTTAAACTTAACCGTTCAAAAATAATAATAAAAAAATATTATATTTTTTCGTCATTGAGAGCGAGGGGACGAAACCTAAAACGTGAGTTATCGAAAGGCCCTTTTCATCTCGCCTTTTGTTGTCTTGAGCCTTATCCGGCCTAAGTGTCCTATATAGACCACCGCTGCGGCGAATTGGAGGCGGTAGAACAACCTCTCGCACTGTACCCTCAACGCGTTCCGTTCTAAAGCTAAAGCGAGGAGGGTCTGGTTGAGTAGGGTTGGCGTGGATTAAGATTTGAAAAACTTGCTTACTCATTTCCTAAATTCTAAATTTGAGAGGAATAAAATTATAAGGTGGGTTTCATCTTCATTGAATAAAGAGGATGGGAGGGGAAAATGACGTTTCATCAAAAATAAGTTGATGAGGGTGAAAAGGGACACAAGTTATGAGATAATTAAAGAGAAGGGGAGAGAAAAAATTGTATCCATTGAATAAAGAAAAGGGAAAAGGAAAATAAGAAGAGAAAAAAGTTATAACGTTTCATCAAATAAAAGTTGGTGAGGGTAAAGAAAAAATTACCGCGTGCCAAAGAGTATTGAAAATTCATATATATATATATATATATATATATATATATATATATATATATAATTAGGCTGGAATACTATCGATAGCACCAATGTGATGACCCGGATCTCTGAGAAGGTCTTACAGAGTGAATTGTGTATTCTGGAGGCCTATGATATGTGTTGGAGATGGTTGCGCGCAAATCGGACCTTAAGATCGGACCCAGCGCGAAATTTAGATTAAGAATACCTGTCCAGATGCCTTCGACAAATTTTGGAAGTGGAATTTGGCAAAACAGACATCGGATTTGGACTCAGCGCGCGAAAACGATAAAAATGGACTATTTACTTGTATTTTTCGGAGCTCGGATACCAAAACACGAATTTCGAGGAATTTGTTACTGTTCCGGCAGACCAGGGCAGCAATGGCGGCGGCGGAGCGTGGCGGCGCGGGCGAGGGCAAGCGCGTGCGCGGCGACGGGCAGGCCGGTCCACGGGACTCGGCGTGCACCGGGACTGTCACGCCCCGGGGGTTTAATGAAGCGGAAAATAGCGCAATAAATTTTTTTTTCTTTTTTTTTTGAAACATTCCCTCCCTCCGGCACGTGCCCAGATCCGCTGCATATACAAATTCACTCCGCAAACGGGCGGAGTCTCCTCTGTATATGCACGACGTCACAATCACATCATTCACTTTAACCACGCTAGTGCACATAAGTAAAGGAAAGTAAAGACCACATTGCATCAGGAATTAAAGAAGCCGGCTAACTTTGGAAAGGATAAATTCACAGGGTTTTAAAAACGGTGCCCACCAGACACCCATGTTTTTCAAAACATTTTCGTAATTCATAAATCCACAGGGTTTTAAAAACGGTGCCCACCCGACACCTATGTTTTTCAAAATATTTTCGCAATTCATAAATCCACAGGGTTTTAAAAACGGTGCCCACCCGACACCTATGTTTTTCAAAACATTTTCGCAATCCTTTTCGATTATTTGAAAGCGGCCGACCTTGATAAAAATAAAGCATTCATCCACAAAACATGCAACCGTCCCAACATCCACATCATCCACATCAACAAATCATACTCACATAACTACTAACTCAAATGAAATAGCCAAAAGGAAAGGGAAGGTAGAGTATCTAGCCCTGAGTAAGGCCATAATCCTCACGTCGCGGCCTCACCGTCGTCCCAGATCCCACCCCCGACTGAACCTGTTACAATGTGGGAAATCAGTGACGAATAGAGTAAAGTGATAAGTGGTAAAAACTGTAAACAAAACCAACCGAAAGAACCAAAGCAATACGCACTCCTCATCGTGCGGTCAACCGTAACCCCCTGTAACGAAACCAGACCGAGCACCTGCCTCGGTAATCCACACCGCTAAACCAGACCGAGCACCTGCCTCGGCAGACCACACCGCTCTCACGAGCCAGACCGAGCACCTGCCTCGGCAAACCACACCGCTCTCACGAGCCAGACCGAGCACCTGCCTCGGCAAACCACACCGCTCTCACCTTGGTGCCTCTAACCCCCCACCTATAGGGGCCCCCACTACGTCCCCTTGTGGGGTACACGGGTCAACGTACCATCTTTCCGGAAAAATACACCCTGTGCGGTGGCCAGACCGCCGGTGTGCGTGTAGCAACCTCGAGCATCGTAACCCAGAACATGATGTATCATCGAGCACCGCGACCCTCAGTCGCCATAAATATAATGATAACAAAACATAAGCTTATACAGGGGTTAACGATATTTTGACATGTCAATACTTTACACTTACCAATTACCCTCATTTCCCGACTCAAGAACTGTCGAAAGAGGAACCCACCTTCCGACTTCCGAATGGTCGCACCGATCACCGTCCCCATCGCTAGTATGCTCCGAACAACCCTACTGTTGTTCGGAGAGGGCGAACTACCCGTCCAGTCTCCCACCGCGACATTCGTTAATCCGGAGGTCCACGTCACCCACCATACCCCTTAACATGATAAACATAACAATAACGAAACCCATAAAGAGGTCCTAAGGGTGTACCCACCTCGAAGCAAGTCGAACGAAACACCTGGAACGTCCCGCGCCCTCGAACGACAATCGGACCTAAAAGAAAGTCCCCAGAGAGTATAGATCAATAACCATCCAATTTTCCTTGAAAAAGCGTGTTTAACCCGAAATCGCCGATAAACCGACCATTTTACCGATTCATGGATCGTAAAGCAAAGATCTGTTCAATGAAGGCCAACGGATCCCGAACGAAAGGTTCAGAGATCGAGTGCACGCTATCCACCGTAGCCTACTAGGCTACTACTACATTTAGACCCCCGGACTTTACTAAAATTGCACTTTATTCCTATAAAACTAACTAATTAAGCCACAACTTTTAATCCGGGAACCCAAATACCAAAATAATTTATCCGTAAATAGATTTTAATGTGTTGGACTCCGTGCTCACAGTTTGAGAGCAAGCCGGCCAATGAAACACAAGTTGGCCCAATCTCAATGTGCAACACAACTCAAAATTGCTTTATCTATTTTTCTATTAAGTCATTGCCAGTTTTTGCGTGAGCATCATGCTCAGGGACATCCAAGTGCACAGAGGCTCACCTCCAGACCTCAGCGAGACCACCCTGTTAAAGGCAGGAGCAAGGTAACCAAAACACGACTTACTAAGGGCCCGACGTTGGGCATTTACCAATCCCGAGATTTTGGACAGTAACAAAGGTGAGAATCAACTAGATGACATCACAAAAACTCGAGGGCTCACCTTAAAGGGGTTGCACAGCTGCTGGTTTAGTCGCTGTAGCAAGATGATCTTGCACCTTCCTTGATGGAGCACGGGTTGGCCGAGCTCTCTTGCCTTCCCGTCAAACTTCAAACTAAGGTGAGCACTGTCTTCCTTGAACCCCCAGAGGTGGAAAACACCTCAGCCACGCAAGCTTGGAGCTCCCTGAGTTCCCCCAACTCGAGGAAGAAGAAGATGAAGCTTAATTAGCCCATTAATGGCAACTTGAGAACCAAGCTGCATGGGTTGCATGCAAATGGACTAAAGGCAAGCCCAAGGTGTCAGAAGACTTACCAGAGTCGGCCGGCGCCGGAGGAGCGACGGCGGCAGCCGGGCGGTGAAGCTCAGCCGTGAGGAAGATGACCCGAAACTAGGGTTTGCTCCCCCGCGTTCCACACTGCACCAAAGCCCACCAAACTTTGTGGGACTTCTTCTGGGGTCGAGCAGGTTGTGCTGAGCAAGTTGGTTCAGTCGCCGGAGCTTCAGAGGCGGCACGCACCGATTACAGCCAAGAATTAGGGTTCCGGCGGCCCTACCTTCGCCCGACGGCAACCGAAGGTTCCCAGACCTCGGGGCTCGACCTGGATCACCCTTGGGATGTCAGAAGCTGACTTCCAAGGTCCTAGTTGCCGAAAAACCCAAGGAAGGAGATGGCTTACCTCGTCGGACCCGAGGAAGAAGGAGAGGGTGGCCCAGCGGCGTGCGGCGGAGCCAACCGTCGGGGCTCTTCGCTCTGCCTCTCCGGTGGCCGAGAACGCTCCCATATGTGGTTAGGAGAGAACCCGAGCCCCATGGTTGCTTCCCTTGTCAACCAACCCGAAAGTAAGAATAGTTCTTGATTTCCCGGCGAGGGAAGGTGGCGGCCGGCGGCGTGCGGCTCGGGAATCACAGAGGAGGAGGGGAGGGAGTCGTGGGTGCGGTTATGGGGTAGTGTGGCTAGGGTTTGAGCAACCGAACCCTTCGAAAGTCTTTTAGGGTTATTTTTGCAACAAGATGCAAATAAGCCCTTCTACTCTCAACCTTTAGACTTAGGTCCATCACTGTACAATCCATCTTGCACAGAAGACCCTCTCCACCAATTCTCTCGCAATTTGACACATAAAATGAAATGACTTTTCGCAAAATAGTGCGAATTTTCGAGTATTTCGCGCTTTTCGAGGCCACCGGGTCGTCAAACTGAAAAACGGACACCACCACGACGTCCGGCTCGACGAAACCTTTTGAGTAGCGATTTTGGTTCACTGAAGACAACTTTGATAAATTCTAAAATCCATCTTATAAGGTAGTTTAAACAGTTCGGCATGCTTTACGATGCTTCAGGCTCGTCAAACGGAAATTTGGTCAGCGCCACTGCGCTCAGAACGACGATGCCATTTAAATCGACTACCTAGATCGTCAGATTCGGACTCCAGACAGTCGATCGGGCGACGTTGGCCAGCGAGGGAAACAAATCAGGGTGTTACTATTCAATTCACTATTCACTTAAGTCGCGGGTCCCACTAGTTTTCTTGCTGATTTCAAGACGATCCGACCGTCGGATCAACAATCGGTCTATACCATATTCACTCGATTCGATGAGACGGTCGCACTGGAGATTTCAGATTTTCGAGATCAGACTCAGATCGGAAAGACGGAAATAGTGCCTCAGAAACTGTGCAATTCGCACACCGGTACGCAAACCACTAAGGTTTAGATTTATTTCCTCACACGCATTCACACTTGAATTTCTCGAGTATTACAGGGACCGGCCAGCGGAGCAGCGTGACACGTGGCACGCGCGGATTGGGCGGTCAACGCACGCGCGACAGCGCACCGGGCGCGGCGCACCGTGGACCCCGCCAGGCCATGTGTCGCCCGCTCATTGGCGGGCGCAGCGACCCGGCTGCCCCGCCATGAACCGCGGACCACGGTTTCCGCCATGGACCGCGCTGCCACGCGGCGCGTCGCGATTGGCAGGCGCGCGTGCGCTGGGCGCGCGGGGCGCGGAGCGTGCCACGTGGCGCGCTGAGGGAGATTCGGGCGCGCACAATAACGGGCCGGGCTGGATTCGGGCGCCCGATTCTGCACCCGAATTCGGAATCTTCTTTTGTGTGGGCTGGGCTATAAATAGCCCCTTGTGTCTTATTTTGAGGGCTTTTTCCGAGCACTCTTGAGCCCATTTTCAGGAGTGAGGTTCTACAGCGGGTTTTCTTCGATTTTCGGCATCCCGGGAATATTTGGAAGGTGTGTCATCTGCGTTCTTCTCGACATCGCGAGCTTCGACGCGCCTTTGATACCGAGCTTTTATCGTCGGCGCTTCTTCCGCAAGCTCCCCAGGGCTGACGGGAGGAAGTTTTTGTCCGATTTTCACGGCATCGGTTTCACGAGAGGTAGATCTTCGTTTTTCGTGTTTTCTGCTCCTCTCAGTTTTGGGTTTTTATTGGGGTTTCTGGAACATCTTTGAACCCCTTTGTTGCTGGTGATTTTCATGGATAGCGGAGCTTGTCAGATTTTTATCTCCGCGCTCGGTTATCAAATTTCAGCCTGTGAGGACTCGATCGACATATACGCTTCGCGAGGATCGCAACCGTATTTTTATTGGAATTTTTGGAACTCATCTCGCAGGTGATTTATCAGCTTCTTTCGGACTGATTTAACCGCAGAATTGTAACCTTTGAAATTTTTGCTTACCGCGGTGTTTGGACTGTATCTTTGTGCCCGGGAGGAATTTTTAGGTGTTTTTGGGCTCGTTGGAATCGTGGGAACCTGAGGATTATCCACGTTCAGTTTGGACCTTGGATCGACACGCACTTTCAGGTGGGTTTCTTCATCTCCGAATCAGGTGGACGGTTCTCTAATTCTATGGAATAGTAATGCATGCATGGTTGTGAGATGTGTTAGGAAGCATGTTAAAGAGAGAGTTGATGTTTTCTTATGTCGTTATTGTGATCATATCGGTTAATACTTCCTCCTTGTGTTAATAAATGCTAGTATTGAAACTTGGACCTAGCACCCTGTCATATGTTGCATGTGTAAACCAGACTAGTAGAGAACCCTCACTTGGGCTAGGTTCATTAATGCTTTAGACATCCACACTTTACATTCTATCCCTGGACATAGTGTTTTCCTCGCCCGGGTAGTGGGCCGAGTGGTCGGGATTTCTCTTAGTGTAGGATGCATTTTACACTCGTGCTTGGGGGCCGAGTAGAGTCTGGTAGATGTAGCTAGTCTTGTACTAGTGGCGGGAGGCGTTTGGGTAAACAGTGGTCCCGGGTTGTCGAGTTCTTCGATTTATTTGTCGCCACTGTGCTCGTGACAGTGGTGTACCAGTGATAGCAGGATCTTGAATCCAGAATCTATTTGGACACACATGATTTCAGTAAACCAATA
>CM055078.1:3884281-3939281 GCA_029204045.2 Tillandsia leiboldiana | reverse complement strand
ATTGAGGCGACTCGGGGGCCCTCTCCCAGGACTGGACGGGGGTCCAAGGCGGGTATTGCTACCAAGGCCCAGACCCTACAAATTATTGAAGACGGTTGCCGTTCAGGCCCAGGGAGGAATACTATCACTAGAAGAAGTTTGAGGCTCGCCAAGAAGCACAAGGGTTGCCACATTTCCCCTCTGCTTCGGGCCCAAGCCCTGACGAGCAGGAGGATTTCGGAGGGGCGGTCTCCATGCAGTACTTCTTATCCGATCGTCCTCGCCTTAGACGCGACCCCGACTACTCTCGAGTTTTCGCGGGCGGAGACTGTGCACGCGGCTACCAGCTACCCCAGCAACTCCGAGAAGACGAGGGAGGACGGACCGCCTGTCAACAAGGACCTTGGAACGCATCTGACGACTGCGGAGATAAAATGTATCAAGGCCTGCTGTGGGATTGTGGAGGAGGAGAGGGACTGCATCTCAACCCGAGACCCCCTTCTCACGACAGAGACTTTGCCAGGAGTACCCATAGGGGATCGCGCGAGCGAACATTAGGGGAGCTCGAGGTTTGTTCTTGTTGATGACGATTGAGTGAAGTCTTTCTTTTAATGTCTCGCCACAGAACTTTCCGATTCCTCTCTTGGAATGTGAGGGGACTTAATGGAAGGGACAAATGCACCCTTGTGCGGGCTTTTATTCAAAGAAGCAAGTGCGGAGTGGTTTGCTTTCAGGAAACTAAATTGGCGACCACCACCGCTACCAAATTTCTTTCTTTCTGCGGATTCCACCTCAGAGATTACCGGACACTCGACGCGGAGGGCACCAAGGGTGGCTTGCTCACTGCGTGGAATCCTGCTCTATTCGATTGCATCAGTGAATGGGTCGGGAGATTTTCGCTCAACACAGTGCTGAAAAGAAGGGTCGATGGAGCGACTTTTACGATTTCCAATATTTACGGACCCACGGTTCCATCTCTTAAGAGGGGTTTTTTTCGAGAGCTAATTACTCTTGGAACGAGTTCCGTGGGACCGTGGGGCCTCTTGGGGGATTTCAACATGCTACTTTCGGTTGAGGACAGGAACGGCCCACCTTCTCATGTCGCTGAAATGCTGGAATTCAGGAACGTCATCGACCAACTTGGTCTCCTGGACCTCCCCATCTCCAACAAAGCTTTCACCTGGACGAACGGGAGACGCACCCCTACTCTTGAACGCCTGGACAGGGCGTTTATCTCTCCGGAGTGGCAGGCTTCCTTTCCCAGATCGGTGCTCCGAGCACTCCCGAGACCGAGGTCAGATCATACACCTATTGTGCTTTCGGCTTACACATTTATACCAGCACCGCACCTTTTTAGGTTCGAGAACTATTGGCTACGCTATCCGATAATTGCTGATGTTATAGCCAAAGCCTGGCATGTTGGAACCGAGGGTGGCGGGCAAGGGGGGGGTTTCGATTCGAAAATCAGGCGGGTTACCTTGGCCCTCAAAGAGTGGAGTGCTGGGTTGGGTTCTATTCTAAAGACGCAAGCCGAGACGTGCCTTTTCTGGATCAGTTGGATTGATAGGGCAGAAGAGGTCAGGGCGCCAACGACAGGAGAGTTTCTGCTGAGAAACAGACTCAAGGAGAGACTCGGGGAAATTTCGCTTCAAGAAGAGATCAAATGGAAGCAAAGATCTAGGGTACAATGGTTGAGGGCGGGGGATGCAAACACCAAGTTCTTTCACCATTGCGCAAACGGCCGCAGGAATAAGAATTACATAACCCGGTTGACCGACGGACTCACTACACACTCTGGTCACGCGGCTATGGCTAAAGTTTTGTTCTCCTTTTTCTCCGCTCAACTTGGCACGGAGGCTCGCACCTTTTCGAGTATACATCTACCCTCTCTCTTTGTTTCAGATTCTATTGATCTTCGGAGTCTGCAGGAACCTTTTTCGGAGCAGGAAATTAAACGTGCCATTTTCTCTTGTGCGCCGGATAAGGCGCCGGGACCAGACAGGCTATCTCTAATCTTCTATCAACGGTTCTGGGGGGTGCTCAAGACTGATTTGGTGGAGGCCTTCCAGAAACTGTATCGGGGTCTTCTGGATTTGCGAGAGATCAACAGAGGTTGGATTTGTCTCGTTCCGAAAAAAGCGGGAGCGGAGGATGTGCGGGAGTTTAGACCAATTTGTTTGGTCAATGGTTTATCCAAAATTATTTCCAAGGTGCTGGCGACAAGACTGCAATTTTTCTTGGAGGATCTCATTAATCCCTTTCAAACAGCATTCATCAAAGGCCGTTCGATCCTCGACAACTTCTACACGGCGCACATCCTGACACATCATCTTTTTCCTCACACCAACAGGCTGCTTTATTCAAGATTGATTTTGAGCGGGCTTTTGATCACATTAATTGGTCCTTCTTGGTCGAGCTACTTCATACGAGAGGTTTTGGGGACAAGTGGACCAATTGGATCCAGGCGGTACTACAATCTGCCACTAATGCGGTATTACTTAACGGTATCCCGGGCGAATCTTTCCATAGCAAACGGGGGATTCGTCAGGGGGATCCCCTATCCCCTTTACTCTTCATCCTTTGTATTGACGTCCTGTTCAGGATGCTGCAAGCGGCGGTCTCTCACTCGCTGTTACAACCGGTTGGAGTTGGCGGTGTCGCGATTCACACCCTTCAATTTGCCGACGACCTGCTCCTCTTCTTCGACGGCAGCCTGAAATCGGCAGAGGTGATTAAGATTATTCTCGAGGCGTTCTCGTCGGCCTCAGGCTTAAAGATCAACTTTTCTAAGAGCCGCATTATTCCGGTGAATTTGGAGACGGGGCAGGCCAATAGACTAGCCAACCTGTTTGATTGCTCCGTCGAAGGTTTTCCGTTTACTTATTTGGGCCTCCCACTCTCTCCAAGGCCGTTGAGAAAACCGGACTACTTACCACTCATCGAGAAGATCGGAAAGCGCCTGGCGGGTTGGAAAGGCCGACTGCTGTCCAGAGCGGGACGCTTGATTCTAGTTAATTCGGTGCTCTCGAGCGTACCTTCTTTCTTCTGCTCAGCTTTCAAGATCCCGACTTGGGCGATTAAAGAAATTGACATAATGCGACGTGCTTTCTTTTGGAAAGGAAAGGCCTCGACCAGTGGGTTCCACAGCTTAGTTAAGTGGAAACAGGTTTGTCGTCCTAAGTCGATTGGTGGTCTCGGAATCCGAAACTTAGCCGCGGCGAATAGCGCACTCCTCATGAAGGGCCTCTGGAATTTCTACAACGAGAAAGAGCGACCCTGGGTACGACTCTTACATTGCAAGCACTACAGGCGCAAATTGCCTTGTACGGGAGGCGCTACACCCAAGAAATGCGCGCCGGTGTGGAAGGGCGTACTCTGTACCTCGGGGCCATTCCACACAGCCGTTTCCTTCAAGCTTGGGGACGGGGCGAACATTCCATTTTGGCATGCTAAATGGACGGGTGACAAACTACTGCGTGAGCGCTTTCCGACATTGTTTGAGTTAACTTCGCGCAGACACATTTCGGTGAAAAATTGGCTACATTGTTTCGCGGACAAGATCAATTTTGGCTTCTGCGAACTGCCGGCGCACGATACTGTGGGACATAACGAAATAATACAACTCCGCAATGTGATACGGAACACCACATTGAACGCTGAATTGGATGGCTTGGTTTGGAGAGGGAATAACAATGGAATTTTCAGCGTGTCGAGCGCATACAATTTTTTGGTTAGAGATGGACTGGATGAACGCCAGATACTTCATCTCTGGAACATCAAGGTACCCCTTCGCATCAAAATTTTCCTTTGGTTGGCTGCAAGGAATAGGTTATTGACAGCCGATCGGCTGATCAAGCGAGGATGGCAGGGACCTAACTTCTGCGTCTGCTGTTATGGCGATGAAGAGACACTAGACCATCTTCTTTTTCATTGCCACTTCGCACGCTCGGTTTGGAGTCGGATTCTCCAGGGTAATCATACTCGGTTGTCAACGCTACAACGTAGAACAGGGGATTTAGCGGACAAATGGACGAGACTGAAATCGTTGACAGCTCAGAGTGAACAGGATCACCTGGATGCGTGCGTCGCAGCTACATGTTGGGAATTGTGGATGGAGCGAAATCACAGGATCTTCGAAAATCAGACCTCCAGTTCGGGAGAGTGCACTAGGAGGATTTTCAACACTTTAATTCTATGGAGAAAGGCACTAGCGCTGGGAGGGTAGATACCTGAGGGGGCGCAGAGATGCGAGAATTGGAAGTTCGAACTGAAGTGGCAAATGTTCCCTGCACCTACGCTTAAATTACCGGTTTAAAGGCACCATTCTACGGTTAATGCACTGTAACGAGACGTCATATGACTCTCTGGGCCCAAGATTGCAGCAGATGGAGCAAGCTGATAATATTAACGAGGTGCTAAACAATCTGAAACCAGAGGGCGCTCTTGAGGCTCAGTCCACTGACTTTGGATTGTCATTATTGACCAACTCACAAAGCTTTGACTAGTAGAAGGCCTCAGAGTTTACTCCACAAGACCAAGCTCTGGAACCCCCTTTGATTGATTATATTCTGAGTAATATTGGCAACTGCGGTGGACGACGAGATGGTGGTGGCCTTTGAGATTACTGTTTCTCTGTTCCTCTGCTGCTTTAGAATGCTGTGTTAATACTGGTCTCGTTGTTCAAAATCTGGACGCGAGGGCTCTCTAGCTTTTGACTTCTGTATGCGTTAATACCTTAGGTTTTGTTTCCTGAAAGCGTGGGTATATTAGCGTTCGCTCTTTGTACGCCTGGGCACACTTGCGTTGGCTCACTGTGCTGGGCATTAACCCCTCACTAGAGAGGGGGGGTCCAAACTGGCTACTGTTGTATCTTTCCTTCAAATAGGGTTTAACCCTGTTTAATCAAAAAAAAAATATATATATACCAGGAGGGAATATTTAAAAGGGTGCAGAGATATTTTTACTTTTACCCGGTGCATACCAATACTACATACACTATATAGAATATTAAATTATTTGTAATAACTGTATTTTTAATTTCAAAATTTGAATATAATTTGAGATTTGACTTTTAATATTTAAAGAGGGCGTTATTTTTAGTTTAATGAGGACTAATTTATCAGAAATTTCTCCACCAGTTTGTTTGTGAATCTTTGATGAAGCGAGGATCAAGTCCGTTTTGATTTTTACTGTGCTGGTTGCACCGAAAAGCGTAAAAAATAGAAATCAAATTTGATTTATAAATTTATCGATGTTTGGATCTGGTGCGATCTTTGAAAATAAAATTGCCCCTTCGACGGCGTGGCTGAGCTGAGAACAGCGGTGGGAACGAATTCCCAATTCGATGCCCAAATCTCCCAAAAATGTATTTTTTTCGCGTTTAAGTCGGACCGGAAAATTGGTTTACGGTGATTTCACCAAAATCGGGCAATTGGATTGTAATCGGTGTTGGCACACTTTTTGAGGAGTTCAAATTTTGAATTTCAATTTCGGGACGGGAATCTAAATTTCGAAATTCAAATTTTAAACACTCAAAATTCAAATATTGGAGTAGGGACATAATGGTCTTCTTTTAATTGTTGGGTGGTTGGGGGAAGTTACAGATAAGATGGGATCGTGGGATATCAGGATCCCGATTTCCCAAATCCTTCACACGATCGCCTCACCCTCGTCCGTACGATGCCACCGTCATCGGGATCCCGGCCGTGAAATTCCTTTCTCTCTCACCTTTGTCCTCTCTACCTAAGTGGATTCGGGCTCTCTTGGGCTAGATCCGGGCGCCCGTAGCTTGCAGCGCCGCCCAGTCCCGCTCCCAGCGTGCACCCGGCTCATGCGCCTCATCGCTGCTCCCGAGCCCGCCTCGGCCCGCGCCTAGCTTACCTGTGCCGAGACGGCCCTACCCGGCCTGCGCCTAGCTTACCTGTGCCGAGACGGCCCGACCCGGCCCGCGCGCACGTCCCCCAGCACCCGGCGTGAGCCCGGCTCACGCGCCACCTTCCCCGGCGTGAGCCCGGCTCACGCGCCCCTTGATACACCACAGCCTAGCCCAGCCCGCACCGTACGGCCCACCTGCCATTTCCGGGCGCCCAGTTTTCTTTTTAGGCGTCCGAATTGGGCCCAAGCTTGCAGCAACCGTGTTTCGTCGCTGTTTGCGGTCCGTGCTTGATCCGATCTTCCTTGTATTTCATCGCAGTCATCGCAGCGACGTTGTCAAGGCCCAGGA
The DNA here is from genome assembly GCA_029204045.2 of Tillandsia leiboldiana. Lineage (NCBI taxonomy): Eukaryota > Viridiplantae > Streptophyta > Magnoliopsida > Poales > Bromeliaceae > Tillandsia > Tillandsia leiboldiana. The sequence continues at coordinate 3,933,079 of CM055078.1, read as the reverse complement.
TCGTCGTCCATCCCCCGCAGATCATCGGATCGCCATCTGGATCGTCCGGAACCGGCGCGGAACCCGGTTCGACGACGAATTTTTCAAAGCACAATTGCTGCCCGGTCTTTGTGTTGGACAACGGCACAGCGTTTCGGCATTCCGACACCCCCGGTGACCTCCAATCTTCCGGCATTCGAACACGGTAACCTCTGAACCCTCAGCGTTCATTAAAATTACATAAATTACCATAAATCACAGTGTAGGGTAATTATTGTATTCGTTCGTGTCGACAGTGACTCCGGTTGACCGATTGCAAGTTTCCGACCCCGAGCGGACCACAGATAATGACACGACTCGTGAGGCATCCCGTGCTGTCCTAAATTGGCGTTGGACCGATTCCAAGTCCCGGAATCAAAGGTATGAACCGTTTCTTCGGTAGACCTTTAATTATTGCAAATTATCGCACAGGTGGGACTTTATGGTGCAAATTACACGTGTAAGGTACCCGAACAGTGTAAATGGTTGGATTTAATTTTTTCTATATATGAGCTAGCATATAAATTTACAATTATATTATGAGCTATCTAATTTAATAGGGCCATTAAGTGATTTAATATGGGCTCTGGAAACATCTATTGGGTATGGGCTATTAATGTGTAGAAACCCAATACAAGTCTAATTAAGGTTTATGGGACCCTAATTAAACGTAGTATATAAGGAAAATAATAGGGTTGTGGTCCCGAGTCGAATTCCTGCCGTCATTTGCCCTGCCCCATTCAGAGCAAACTTAATTAGATGACGAATATAGACTTGGAAGCACCCAATCCAGACGATTTTATTGTCGGTGTTTGAGAAACGATAAAATCTGAGAACGTGTTTCATCAAGTATGGATTTCGGTAAGCGTTTATAATGTTTTCAAATAGATGAACGATTATCTAATAATTTACATGTGTTTCTTGGGTTATTTCGCTTTAATTTGCATACGGATCTAACAAGTGGTATCAGAGACTCACATGTTTAAATCGTTAGATGTCGTTTTTTTTTATTTTGAATCATTTTTCTACCATAAAGATTATTTAGGGTAGAAATTAAATTTTTTTTTTTAAGGAAATTGTCATGAATCCTTTTTTTTTCCGCATTATAGTTTGATTTGTGACATTTTGGATTCCGAATTTCGATTGTCTAACGATTTCGGATCATAAAGTAAAGTTTTTTTTTGGATTTCTTTATGCAAGACATAATTTTGAAATTAAATTCAAATTTTGGTATTTTCTTATTTTTGGAATGTCCAATTTTTAAAATAAACTACTTGAAGCAACGTATTACCAAAGTAACATCTCTTGTGTAGATTAGTTTATTTGAAATAATTGGATGTATGTATTTGTTGTTTATGCGAATGGTGACCGGCCCAAAGGAAGGTAACTATTTGGCCAAACTTCACATACAATTGTGGTAATAAATATGTGACAATTATCAAATGTACCGTGTAAATAATAAGTCTATCCAAAGAAATATTTATTATTTGACAGGATTAATTATTAGTATTTGATTACTATGTTGAGAGTACCACTTACAATTGATATTTCTGTCCAAAGACTGAATGTCAATGTTGTTCTAGGTATCTTGTTTTGGGGCTCACCATTATTTGAATTTATTTATTATATTTTTATTATGGATGAAATTGTGAGCTTAATGTTTATTATTTTATTCTCTGTCCAGCTAATATTTCTGCTTCTTCAATATCTGCAAATATCAATTCAATCCCAGTGCTGAATGGCACAAATTTCAAGGATTGGAAAGAGAATGTTATAATTGTTCTCGGTTGCATTGATCTGGACTTTGCGCTACGGACAGAACAACCCCCTTCTCTTACAGATAAAAGTTCTGATGAGAATAAAAGGGACTTTGAGAAGTGGGAACGTTCTAATCGCATGAGTCTCATGATTATGAAACGTGCAATTCTAAAAACTTTCAGGGGCGTTATATCTGATGAGGATGATGCCAAGAAGTTCCTTGAGGAACTGGAAAAGCGCTTTGCCAAGAGCATAAAGGCTGAAACAAGTACATTATTATCTAAACTTGTTTCAATGAGGTATAAAGGAAAGGGCAACATAAGGGAGTATATCATGGAGATGTCTCATGTTGCTTCAAAATTAAAGGAACTAAAGTAAGAGTTGACTGAGGGCTTGCTCGTGCATCTAGTTCTCATTTCTCTTCTTACACAATATAGCCAATTTAAGAAGAGTTACAATACTCAAAAGGAGAAATCGCCTCTTAACGAGCTCATTTCTCATTATGTGCAAGAAGAAGAAAGACTAAAGGAAGATCAATCAGAAAGTGCTTACTTGGCAACCTCCTCTAAAGATAAAAAGAGAAAAAGGGGAAAGGAAGCTGCGGTTGGGACACCACAAAAGAAAGGGCAAAAGAAATAGGATTCGGAATTCACCTGTTATTTTTGCAAGAAGGGTGGACATATGAAGAAAGAATGTCCTAATTACACCGTTTGGCGTGTTAAGAAAGGTAAACTTCTCATTTTGGTTTGTTCTGAAGTTAATTTGACTTCTGTACCTAGACACACTTGGTGGATAGATTCTGGTGCTACTACTCACATAAGTGTGTCTATGCAGGGCTGTCTGACGAGCCGGCAACCAAATGATGCTGAAAGATTCATCTTTATGGGCGGCGGCAAATCAGTTGCAGTTGAAGCCATAAGGACTTTTAGGTTGTTATTAAAGACTAGTTTTTATTTGGATTTAGAAGAGATATTTATTGTACCGTCGTTTAGACGGAATTTGGTTTCTATTTCTATTTTGGACAAATCTGGTTACTCTTGTTCATTTGGAAATAATAAATTTAGTCTTTTTCAAAATTTAAATCTTGTTGAAACTGGTTCTTTATATGTGAATGACAACCTATATTTATTGGATACAATCGCTTCATATAATGAATCCATGTATAGTAAATTAACTAATGAGAATTCCGCTATGTTATGGCACAAGCGTTTGGGTCATATTTCTTAACAGAGAATTGAGAAACTTGTGTCAGATGGAATTCTTCATCCCCTTGATTTAATAGACTTTCAAGTCTGTGTTGAGTGCATTAAGGTGAAGCAAATAAATATTAGAAAATTAAATGCCAATAGAAGTTCTGACGTCTTAGAACTAATTCATACTGATATTTATGGACAAGCGTTTGGGTCATATTTCTAAACAGAGAATTGAGAAACTTGTGTCAGATGGAATTCTTCATCCCCTTGATTTAATAGACTTTCAAGTCTGTGTTGAGTGCATTAAGGGGAAGCAAACAAATATTAGAAAATTAAATGCCAATAGAAGTTCTGACGTCTTAGAACTAATTCATACTGATATTTGTGGACAATTCCCTACGGCTTCTTGGAATGGTCAATAGTATTTTATTACGTTCATAGACGACTATTCCCGTTATGGCTATTTATATTTGATTCATGAGAAGTCTCAATCATTGGACGTTTTTAAGGTCTTCAAAACTGAAGTTGAGAACCAACTTGGCAAAAGAATTAAAGCTGTTAAATCTGATCGTGGTGGCGAGTACTACGGCATATATGACGGATAAGGTGAACAACGTTCAGGGCCTTTTGCTAAATTGGAATGTGGAATTGTCCCGCAACACACGATGCCAGGAAAACCTAGCATGAATGGTGTTGCTGAGAGACGTAACAGAACACTTAAGGATATGGTAAGGAGTATGATTAGTCATTCTACCTTACCAGAATCCCTCTGAGGAGAAGCGCTAAAAATTGCAGCTTACATTCTTAACAGGGTTCCAAGCAAAGCAGTAGGTAAAACCCCTTATGAACTCTGGACAGGAAAGAAGCCTAGTATTAGGCACTTACATATTTGGGGTTGTCCAGCTGAGGCAAGGCAATACAGGCCAAATGAAAAGAAACTAGACTCAAGAACTATTAGCTGCTATTTCATTGGATACTCTGAACGATCAAGGGGTTACAAGCTTTTTGATCCCACGACTCGGTCATTTTTTGAGACGGGAAATGCAATATTTTTTGAGGAAGTTGAGTTTGGAGGGGAAGATAAGATAAGTAACATTGTTTTTGAAGAGGAATTCGTTTCTCTTCCTACAGTAGCTATTAACAATAATCAGGTTTATATCACTGACATTATTCAAGAAGCAAATCCGGACAATCAAGACAATGCTAATGAATTCCCTGTCCAAAATCAAGAAATTGCTCATGAAGAGCAAACTCAACAACCTCAAGAGCAAATGCCATTAAGAAGATCCACTAGAGAAAGGAGAAATGTCATTTCAGGTGATTATATCATCTTTCTTCAAGAACATGAGGAAGACATATGACTGAAAGAAGATGATCCAATCAACTTTCGCCAAGTCATACAGAGTTCTAATTCTCAAAAGTGGATTGATGCCATGAATGATGAGATAAAGTCCATGAAAGACAATAATGTTTAGGACCTCGTCGAATTGCCTGAAGGTGTGAAACCTATAGGTTCTAAATGGATATTTAAAACTAAAAGGGATTCAAAAGGCAATGTCGAGAGATATAAGGCTCGTCTTGTTGCGAAGGGTTTTACTCAAAAGGAAGGTATTGATTATAAAGAGACTTTCTCTCCGGTTTCATCGAAAGACTCTTTCAGGATTATAATGGCACTTGTGACTCATTTTGACCTTGAGCTACATCAGATGGATGTAAAGATTGCGTTTCTCAATGGTGACATTGACGAGACAATTTATATGCTACCAGAAAATTTTGTGTTAGGCGATCCAAAGAAAATGGTTTGCAAATTGAAGAAATCTATCTATGGGTTCAAGCAAGCTTCCCGTTAATGGTATCATAAATTTCATCAAGTAATTATCTCGTTTGGATTTGAGATAAATGCAGTTGATGATTGTGTATACTATAAGTTCAGTGGGAGTAAATTTATTTTCTTGGTACTATATGTTGATGGCATATTACTTGCTAGTAGCGATATAGGCTTATTGCACGAAACTAAGAGATTTCTGACAAAGAATTTTGAAATGAAAGATCTTAGTGACGCCTCTTTTGTTTTAGGTATACAGATACACCGAGATCGCTCTCGCGGTATCCTTGGGTTATCACAAAAGAGCTATATCGATAAGGTTCTTAGCAGGTTTGGAATGAAAGAATGCGAACCAGGAGATACCCCTATTGCTAAAGGAGACAAATTCAGTCTCAGTCAATGCCCCAAGAATGAGTTTGAGGTGAATGAGATGCAAAAGATTCCTTATGCGTCGACAGTAGGGAGTCTAATGTATGCTCAAGTGTGTACGCGTCCGGATATAGCGTACATTGTTGGGATATTAGGCAGATATTTGAGTAACCCTGGAATGGATCATTGGAGAGCAGCCAAACGGGTTATGCATTATTTACAAAGAACAAAAGACTACATGCTCACATATAGGAGATCAGAACATTTGGAGATCATCGGGTATTCTGATTCAGATTTTGCGGAATGCCAATGTGATGACCCGGATCTCTGCAGAGCTTTTGCAGTATAAATTGTGGCTTCTAGAGGCCTAAGATGTGTGTTGGAGTTGGTTGCGCGCAAATCAGACTTCAGATTTGAACCCAGCGCAGAATTTGGATAAAGAATACCTGTCCGGATGCCTTCGACAAATTTTAGAAGTGGATTCTGGCAAAACGGACATCGGATTTGGATTTAGCACGTGAAAACGATGAAAATGGACTACTTACTTCTATTTTTCGGAGCCCGGATGCCAAAACACGGATTTCGAGGCGATTGTTACTGTTCCGGCGGCCGGGGGGCAGCGCCGGCGGCAACGGGCAGCGGCGGAGCGCGGCGGCGAGGGCGCGTGCGCGGCGGCGGGCAGCGCGGTCCACAGATTTTGGCGTGCACCGGGAGCAGCCAACGGGAGCGAGTGCCACATGGCAGGCGTTGATTCGCAGGTCAACGCACGCGCGACAGCGCATGGACCGCGCCGGGCGCGGCGCACGGTGGACCCCGCCGAGCCACGTGTCGCCCGCTCATTGGCGGGCGCAGTGACCCGGGCGGCCCGCCGTGAACCGCGGCCCACTGTTCCCACCGTGGATCGCGTCGCCACGCGGCGCGCCGCGATTGGCGGGCGCGCGTGCACCGGGCGCGCGGGGCGTGGATGGGCGACGTGGCGCCTTCTTAGTGTTTCGGGCGCGCACAGTGTTGGGCCGGGCCGAACACTGTAGCCGCCCAAAATCTGCGGGCGCCCAGAAATTAGGCCCAAAAGCCCAATACTTGGATTTTTCGGACTTTTTGGGTGAGGCCTATAAATAGGCCTTTTTCTTTGGGCTTTTTCTCCTTTTTCCCAAGCTCCTCAGCCTCTGAGCCCTAAAGTGAACTTGATCTTCATCCTGTGCTGGATCTTGTGAAGGAAGCTCGGAATTTTTGGAGGCCGCGGCATCGAGGACTTCGGCATCATAGCGCAGAGCGACGTTATTTCATCGGAGGCCCGTTATCGTTGTATTTCAGTCCGCGAGGTCCACAGAGCCACTCCGACAGTATTTTTGGACAATTTTTGTGGCGTCGGATTCACGAGAGGTAGGCCTTCGATTTTTGTGTTGATCATCTTGCTTCATTCTGAATTATTGGCATGGTTTACGAGGCATCTCTAAGCCCCTATTTTGCTGGTAGTTCTTCTGGACAGCAGAGCATTCTCGGATTTTTATCTCTGCACTCAATTATCGGAATTCAACGTTTGAGGACTCAATTGATATCTACACATCGCGAGGATCACCGTCATATTTTTACTGGAATTTTTGGAATTTACCTCGAAGGTGATAATAATACTTCTTTGGGACTGAAATTTCAGCAAACCTGTACACTTGGAATTTTGTATTGTTTGTAATGTTTGGGCAATATCTTTGTACCCGGGAGGAGTTTTTGGGTATTTTTAGGCCCGTTGGAATTGTGGGAATCTAAGGATTTATCCCCGTGCAGTTTCAGCTTATTTGGATCTTGGTTTAACACGCGCTTCAGGTAGGTTGCTTCGCCTCCAAAATCAATGGACTATCTACTAATTCTATTATATAGGGAACATGCATGTTATGAGATGGATTAGAATGCATGTTAGAGAGAGAGAGATGTCATCTTTCCTGTGTTTTTATTGATATCCTGTTGGTTATTGTTCCCTGATCCTGATTTAGTTAAACTAATTGCTATTATTGGAACTTGACCTAGCACCCTGTCATATGTTGCATGTGTAACCAGACTAGTAGAAAACTCTCACTTGGGCTAGATTTATTTATTCTTTAGACATCCACACGTTATACTCTATTCCTGGACTTAGGGTTTCTCCTCGCCCGGGTAGTGGGCCTAGTGGTCGGGATTTATTTTTAGTGTGGGATGCATGTTACACTCGTGCTTGGGAGCGGAGTGGAGTCTGTAGATGTAGCTGGTCTTTTATCTGTGGCGGGAGCCGTTTGGGTGAACGGTGGTCCCGGGATGTCTTGTTTCTCTGTTTTATGTGTCGCCACTGTGTTAGTGGCAGTAGTATACCAGTGATAGCAGGACCTTGAACCCAGAACCTTTTTGGACACACACATGATTTTAGTCGACCAATATTTTTTTCCAAACATCGAAGGGTCGTCGGAGTCTGTTCTTGTTTGATTGGACGAAGGCGTTAGCCCTTCGGGGTTTGGGTATAAAAACTTGTTTTCCAACTGTTTTTCTTAAAAGAACTAAATATCATTAAAAATGTGTATTTCTCAAAATAAGATGGCTTTTCAAAAAGGAACTACTTTTAGTCCTTACCCCGTGGGTTGAGTGAAAAATGGTTTTCAGTAATAAATGTCACATTTTTTCTTGTAAACTTCCCCACTCGAGAGGATTCGAGTGGTCTGGGTTCTAAGGGCTGCCTTTTTCTCTGGGTCGGGAACAACGAGGGGCTATGCCTAGAGCCTATTCTTGTTTGATTTGGGTTGTAGGTTCTAGTCTTTCGTGGTTCTCGGACCCTTCATTGTTGTTGCCTGTGGAGTATACTCAGCTAGGGAGTTTGCATGTCGAGTTGATGTTCTTTTCGGGGAGCCGTTGGGTCGACAGCGTTCCTAACTGTTCGAGTGTTTCCTGTTAGTGAGTTAGAGAGGTGATGTTAGTTACTGTCGATCTTGTTGATCGTGGATTTGGACTATAGCCTGCATGATCCATATTGAGCTCGACAGAGATGCGCAGATACTTTCCTCGGTGGGGTCGCGCCCCTCGAGTGCCACTCCGTAGCTAGGCCTGTTACTTTGCTATCGTGACTTGTCGACGCAGTCCCTCTGGCTGGGCCAGTTTTGGCAGTCACGGACACCCTACGTAAGTCCGGTCCCCCCTTGGGATGTAACGGTCGTAGGTGGGCGCAGGTTTGACTGGACCTTATGTGGCAGTCAGTATTGATTGGGTGATTATATTTGAGAGATAGTAGATGCATCATGTTTCCATCTGTTCCACTTCTTGAGCATTTTGATAGAGGCATAGTAGCTGTAGAGTTATTTTTCAGCTCCTTTCCTTTGAGTACTGCATTTGTTACTTTATGCCTTTAGTAGACTTAGTGGGCAGACCGTCGGGTTTGGTTGCGGTACCCACTGAGAACTACTGTGGGATGTAGTTCTCACACCCGATGTGGTGTATTTTTCCCCAGGGACCTACTTTCCTGTTGCTGATCGAGGCGAGGGAGTCGCGAGCTAGATCCCTACCTGTCTTTGGAGAGTAGCAGTAGCGGTACCCCTTCGTTGGAGATCTATTAGTACAGTCAACAGTTGGTTTATTTATTTTTACTTTTGAGAGACATTTGTATTGTGAGGATCTGACTTGTACTGAGAGCATGTACACTGATGTATTATTGGGTTTACCTCACTGTTTAGTTTTGGTTATTGTATTATGAGGATATTGTATTTGATCGTATTTGGGAGATGGATATTGTATCTTTATTTCCAGTGGTACAGTGATGGGATTTTAGTCTTTCAGTAGTTTACTTTTCAGCTCTGATATCTGTATTACTATAGTATCATTCTTTTTGCAGGTTAGACGCTTCGTCTATACGGGGTTTTCCGTATGGGCGGCAGATCTGTTGGCGGGCCCGGGTCGCAGTTTCGACCCCAGGGCGTGACAGATTAGAGTGGTATCAGAGCCTAGGTTGTAGGTCATTGTGGACTTAGAAACCCTAGGCTTGTGGTTGGACATTAGGATGACTACGTGAGAGTCGTGACTTTTAGCGAGAGTCCTGATTGTGTTTTATACCTCTCCCAAGAGACGGGATGAGTGATTGGCATGTTTATTCTCCTAAGCGATTATGTTGGCTGCAGACAACATAATGCTATGGAATGGATGACATGTCTTAGACTTTCGCTGGATTGGGTCGAATGGTTGTTATATCCTGATGTTTGTTATTGTGCAGTGGACTTCGATGCCCCTGAGACGACGTGTAGTGAAGAGGGCACATCCCGCATCTGATGAGTAACCCGAGCAGCGGGAGGCAGAGCTATCAAAGCAGAGCGAGACCCAGGAGTTATGGACCCAGATGGCACTGATGTCGGAGGCTGTCCGATGCCAGGAGGAGGCCATGGAACGTTCGATGCGCCTGTCGGAGCAGAGAGCACAGCCAATTGCAGTACCGCCTGAGTGTCCTCCAGCACTTTCTTCCCATGCAGTGGTATCTCCAGCTGTACCAGTGGCACCGATTGAGCGAGCAGCCCCCTCCGTGTCGACGAGTAGTGCCGAGGTACCGAGGTATGGTGGATAGCGGATAGTAGATGAGCTTTGGGACATCATCGGTCGATGGAGCCAGTCCCGGCAGTCTGATCCACCCCGATTTGCAGGATTGAGCTTGGAGCCGTGGGAGGCAGAGTTTTGGATCACAGCGATGGAGCGACTCTTTAAGACCCTTTTTATTGAGGAGCGATTTCAGGTTCTTTTGGCGACAAACTTGTTGGAGCACATTGCCGAGGCTTGGTGGCGCCGAGTGCAACTATCGGTCCGCCTGGGACCCAGCTGCTTACTTGGGCGGAGTTCTGCAGTATTCTTCTTGAAACTTTCTTCCCCGAGAGTGCCAGATAAAAGTTGGAAGATGATCTGAGGAACCTCCAATAGGGGGACCGTTCTGTACAAAAGTACATCATTGTAGTAACCGTAATTTTTTTTAAATCTAAAATCTAAGTTTAAATAATTTTCTGGATTATTTAAATGGCAAAAATAGAAAATTAGTAGTGTAAAGTAGCCCTAAAATACCGACTTTTGATCGGGGTCTGATCTCGAAAATCTGAGATCGCCATTGCGACCGTCTCGTCGAAACAAAAAAAATTGATATTCGCATGTCTTCGATCCAACGGTCGAATCTTTCGCAAAACAGCGAAGAAGAAACGGTCCCACAACTTAAGTTGTGAATAGTAACCTCTATTTTAAATGGCCTTTGACCACTAACGGCCGATTCATTATCTGAAACCCTGACATAGGGGCATGAGTAGTCAAACCTAGCTAATTTTGACGTTCTGAGCGCGATGGCACTGACGGATTTCGCGTTTGGCGACCCGGGTGCATCGAAGTGCGTTAATCAGACTATAATTTGTCGAATTAGATGGCCCGAGATTTCATATGAGCGCCAAATCAAACAAACAAATAGCCTACTTTGAAGGTCTCGACGAGCCGGACGTCGTGGCGAAGTCTGTTTCACGATTCGTCGAGCAGATTTTCTCGAAAAGCATGAAAAGTGCCGAAAAATCAATATTTTTCTATTAAACCTATATATCTTATGCACCAAACTTTACAAGTCTAATTCACCAGGGTGCTGAATGCATTTGTGACCTACATGAAGCTTTCTAGGGTTTAGGGTTTAGTGTGAACCAAGTTTGGGTTATTTCTTGCAAGGAATCTTGCATTAAATGAAATTTGTCTCTTGATCTCCTTGGACCAGAGCTCGAGGAGTCTGAGGGAATCCTAGACATCACCTAGATCCTCTGCACCACCCAGACCCAGCCCCGAATTCTGGACAAGCCAAGGAACACCACCCTTGAGTGTTAATCCGAGAGAGAAGGAAGAAGAAGAAGGTTGGAAGAAATTTCTTCCAACTCGAACCTGAGTGATTCTGTGGTGTTCTCTGGTGTCTGAGGGACCATCTTGAGTGATTGCTGAGGCTGCGCGAAGAAGAGGAAGTGAGAACCGGCTTCCTCCTTCTTCATCGATTCCGGCAAAGGTAAGGACACTAAACCACTGGTTGTTGCACCCTAGACCACTAGCAGTAGGTTAGTGAAGTTATTAGGATGCTCCCTGCACAAGCCCGAGCTCCCATGCATGTTGGTTAGCCGGCGGGGGATTAAGATGGCCGAAAACCTAACCTAGCTCCGCCTCGAGAGATCTCGGCAACCACTGAACAAAATCGAAAAATAAAATGAAGGGCTTGAACTGTAGGAGCCATAGGTTAATTCTGAAAAGTTTCAGCAAGTTTGGTTGAGTATTTACCTCGCGGATCAAAACCCTAGTTTTTCGGGTTTTGTATGTTGGCCGAGCTTCTTGCTCCGGCGCCGGCGCGCTTCCCCGCAGCCGGCCACTTGCTCAGACTTCTTCCTGAGAGTGAGGGGATTTCATTCATGCATTTGCATGTAGCCCATGCAGCCCTAGGGTGGCGCGGCCATGGATGACCCGAAATGAGGTCAAATCACGGCCGCCGGCGCTCCGGCCATTCCCGGCCGGGGAGGCATGGTCGGGAAGCTTACTGTGGTCCTTTAGAAACTTTCCATCCATGTTGGAGAGCCTCATATTGCCTCTGTAAGAATTCACCATTAGAGGTGAAAAGCTCAAACCGAGCTCTTCTCCGCCGCCGTCGCCGCCGTGTCCTGTTGCGGGGCACGGGTCCAGGTGAACTTGATATGGGATTTAGCATCCATTAGGCCAAGTTATTTGGTCCCAGATGCTTTGGCTTACTGGTCACAAATTTCAAAGCTTGGGACTTCATCTTCTTCCTCGAGCCCGACCAACCAATGCATCCGAGATGACCCAAACTTGCTGGGATCATTGCCTGGGTCCTAATAAACATTTCCCTCCAAGTTTTAAAGATTTTGGTTCAGTAATTGCAGAGAATGAACTCTGGGATGGGATCGTGTGTGTTGAGTGGATTAGTACACACCATGTGTTTGTTATAATGCCACAGTGAAAATTTATTTGGATTTAGGCTTCGATGTAAATATGAAACTGGCTTAATTTCATCCCCTGAGCTTGATGCTCACTTCAGATCAAACAACATCTGTGTGGACAGAGGTTTGAAGCTTTGTGCTTAATGTTAGTGAGCAAGGATGGTGGATCTTTTGATCCAGCCATTTCTATGCTGCACTTGGGCAAGCACAGTGATTCTTGAGGTATTTTAAGCATGTGGTTCATGCAGAATTGGTTCTGGTTAAGTAGAAGTTGAGTTCTAATGTAATCAAGCTCTAGAAGAAATATTTGGCAAAAGTCCTGTTTTTGGACTGTTTGAAAAACTGTAACAGTGAGCTCCTGGCTAATTTGGGGTCACTGGACGCGATGCTCGTGTTAGATTTAGGTTTCGATGATCCGGAGAAACAAAAATGCAAAATGACTATGTTAGAGGAGTGTTTTATGGCCCGAAGTTTTCCTCGGGTTGCGTGCTGCCACAAATGTGTGAGCACGATGTTCAGCAAGATAAATGTCACCTGCTGGAAGTGACGGTTCGTTAAAATGAATCTTCAGTTGAAAGAACGAGCGAAAACAGTGCTAAAAAGATTATGTTAGTCTAAGTGTGATTGTCAAACACTGAGGTTAAGTAATTAAAAGGGTTAAGTTGACTTGAAATAAGTTAGAGTTAAAATCGATCCCTGATCAATATGTTTGATTCAGGTCTGTCCAGTTTGCATCTGGTTCTGAGCGTACAGTCGATTCAGTCTAGTCGCCTGCGATTTGACAGGTGGGTTTATCTTCGGTCCGGGCTTTATCATTTCGGCTCTCTGTGTACGGTATTGGTTGGACTCCTGTTTTTGGTAGCTTAACTATTACTTTGAGCCTGCCTTCCTTTTGATTCAGTTTATACTGCTTCATGCCTGAGTTATAACTTTTATCAGTTATATGTTGCTTTACATAGTGCTTCCAGTATTCATATCATTATTCTGGACATTGCCATGCCTGATTGGTCATTTGCTAGGTTATATACCTGATTATCAGTACTTCCTGATTATATCTGATCCATGATATTTAGTTGCTGCTTATTCTTGCATATGAGTTGAGACTCAGTTGATTCTGATATTGCATCCCAGTGGGGATTTTCTCGGCGTGTTGCCGATTACCCGGTCAGTGGACCGAGAGCTTGAGCATTTGCATTATGATTGAGCCTGCTTTCCTGTTGATCAAATATTACACTGCTGAACACATAATTTTAATCAACTAAATGTTTTACTGAACGTCGTAGGGTCGCCTGAGTCTGTTCTTGTTTGATAGGACAAAGGCATTGCTCTTCGAAGTTTGGGCCTAAACCTATTTTCAAAATAGTTTCCGCAAAAAAAAATATGTGTTTGGTTTTGTATGTTTGGTTGGTCTGCATGATTGAGTTGAGATTTGCTGTTGACCTTATGATTTGAGATTTGCTTTTGATCTTGCATATGAGTTGAGATTGAGTTGATTAGTTGCTGATTATTCCTGCATGAGAGTTGAGATTCAGTTGATTTTGTTATTGCATCCCAGTGGGGATTTCCCGGCTTGTTGCCGATTGCCCGGTCAGTGGACCGTGAGTTTGAGCATTTGCATTTGATCGCCCGCACCGTTGTACTTCACGAACATTGCCGGGGTCGCGCCCCGTGGATATTGTTCTTTACCGGTAAAGTGGTTAGCTGTGGCAACCCGTGACCCTTTGTGGAGGGAAATGTCAACCTGCTGGTGCCAAATGGGCAAATTCGCCTGAGGTTCTGTGAGACCAATAGTGGCATCGCCTGCGGTTCTGTGAGACCAATAGTGGCATCGCCTGAGGTTCTGTGAGACCAATAGTGGCATCGCCTGAGGTTCTGTGAGACCGATAGTGGCATTAGATTGGGTTACTTTACTATTTCATTTATTTGATGCATATGTTGCTTTTAGTCTGCTTTTGTCTTATCTCATGATTCCTGATTTCGGTTTGAAGATATTCATTTGTTTGATACCTGCCTATTCAATTATTCAGCATGCTTGGTTCATTATATTCCTGTCAAGGTTATACATATTCCTGTTGGTTATTCATTCGCTTCATAAATGCTTACCTAATGTGATCTTTACTATCCGCTAGTATTGTATACCAGTAGGTACGATCTGCTATTTCTCGGCTCGTCGTGCCCACTGGGATACACTCCGGTGTGTCTCACACCCTCGGGTGACTGTTTTTCAGGTCGAGCGGGTGATGGGATGTCGGGACGAGTTGGCGAGGTATCGATATAGAGGTTGACCCTGGACAGCCGAAAAGTTATGTAATAAATGTTTAAGAAAAAGGAATTTGTATTTCAGTTGTAAAGTTTACTTGTATTATTATTATTTTTGTAGTACGTAGTTAGTACTCTGATGTTTGTTGCCAAGCTAGCCGTGCATATATAGAAAAGGCTCAATTCCATAGGGGATTGAGACTCTTCTATATATGTGGCGGTCTGTCATTGCCCTGGATGATTTGCAACTCTGATTAAAAAAGAAAAAGAAAAAAAAAATTTATACACTGGTTTTTGAATTCGAGGCGTGACAATCATGGATTTCAACTGGCTATTGGACTGTGTACTACACGCGGCCAGGGACGAGGCGCATTGGATTTGCTTGTTTGAGCGGGGTTTGCGCCGAGATATCTATCAGTTTGTTCGTTCACACAGACTGTAGACTTTTGACACCTCGATGGAGCAGGCCCTTATGTGGAATGAGGGAATGTGATTTTGACTGAGTGAAATACAGCCCCGGTGGGAGTTTGGGCGTGAAGCGCCCAGCGCCTGATGACAGAGGACAGACGAGTAGGCAGGAGCCTCCAAGACCTCCACGATTCCATCCTCAGGATCGTGGGTTTTAGAGGCGCCAGAGATCGGCAGCAGCCGCAGTACCATCAGTTTCAGCAGCGGTATCAGTATCAGCGGCGGCGGTAGCATAGATGTGTTTCTACGGAGGGCCCCATTCGTTGCCCCAGTGTGAGCAGAGGCAGATGCCATGCTTCCTATGTGGATAGTCTCGATATTTTTCGATAGACTGGACTTTGACATCGAGGCAGACTAAGCGACGACCACCTACATCGAGCGGATGAGTCTGTGCCGCCCGGTTGGAGGGCACTACGGCAGTGGACCGGGTTGTCGCAGGCATAATTTCATCACAGCAGTCTGAGTTAGAGTATTTTTTGCTTTCCTGCATGGACTAGAGGTAGAGTTGTTACCACGTGCACTAGAGGTACAGGTTCTCGTTGGTGTTGTGCACTTGGAGGAGGCTTGTGGATCATGTCCAGTGCAGTGAGACCGCGGATTATACCGGCAGGTGTGACGGTTTGGTGACAGCTTCAAGACTCTGATAGAGCACACGGGATGAATCGGTTGGCGCGATATCATGCAACGACTGATTGTGGATTGAGAACAGTGACCCTTCCGCGAGTTGGACAGAAGGAGTTTATTTTCACCAGCTGCCAAGGTACCCTTCCTGCAGCGATGGCTTCAGCGGCAATGGACAGACGCCACCACTTGAGCGTAGGTGACGATTAGGACCAGAGGTTGTGTTCCTAGGGGTCACGATTAGATCGTAGCTTTCGTATTTGTAGCCACAGCAGGAACGGCTTCAACACTTCACTCCCTTTTTATCGTCTTTATGCTAAAACTTACGAACGGGACGAAAACTTCGAAAGGCTACTCCAGAAATGGAGACAGTGCCCAAACATGTTCTTGTTTGATTGGGGCGAAGGCACTGGTCTTTCGGAATTTTCGAACTTTTCGTTAATTTCAGCTGTTTTCTAAATAGAGAGTTGTGGTTGACGACTTTCTTGCTGGTGGGGCCTTTACCTTTCTTGTTTGGTTGTGTTGGCAAACTTCGAGTAGATTTGGACGAGTTAGTACCGTGGGTTTGCTTTTTGAGGTTGTTGCTTGTCCCCGCAATTTGTTGGAAGTCCTCGTGTTCTACATCCCAGCTCTGTGATAGACTCACTCCACTTAATGTTTTGGATCCCTCGCCCGTGATTGACTCACTCCACTTAAGATCCGTGAGTGTTTGGAGTACGAGGGACGCCCGTTGCGAATCCTGTCTCGTGAGATGAGAGGATTGCGCAACAGGGCCATGCCGTACTTATCATTGTTGAGGAGCAATCACGGGGAGTGAGTGGCGATTGGGGAGCTGGAATCGGTATTGATGGATACCCACCATTCTGTTTGAGACTCCCGTTGAGGTTTGTTAGTTTCGAGGACGGAACTTTCTTTTAGTGGGGGAGGATGTGATGACCCGGATCTCCGCAGAGCTTTTGCAGTATAAATTGTGGCTTCTGGAGGCCTATGATGTGTGTTGGAGTTGGTTGCGCGCAAATCAGACTTCAGATTTGAACCCAGCGCGGAATTTGGATAAAGAATACCTGTCCGGATGCCTTCGATAAATTTTAGAAGTGGATTTTGGCAAAATGGACATCGGATTTGGATTCAGCGCGCGAAAACGATGAATATGGACTACTTACTTGTATTTTTCGGAGCCCGGATGCTAGAACACGAATTTCGAGGCGATTGTTACTGTTGCGGCGGCCGGGGGGCAGCGCCGGCGGCGATGGGCAGTGGCGGAGCGCGGCGGCGAGTGCGCGGGCAGGCGCGTGCGCGGCGGCGGGCAGCGCGGTCCACAGATTTTGGCGTGCACCGGGAGCAACCAACGGGAGCGACTGCCATGCGGCAGGCGTTAATTCGCGGGTCAACGCACGCGCGACAGCGCGTGGACCGCGCCGGGCGCGGCGCACGGTGGACCCCACCGGGCCACGTGTCGCCCGCTCATTGGCGGGCGCAGTGACCCGGGCGGCCCGCCGTGAACCGCGGCCCACGGTTCCTGCCGTAGACCGCGTCGCCACGCGGAGCGCCGCGATTGGCGGGCGTGCATGCACCGGGCGCGCGGGGCGCGGATGGGCGACATGGCGCCTTCACGGTGTTTCGAGCGCACACAGTGTTGGGCCCGCCCGAAATCTGCGGGAGCCCGGAAATTGGGCTCAAAAGCCCAATACTTGGATTTTTCGGACTTTTTGGGTGAGGCCTATAAATAGGCCTTTTTCTTTGGGCTTTTTCTCCTTTTTCCCGAGCTCCTCAGCCTCTGAGCCCTAAAGTGAACTTGATCTTCATCCTGTGCTGGATCTTGTGAAGGATGCTCGGAATTTTTGGAGGCCGCGACATCGAGGACTTCGGCATCATAGCGCAGAGCGACGTTATTTCATCGGAGGCCCGTTATCGTTGCATTTCAGTCCGCGAGGTCCACAGAGCCACTCCGATAGTATTTTTGGACAATTTATGTGGCGTCTGATTCACGAGAGGTAGACCTTCAATTTTTGTGTTGATCATCTTGCTTCATTCTAAACTATTGGCACGATTTACGAGGCATCTCTAAGCCCCTATTTTGCTGGTAGTTCTTCTGGACAGCAGAGCATTCTCGGATTTTTATCTCTGCACTCGAGTATCGGAATTCAACGTTTGAGGACTCGATTGATATCTACACATCGCGAGGATCACCGTCATATTTTTACTGGAATTTTTAGAATTTACCTCGAAGGTGATAATAATGCTTCTTTGGGACTGAAATTTCAGCAAAACTGTACACTTGGAATTTTGTATTGTTTGTAATGTTTAGGCTATATCTTTGTACTTAGGAGGAGTTTTTGGGTGTTTTTAGGCCTGTTGGAATCGTGGGAATCTGAGGATTTATCCCCGTGCAGTTTCAGCTTATTTGGATCTTGGTTTAACGCGCGCTTCAGGTGGGTTGCTTCGCCTCCAAAATCAATGGACTATCTACTAATTCTATTATATAAGGAACATGCATGTTATGAGATGGATTAGAATGCATGTTAGAGAGAGAGAGATGTCATCTTCCTGTGTTTTTATTGATATCCTGTTGGTTATTGTTCCCTGATCCTGCTTTAGTTAAACTAATTGCTATTATTGGAACTTGACCTAGCACCCTGTCATATGTTGCATGTGTAACCAGACTAGTAGAAAACTCTCACTTGGGCTAGGTTTATTTATTCTTTAGACGTTCACACGTTATACTCTATTCCTGGACTTAGGGTTTCTCCTCGCCCGGGTAGTGGGCCGAGTGGTCGGAATTTATTGTTAGTGTGGGATGCATGTTACACTCGTGCTTGGGAGCAGAGTGGAGTTTGTAGATGTAGCTGGTCTTTTATCTGTGGCGGGAGCCGTTTGGGTGAACGGTGGTCCCGGGATGTCTTGTTTCTCTGTTTTATGTGTCGCGACTGTGTTAGTGGCAGTAGTTACCAGTGATAGCAGGACCTTGAACCCAGAACCTTTTTGGACACACACATGATTTTAGTCGACCAATATTTTCTTCCAAACATCGAAGGGTCGCCGGAGTCTGTTCTTGTTTGATTGGACGAAGGCATTAGCCCTTCGGGATTTGGGTATAAAAACTTGTTTTCCAACTGTTTTTCTTAAAAGAACTAAATATCATTAAAAATGTGTATTTCTCAAAACAAGATGGCTTTTCAAAAAGGAACTACTTTTAGTCCTCACCCCGCGTGGGTTGAGTGAAAAATGATTTTCAGTAATAAATGTCACATTTTTTCTTGTAAACTTCCCCACTCGAGAGGATTCGAGTGGTCTGGGTTCTAAGGGCTGCCTTTTTCTCTGGGTCGGGAACAACAAGGGGCTATGCCTAGAGCCTGTTCTTGTTTGATTTGGGTTGTAGGTTCTAGTCGTTCGGGGTTCTCGGATCCTTCATTGTTGTTGGCGGTGGAGTATACTCAGCTAGGGAGTTTGCATGTCGAGTTGATGTTCTTTTCGGGGAGCCGTTGGGTCGACGGCGGTCCTGACTGTTCGAGTGTTTCCTGTTAGTGAGTTAGAGAGGTGATGTTAGTTACTGTCGATCTTGTTGATCGTGGATTTGGACTATAACCTGCATGAGCCATATTGAGCTCGACAGATATGCGCAGATACTTTACTCGGTGGGGTCGCGCCCCTCGAGTGCCACTCCGGAGCTAGGCCTGTTACTTTGCTATCGCGACTTGTCGACGCAGTCCCTCTAGCTGGGCCAGTTTTGGCAGTCACGGACACCCTACGTAAGTCCGGTCCCCCCCCTGGGATGTAACGACCGTAGGTGGGCGCAGGTTTGACTGGACCTTATGTGGCAGTCAGTATTGATTGGGTGATTATATTTGAGAGATAGTAGATGCATCATGTTTCCATCTGTTTCACTTCTTGAGCATTTAGATAGAGGCATAGTAGCTGTAGAATTATTTTCCAGCTCCTTTCCTTTGAGTACTGCATTCGTTATTTTATGCCTCTAGTAGACTTAGTGGGCAGACCGTCGGGTTTGGTTGCGGTACCCACTGAGAACTACTGTGGGATGTAGTTCTCACACCTGCTGTGGTGTATTTTTTCCTAGGGACCCACTTTCCTGTTGTTGACCGAGGCGAGGGAGTCGCGAGCTAGATCCCTACCTGTCTCTGGAGAGTAGCACTAGCGGTACCCCTTCATTGGAGATCTATTAGTACAGTCAATAGTTGGTTTATTTGTTTTTACTTTTGAGAGACATTTGTATTGTGAGGATCTGACTTATACTGAGAGCCTGTACACTGATGTATTATTGGGTTTACCTCCATGTTTAGTTTTGGTTATTGTATTATGAGGATATTGTATTTGATCGTATTTGGGAGATGGATATTATATCTTTATTTCCAGTGGTACAGTGATGGGATTTTAGTCTTTCAGTAGTTTACTTTTCAGCTATGATATCTGTATTACTATAGTATCATTCTTTTTGCAGGTTAGACGCTTCGTCTATACGGGGTTTTCCGTATGGGCGGCGGATCTGTTGGCGGGCCCGGGTCGCAGTTTCGACCCCGGGGCGTGACAGCCAAGACAGTAGAAGATCCACATCGGGCTATGTTTATCTTTTAGCTGGAGGAGCTATTTCCTGGAAAAGTGCTAAGCCGACACTTATAGCTTCTTCCACTTTGGCGGCTGAGTTCATAGCCTGTTATGAGGCATCCAATCATGAGATATGGCTGCGAAACTTTGTCACTAGGCTGTGAATTTTGAATGGCATTCAGAGGCCATTAAAGATATTCTGTGACAATAAATCGGCTGTACTGTATTCCAATAACAACAGGAGCTCATCAAAGTCAAAGCACATAGACATTAAGTTTCTTGCTGTTAAAGAGAGAGTTCAGAATGGTTATGTGTGTATAGAACAGATTGGAACAAACTCTATGGTTGCGGATCCGCTCACCAAAGGTTTACCGCTCAAAGTGTTTTATGAGCATACTGCTCATATGGGTGTTAAATTGTTTGATGATGTGCAGTTTTAGTGAGAGTTTGTATTTTGATGTTCTTTAATTTCAGGCACACTTTGTGTTCATTTTCTGCAGAATAAAGTATATAGTTTATTTCATATTCTAAATGTGTTTTGTCTGTTATGACTTAATATGATCTCATTCAAGAATAAATTAGGACCAGTTGGAAATAGGCATGTTAAGATCACATTGCATGTAATTTTCATGCTACACATCCATACTCTATCTATGTCATTGAATATGTTGGTATGGTGACCATTGATAGGTCGAGTTATGAATTTGTATAACAAAGACCGCTTTGATCTCATACTAATGTAGTAGATGGATCAGATTGTAATTAAGGAGATATTTTAGGAAAAGATAGCTATTTTGGTGCGCACATATCATAATATAATTGTTTCAAGATATAATATGTAGCCCAAGTGGGAGATTGTTGGATTTAATTTTTTCTATATATGGGCTAACATATAAATTTACAATTATATTATGGGCTATCTAATTTAATAGGATCATTAAGTGATTTAATATGGGCTCTGAAAACATCTATTGGGTATGGGCTATTAATGTGTAGGAATCCAATACAAGTCTAATTAGGGTTTATGGGACCCTAATTAAACGTAGTATATAAGGAAAATAATAGGGTTGTGGTCCCGAGTCGGATTCCTGCCGTCATTTGCCCTGCCCCATCAGAGCAAAATTAATTAGACAACGAATCTAGACTTGGAAGCACTCAATCCAGGCGATTTTATTGTCGGTGTTTGAGAAACGATAAAATCTGAGAACGTGTTTCATCAAGCATGGATTCCGGTAAGTGTTTATAATGTTTTCAAATAGATGAACGATTATCTAATAATTTACATGTATTTCTAGGGTTATTTCGCATTAATTTGCATACGGATCTAACATAAACGTCGTAGGTGGGACCCGGGGACTGATGTGTCCTCAACTAAACGACGCCAAAGTCGTTCGAATCATTTTGTGGATCAGGGAGTCGATCGGTGCAACGGTCCGGGAACCGATTAACAGTTTCGGGTATTTGGAACAAAGGGATTTTGGGCGAAGTGGTTGGGACCACTAATTCGTCGGTTATTGCCTTCGACTAAGTATGTATCATTTTGGATCTTGTTTAGGTCCGGGCATTTACTAGGCATCGTCTGGTGAGCTGCAGGATCGGTAGGTCATCGGTTGAGGTTGGTATTCCGATTCGAAGTGAATAATGTTGTCGAGCTGGTTAACTCGACTCCTCTCTTCTTCTGCTTTCTCTGTTTTTACCAAGTAGACTATTTTACTCTTATTACGGTCATTGTGATACTCCTAGTAACCTTCAATTGAGATCTTTGCCATATGTGTCGACTAAACACGGCTATTGTGCGCTTAACTACTCCTTGGAACTAGTGTAAGCGGAATAGTGGACGGTGACAGCGGTGTAGATTTACTTGACGGGTTGTCATAGGACAGGGACATTCGGGACATCTTGGAGGTTTAGATGTAGAATCCTTTGGACTTCCTGTTTGATTTTTGGGTCGGTGTATTGGCGTATCGCCATGCAACTGATGTCACGGTTTTGATCGGATCTACTATGATTATCATGCTTATGGCGCTTGACACGCACACTAGCGGTTTGCCCACTGCATCAGTGTACTTTCCGTAGAGGTGATCTGATTGACCCGTGATCCCTATGCGGCTGCTATTGCGTAGGGGCCCCATTGCGGCTATTGCGGCTGGGGTTTGATTTGCATCGGTATATTGAGCAAGTTGGTGACGGTGTCTGAGGTCTGCGGACCAACATGGCGGTTGTGATTGGGTACACTATAGATTTAGGTATTTACTAGATATTCATATATAATAGCGGTTCATTCTACATTTTTACTGTTTGTTATTGTATTTCTTGCTACTATGGTTTTCAACATTCAGTTCTTGTTACTTACTATCGTACCTTATCGTATATTCTATCGCGTTGCTCAGTGAGTACGACTTGTCCTCGTCGGCGTGTTATACTCACTGAGAAACGCGATTCAGTTGTGTATTTCTCATCCCACTATTTTTACAGAACCGAGTAGGATAAGGGGACGGGACGAGTGTGAGGACGTCGTGTAGTGAGCTCTACCCCGTCGCCTTTGGTTATTTCTTACCCTTGCTTCAGTTTTTCCTATTTGGTTGTCGAACTATGTGCATGTGATTTCTGGTGAGAAATAATGTTGATGTTGGATTGATTTATGGTTATTAAATAATTTTTGGATACCTGTGGATTTATGTTGCGTCGGACGAAGGATTTCAAAAAAAAAAAAAGTTTGCGAAAATGGCTTTTAAAACTATTGTGTCGTGTGGACGCAGATTTTCAAAACCTTGAATTTATCCTTTCAAAAGCTTAAATGCGTTGAAGGTGTGCGCGGTTTTCAAATGTTTAGTTTCCACATTTTAATCTCGATCTCCTGTAAAATGAATGGTTGTGGTTAATAAAATTGTATTATAAATGGTTCACACCGTGCTTATACAGGAGGGACTCTGTTCGTTTGTAAAAAGATATTTTATATATGTGGCGGGTCTATGCACGTGCCAATATTTGATAATTAATATTATAAAAAAAATAAAATATAATATATACAATATAAATTAAATATTTAAATAATTTATTGTACTGCAAAAATTTATTTTCGATACATACTTTAGAATTAATTTACGATAAATAGTGCACTCAATATTTTTATTAGACATGTGACAATCTCCCATTGGTTCATAATGACAAGTCAAGAGAAATATTTTTGCTTGCACTCGGTGCATACCAATACTCCATACACTATATAAAATATTAAATTATAAATTAAATATTTGATAATTAATATTATAAAATAAAATAAAATATATATAATATAAAATATTTAAATAATTTATTGTATTATAAAAATTTATTTTTGATATATATTTTAAAATCGGTTTACGATAAAATAAGTGCACTCAATATTTTTATTAGACACCTGACAATCTCTCATGGGTTCATAATGGGAAGTCAAAAAAATATTTTTGCTTGCACCCGGTCGGTGCATATCAATATTCCATACACTACATTGAATATTAGATTATACTGTAAAAATTTATTTTTGATATATATTTTAGAATCAGTTTACCATAAAATTTGGTGCACTCAATATTTTTATTCGACACGTGGCAATCTCTCATTGGTTTATAATGGCAAGTCAAGAAAAATATTTTTTTTTGCATCCCGGCGGTGCATACCAGTACTCCATACACTGCATAGAATATTAGATTATGTATATATAAAATATTTAAATAATTTATTGTACTGTAAAAATTTATTTTTGATACATAAAATGCACTCAATATTTTTATTAGACATGTGGCAATCTCCCATTGATTCATCAAGTCAAGAGAAATATTTTTGCTTGCACTTGATGCATACTAATACTCCATACACTATATAGAAATTATATTATTAATTAAATATTTGATAATTAATATTATAAAATAAAATATATATAATATAAAATATTTAAATAATTTATTGTATTATAAAATTTTATTTTTGATACATATTTTAAAAGGATAATTGCCTGTGTACCCCTGAAATATAAAGAAATATCTGATTTATCCCTCTTATTTTTTTCTTTCCAATATACCCTTCATACGTTCCACCGTTATTAAAAATACCCCTACCGTTTCCCTTTGTTAAGTTAACTAGGGTTAAACTAGAGTTAAATAATAATCGGAGTTGAAAACTATCAGATATACCTATTTTGCCCGGGTTTAGGGTTTAGGGTTTAGGGTTTATGATTTTTTAGGGTTTTAGGGTTTAGGGTTTAGGGTTTTTTAGGGTTCTAGGGTTTAGGGTTTAGGGTTCTAGGGTTTAGGGTTTAGGGTTTTTTAGGGTTTTAGGTTTTAGGGTTTAGGGTTAGGTTTTAGGGTATATTTGAAAGGGTAAAATAGTAATTACACACAGATAACGGCAGTTTCAAACGGTACACTAACAGAGTTTAACTTCAGGGGTATTTTGGAAAGAAGTTGGAACGTAAGAAGGGTAGTTTTAATATTAGCCTTCTAAGAGGGGTAAATCTGAAAACAGAAAATTTTTTAGGAATATGTAGAAAATTGCTCCTATTTTAAAATCGGGTTACTCAATATTTTTATTAGACATGCAATCATCTCTCATTGGTTCATAATGGCATGTCAAGAAAAATATTTTTCCTTGAACCCGGCCGGTGCATGCTAATACTCCACTTTCATTTATTTTATTTTTTTGATGTGATGAAAAATATGATTTTGTTTCAGATTTTTTTTTTTTCTTTTTTTAACCATCGACCAAGTAAAAAAATGCTAAGCCGCAAACATGAAACCCTGGGGTGGGGTGAATTCCATTCGTCCCATCGATGGGACGAGTGGAGGAGTACCCACCTCAGGATGAGGTGGGTGTAGGATCTACAGCCCATTTGGGGTGTAGAGGTAGCACTTCTCATACATTTTACTCTATGGGCACAAAAATAAATAAATAAATGGAAAATGCTACTTGTACACCCGTACGGGGTGTACATCTCACACCCCCACCCATCTAAGGGTGGAGGTGTGATGAGTGGTCACTTGATGTGACCCGTAAAAAATATCGACACCATTAAAAGAGTGGAGGTGTAGGATGTACACCCCTTCGGGGTGTAATGTAGCATTACTCTAAATAAATATATAAATAAATGTGATTTCTCAATATTATCTTAACAGCACAACATAGTTATCCTCTTCGCAATCCAAGCAAAATCCTTAATTCATTTTTCGCTGTCTTTCTTTTTCTTCTGCTTTTGTGGCCCCGACGCGCACAGCTGCCGAGTCATCGACTCATCGTTTCCAAAATTAGGATCGGTTGCCGAAACTGGAGGCGCCCTTTCCATAGCCAACATTAATTAATTCCTTATCCCCCTCTCCAAAACAAATAATAATTATTATACAGGTCGCCAAAAGAAAACAATTAAAAGTGCGGGCTCTCAGTCCAACAGCTACAAAGCTATTCAGAAATAAACACCTCAACTTTATTTATTTTACTATTTATATTTTTAGTTTTTCAGGTTTTGAAATGGATAATCTTAGTCATTGAATTTATCAGTGATTTTATCTAATTTAAGAGCTTCATTGTATATTCAAATATTATATTTGAATTAGTAAATATAGATAGTGTTTGACTATTGAAACTATGCTCAAATTATATGCATTTTTAGCTGCAGCAGCCAGCAGTTGACACAAAATGAAAACACCCATTTTAAAAAATTTAAAAACAAAAAACAAAAACATAAAACATAAAACTACCAATTTTTTTTTTTTTTTTGACAAAAGGTAGTACGGTATCTATTTCATTTACTTAGTAATTTTTGTGATGATCCGGATCTCCGCGGAGGTTATGCGGCGTGATCAGCGACTTCCGGAGGCCTATGTTGTGTGGTGGAGGTGGTTACGCTCAAATTGGATCTCAGGAATGGACCCGGCGCGAAATTTGGATCAAGTTTGCCTATCCGGATGCCGTCTCATTTCTTCAGATCATCTTCCAGCTTTTTCTTCATACTCGTGGAAAAGTACGTATCCAGAATCATCCTCTTGAACTCTGACCAGGGTAGCTGTCGAGTGATCTGGAACTCCAGAGGCTCCACCCGACGCCACCATGCATCAGCGTCCCCGTCTAAGCAGTGTACAGCCATATGTACCCTGTACTTCTGGTCAATGAAAAAGTCCCGAAATAACTTCTCCATTGACGAAAGCCAAGTCCCGATCTCCCACGGCTGGGTATTCCGCCCTGAAAACCTGGGCGGTCCCCGCTTACAGAAGTGAGTAAGTTTGTCAGCAATCTCCTGCTCTTCCGCAGGAGTCAAAGGCCGGATTGCTCCCTGAGCAACAGGGGATGCCGTGGTCACCGGTCCAACTGGGGAAGCCACAGCAGGGGAGGGTGGTACGGGAGAACTCTCAGGGGGTGCAACAACAGGCTGCGCCCTCTGTTCTAACATCTGCGTCAGCCGACCCATAGCCTCCTCCTGACGCTGCATGGCCTCTGCCATCTGGGCCATCTGAGCCTGAAGCTCCTGCACCTCACTCTGCTGGCCCTGCTCGGACTCCTCCGGCTCGGGCTCAGGGGATTCAGGCTGAGAACGCGTCAACATTCTACGTCGCGGAGGCATCCTATCACAAGAAACCACACTCAGTATCATATCCCCACACGACCCAATCTAGCGAAAGTCAAAGACATCCCCATATTTCTGTGACTTTATGTTGTCTGCAGCCAACATAACGGTTCACCAGAAATTAGGCATGTCGATCTCTCTTCTCTCACTGGAAGAGTCAAACAATAAATCAACGACTTTCGCAAATATCACGTCTCTCGTACCCTATCATCCTAGGGTCTGCCAAAAGCCTAGGGTTTTCTAAGTCCCAACTGACCTATCCCTAAGCTCTGATACCAACTTAATCTGTCACGACCCGGAACCCGGGCTTGCCAACAGATCCGCCGTGCACACGGGATTTCCCGAGTACACGAAGCGCTGGTAACCTGCTCCGATATAATATGAACAATAAAAGAGCATAATGCAGAGCTGAAGTCGAAGAACCACATAGTATCTCATACTGGAACTAAAAATAAACTGTAATATGTACAATAATCTCCCAGCTCACCAAAATAATACAACCAGCCGACGAAAGCCAGACTCAAAATAAAAGGAGAATGTCACAGTCTGAGTGAAGGGTACAACGTCTATCTACAGCTCTCAGTCTCCCAGGAGATCTATCTACTCAGCGATCCCCTTACCTTTATCAGCCGCTGATAGCCTAGCAGCTCCCGCAGACGACTCTGCAAAATAAAGAAGAAGATAGAGAAAAACAGTAATGGGGGTGAGAACTACCAGATAAACCAGTAGCCTCCCCTAGTGGGCAAAACCTCAACTCTGACGCACCCACTAGGACTACTAGAGGCCCGAAAGGAAAAAGTGGTAAAGCTGTAAGCAGAACTGCTGAATAAAGGGAAACCACCACTAGCATGCCTCTAAATGCAGTGCCAAAAGGAATGACTGTATGTATGCATCAGTATCTAACATGCCTGCCTGAATAAACCCAATCTTATGCCACCAGTAAAACTGGTACTGCCTGCTGCGCCTTGCCTGCCCAAATCGGGTATGCTGGCCAATGCATAACACCGATAGGGAATGAGAGTCTCAAGGACTCAAGCCTGCCTGTAACACACTCCGGAGTGGCACTCGAGGGGAGCGACCCACACGAGTAAAAGTATCTCAGTAATAAGTATCATAAGTGTCGTAAACAGCAGGACTGGATCATGACTATGATCAAAGTGGAAAAAGCCATCCACTAAGAAACCCTGATATGATGCCATAGTACTCAATAAGTGGGAAAAACCGTCCACTAAAGAAAAGCCCGATCCCCTGCTGATGCCAAAAATAAACCAGACTCAACCCCATTCTGATGCAAGGATAAACATCTGGCCGACCGCCTACAGTCCGCGGTCACCGCAACACCCCACAAGTTTATAATCTAACATAACCTTGGCTATACTATTCCAAACCCCTGCTCATATTCGAGCGACAAGCAACTGAAAGCAAAAGAGAGCAATAAAACATGTCAAGTCTTAATATGATAGTGTAGCAATAAATAGTGGCCCTACCTGATGTCCGGGCATGCATGCAACTGTCTTTATTTTAAAAAGTTGTAAAATAGTGTCAAAGATTTAAAAAGTCATTTGCATACGAGATTATAGCCTTTGTCTCAATCACAGTGTCCCAATATAAGTCATCATATCATCTGTGGAATTATATTAAATTTTAGGAGAGTTTGTCCCAGCGGTTCTCATCAATTGTCCTGTTAGTAGTCCTGTTAGTAGTCCTGTTAGTAGTCCTGTTAGTAGTCCTGTTAGTAGTCCTGTTAGTAGTCCCAATAGTTCTCATCAATTTAGTTTGTCCCAATTGTTCTCCTCAATTGTCATATTAGTTTGTCCCAATTGTTCTCATCAATTGTCATATTAAATTTTAGGGGAGTTCCAGTAATCCCAGTGAGCTTGTCAAAAATGAGGTAAGCAACAACCGCCCACTTCGAACAGCTCAAATTACACCTCAGGTAGTCTCCTGGTTGTCCACAGTCTCCTAGAACTGCTGTCTGCCGAAAACGGTGCCCTACAGCAACACACATTGCACAGGGTGTAACTATAGTATTCATAAAAATACAGCTTTTGCTGTTTTTCAAATAGCACGAAAAGAGAGGAGTTTTTCACCTCTGTATAGTGCTCAGAAAAATCCAGAAAAATTACGGTTGCGTTCCTCGCGAAGAGTAGATCAAAATCGACTCTTTAAACGCCTCGATCTGATGCTCCTACGCCAAGATAAAAATCGGAGAAGTTGACACTGTCCAGAAATTTCCACAGCAAAAAGGGGGGTCAAAGAGACCTCGGGAAACGTGCCAAAAGTACGAAATGGAGCAAAGTGATCAACACGGAAATCGAAGCCTTACCTCTTAGGAACGCGCTGTCGCAAAAATCGTCCAAAAATTCCTCCTGGTTAGCCCACAGGGAATTTTCGACGGAACTGCGACGGGAAATGGGCCGAAAAAGAAAACCGTCGCAGTGCGCCGCGTCGCAGATAACTCACTAACTGTAACTCCAAAAATTCTAAAATTCTGAGGAGAGAGAGAGGAGAGAGAGAGGAAGAATTTTCGTAGAGGGCACTTTCTCTGGTTCTCTCTCTAAAGGCTCGAAAACCGAGGTGGGAAATGAGGAGGGGTGGGGGCTGCTATTTATAATGGGCTGAGGCTCCACACCAGATCCCGGCAGAACAGCAAACACCGGAATGGACCATCCAGGACGCGCCACGTGTTGACAAAACAGGAAACAGCCTTGTGCAATGCCACTCAGAAGACGCCACGTGTCCACGTGGAGCACGGGCCCGGTCCCCGCGCCGGGTCTTCCGGAAAATGTTGGCCAATCCGGGTGCGCCACGTGTCACAGTCCCCGTGGGCTTCTAGAAGCCGGCCAGCCAATCGGGAGCCGCCACGTGGCACGGGGGGTATTCGGTGCTCCCGGTGCACGCCAGGCCCATGGACCGCGCACCCGAGCCCCCGCCCGCGCCTGCGCCGCCGCCCTCTGCCGCTGTGCCGCCGCTGCGCCGCCGCCCGCCGCCGTGCGCCGCCGCCCGTCCGCCGCTCGCCGGTCGCCGCCGGCGGCCGGAACAGTAATTCCGGCCGGCGGTTACTGTTCCGGTGAACAGTACCAAGTGTGTGAAAAAATAAAGCGAATATACCGTTTTGATCGTTTTCGCGCGCTGAGTCCAAATACGACGTCCATTTCGCCAAATTCTCATCCGAAATTTTGCCGAAAGCTCCCGGAAAATTCCATTTGCTCCGATTTTCGCACTAGAGTCTATATTAAATGTCCAATTTCGATTCTACAAGCTCTGCTTCACCGAATAAGCTCCCTACAGTCACTGTTTAATGTTGCACAGTTCCTGCGGGAGTCCGGATCATCACATCCTCCCCCACTAAAAGAGTTTCGTCCTCGAAACGAGACTAAACAATAATCCTGAGTCCGATGTCTCGAATAAGTAGGGGTGAGCATCCCTCATCTCCGACTCGAGCTCCCATGTAGCCTCGCGCTCGTCATGATTGCTCCATTGGATCTTCACATAGGGAATGGCCCGACTGCGTAATTCTTTCACCTCTCGATCCAGAACTCGCAGTGGGCGCTCTTCATACCTCAAATCCTCGCTGATCTCAAGCGGTGTGAAGTCGATGACGTGCGATGGGTCGAAGATATACTTCCTCAAAGTAGAAACATGAAATACATCATGGACACCAGCAAGCCTTGGAGGAAGTGCGAGTCGGTAGGCAACTGGCCCGATACGCCCCAATACCTCAAAGGGTCCAATGTATCGGGGGCTAAGCTTTCCCACGAATGCCGAACCTCCTGATTCCTTTGGACGGCGAGACTTTCAGGAATACATGATCTCCAACCTGAAATTCTAAGTCTCGTCGCCGAACATCGGCATAGCTCCTCTGTCGGCTTTGGGCGGTCTGAAGATGCTTTCGAATCACTCGGACCTTCTCCTCTGCCTCTATCAATACATCTGGTCCCAAGGTCCGCCTCTCGCCTACGTCACTCCAATAAAGTGGTGATCGACACTTGCGTCCATACAACGCTTCAAACGGAGCCATCTGAATGCTCGCTTGAAAGCTATTGTTGTACGCGAACTCAGCCAAAGATAAGTGTCGAATCCACCCTCCGCCGAAATCCAGGACGCAAGCCCTCAACATGTCCTCCAGGATTTGTATCGTCCGCTCCGACTGCCCATCAGTCTGCGGATGAAAAGCTGTACTGAACCTGAGTTCAGTCCCCAAGGCTGTTTGCAAACTCTTCCAGAAATGCGAAACAAACCTCGGGTCTCTATCTGATACTATGGAGGCTGGTACTCCATGTAATCTTACTATCTCATCTAGATATAACTGGGCTAGTCGCTCAAGTGGCCACGTAGTCTGCATGGGCAGAAAGTGTGCCGACTTGGTAAGTCGATCTACAACTACCCAGATAGCAGTCAGCTCCTCCCTGTGCCCTTAGGCAATCCGACCACGAAATCCATCGTAATGTGGTCCCATTTCCACTCGGGAATTGGGAGACTCTGTAACTTGCCAGCTGGCACTCGATGCTCAGCTTTCACCTGCTGACAAGTTAAACACTGAGCCACAAATCTCCCAATATCCCTCTTCATGCCTTTCCACCAGAAGTGTGCCTTGAGGTCCTTATACATCTTAGTCCCACCAGGATGTAGGGTATAAGGTGTATAATGGGCCTCTCGCAATATCTGCTCTCTAATCTCCACATCTATTGGCACACATGCTCGGTTCCTGTACCTCAGTACTCCCGAGGCATCTACCGTAAAGTCCCCAGACTGATCACTCGGAATTTGATCTCTAATCCTGGTCAAGTGGGGGTCCTCACTCTGTTTCTCCCTGATCCTGTCCAGCAGAGTGGGCTGCAAGACTAAAGATGTCAGCCTAGCAGAGACCCCAGGGGACACAACCTCTATCTCGAGTCGTCTCATCTCCTCTAATAGCGGCGCTTGGTCTGTGATCAACATAGACAAACTTTGCACCGCTCTCCTACTCAAGGCGTCAGCAACCACATTAGCCTTGCCTGGGTGGTAGAGAATATCTACATCATAATCCTTTAATAGCTCTAACCACCTACGTTGCCTCAAATTCAGCTCCTTTTGCGTGAACAGGTACTTTAGGCTCTTGTGGTCGGTGTAGATTTCACAATGTTCCCCATACAGATAATGGCGCCAGAGCTTTAGCGCAAACACTACAGCTGCAAGCTCCAAGTCATGGGTAGGGTAATTTTTCTCATATTCTTTGAGTTGTCTAGATGCATATGCAATTACCCTCCCTTCCTGCATCAACACACAACCGAGTCCACTGTGTGATGCATCGCTGTAGATCACATATCCTTTTCCCATAACAGGAAGGGAAAGGATAGGAGCGGTCATCAGTCTATTCTTCAGCTCCTCAAAGCTCCTTTGACAGTCCTCACTCCAGATAAACTTCACTCCCTTACGCGTCAAGCGAGTGAGGGGTGTGGAGAGCTTCGCAAAGCCTTCCACAAACCGACGGTAATACCCAGCTAAACCCATAAAGCTACGTACCTCAGAAACCGTCGTCGGTCGGGGCCAATCACGGACTGCCTCAATCTTCGCTGGGTCCTACTGCCACACCTGCGGCGGAAATCACATGGCCTAAGAAGACTACCTCCCGAAGCCAAAACTCGCACTTTGCTAGCTTGGCAAACAACTTCTTCTCTCGCAGAAGTTGCAGCACAATCCTTAAGTGCTCCTCATGCTCAGCATCACTTCGGGAGTAGACCAAGATATCATCAATGAACACCACCACGAACCGGTCCAAATAAGGTCGGAAGATCCGGTTCATCAAATCCATGAACGCGGCAGGGGCATTAGTTAGCCCAAAAGGCATAACTGTAAATTCATAATGCCCATACCGTGATCTAAATGCCGTTTTCGGAATATCCTCGGCCTTTACTTTCAACTGGTGGTAACCGGATTGTAGATCTATCTTAGAGAAGACACAAGACCCTTGCAGCTGATCAAAAAGATCATCGATGCGCGGCAAAGGGTACTTGTTCTTGATGGTCACTTTATTTAATTCCCTATAGTCCACACACAATCGAAGTGACCCATCCTTCTTTTTCACGAATAGCACCGGCGCTCCCCAAGGCGACACACTCGGCCTAATAAAGCCCTTGTCCATCAAATCCTGGAGTTGCGCCTTAAGCTCTCGCAGCTCAGCCGGTGCCATCCGGTAAGGAGCCTTTGAGATTGGCGCAGTTCCCGGAACTACGTCAATCACAAACTCAATCTCCCTATCTAGCGGCATGCTTAGTCAGCTCAGGTGGAAAAACATCCGGGAACTCGCGGGCAATAGGGATATCCCCGAGTCCCGGCGCCGCCGTAGGCCCTTCAACAACACTAGCCAAAAAGGCTACACATCCTCGATGGATCATCTGCCTCGCTCGGGAAGTCGAAACCATAGAGGCAAAGAAAGCACTCTGACATCCCCGGTATACCAACATTTCCTGGTCTGGCTCTCTAAAAGTGACGGTCCTCGCGGCACAATCAATGGTCGCAAAATACCGAGCCAGCCAGTCCATCCCGAGGACCACATCGAAGTCCTTCAATTGTCTCAGGACCAACAGGTCTGCTGGCATAATCCAGGACTCGATTTGCATCGGGCAGGACCAACAACACTCCTCTACGTGCAAGGTGTGATCGGGAATCTGAACCTCTCGTGCACGTGGTAGAAGTCCTACCTTTAACCCATGTAATGATGCAAATGATCTACTGATAAAAGAATGCGATGCTCCAGTATCAAATAATGTACGAGTCCTAATGCCAGAAAGTAAGGTGATACCTGCCACCACGTGATCTGCTGCCGAAGAGTCCTCTACCTGCGCAGCATACACTCGCCCACTCTGGGCTGGAGGGCGATACTCCGTGGGATAGGAAGAAGATGGCCTGCTTGCTGGAGCATATGGCCGCTGAGCCGTCGACCGTTGCTGTGATGAAGATGGAGCCGATGCTGAAGAAGGGGCCGTCGATGGCGCATAAGGGCAAGTAGCTCGGACGTGGCCAGACTGTCCACATCTATAGCAGCGACCCCACCGCTGGTCGCAGGTGTTGGAAAAGTGCTGACCTCCACAGAAAATACAATTGCTGGGGGCCCGTGGTTGTCGTGACTGCTGTTGTCGCTGAGGCTGTCGCTGCGACCCACGCTGCGACGGCTGGGATCTCTGCTGCTGCTGCTGCCGCTGCTGGGGCCTCTGGGGTCCACCAGGCCCTCGCCGCTCCGACCGTCCTTGGCCGGAAAACTGAGGCGGTGGCGGTCGGGGCGGCCTCCAGGAACTGGCCTGTCTCCCGTCGTCCTGCGCTGGTCGCTTTCTGTCTGCGCCTTGAGCGACCAGGCCCCCACGTCTGGCGACGACGTGGTCTCCCCTCTCAACCCACTGGGCATGCTCTGCTGCCTCCTCCAAGGTTTGTAGTCTCTGGGCATGCACCAGAGTATAGATCTCTGGGCGCAGGCCCGACTCAAAGAGCTCCACCTGGTGCGGTCCGTCCCTGGCGACGTAAGGTACGCAGTTGAGTAACCGCGTGAACTCCTGAAAGTAGTCCAATGCTGTCCGGTCGCCTTGCTGAAGATTCTTCAGATCATCCTCCAGCTTTTTCTTCATACTCGTGGAAAAGTACGTATCCAGAATCATCCTCTTGAACTCTGACCAGGGTAGCTGTCGAGTGATCTGGAACTCCAGAGGCTCTACCCGACGCCACCATGCATCAGCGTCCCCGTCTAAGCAGTGTACAGCCATATGTACCCTGTACTTCTGGTCAATGAAGAAGTCCCGAAATAACTTTTCCATTGACGAAAGCCAAGTCCCGATCTCCCACGGCTGGGTATTCCGCCCTGAAAACCTGGGCGGTCCCCGCTTACAGAACTGAGTAAGTTTGTCAGCAATCTCCTGCTCCTCCGCAGGAGTCAATGGCCGGATTGCTCCCTGAGCAACAGGGGATGCCGTGGTCACCGGTCCAACTGGGGAAGCCACAGCAGGGGAGGGTGGTACGGGAGAACTCTCAGGGGGTGCAACAACAGGCTGCGCCCTCTGTTCTAACATCTGCGTCAGCCGACCCATGGCCTCCTCCTGACGCCTGCACGGCCTCTGACATCTGGGCCATCTGAGCCTGAAGCTCCTGCACCTCACTCTGCTGGCCCTGCTCGGACTCCTCCGGCTCGGGCTCAGAGGAAGAAGGCTGCGAACGCGTCAACATTCTACGTTGCGGAGGCATCCTACCACAAGAAATCACTACTTAGTAACATAACCCCACACGACCAAATCTAGCGAAAGTCAAAGACATCCCCCTATTTCTGTGACTTTATGTTGTCTGCAGCCAACATAACCGTGCACCAGAAATTTGGGTATGTCGGTCCCTCTTCTCTCACTGGAGAGTCAAACAATAATTAACGACTTCCGCAAAATGTCTCGTCTCTCATGCCCTATTATCCTAGGGTCTGCCAAAAGCCTAGGGTTTCCTAAGTCCCAACTGACCTATCCCTAAGCTCTGATACCAACTTAATCTGTCACGCCCCGGAACCCGGGCTCGCCAACAGATCCGCCGTGCACACGGGATTTCCCGAGTACACGAAGCGCTGGTAACCTGCTCAGATATAGATATGACAATAAAAGAGCATAATACAGAGCTGAAGTAGAAGAACCACATAGTATCTCAGGCTGGAACTACAAATAAAGCTGTAATAAGTACAATAATCTCCCAGCTCACCAAAATAGTACAACCAGCTGGCGAAAGCCAGACCTAAAATAAAAGAGGAATACCACAGTCTGAGTAAAGGGTGCAGCATCTATCTAACAGCTCTTAGCCTCCCAGGAGATCTATCTATTCAGCGATCCCCTTACCTCGATCAGCTGCCGATGGCCTAGCAGCTCCCGCAGACGACTCTGCAAAATAAAGGAGAAGAAAGAAACAGAAAGAACAATGGGGGTGAGAACTACCAGATAAACCAGTAGCCTCCCCTAGTGGGCAAAACCTCAACTCTGATGCACCCACTAGGATTACTAGAGGCCCGAAAGAAAAAAGTGGTAAAGATGTAAGCAGAACTGCTGAATAAAGGGAAACCACCACTAGCATGCCTCTAAATGCAGTGCCAAAAGGAATGACTGTATGTATGCATCAGTATCTAACATGCCTGCCTGAATAAACCCAATCTTATGCCACCAGTAAAACTGGTACTGCCTGCTGTGCCTTGCCTGCCAAATCGGGTATGCTGGCCAATGCATAACACCGATAGGGAATGAGAGTCTCAAGGACTCAAGCCTGCCTGTAACACACTCCGGAGTGGCACTCGAGGGGAGCGACCCACACGAGTAAAAGTACCTCAGTAATAAGTATCATAAGTGTCGTAAACAGCAGGACTGGATCATGACTATGATCAAAGTGGGAAAAGCCATCCACTAAGAAACCCTGATCTGATGCCATAGTACTCAATAAGTGGGAAAAACCATCCACTAGAGAAAAGCCCGATCCCCTGCTGATGCCAAAAATAGACCAGACTCAACCCCATTCTGATGCAAGGATAAACATCCGGCCGACCGCCTACAGTCCGCGGTCACCGCAACACCCCACAAGTTTATAATCTAACATAACCTTGGCTATACTATCCCAAACCCCTGCTCATACTCGAGCGACAAGCAACTGAAAGCAAAAGAGAGCAATAAAACATGTCAAGTCTTAATATGATAGTGTAGCAATAAATAGTGGCCCTACCTGATGTCCGGGCATGCATGCAACTGTCTTTATTTTAAAAGTTGTAAAATAGTGTCAAAGATTTAAAAGATTGATTTACTGAATAAAAGTCATTTGCATGCGAGATTATAGCCTTTGTCTTAATCACAGTGTCCCAATATAAGTCATCATATCATCTGTGGGGTTATATTAAATTTTAGGAGAGTTCGTCCCAGCGGTTCTCGTCAATTGTCACATTAGTTCGTCCCAATAGTTCTCATCAATTGTCCTGTTAGTTGTCCTGTTAGTTTGTCCTGTTAGTTGTCCTGTTAGTTGTCCTGTTAGTTTGTCCCAATGGTTCTTATCAATTATCATATTAGTTTGTCCCAGTAGTTCTCATCAATTGTCATATTAAATTTTAGGGGAGTTCCAGTAATCCCAGTGAGCTTGTCAAAAATGAGGTAAGCAACAACCGCCCACCTCGAGCAGCTCAAACTACACCTCAGGTAGTCTCCTGGTTGTCCACAGTCCTCAAATCCTGCAAATCAACGCTCCCGGTATAAATACAAATCCCAAAAAGCACAATATTTGCTGTTTTTTAAACAGCACAGGAAAAGAGGAGTTTTTCACCTCTAAACAGTGCTCAGGAAAATCCAAAAAAATTACGGTTGCGTTCCTCGCGAAGAGTAGATCAAAATCGACTCTTTAAACGTCTCGATCTGATGCTCCTACGCCAAGATAAAAATCGGAGAAGTTGACACTGTCCAGAAATTTCCACAGCAAAAAGGGGGGTCAAAGAGACCTCGGGAAACGTGCCAAAAGTACGAAATGGAGCAAAGTGATCAACACGGAAATCGAAGCCTTACCTCTTAGGAACGCGCTGCCGCGAAAATCGTCCAAAAATTCCTCCTGGTTAGCACACAGGGAATTTTCGACTGAACTGCGACGGGAAATGGGCCGAAAAAGAAAACCGTCGCAGTGCGCCGCGTCGCAGATAACTCACTAACTGTAACTCCAAAAATTCTAAAATCTGGAGGAGAGAGAGAGGAGAGAGAGAGGAATATTTTTCGTAGAGAGCTCAACCTCAGATTCTCTCTCTAAGGGCTCGAAAACCGAGGTGCAAAGAGAGGGGGTGGGGGACCTCTTATATAGTAGGCCAAAGGGAATATTCCCACACGGGATCCGGATCCGAACAGGAAACACCGAAATGGGCCAACCAGAAAGCGCCACGTGTCCACAAAACAGCAAACAGCCTGTGCAGGCCCAATGAAAAATCGCCACGTGGCCACGTGGTGCACATGGCCGGTCCGCGCTCCGGGTCTTCCGGATCCTGTCAGCCAATAGAGGAGCGCCACGTGTCACCCTCCCACGTGCTTCTAGAAGCCGGCCAACCAATGGGGAAGCGCCACGTGGCAAGGGGAAACTTCGGTGCTCCCGGTGCACGCCATGCCTGTGGACCCCGCACCTGCGCGCCTGCCCGCGCCGTGCTCCGCTGTGCTGCGCTGCGCTCCGCTGCGCTCCGCCGCGCTCCGCCGCTGCGCCGCCGCCCGCCGGTCGCCGCCGGCTGCCGGAACAGTAATTCCGGCTAGCCGGAGTTACTGTTCCGGTGAACAGTAAAAATTTAGCAAAAAATAAAGTGAATATACCATTTTGACCGTTTTCGCGTGTTGAGTCCAAATCCGCTGTTCATTTCGCCAAATTCTCATCCGAAATTTTGCCGAAAGCACCCGGAAAATTCCATTTGCTCCGATTTTCGCGCAGAGTCTATATTAAATGTCCAATTTCGATTCTACGAGCTTTGTTTCACCGAATAAGCTCCCCACAGTCACTGTTTAATGTTGCACAGTTCCTGCGGGAGTCTGGATCATCACATCCTCCCCCACTAAAAGAGTTTCGTCCTCGAAACGAGACTAAACAATAATCCTCAGTCCGATGTCTCAAATAAGTAGGGGTGGGCATCCCTCATCTCCGACTCGAGCTCCCATGTAGCCTCGCGCTCGTCATGATTGCTCCATTGGATCTTCACATAGGGAATGGCTCGACTGCGCAATTCTTTCACTTCTCGATCCAGAATTCGCAGTGGGCGTTCTTCATACCTCAAATCCTCGCTGATCTCAAGCGGTGTGAAGTCGATGACGTGCGATGGGTCGAAGATATACTTCCTCAAAGTAGAAACATGAAATACATCATGGACACCAGCAAGCCTTGGAGGAAGTGCGAGTCGGTAGGCAACCGGCCCGATACGCCCCAATACCTCAAAGGGTCCAATGTATCGGGGGCTAAGCTTCCCACGAATGCCGAACCTCCTGATTCCTTTGGACGGCGAGACTTTCAGGAATACATGATCTCCAACCTGAAATTCTAAGTCTCGTCGCCGAACATCGGCATAGCTCCTCTGTCGGCTTTGGGCGGTCTGAAGATGCTTTCGAATCACTCGGACCTTCTCCTCTGCCTCTAATAATACATCTGGTCCCAAGGTCCGCCTCTCGCCTACGTCACTCCAATAAAGTGGTGATCGACACTTGCGTCCATACAACGCTTCAAACGGAGCCATCTGAATGCTCGCTTGAAAACTGTTGTTGTACGCAAACTCCGCCAAAGATAAGTGTCGAATCCACCCTCCGCCGAAATCCAGGACGCAAGCCCTCAACATGTCCTCCAGGATTTGTATAGTCCGCTCTGACTGCCCATCAGTCTGCGGATGAAAAGCTGTACTGAACCTGAGTTCAGTCCCCAAGGCTGTTTGCAAACTCTTCCAGAAATGCGAAACAAACCTCGGGTCTCTATCTGATACTATGGAGGCTGGTACTCCATGTAATCTTACTATCTCATCTAGATATAGCTGGGCTAGTCGCTCAAGTGGCCACGTAGTCTGCATGGGCAGAAAGTGCGCCGACTTGGTAAGTCGATCTACAACTACCCAGATAGCATCAGCTCCTCCCTGTGCCCTAGGTAGTCCGACCACGAAATCCATCGTAATGTGGTCCCATTTCCACTCGGGAATTGGGAGACTTTGTAACTTGCCAGCTGGCACTCGATGCTCAGCTTTCACCTGCTGACAAGTTAAACACTGAGCCACAAATCTCCCAATATCCCTCTTCATGCCTTTCCACCAGAAGTGTGCCTTGAGGTCCTTATACATCTTAGTCCCACCAGGATGTAGGGTATAAGGTGTATAATGGGCCTCTCGCAATATCTGTTCTCTAATCTCCACATCTATTGGCACACATGCTCGGTTCCTGTACCTCAGTACTCCCGAGGCATCTACCGTAAAGTCCCCAGACTGATCACTCGGAATCTGATCTCTAATCCTGGTCAAGTGGGGGTCCTCACTCTGTTTCTCCCTGATCCTGTCCAGCAGAGTGGGCTGCAAGACTAAGATGTCAGTCTAGCAGAGACCCCAGGGGACACAACCTCTATCTCGAGTCGTCTCATCTCCTCTAATAGCGGCGCTGGTCTGTGATCAACATAGACAAACTTTGCACCGCTCTCCTACTCAAGGCGTCAGCGACCACATTAGCCTTGCCTGGGTGGTAGAGAATATCTACATCATAATCCTTTAATAGCTCTAACCACCTACGTTGCCTCAAATTCAGCTCCTTTTGCGTGAACAGGTACTTTAGGCTCTTGTGGTCGGTGTAGATTTCACAATGTTCCCCATACAGATAATGGCGCCAGAGCTTTAGCGCAAACACTACAGCTGC
This sequence comes from Tillandsia leiboldiana, assembly GCA_029204045.2. Lineage (NCBI taxonomy): Eukaryota > Viridiplantae > Streptophyta > Magnoliopsida > Poales > Bromeliaceae > Tillandsia > Tillandsia leiboldiana. Next base: position 3,893,102 of record CM055078.1, on the reverse strand, counting down.
AAGCTCCAAGTCATGGGTAGGGTAATTTTTCTCATATTCTTTGAGTTGTCTAGATGCATATGCAATTACCCTCCCTTCCTGCATCAACACACAACCGAGTCCACTGTGTGATGCGTCGCTGTAGATCACATATCCTTTTCCCATAACAGGAAGGGAAAGGATAGGAGCGGTCATCAGTCTATTCTTCAGCTCCTCAAAGCTCCTTTGACAGTCTTCACTCCAGATAAACTTCACTCCCTTACGCGTCAAGCGAGTGAGGGGTGTGGAGAGCTTCGCAAAGCCTTCCACAAACCGACGGTAATACCCAGCTAAACCCATAAAGCTACGTACCTCAGAAACCGTCGTCGGTCGGGGCCAATCACGGACTGCCTCAATCTTTGCTGGGTCTACTGCCACACCTGCGGCGGAAATCACATGGCCTAAGAAGACTACCTCCCGAAGCCAAAACTCGCACTTTTGCTAGCTTGGCAAACAACTTCTTCTCTCGCAGAAGTTGCAGCACAATCCTTAAGTGCTCCTCATGCTCAGCATCACTTCGGGAGTAGACCAAGATATCATCAATGAACACCACCACGAACCGGTCCAAATAAGGTCGGAAGATCCGGTTCATCAAATCCATGAATGCGGCAGGGGCATTAGTTAGCCCAAAAGGCATAACTGTGAATTCATAATGCCCAGTACCGTGATCTGAATGCCGTCTTCGGAATATCCTCGGCCTTCACCTTTCAACTGGTGGTAACCGGACTGCAAATCTATCTTAGAGAAGACACAAGACCCTTGCAGCTGATCAAAAAGATCATCGATGCGCGGCAAAGGGTACTTGTTTTTGATGGTCACTTTATTTAATTCCCTATAGTCCACACACAATCGAAGTGACCCATCCTTCTTTTTCACGAATAGCACCGGCGCTCCCCAAGGCGACACACTCGGCCTAATAAAGCCCTTGTCCATCAAATCCTGGAGTTGCGCCTTAAGCTCTCGCAGCTCAGCCGGTGCCATCCGGTAAGGAGCCTTTGAGATTGGCGCAGTTCCCGGAACTACGTCAATCACAAACTCAATCTCCCTATCTAGCGGCATGCTTGTCAGCTCAGATGGAAAAACATCCGGGAACTCGCGGGCAATAGGGATATCCCCGAGTCCCGGCGCCGCCGTAGGCCCTTCAACAACACTAGCCAAAAAGGCTACACATCCTCGATGGATCATCTGCCTCGCTCGGGAAGTCGAAACCATAGAGGCAAAGAAAGCACTCTGACATCCCCGGTATACCAACATTTCCTGGTCTGGCTCTCTAAAAGTGACGGTCCTCGCGGCACAATCAATGGTCGCAAAATACCGAGCCAGCCAGTCCATCCCGAGGACCACATCGAAGTCCTTCAATTGTCTCAGGACCAACAGGTCTGCTGGCATAATCCAGGACTCGATTTGCATCGGGCAGGACCAACAACACTCCTCTACGTGCAAAGGTGTGATCGGGAATCTGAACCTCTCGTGCACGTGGTAGAAGTCCTACCTTTAACCCATGTAATGATGCAAATGATCTACTGATAAAAGAATGCGATGCTCCAGTATCAAATAATGTACGAGTCCTAATGCCAGAAAGTAGGGTGATACCTGCCACCACGTGATCTGCTGCCGAAGAGTCCTCTACCTGCGCAGCATACACTCGCCCACTCTGGAGCTGGAGGGCGATACTCCGTGGGATAGGAAGAAGATGGCCTGCTTGCTGGAGCATATGGCCGCTGAGCCGTCGACCGCTGTTGAGATGAAGATGGAGCAGATGCTGAAGAAGGGAGCCGTCGATGGCGCATAAGGGCAAGTAGCTCGGACGTGGCCAGACTGTCCACATCTATAGCAGCGACCCCACCGCTGGTCGCAGGTGTTGGAAAAGTGCTGACCTCCACAGAAAATACAATTGCTGGGGGCCCGTGGTTGTCGTGACTGCTGTTGTTGCTGAGGCTGTCGCTGCGACCCACGCTGCGACGGCTGGGATCTCTGCTGCTGCTGCTGCCGCTGCTGGGGCCTCTGGGGTCCACCAGGCCCTCGCCGCTCCGACCGTCCTTGGCCGGAAAACTGAGGCGGTGGCGGTCGGGGCGGCCTCCAGGAACTGGCCTGTCTCCCGTCGTCCTGCGCTGGTCGCTTTCTGTCTGCGCCTTGAGCGACCAGGCCCCCACGTCTGGCGACGACGTGGTCTCCTCTCTCAACCCACTGGGCATGCTCTGCTGCCTCCTCCAAGGTTTGTAGTCTCTGGGCATGCACCAGAGTATAGATCTCTGGGCGCAGGCCCGACTCAAAGAGCTCCACCTGGTGCGGTCCGTCCCTGGCGACGTAAGGTACGCAGTTGAGTAACCGCGTGAACTCCTGAAAGTAGTCCAATGCTGTCCGTTCGCCTTGCTGAAGATTCTTCAGATCATCTTCCAGCTTTTTCTTCATACTCGTGGAAAAGTACGTATCCAGAATCATCCTCTTGAACTCTGACCAGGGTAGCTGTCGAGTGATCTGGAACTCCAGAGGCTCCACCCGACGCCACCATGCATCAGCGTCCCCGTCTAAGCAGTGTACAGCCATATGTACCCTGTACTTCTGGTCAATGAAGAAGTCCCGAAATAACTTCTCCATTGACGAAAGCCAAGTCCCGATCTCCCACGGCTGGGTATTCCGCCCTGAAAACCTGGGCGGTCCCCGCTTACAGAATTGAGTAAGTTTGTCAGCAATCTCCTGCTCTTCCGCAGGAGTCAATGGCCGGATTGCTCCCTGAGCAACAGGGGATGCCGTGGTCACCGGTCCAACATGGGAAAGCCACAGCAGGGGAGGGTGGTACGGGAGAACTCTCGGGGGGTGCGACAACAGGCTGCGCCCTCTGTTCTAACATCTGCGTCAGCCGACCCATGGCCTCCTCCTGACGCCGCACGGCCTCCTGACATCTGGGCCATCTGAGCCTGAAGCTCCTGCACCTCACTCTGCTGGGCCTGCTCGGACTCCTCCGGCTCGGGCTCAGGGGAATCAGGCTGAGAATGCGTCAACATCCTACGTCGCGGAGGCATCCTACCACAAGAAACCACACTCAGTATCATATCCCCACACGACCCAATCTAGCGAAAGTCAAAGACATCCCCCTATTTCTGTGACTTTATGTTGTCTGCAGCCAACATAACCGTGCACCAGAAATTTGGGTATGTCGGTCCCTCTTCTCTCACTGGAAGAGTCAAACAATAATTAACGACTTCCGCAAAATGTCTCGTCTCTCGCGCCCTATTATCCTAGGGTCTGCCAAAAGCCTAGGGTTTCCTAAGTCCCAACTGACCTATCCCTAAGCTCTGATACCAACTTAATCTGTCACGCCCCGGAACCCGGGCTCGCCAACAGATCCGCCGTGCACACGGGATTTCCCGAGTACACGAAGCGCTGGTAACCTGCTCAGATATCGGATGTACAATAAAGGAGCATAATACAGAGCTGAAATAGAAGAACCACATAATATCTCATACTGGGACTAAAAATAAACTGTAATATGTACAATAATCTCCCAGCTCACCAAAATAATACAACCAGCCGGCGAAAGCCAGACTCAAAATAAAAGGAGAATACCACAGTCTGAGTGAAGGGTACAACGTCTATCTACAGCTCTCAGTCACCCAGGAGATCTATCTATTCAGCGATCCCCTTACCTCGATCAGCTGCCGATGGCCTAGCAGCTCCCGCAGACGACTCTGCAAAATAAAGGAGAGGAAAGAGAAAAACAGTAATGGGGGTGAGAACTACCAGATAAACCAGTAGCCTCCCCTAGTGGGCAAAACCTCAACTCTGACGCACCCACTAGGACTACTAGAGGCCCGAAAGGAAAAAGTGGTAAAGCTGTAAGCAGAACTGCTGAATAAAGGGAAACCACCACTAGCATGCCTCTAAATGCAGTGCCAAAAGGAATGACTGTATGTATGCATCAGTATCTAACATGCCTGCCTGAATAAACCCAATCTTATGCCACCAGTAAAACTGGTACTGCCTGCTGTGCCTTGCCTGCCAAATCGGGTATGCTGGCCAATGCATAACACCGATAGGGAATGAGAGTCTCAAGGACTCAAGCCTGCCTGTAACACACTCCGGAGTGGCACTCGAGGGGAGCGACCCACACGAGTAAAAGTACCTCAGTAATAAGTATCATAAGTGTCGTAAACAGCAGGACTGGATCATGACTATGATCAAAGTGGGAAAAGCCATCCACTAAGAAACCCTGATCTGATGCCATAGTACTCAATAAGTGGGAAAAACCATCCACTAGAGAAAAGCCCAATCCCCTGCTGATGCCAAAAATAGACGAGACTCAACCCCATTCTGATGCAAGGATAAATACCCGGCCGACCGCCTACAGTCCGCGGTCACCGCAACACCCCACAAGTTTATAATCTAACATAACCTTGGCTATACTATCCCAAACCCCTGCTCATACTCGAGCGACAAGCAACTGAAAGCAAAAGAGAGCAATAAAACATGTCAAGTCTTAATATGATAGTGTAGCAATAAATAGTGGCCCTACCTGATGTCCGGGCATGCATGCAACTGTCTTTATTTTAAAAGTTGTAAAATAGTGTCAAAGATTTAAAAAGATTGATTTACTGAATAAAAGTCATTTGCATGCGAGATTATAGCCTTTGTCTCAATCACAGTGTCCCAATATAAGTCATCATATCATCTGTGGGGTTATATTAAATTTTAGGAGAGTTTGTCCCAGCGGTTCTCATCAATTGTCCTGTTAGTAGTCCTGTTAGTAGTCCTGTTAGTTGTCCCAATAGTTCTCATCAATTGTCATATTAGTTTGTCCCAATTGTTCTCATCAATTGTCATATTAGTTTGTCCCAATTGTTCTCATCAATTAAATTTTAAGGGAGTTCCAGTAATCCCAGTGAGCTTGTCAAAAATGAGGTAAGCAACAACCGCCCACCTCGAGCAGCTCAAACTACACCTCAGGTAGTCTCCTGGTTGTCCACAGTCCTCAAATCCTGCAAATCAACGCTCCCGGTATAAATACAAATCCCAAAAAGCACAATATTTGCTGTTTTTCAAATAGCACGGGAAAAGAGGAATTTTTTACCTCTAAATATTGCTCAGAAAAATCCATAAAAATTACGGTTGCGTTCCTCGCGAAGAGTAGATCAAAATCGACTCTTTGAACGCCTCGATCTGATGCTCCTACGCCAAGATAAAAATCGGAGAAGTTGACACTGTCCAGAAATTTCCACAGCAAAAAGGGGGGTCAAAGAGACCTCGGAAAACGTGCCAAAAGTACAAAATGGAGCAAAGTGATCAACACGGAAATCGAAGCCTTACCTCTTAGGAACGCGCTGTCGCAAAAATCGTCCAAAAATTCCTCCTGGTTAGCCCACAGGGAATTTTCGACGGAACTGCGACGGGAAATGGGCCGAAAAAGAAAACCGTCGCAGTGCGCCGCGTCGCAGATAACTCACTAACTGTAACTCCAAAAATTCTGAGATTTGGAGGAGAGAGAGAAGAGAGAGAGAGGAAGAAATTTCCTACAGGGCACTTTCTCTGGTTCTCTCTCTAAGGGCTCGAAAACCGAGGTGCAAAGAGAGGGGGTGGGGGGCCCTATTTATAATGGGCTGAGGCTCCACACAGGATCGGATCCGAACAGGAAACACCGAAACGGGCCAACCAAAACGCGCCACGTGTCCACAAAACAGGGAACAGCCTGTGCAAGGGCCACTCAGAAGACGCCACGTGTCCACGTGGAGCACGGGCCCGGTCCCCGCGCCGGGTCTTCCGGATCCTGTCAGCCAATCCGGGTGTGCCACGTGTCACAGTCCCCGTGGACTTCTAGAAGCCAGCCAACCAATCGGGAGCCGCCACGTGGCACGGGGGGGTATTCGGTGCTCCCGGTGCACGCCAGGCCCATGGACCGCGCACCCGAGCCCCCCGCCCGCGCCTGCGCCGCCGCCCTCTGCCGTTGTGCCGCCGCTGCGCCGCTGCCCGTCGCCGTGCGCCGCCGCCCGCCGCCGCTCGCCGGTCGCCGGAACAGTAATTCCGGCGGCCGGAGTTACTGTTCCGGCGTGAACAGTACCGAGGTGCCGAAAAATTAAAGTAAATATACCGTTTCGATCGTTTTCGCGTGCTGAGTCCAAATACGACGTCCATTTCGCCAAATTCTCATCCGAAATTTTGCCGAAAGCTCCCGGAAAATTCCATTTGCTCCGATTTTCGCACAGAGTCTATATTAAATGTCCAATTTCGATTCTACAAGCTCTGCTTCACCGAATAAGCTCCCTACAGTCACTGTTTAAAGTTGCACAGTTCCTGCGGGAGTCCGGATCATCACACCACGACGCGCCGCCGCACCTCACGCAACCTCCTCCCTCACTCCCTCTCGCTCTCGGTTGCAGGAGAAAGAAAAAGAGGAGCGGCCATGGCGGTGCGGGGGAGAAAGAAGAAGAAAAGAAAAGAGAGGGAGAGGGGCGGTCCACGGTGCCGGTCCACGGAGCCGGTTCACGGCACGGACCAATGGGGAGCCCCAACGGGCCGGTCCACAGCGCATGGGCGCGCGCACCCGGTCCACGCGCGCGCCCACGCGCCACGTGGCGCACGGCAACGCGCCCGCCACACGGGCGCGTTGCACCGTGCCACCCCAGGCGCGGGACACGCGCCCGTTACACGGGCGCGCGTGCCCCCGCGCCCGCGCGGGCGCCAACGGGGGCCCGCCACGTGGCGGCCCCCGCACGTCCCGCGCTGACGCGCGCCAGGCGCGCACGCCGCCCGTACACCCTCGGGAAACGCGCCGCTTTTCGGGTTCCGTGCCGCGCCACTCCTCGATAAACGTGCCGTTTTGCCTCGAAAAACGCGCACTTCATTCGGGCTCCAAATCCAACAAATAAATAGTCCATTCCTAGCGATTTCGCGCGCTGAATCCAAAAACGATGTCCATTTTCCCAAATTCTCATCCGAAAATTACGGAGTGCCCCCGGATAGCCCACTTGATCCGATTTTCCACGCCAGGTCCAAATCTGAAGTCCGATTTGCCAAAATACAACTCTAAAAATTCCCGATGGCAGCCGGAGAGGTAACATTAATCCAGAATTTGCCCGGAGTCCAATTTTGACATCTGAATCGCGCGAAATCACTTCCAAACACCCGACGGGTCCCCCAAATTCCCACGGGGTCTCCTTATAAGCCCGAAGTCCAACACTTGTGTCCAAAATGCGCGCGAACACCACCGACACATCACGCAGGCCTCCAGTGATGCAACTAAATCCCAAATTGCATCACAAATCCATTTCTTGGGCCCGACACACGCACAAACACCCCCAACGGCCACTAAAAGCTGCCCAACAACCAGCAACTCCTACGCGGGGGATTCCGGGACCTCACAGCGAAGTTGGGACAATCCGTCAGGGTTGAGCCGTGGGCGAACCAACGGGGGCAATTCCCTAGCAATGGCCCATGCCATGACCATGAAAATGGTGCCGCATGCGGGGTTTCAAAACGTACCCCTCGGTGAGCACCTTTGTACCCCCGGGGTGCCAAAGGGGTGGATGTTATATAGAGGAGGGGTTGGACACTTGCGAAGTGGCCCCGACTCCCCCGTTGGCCTATAGGACATAGGCCATCCCTTGGCGAGCGGAGTCGCCAAGCCTGGGTTCGTGTGAGCGGTATTCGATGGTCGAAGAGCACACGGGCTTAGGGTAATGCCAAAGACACGAGGTCGACGGCATTACGGAGCGGGGTATGCCCAGAGGTTTTACCTCTAGGTTCGCTTGCACTACCTTATGCCGTTTCGGATCTCTGTAGTGGAGCGAACGAGCGGATGAGGGACAGTCTTGCGAAGGTTGGTCCGCCTCAATGGACAAGGCTTGCGAAGGCATGTGTGTGCCGAGTGGGGATTCGTGCGGCACGAGGCCTACGAAGTTCGCGAGGCGAAGGAACGGTCGGCCCGCCGTAATGGGTAAGGCTCGCAAAGGCAGCGGTGCCGAGCGGGGATTCGTGCGGCGCGGCCCCCGAAGTAAGAGGAGACAATCGATGCTGGTTTTCGTAAAGTGAGCCATGGAGAGGACCGAGTGTGTTGGCGGCCGAGCATGGTCGTGCAATGGAGGTGCCGAATGGCTAGCCAAGCGGAGCGAGGCTGATTCGATTGTGGGCGACATCCGTCAAGCAACCTTGGATGCTGGGCCGAGTGTGTCGGCGGCCAAGCATGGTCGTGCAAAGGAGGTGCCAGGGGGTTGGCGACGCGGGGAGAATGTCGCTAGGTTGGCAAACCCTTGCGAAGGGAACACACGCCGGAACAAGTAGTGTGGGGTATTCGGGAAGCGGACCTTGGACCGAATCGGGAGCGATGACGGAACTAGGTGGCCGGCGGAACGGGACATGCCCGACCTGACTATGGATCCTGTCGTGGGAATTGCGGGGCGCGTGGCGCCTTGGCAAGGCATTGGGCTGGCGGACGTGCGAGATGCGTGGGACGGGTCGCTCGGTTAAGCAGACGAGCGGAACGCGCAAGGGCAACTCGCTCGGGCCCATTCAAATGGACTAAGTTGTGAGAACTTGTATTGTCCTGGATGTTTGTTTCGGAGGCAAAGGGACATTCGGTTAAGTAGCACTCTCGAGAAGAGTTTGTCCGGTTAGGCGGAATATACTCGGATTGAAGGCCAACCTCGTGGGCGGGGTTGTTTGTTCGGAACTCGCGGAGTTCGACAAAGGGTTAGACGCAAGGCACGGCGCTGGGCAGTCAGGCTCGTGGAGGAGCATGCTTGGTCTTGTGGGAGATGCGGAATCAGAGTGCAGCGGATTCTAGTACAGTACTGGAATTAGGCGGGTGCCTAAG
>CM055078.1:3738301-3884226 GCA_029204045.2 Tillandsia leiboldiana | reverse complement strand
AATCACGGACTGCCTCAATCTTCGCTGGGTCCACTGCCACACCTGCAGCGGAAATTACATTGGCCCAAGAAGACTACCTCCCGAAGCCCAAAATTCGCACTTTGCCAGCTTGGCAAACAACTTCTTCTCTCGTAGGAGTTGCAGCACAATCCTCAAGTGCTCCTCATGCTCCGCATCACTTCGGGAGTAGACCAAGATATCATCAATGAACACTACCACGAACCGGTCTAAGTAAGGTCGGAAGACCCGGTTCATTAAATCCATGAATGCGGCAGGGGCATTAGTTAGCCCAAAAGGCATAACTGTGAATTCATAATGCCCATACCGTGATCTAAATGCCGTTTTCGGAATATCCTCGGCCTTTACTTTCAACTGGTGGTAACCGGATTGTAGATCTATCTTAGAGAAGACACAAGACCCTTGCAGCTGATCAAAAAGATCATCGATGCGCGGCAAAGGGTACTTGTTCTTGATGGTCACTTTATTTAATTCCCTATAGTCCACACACAATCGAAGTGACCCATCCTTCTTTTTCACGAATAGCACCGGCGCTCCCCAAGGCGACACACTCGGCCTAATAAAGCCCTTATCCATTAAATCCTGAAGTTGCGCCTTAAGCTCTCGCAACTCAGCCGGTGCCATCCGGTAAGGAGCCTTAGAGATTGGCGCAGTTCCTGGGACTACGTCAATCACGAACTCAATTTCCCTATCGGGTGGCATGCTAGTCAGCTCAGGGGGAAAAACATCCGGGAACTCGCGGGCAATAGGGATATCCCCGAGTCCCGGCGCCGCCGTAGGCCCTTCAACAACACTAGCCAAAAAGGCTACACATCCTCGATGGATCATCTGCCTCGCTCGGGAAGTCGAAACCATAGAGGCAAAGAAAGCACTCTGACATCCCCGGTATACCAACATTTCCTGGTCTGGCTCTCTAAAAGTGACGGTCCTTGCGGCACAATCAATGGTCGCAAAATACCGAGCCAGCCAGTCCATCCCGAGGACCACATCGAAGTCCTTCAATTGTCTCAGGACCAACAGGTCTGCTGGCATAATCCAGGACTCGATTTGCATCGGGCAGGACCAACAACACTCCTCCACGTGCAAAGTGTGATCGGGAATCTGAACCTCTCGTGCACGTGGTAGAAGTCCTACCTTTAACCCATGTAATGATGCAAATGATCTACTGATAAAAGAATGCGATGCTCCAGTATCAAATAATGTACGAGTCCTAATGCCAGAAAGTAGGGTGATACCTGCCACCATGTGATCTGCGGCTGAAGAGTCCTCTACCTGCGCCGCATACACCCGCCCACTTTGAGCTAGAGGGCGGTACTCCGTGGGATGGGAAGAAGATGGCCTGCCTGCTGGAGCATATGGCCGCTGAGCCGTCGACCGCTGTTGAGATGAAGATGGAGCAGATGCTGAAGAAGGAGCCGTCGATGGCGCAAAAGGGCAAGTAGCTCGGACGTGGCCAGACTGTCCACATCTATAGCAGCGACCCCACCGCTGGTCGCAGGTGTTGGAAAAGTGCTGACCTCCACAGAAAATACAATTGCTGGGGGCCCGTGGTTGTCGTGACTGCTGTTGTTGCTGAGGCTGTCGCTGCGACCCACGCTGCGACGGCTGGGATCTCTGCTGCTGCTGCTGCCGCTGCTGGGGCCTCTGGGGTCCACCAGGCCCTCGCCGCTCCGACCGTCCTTGGCCGGAAAACTGAGGCGGTGGCGGTCGGGGCGGCCTCCAGGAACTGGCCTGTCTCCCGTCGTCCTGCGCTGGTCGCTTTCTGTCTGCGCCTTGAGCGACCAGGCCCCCACGTCTGGCGACGACGTGGTCTCCTCTCTCAACCCACTGGGCATGCTCTGCTGCCTCCTCCAAGGTTTGTAGTCTCTGGGCATGCACCAGAGTATAGATCTCTGGGCGCAGGCCCGACTCAAAGAGCTCCACCTGGTGCGGTCCGTCCCTGGCGACGTAAGGTACGCAGTTGAGTAACCGCGTGAACTCCTGAAAGTAGTCCAATGCTGTCCGTTCGCCTTGCTGAAGATTCTTCAGATCATCTTCCAGCTTTTTCTTCATACTCGTGGAAAAGTACGTATCCAGAATCATCCTCTTGAACTCTGACCAGGGTAGCTGTCGAGTGATCTGGAACTCCAGAGGCTCCACCCGACGCCACCATGCATCAGCGTCCCCGTCTAAGCAGTGTACAGCCATATGTACCCTGTACTTCTGGTCAATGAAAAAGTCCCGAAATAACTTCTCCATTGACGAAAGCCAAGTCCCGATCTCCCACGGCTGGGTATTCCGCCCTGAAAACCTGGGCGGTCCCCGCTTACAGAAGTGAGTAAGTTTGTCAGCAATCTCCTGCTCTTCCGCAGGAGTCAAAGGCCGGATTGCTCCCTGAGCAACAGGGGATGCCGTGGTCACCGGTCCAACTGGGGAAGCCACAGCAGGGGAGGGTGGTACGGGAGAACTCTCAGGGGGTGCAACAACAGGCTGCGCCCTCTGTTCTAACATCTGCGTCAGCCGACCCATAGCCTCCTCCTGACGCTGCATGGCCTCTGCCATCTGGGCCATCTGAGCCTGAAGCTCCTGCACCTCACTCTGCTGGCCCTGCTCGGACTCCTCCGGCTCGGGCTCAGGGGATTCAGGCTGAGAACGCGTCAACATTCTACGTCGCGGAGGCATCCTATCACAAGAAACCACACTCAGTATCATATCCCCACACGACCCAATCTAGCGAAAGTCAAAGACATCCCCATATTTCTGTGACTTTATGTTGTCTGCAGCCAACATAACGGTTCACCAGAAATTAGGCATGTCGATCTCTCTTCTCTCACTGGAAGAGTCAAACAATAAATCAACGACTTTCGCAAATATCACGTCTCTCGTACCCTATCATCCTAGGGTCTGCCAAAAGCCTAGGGTTTTCTAAGTCCCAACTGACCTATCCCTAAGCTCTGATACCAACTTAATCTGTCACGACCCGGAACCCGGGCTTGCCAACAGATCCGCCGTGCACACGGGATTTCCCGAGTACACGAAGCGCTGGTAACCTGCTCCGATATAATATGAACAATAAAAGAGCATAATGCAGAGCTGAAGTCGAAGAACCACATAGTATCTCATACTGGAACTAAAAATAAACTGTAATATGTACAATAATCTCCCAGCTCACCAAAATAATACAACCAGCCGACGAAAGCCAGACTCAAAATAAAAGGAGAATGTCACAGTCTGAGTGAAGGGTACAACGTCTATCTACAGCTCTCAGTCTCCCAGGAGATCTATCTACTCAGCGATCCCCTTACCTTTATCAGCCGCTGATAGCCTAGCAGCTCCCGCAGACGACTCTGCAAAATAAAGAAGAAGATAGAGAAAAACAGTAATGGGGGTGAGAACTACCAGATAAACCAGTAGCCTCCCCTAGTGGGCAAAACCTCAACTCTGACGCACCCACTAGGACTACTAGAGGCCCGAAAGGAAAAAGTGGTAAAGCTGTAAGCAGAACTGCTGAATAAAGGGAAACCACCACTAGCATGCCTCTAAATGCAGTGCCAAAAGGAATGACTGTATGTATGCATCAGTATCTAACATGCCTGCCTGAATAAACCCAATCTTATGCCACCAGTAAAACTGGTACTGCCTGCTGCGCCTTGCCTGCCCAAATCGGGTATGCTGGCCAATGCATAACACCGATAGGGAATGAGAGTCTCAAGGACTCAAGCCTGCCTGTAACACACTCCGGAGTGGCACTCGAGGGGAGCGACCCACACGAGTAAAAGTATCTCAGTAATAAGTATCATAAGTGTCGTAAACAGCAGGGCTGGATCATGACTATGATCAAAGTGGAAAAAGCCATCCACTAAGAAACCCTGATATGATGCCATAGTACTCAATAAGTGGGAAAAACCGTCCACTAAAGAAAAGCCCGATCCCCTGCTGATGCCAAAAATAAACCAGACTCAACCCCATTCTGATGCAAGGATAAACATCTGGCCGACCGCCTACAGTCCGCGGTCACCGCAACACCCCACAAGTTTATAATCTAACATAACCTTGGCTATACTATTCCAAACCCCTGCTCATATTCGAGCGACAAGCAACTGAAAGCAAAAGAGAGCAATAAAACATGTCAAGTCTTAATATGATAGTGTAGCAATAAATAGTGGCCCTACCTGATGTCCGGGCATGCATGCAACTGTCTTTATTTTAAAAGTTGTAAAATAGTGTCAAAGATTTAAAAAGTCATTTGCATACGAGATTATAGCCTTTGTCTCAATCACAGTGTCCCAATATAAGTCATCATATCATCTGTGGAATTATATTAAATTTTAGGAGAGTTTGTCCCAGCGGTTCTCATCAATTGTCCTGTTAGTAGTCCTGTTAGTAGTCCTGTTAGTAGTCCTGTTAGTAGTCCTGTTAGTAGTCCTGTTAGTAGTCCCAATAGTTCTCATCAATTTAGTTTGTCCCAATTGTTCTCCTCAATTGTCATATTAGTTTGTCCCAATTGTTCTCATCAATTGTCATATTAAATTTTAGGGGAGTTCCAGTAATCCCAGTGAGCTTGTCAAAAATGAGGTAAGCAACAACCGCCCACTTCGAACAGCTCAAATTACACCTCAGGTAGTCTCCTGGTTGTCCACAGTCTCCTAGAACTGCTGTCTGCCGAAAACGGTGCCCTACAACAACACACATTGCACAGGGTGTAACTATAGTATTCATAAAAATACAGCTTTTGCTGTTTTTCAAATAGCACGAAAAGAGAGGAGTTTTTCACCTCTGTATAGTGCTCAGAAAAATCCAGAAAAATTACGGTTGCGTTCCTCGCGAAGAGTAGATCAAAATCGACTCTTTAAACGCCTCGATCTGATGCTCCTACGCCAAGATAAAAATCGGAGAAGTTGACACTGTCCAGAAATTTCCACAGCAAAAAGGGGGGTCAAAGAGACCTCGGGAAACGTGCCAAAAGTACGAAATGGAGCAAAGTGATCAACACGGAAATCGAAGCCTTACCTCTTAGGAACGCGCTGTCGCAAAAATCGTCCAAAAATTCCTCCTGGTTAGCCCACAGGGAATTTTCGACGGAACTGCGACGGGAAATGGGCCGAAAAAGAAAACCGTCGCAGTGCGCCGCGTCGCAGATAACTCACTAAAATTCTAAAATTCTGAGGAGAGAGAGAGGAGAGAGAGAGGAAGAATTTTCGTAGAGGGCACTTTCTCTGGTTCTCTCTCTAAAGGCTCGAAAACCGAGGTGGGAAATGAGGAGGGGTGGGGGCTGCTATTTATAATGGGCTGAGGCTCCACACCAGATCCCGGGCAGAACAGCAAACACCGGAATGGACCATCCAGGACGCGCCACGTGTTGACAAAACAGGAAACAGCCTTGTGCAATGCCACTCAGAAGACGCCACGTGTCCACGTGGAGCACGGGCCCGGTCCCCGCGCCGGGTCTTCCGGAAAATGTTGGCCAATCCGGGTGCGCCACGTGTCACAGTCCCCGTGGGCTTCTAGAAGCCGGCCAGCCAATCGGGAGCCGCCACGTGGCACGGGGGGTATTCGGTGCTCCCGGTGCACGCCAGGCCCATGGACCGCGCACCCGAGCCCCCGCCCGCGCCTGCGCCGCCGCCCTCTGCCGCTGTGCCGCCGCTGCGCCGCCGCCCGCCGCCGTGCGCCGCCGCCCGTCGCCGCTCGCCGGTCGCCGCCGGCGGCCGGAACAGTAATTCCGGCCGGCGGTTACTGTTCCGGTGAACAGTACCAAGTGTGTGAAAAAATAAAGCGAATATACCGTTTTGATCGTTTTCGCGCGCTGAGTCCAAATACGACGTCCATTTCGCCAAATTCTCATCCGAAATTTTGCCGAAAGCTCCCGGAAAATTCCATTTGCTCCGATTTTCGCACTGAGTCTATATTAAATGTCCAATTTCGATTCTACAAGCTCTGCTTCACCGAATAAGCTCCCTACAGTCACTGTTTAATGTTGCACAGTTCCTGCGGGAGTCCGGATCATCACAACCCGCGCACGCGGGTGGGCCACGTGGCGCGGCCCGCTTGGCCGCGCCTCACTGCAGCGTGGGGTAGGACACGTGGCGTGCCCGGATCAATCCGGGCGCACCGCATTTGTGTCCCGTGTTCGGCGCCCGAAGGTTTCGGGCGCCCGAAAACGTACCCTAAAGCCTTTTTTTTTTAGAATTCCGCCTATAAATAGGCCTTGGTTTCCTCTCATTTCGGGTTTTTTGGGAACCTCTTGGAGCCCCATTTGGCATAGGCACTCTTCCACATGTCCACCATCTTTCGAAGGAGTCTTGGTATTTTTGGAGGCCGCTGCATCGACGTTTCCCCCGACGCTTCTCCGATTGTGACTCTTTCCGTCAACGCTTCGTCCGCAGGCTCCCCTGTGCTGATCCGAGGGAGATTTTAGCCAATTTTTGGTTCGGCGCGATCATGAGAGGTAGGTCTTCGATTTCCGTGTTGATCACTTCGCTTTGTTTTGAGTTTTTGGTGGGGTTTTCGAGGCATCTTTTGACCATTTTTACTGCGACGATGTTTTGGACAGCGGTGGAGTATTCTTGTTTTTTCTCAGCCTATGGTTATCGGATTTGGGAGTTTCTAAACTCGTTTCGCATCTACGCTTCGCGAGGAACGCAGCCGTATTTTTCTTGAATTTTTCTGAGGTCATCTCGAGGGTGAAAATTACTGTTTTTCGGGACTGATGCGAAAAACAGCAAACGCTGAATTTTGAGACTGTTATTTTATATAGCGGTCAGCTTTTTTCACAGTTTTCGGGGACCGTGTGGCATTTCGTGGAGAAAGGGAAAGTTGGGACTATTATTTTAGATCTCGGTGAGCATTTACTCTTTTGACCCCGGCTGAAGATAATATGCAGATTAATCCCTATTTAATCGTGACTCGCTCGTCGGATTTTGTTTATCGGTTGTTGGACCGCACTGCACTGTTTCGCTCGCCACTGCTGATCCGAGAGGAGTTTTTCGGAGATCTTGGATTCGTTGGAACCGTAGGAGCTGCGGGAGCGCGCGTGTCAAGTTGTCTGTCCGATCGGATTCCGGATCTGCGCGTTCCAAGTGGGTTGTTGAGCACCTATTTCTACGGCTTACTCACTAGGATTATTAGAGTGATCCACGACACACTGTTTATTATTTCGCCACCCCATTATAGATCGTGCATGAATACATTATTCCGGTTATTCCTTAGCCTATCTATATGAGACTGGTACACTAGGATGATTTATTATGGATCATGGATTATGGACATGTGTAGTTGGTTAGTAATTATGGTATGTTGGTTATATCTATGTGGAGCTACTATTTGATACACTTCATTTTATCTTTCATGAGGACAAATGCATGGTTGTATGGACATTTAGATAGGCCATCTTTTACTGCTACACTATCATATTGGGACTACATTATCATATTGGGACTTGACTTAGGAGAAAATATGTTTATTTCTTTCTTCTCCTTTTACTTAGACATAGGTTTCATGTTGCTCGGGTTGCGAGCAGGGGTTTGGCATAGTGTAGCCGAGATTGTTGAGTCTGGGATGGTTGTACCAGATTGTGGGCTTGTAGGGTGTTGCGGCAACCGCGGATATTGGGCGGTTGACCGGATGTCGGTTATTGTACCAGATTGTGGGCTTGTGGGGTGTTGCGGCAACCGCAGATATTGGGCGGTTAACCGGGTGGTGTTTTTAGCATCGGATTGGGGATAGGGGTTTTGTTAGTGGGTGGAGTTTCCCACTTTGAGCATAGTCGTGACTAAGCCTTGCTATATTGAGATACTTTTGGCTTATTACTTCCTCGTGCGGGTAGCTCCCCTCGAGTGCCACTCCGGAGTGTGAGGCAGGACCGAGTAGGTGCCGGTCGGTTACTAGATTCTTGAGTTTGATATCACATCGGCGATATGCGTTGGCTGGCATAACCGATGGTGACGGCAGAGCAGGCAGTTTGCAGGCAATACCGAGTTTTATACCGGTCCATTTGATTGGGTTTATTTTGGCAGATATTATTTACTGATGCATGAATATAGTCGTTATTACTCAGTACTGCATTAGAAGCATATTAGTGGTAGTTTTCTTATCAGCGGACTTATTCAGTTTTACCACTTTACCTTCTTTCTAGCCTTTGGTAGACTTGGTGGGTACGTCGGAGTTGAGGATTTACCCACTAAGGGTTACTGGTTTACTAGTAGTTCTCGCACCCGTTGGGGGGTTCTCCCCCCCCCCCCCCCCCCCCCCCCCCCCCCCCCCCCCCCTGCCCCTCCTCTTTCCTTTTCTCCCATTTGTTTTGCAGAGTCTTCTGCGAGAGTTACTGATTCTTCGTTCATTGTTCGAGGTGAGGGAGTCACGAGTTAGATCCCTATCTGCCCGAGGAGTGTAGCTGTACCCCCCTGGTTGGAGATTTTTAGTACAGTCAGCTGGATATTGTATTTGTGAGAGACTGATGTATTATTATTGTAGTTTCCTCCCTTTTTGGATGTAGAGATGCTGTAGAGAGGATGATGTATGATGGTTATTCATATTTGGGAGATGGATATTGTATTTTATTTCCGAATGTGCAGTGATTGGATTTTATTTTTTTTCAGCACTTTATTCCCGCTCTGATATTTGCATAGCTGTGGTATTATCTTTTGCAGGTTAGACACTGTGCCTATGCGGAATTTTCGTATGGGTGGCGGATCTATTGGCGAGCCCGGATCGTAGTTTCGACTCCGGGGCGTGACAATTTTCATTCATTAAGGGATTGTTTGATTGCGTGCATTTTCAACTACAGTACAGTTGAAAATATATGCAACTATAAATTTTTTTTGGTTTAATATAATTAGGTCCAACTGCTGCAATTGCATCTGCATGAAAAGGTCCAATTACTACAATTGGTACTGCAGCCAAATTGACTGATGTACATCAGTTGGATTAGAGTCGGCTCAACTATTTAAAAAATAATAATAATATCGACGTTCAAAATAAAAATAATACCGTTTAAAATAATTTTTTTTTTACCATTCAACATTAGAATAGCGGCGCAAAAAAAACAACAACACCGTTCAAAACATAACTTTGTTTTTAAAAATATATCGTTAAAAAAAATAATGCCGTTAAAAAAAAATAACATTGTTAAAAGAAACAATGATGTTTTTAAAAAAATGATGTTTACCGTTAAAAAAGATAACATATGCTGATAAAAGATAACGTAGTTAAAAAAATATCTTTCAAAAAAATAATAATAAATATATAGAAGGTAACCTAATCTCTCTAACTAAAAAATAATATGATATACAAATATAAATCTTAATTTCAATCCACCAAATAGAATAAATATAACTACAGTAGATATAACTGTATAAAACTAAATATACTATACATATAACTTTAACTATACTATTTTTATAATTACATCCAACCAAACTGCTCCTAAGTGAACTTAGTTATATACCAAGGCCTCAGAAAAAAATTAGAAATAAAAAACCAGAGCAAAAAAAAATTAATGTACATAAATTATGACTGTTGCATTATTAACTACAAGTATATTTTAATTATATTATATTTATAGTTACTTTTAGAAATTAATTGGTTGGATATAGCTGTAAATATATTATAGTAAAAATACATACAATTAAAAATATAACAATTGTATAGGATTAATTTGAGGCCTAAGTAATTTGTTTAATTCAGATAAAAATATTAGCACTTAGGATGTGTTATGGTTCCCAATTTTTTAAAAATAGAGTTGAGAGGTCTATTTTAAAATTAAATATAGCTGAGGGGTCTCTGTGCATTTTTACGAACAATGCTGAGCGATTTTGCCAATTTTGGACTTTACCATGGAGAGCGTGAAATCCATTCTATTATATCTCTGATTTAATTCCATTCCTATCCCCACATCCTCAACCTCCTATATATATGTTTCTCTCTCTTTATTATTATTATTATTATTGTTGTTGTTGTTACTACATTTTGGGCTTGATAGCTTCCGGGTAAGAATCTGAAGGCCTTGTGCTAGAGAGCAAGGTCTTAGTGTGATTTGAAGAGCACATTGGTAAGATTTTGTGATCTGGGTTTTGTGAGTTTCTCTTTAATTACTTTTTTCGGTGTTTTGTGAGTAGGATTATGATTTATGGGCACCCTTTGTGATCATAGGATATGAGCTTTTGTTGATGTTGTTACTTCATTATTATAGGAAATTTTTTGCCATCTCCTTGTTAAAATATTTTAAGGGGAAGGGGAAAAGGGAGTAAATTTGTGACATGCTGTGATCTGGGTTTTGTGGGCTCTCCTTTATACCCCCCTGTTTTTTTTTTTCTTTTTTTTTTTGGCGCTCTGTTGGTAGGATTTTTGATCTGCGGGGCCCCCCTATGCGATTGCTTTCTGTACAATTTATATTATAGGATGCGGGTGGTTATTTTTTCTTTCGTTTTTCAATTATTCTGAGGGGAAATGTTCTTCGATCATTTCGGACAATATATAGAATTTGAGGAAAAAGAAAGCACATTTGCAACATTGTCTGATATAGGTTTTGCGGGTTTCTCTTTTGTTTTTCTTTTTTTTTTTTTTGCTCCTTTTGTTTTGGTGCTTTGCGCGTACTACTACGATTTATGGAGCCCTCTCCTCAAATCTGTTACGTAACCTTTTTTTTATTTTTTATTTTTTTTTATTATTCAATGATTTTGAGAGGGAAAAGGTTGACCGATCATTTCTTTATCCTTTTTTTTAAAATATGCATGTGAGGATGTTGTTTAGTAGGGGTTTAACCTTTTTAAATTTTTTGAAACAAGTAGGTGTTTGACTTTTTCTCTATTGCATCGTTATTTTGTGTCCTAATCAGATAGGAAAGAGATGGGCTTCACCTTTTTCTTCCCCTTTCCTCTGTTGCAGAGAAAATTTTACTTAATATCACTAAAGAAGTTTGTTCTGGCTTCATGATATTCAAATGGAAAAGAAATTGCTGGATCTAAGTTTATTCAAATAACAAAATTCATCTATTGATTTATTTAAGTTAAATTCTTTCCTTGAAGTATGCTACTATGTTTTCCCCCCCCTCTTTTATGATCATTCGTAGCTGATATTTTTAGGGAGAGTAAAATAAAATTTGATGGCTTTTAATAGCATAATTTTGGTTTTATGTGGAAAAATGGTACCCTTCTTTGTTCCTTAGTTTTTTTTATTTGTGCTCGTGAGCATGTAGGGATTTCCTAGCTCTTTTTGGGTCTGAAATGTTATGGATGCCGCTCTATTCCTTGTTTTGTTCTTAGTGCTATCCATAGATAATTATGAAGGTTGAATTTTTCAATTGCAAAATTTGTTTTATATTATAAAATTAGTCAATTAACGTATCTTTGTAGTTAATGACCGTATTCCGTTCCCTTTTTCTTTTATCTCTAAGTTTATTAACTTTTTATGTATGATTAAAAGTTGTGCGATATACTTTTGATTCTCTCTTAAATTTTTGGACTAGGAAAAAAAAGATTTTTGCTACCTTCAGTTTTCTACCTTTTCGATTTCATCCTAGACCATTATCATTTGGTGTTTCTTTTCTTTTACTGTAGTGGAAGTTTATGAACTTGGTGTCTGGTCTCAGATTGTTCTGAAGTTCATCCTTCTTTTTCTTGTGGCTCTTCATTTGATTAAATCGTCTGGTTCTTATCTTTCGCGATTGATACTTGGTAGAATTATTACTTGGTAGTTTTAGGCGTACAAATTTGTATACAGTAGTAAGTTCCCAAAAATTAGCTTCTCTTACTTTGGTTTCCATGTTAACAAAATCAAAAGCCATAAGAAAGAAACCTTTTCACATGCATCAGCTGTGCTCTCGTCATTGCCATCACTGTCCCGTATATGAGATGCTACTAATGTTCTTGGCTATCAAAAACAGACTGCTATTCACATTTATCTTACAAGTTACATTAATGTTATTTTCTTGTAATCCAGCTTTGTCGCTTGACAGTATTGCTTTATTCATCAATCTCTATTTCTAATTTGCAGTTTGCCATTTATGTCGCGCCTTAACATTATTATTATGATTTTCTTTTCCCTTTTTTGGCCGGTAAAGGAAAAACTCTACCAACTTGCATAGTGGTATTAGGAAATATTTAACTTTGGTGCATTCAATATAGTGTCACATTCAATGGAGGGGGGCATCCACAAAGCCGACAAGAATGAATTTCGTGACTGCCTGCATTTGACATGGAAGCAGCCATACATTCTTCGCCTCGCATTCTCTGCTGGCATTGGCGGCCTTCTTTTCGGTTATGATACTGGTATAGCTCGTTGCCCTTGTTTCATGATAAAAGAGACAAATAAGTCTCACGAGAAGTTGAAACACTGGTAGCAAGCATAAGAATTATTAGAGAAAAAGTTTACTTGAATTATCAAATAAGTGGTGGATTTTATTGTTCATACGTTTCGTGATCCCTTTCTTATAAGCTGAGTGAATGGTGTTGAAAGTATTTCCTAAGGCACTGTTAAGCTGTTAAGTACCCTTCATATTTGTTGAGATACCATTCGTCCTTGTCATGTTTACTTGTTTCAGTTTCTTCTATTTGTATAAACTCACAATTCTGGAGATAGCTGTGATGTTTGTCGAGTTGGAGAAGCGAATTTCAGTGTTCATGAAGCATCAATTTTGATCACTCGTGTTTATTTCTGGGTTTATGGACAGCCCTGATGAAAACAACTACCAAAAACACAAAATATTTTTTTAACTTTGAAAATATTTTTCACCTGTAGAATGTGCCATCACTTAGGCTGCCTTCTGTGCTTGTATAAGTTCGTATTGTATTTTTTGCTAAAATCTCCATGGTTCAATTCAAACTACCAAAAGATCCTTTGACCAGTTTTCAAGAATTCCGTTCTCATCTGGTATATGATTAATTACTTGAATTAATTTTGAATTATTTGACAATACATTTTATGGTAGCAATATTGCAAACTTTATAGTAAAAAAAAGAGGACTTTCCAAGTTTTGCCGTATTCTCAAACATTACTTTATATAATCTTGACCTGTCCTCTACTCAAGGCATGGTTAAATTGTTAGGCATTATAAAAAGATATATTAATTTGGAATGTGGTTACTTTTTTTTTTTCATCTGCAATTCTACTTTCTAGATCCAGCTATTTGAACTTTAGTATCACTATGATCTTATTATGCATGTGCTGTGCAAAGTAATCCTTTTCGATTACTATGTCGAATAATTTATATCAATTGACTAACGGCAATCTATTTCTTATTGTGGTAGGTGTCATATCGGGAGCACTTTTATACATTCGAGATGATTTCAAGCAAGTTGAAAAGAGTACTGTGCTACAGGTGCTTGTCATTGAAGAAATTTTCAATTTGACCTTCACACTGTAAATCTCAAATAAAACA
This sequence comes from Tillandsia leiboldiana, assembly GCA_029204045.2. Taxonomy (NCBI): domain Eukaryota; kingdom Viridiplantae; phylum Streptophyta; class Magnoliopsida; order Poales; family Bromeliaceae; genus Tillandsia; species Tillandsia leiboldiana. The sequence goes on along the minus strand of CM055078.1, from coordinate 3,870,857 downwards.
TCAAGCAGACCATAACTGAATTAAGTGTTTATTTCGAAATGAATACCTGAACTTTCGAAAGTTTGATTTTACTACCCAACCTTTCTTTTTTTTTTTTTTTTTTTTTTTTCTTTTTACGGAAGATTTTATACCTAACAATACAACATACTTGTTTAAAGTAATTAATTTTATTTTTTTAGTTTTTCTTTTAACTGAATATTCTGTTACTTGATGGATTGTTTTATAATTTTTCTGACCGAAACCCTCTAGTTTTGTCCGAATTCAATTCTTAAAATCAAAAGTAATGATAGATTAGGTAGTAAAGTCAATTTTGAAAGGTTGCTCATTTTCCAAATGTGCCATAGCTTAGGTGATTGTGATCTGTATGATTCACCATTCTCGAGCATATGACTGGTTAAAGGTTTAATGACAGGAAACCATCGTGAGCATGGCTGTAGCGGGGGCTATTATAGGAGCCGGCTTAGGTGGTTGGATGAACGATAGGTTTGGAAGGAAACCCACCATTTTAATCGCCGACCTTCTGTTCTTTATAGGCGCTATAGTTATGGCTGTCGCGCCATTTCCCGGGATCATAATTCTTGGAAGAATCTTTGTTGGGTTTGGAGTGGGGATGGCTTCTATGACTTCGCCGCTTTACATTTCTGAAGCTTCCCCTGCGAGAATTCGAGGAGCTCTTGTTAGCACTAATGGGTTGCTAATCACAGGAGGGCAATTTTTGTCATACCTTATTAACCTTGCTTTCACCAAGGTACTTCGTCTCTTCATTCTCCTTTCTCAATGCGTAATTATACTTGTTATTGTAGTGGTAAGTGTTATCCGATTGTAATATTTTACTTTTTGGGATATTTTCTCTTTCACAGCAACAATGATACTTATCATGATATGCATACTTTGCATGCATATCTCTGAATTTGTACACAATTTTGAAAAATCCTGTGCTTCTTATCTTTTCAGTTAGATTAGCTAGTTTAGGTTTTTATTTCATACTTGTCCTTACCGAGCTTCTTCTAATGGAGTATACGTGTGTTTCACTAACAAATTTAGTTTCTTTTTTTTCTCACTCATATTTTTCTAGTTGCAAACTTCATATACGGAACCCTTCATTACAGTTTTAGCGCAATGATCAATACTGCCTGACACTCTAGGGCAGCATCCTCTCCTCGTAAACTTCATATGAATAAGAAGTCTAGAAGGGTAAAATTGTAAAAAGAGGTTGTGCTGTCTTTCTAATAATCCTCCAGAAAAATGCTCATTGCAGACTTGTAGAGAAAGATGAGAAGTTTAAGAGTTTCCTAAACCTCTAATTTATTTTCCTAATAATACTCGTTTGTTATAATAATTACAATATTACTTGAACATATCCTACAGGCACCTGGTACATGGCGCTGGATGCTCGGCGTTGCTGGAATTCCTGCTTTTATCCAGTTTGTATTAATGTTGATGCTTCCTGAATCACCAAGGTGGCTATATAGAAAGGTAATAACATATTATAATCACATATGATGTACTCTGTATGTTGTAAATTGTCCATCTACCCCTCTTAATTCTGTTTGTTTAGCTATCATATTTGATTTTCCAACCTCCATATGGAGATCCTAGTTACCACAAAACTTGTTAAAATTATGGGTTAATTATTTCCTATGTGAAATCCGTGTTCTAATACCAACTAGTCCATATAATTTGGAATCTTCCAATTCTAGTATCTATAATAAAAAAGGAGTCCAGTCTTAGTGCTTTCGAAAGTACATGAATAATGCATGCTTTCAACTTTTTTGGCGCTTAGATCTAATACTCTTCCACCTAACTCTCAATGGTTAAAAAATTAGGAGCAAGCACTACTCATGTCACGCTCCGAGCCCGCAACGAAATATTATTTGGGCACGTGCACAAACCCGCCGAACAGACAGAGTTTTCCCTGTCTGCCCATGGCGTCACAATCTGTACAATTCAACACATTTCAAAAGAAATAAAATACATATAGGCGTCGTTTGGTAACGGGGATAAGGGGGGATAACCCTCTTATCCCCGCTTTTATTCCCAAACGGGAATAGTTTTGATGGGAACAGTAATTCCCATCAAATCGGAATAAGAGGTTTGGGGGTGGGAACAGCAGTTCCCACCCCCACATGGAATAAGCCGGTTTACAAAAAAAAAGGCTCGGGAATCGAGGCTTTCACGTGGGTGCCTTCTGCATCTTCTTCTCCCCCTTCTTCTTCTCCAATTTTTTCCATCCTCTTCTCCCCCTTCTTCTTCTCCAATTTTTTCCATCTTCTTCTCCTCCGATCGAAGCTCCATCGCACAGACGACGCCGGCGGACGCGCAGCCGACGCCGGCGATGGGGCGGGAGAGCGGGGCTCGGCGCAGGTGGTTGACCTGGCTAACGAGGACGGTCATGCCGAGGTCCTTGAACGAGCCGGTGTGGGAGATCCCGCAGTGCTTCACCCAGAGGTTCGGCATGCCGCCCAGGTGGTCGCGCCCGAGCCGCTCGGCCCAGAAGAGGTTGGAGTTGCCCTCGAAGAGCGACACGGTGTGCTCGTCGTCGATCCCGGGGAGGACCCACTCCTTCTTCGACCACATGACGTGCCGCACGTCCAGGAGCCCGCCGGAGCGGCTGCGGTACACGATCTCGTCCAGGGGTTACCGCTTCGAATCGTCATCGCCACCGCCGCCGGCCGAGGCGCCGAAGGGGGCGTACCAGGCGGAGAAGTTCTCGCAGTCGCCGCCGCTCAGGCCTTCCTCGGCGGCGCGGCGGCGGGGGGCCTCCTCGCGGATGTTCTCGTCGGCCGGGCGGCGGTTCTTCGAAACGGCCGGCGAAGAGGAGGAGGAGGAGGAGGAGAAGGATGACGAGGACGAAGCGACGACGATGGAGATGCGTCGGCGTGTGGTTCGTGCTCCTACTCTTGGGAGAGGAGTGGGGGCATAAGAGGAGGAGGAGGAGGAGGGTTTGAGGGAGAGGGGGCGATGGGAGATGAGGGAGGAGAGAGAGGAGGAGGCGGCGGAGGCCATGGAGGCGGCGGAGGAGGAGGAGTAGGAGGGGAAATTGGAGGGGGATTAATATTAAAAAATTTAAAAAATATTTAAAATTAAATATTAAATATTTAAAAGTATAGAAAATTTTAAAAGAAAATATTTAAAATTTGCTAATCTAATGGTTAATGGTTTGAAAATTAGAATGAATCAAAAATTTTAAATTTTTTTTTAAAATATTTCTATTATTTTTAAGTACTTTTAAATATTTAATATTTAATTTTAAATATTTTTAAATTTTTTAATATTAATCTAAATTTATTATAAGGTTGATTAATATCATAAATTATTTTATTTTTAAATTATATCATAGAGGGCAAAATAGTCAATACACATATTTATCCCCTCTTAATTCTTCTTATTCTTCTATACTCAACCAAACACAATTTTTTCTTATTCCTCTTATTCTCCTTATTCCTATATAATTTACCAAACACAATTTTCTTTAAATCCGGTATAACTCTTAAACCCAACCAACCAAACAGAAATTTACACTAGTTCCTGCTAATACTATAACTTATACCTATCCCCGGTATAACTAAATTTTTCTTATCCCCGAACCAAACGCAGCCATAAGGATTGTATAAGGGGAATACCATTTAAATATAAAACAACTATACTATCATAACATCTTTTTCATTATCACATCTAAAGGGCTACTAAAGAGCTGTCACGCCCCGGATGGAAAAACTATCTTTTTTTTTTTTTTTTATAAATCAGAGTTTGAAAAGTGATTTCCAAGACGTGAGCAGATTCGTCACATGCATAAGGTTTTCCGGTCCAAACGGACAGAATCTTTCCTATACACGCATGGCTAGGCAAAGTATATAATACAATTAGAGTTGCTAATTAACCAACATTCACAATATTTAAAACAAATAATCTAAATCAACATAAATAATCCAACATCCACAAATAAACTAAAGACAGTATAATAAAGTCACTAACTAGCAAGGTAAATAAGTTATGATCATAAGCAACTGAAAACAGAACAAAATCAAGGTAGCAGGCTAGCTATCTAGCTAGCATAAGGGGGACGGCTCTATCGTATGCTCTCACATCAGCGCCCCGACAACTAACTGCCCGACATAACTGAGAAAGGTGTCAACAAAAGGGCGTGAGATACAACTAAATTTATCCTAGTCGGTACAATGAGTCGGGGACCGGCAAGTTGTACCTATTGGTATACAATAATCAAACGGTAGGTAAAAGGGCATAAATAACTGAGCAGATAAGCAGATATTCTCAATAATGAGATAAAGAGTAGGTAATGTGTAAGCAGTTAAACAGATAGTGTAATAACTGTAAAGTAGATAGGAGCAACAGTAAAGCAAATAAATGCGTCAAGAACTGAATCTCAAAATACCCAATCAAGTGCCACTGTTGGTCCCTAAGACCTCAGGCTAATGCTTGACCAGAATTGACTTATGCCCCACACCTACAGGAACAGTCAAAGAGTAGGGGCTCAATATCACTCGGAACCTGCATGGGCAGCCAGAGGATGTGTCACGCCCCGCGGTCGAAACTGCGACCCGGGCTCGCCAACAGATCCGCCATCTATACGGAAATCTCCGCACAGACGAAGCGTCTACCCTGCAAGTCAGTTCTATAGCTAAACATGTATCAGAGCTGAATAAGAATAAGTAGCTACAGAATCATAACTGAACATCTGAATATACATCATCCAAAATACATAGTCATCTCTCACTATGAACAAGATACAATAAATCTCTCAGACTGTCCAGTACAAAATAAAATCTCATATACAGGGTGCATCTACCTCTGACTCTCAAATAAGCTGGTAAGGAACTAATCGACCACGCCCTTACCTCGATCTGCTGCCTCCGCTCGAACTGAAGCTGGAACAGCTACCTCAGAAATACCTGTCACCACAGCAGGTGTGAGAACTACATCGTCACGTAGTTCTCAGTGGGTACCGTCTCCAACTCTACGGTCTGCCCACTAAGTCTACTAGAGGCATAAGATAATAGGGAATGCTGTAAACAAGAATAGCTCAGCTGGAAAGAAATCTACAGCTAACATGCCCCTAGCAACCATGCTCAAAGGAATAACACTCAATTATGAACATGCTATGCATCCACTCGCTCACGAGGTGCTCATATCAACCCAATCTCACTGACTGCCAAATCTGGTCCAGTCAAGCCTGCGCCCCCTAGTGTATCAACTAGGGCCCCTAGTGTATCAACTAGGGTTCTACCGGTACTCCAACCCGGTCCAAAACTCAATCTGATCGCCCGGTACACCAACCCGGTCCAATCGAAATATCACAATATCACGCAAAGCAGCCTCATCAGGCGCATGCAGCCTCATCAGGCGCATCATCATCATCGCATCCGGAGCGGCTCTCGAGGGGCGCTACCCCACCGAGGAATAAGCGTGTCTCATCTGGCTCAATAAGTGGCATCTGCAGGCTATAATCCAAATCTACGATCAATCAGATCGACAATGTCAAGCTCACAACACTAACTCACTGACTGGAGATACTCCACAATTGGGATCACCGTCAACCCAAACGGCTCCCAAAATAGGAATCCACTCAATCAAATAAAAGAAACTGGCTGGAGATACTCAACAGCCGGGATCACCGTCAACCCAAACGGCTCCCAGAATAGGAATCCACTCATTCCACTAAAAGAAACAACCATACCAATGAAAGGTCCTAGAACCCCGAAAGACTAATACCTACAACCCCAATCAAACAAGAACAGGCTATAGGCATAGCCCTCCGTTGTTCTAGACCCGAGGAAGAAACAAACCTTGGAACCCAGATCACTCCACCCTCCTGGTGGGTGAGTAGCTTTGTAAAAAAAATAGTGATCTTTATTGTTAAATATTGTTTCCACTCAAACCCTCTCGGGGTGAGGATAAAATAGCTCACCTTTTTAGAAAACCATCTTGATCTGAGAATACCACTTTTACAGATTTTACTTTTTCTGAAAATCAGTTAAAAGCAAGTTTATTTTTCCAAATTCCGAAGGGCTAGTGCCTTCGTCTTTAATCAAACAAGAACAGACTCTGGCGACCCCTAGAAATTTGGAAGGAAAAATAGCAGTTTACTAAAATCATGAGTGTCCAAAAACATTCTAGGTTCAAGGTCTTGACATCACAAGCACACCACGGCCACAGCCTCGGTGGCATCAACAAATCGGAAAGTTCCCGACTACACGGGACCACCGTTCCCTCGAACGGCTCCCAAAACTGGCACAACACTGGCCACAGCTACCAGACTCCACTCGGCCTCCGGGCACGAGTGTGACATGCATCCCACACTATCCCAACTACTCAGCCCACAACCAAGGCGAGAAAAAGCTCTATATCCAAGAAAAGGAATGCACAGGGATGGGGACTAGAATATACAAGAACCTTGCCCATGTGAACATATTCTAACAGTCTGGCTAAATAAATGCAATCATATGTCGGGGTGCTAGTCAAATCACATGACTCTATCACAAATATCAAAGATAACATCAATTTTAGTATGATCAAAGCTACACTACTAGAATTAGGAGGAAGTCCGCAGACTTGGAGGAAAATCCAACCCACCTGGATGCGCGTGTCGGTCCAAAATCCAAAAGAGCTGAAACTTAACGGGTGCGATCCTCACGTTCTCACGATTCCGACGCACCAAAAATCATCAGAAAAGTCCTCCCGGTCACCGAGATATGAGCCAAACACTGCGGTAAGGTCAAATCACTCAAAACAGTAATCTCATCGCGCATCTGTCCATACAACAGGAAATTACCTCTTATGAGATGCCCTCCAAAAATTCCAACAAAAATACGGTTGCGATCCTCTCGAAGTGTAGATGTCAATCGAGTGCTTAAACACCAATTTCCGACAACCGTAGCTCGAGAAATTGCAAGATTACTCCTCCGCTGTCCAGAAAAAGTGTCGCAGAAAAGGGGGTCTAAAGATACTGCACAAACTCCCATAAAAACTCGAAACGGAGCTGAGTGATAAATATCAAAATCGTAGGCCTACCTGTCACGGAAGCGCTACCGCAAAAATCGGCGAAAAATTCCAAAAGATGAGCTCAGGGGAGCTCTCCGACGAAAAGTCGACGGAAGAAACCGTTGTCGAAGGAACGGCGCGACTCTCGAGATCATGCAGGGAAAAATAGCAGATGATCTCCAAAAATTCTCCAAAACCCCAAATATTGAAGAAGACTTGATGTAGAATCTCACTGTCAAAATTGGCACGAAATTGGATCTCAAAAACTCCCCCAAAAGCCATCCCCAAGATGGCTATTTATAGCCAATTCACATAAAATCACACGGGCTCCACACCGGATCCAGGGCAGAACAGGAAACAGCAAAAACAGCCACTCGGGTTGCGCCGCGTATGCCAAAACACGAAACAGCCGTGAAAGGGCCTTCGGGAAGCGCCACGTGTCCCAGCCGCCCTCGTGTTCCACGTGCCTCGTGCATGTGGGCGGCTTGAGCCAGCCAATGGGGACATGCCATGTGTCCCCACGCGGTTCACGTGGTCCACGCCCCCGGTCTACGGGCCGGGTCTTTCGGAATGTGTCGGCCAACCAGAAGCCGCCACGTGTCACAGACCAGCCCTCCTTGACGCCGCCCGACCAATGAGGGGATGCCACGTGGCAGAGCCGAACCCCAGTGCTCCCGGTGCACGCGCCTGCCCGTGGACCAGCCGCCCGCGAGCCGCGCCTGCCCGTGCCTGCCCGCCTTGCCCGCGGCCGTGCTCCGCCGCTGTGCCGCCGCCTGCCGGTGCCCGCCGGTCGCCGGAATCACTGTTCCGGCCGCCGGAACTGTAAAAATATTTTTCGAGGTCCGAAAAATACAAGTAAATAGCCCATTTTCATCGTTTTCGCGCGCTGAGTCCAAATCCGCCATCCGTTTCTCCAAATTCTCATCTGAAATTTTGCCGGAAGCCCCCGGAAAAGCGAACTTGATCCGATTTTCGCGCCGGTTCCAAATCTGGGATCCGATTTGAACACAGACAACTCGATTACTCATCTAAGGCCTCCAGAAGCTAATACTCACCTTGTAAATCCATATCGGAGGTCCGGATCATCACATCCTCCCCCACTAAAAGAAAGTTTCGTCCTCGAAACTAACATCCCTCAACGGGAGTCTCAAACCGAAGGGTGGGCATCCATCACCACCGTCGCCCGCTCTCAAATTGCCACTCACTCCCCGCGATTACTCCTCAACTCAACATGTACGGCATGACCCTGTTGCGCAATCCTCTCATCTCACGAGCCAGGATTCACAACGGGCGTCCCTCGTACTGCAAACACTCATGGGTCTCAAATGGAGTGAGTCAATCACGGGCGAGGGATCCAAAACATAACACTATCGAGCTGGGATAAGAAAACAACAGGGAATCTAGCCAAACGTGGGGGGAAAAACAGTCAGCGCAACACGCACTACAACCACACTCAGGTGCTAATGCAACCAGGGTGACCCGAAAACACCCTCACGAACAACCCAAAAAGGAAAGAAGGCCAACATCAGGAACGTCATCAACCCCATCTCTCAATTTAGAAAACAGCCAAAGAAGCAAAAAGTTTGAAAATTCCGAAAAGCCAGTGCCTTCACCCCAATCAAACAAGAACAGGTTCCGGCACTGTCTCCATTTCTGGAGTATCATTTCGTAGTTTTCGTCCCGTTTGAGAGCTTTGGCATGAGAATGAGAAAAGGAGAGAAGTGTTGAAGCTGTTCCTGCTATGGCTACAAAACGAAGGCTACGGTCTATTCGTGACCCCTAAGGACATAATCTCTAGTCCTACTCGTCATGACTGCACCAGAAGCAGTATCCAACGCGCGAACACCAGGCTCCAGCCCTGCACTGCGCTCCTACCCAAAACATCCGCACACCTCAAAATCCTCAGGAGTGCCACTGCTAGTCGACCACTGCTAGCAGACCAAGTGATCTACCCTCTCTGATCCGATAAAGAGGGTGTTTCCCAAGGTAGAGCACTGAGTCTAACAATCCTCAAACCATTAGATCCATCAATGATGCCAACAATCTCTTAGCTTTACGGGTACTATCCAATAAGGTGCCTTCCAATATTGGTGTGGTTCCCAAAACCACGTCAATTCACAACTCAACCCTCTTATCCGGCGACATCATAATTAACTCAGGTAAAACCATAACCAGAAACTTATGGACAATAGATATGTCCCGGGTTCCCAGTGTCGCCGTAGGCGCTTTAAGCACCATTATGTGAAACTAATAACACATACTCGGCTCCTCTTCTACATGATCCTTTGCCGATGAAATCACTACTGAACGTAGCATACTCTGACAGTCTCTATAGATGAACTTCTCTTGTCTTGCTCGCGGATGGTTACAGTCCTTCTTCTTCAGTCCATCATCGCGCACGCTACTGTGCCAACTAGTCCAGTGCACCTTGTCCTCGTCCTGGTACTACTATAAAGCTTATTAGTCCGTCGATGTAGTTCATAGTCTCAACTGCACAAGACACGCTCCACGATCTCCCCCATATGCACAACCTACCCACGGACCTGCACCTCTGGTGCAAGTGGTAACAATCCTATTTCTAGGTTATGCAGGGATGCAAGATGCTCTACTAGTACATGCATGAGAGGTATCGATAACAACATGCTCTGGCTCCATCGTCTATAAAGAAGATCATACCTAGTACGACTTGGTCTAATATCTTGATGTTCTCCAATCGAGCTGCACCATCTCATCCGCTCAGTGCTGGTGATTGTCGCTCTGTTTACCTCGATGTAGTGGCCGTATCCGCCTGTCGGTAAACCGAAGGAGCTCCTACTACCTCAATGGGTAATGGTGGTGCCGCGCTAGCGGTAAAACTGTGAGTACTACACGGGGGCATGCTGCCTGAAAATGTCCCATCTACCCGCAAGAAAAACACCGCCCCCGTCGGTGGTCACACTGCGATGGTGAGTGGGTCCCATCGCAGATGACACACCGGTCCTGGAGTTGCTGCTGCCTCGGCGGTCGAAAACCTCCCGATCTCTGTCTCCTCTGAGGCCCACGACTCTGAGACTGAAATCGTGGTGGCCTTGGTCGACTAAACTGTCCCAAATCGGTTGGAACTGGGCGCTTCTCTTCGGAGCTGGTCCCTGGCGCTCCGTCCCTCTCACTCAAAACTACCAATCCTCGATCGGTCCACCGAGCGAGCTCAATCGCTGCATTCAGAATCGGTGGTCGTCGGGAGTGAACAAATTGATAAATATCCCGATGCAGCCCTCTCTCAAGGAGATCAATCCGCTGGGCCTCATCCCGTGCTACATGGGGTACACTGTTCAGCAATCGTGTAAAATTGCGAACATACTCCTCAAGTGGCCGATCCCCTTGCTGTAGGCATCTCAACTCTCCTTCCAGTTTCTGCTTAGCATTATCGGGAAAGAAGGCCCCGAGTAGCAAAGCACGAAACTCGCTCCAGGTCATCACCTGAACTCCAGGTGGTCCAATAGGACGAACTCGACGCCACCAAGTCTCAGCGTCCTTTTCCAGAAAGTGCGTAGCCAAATGCACTTGATGTTCTCCAGGATGAACAGGTTCTCAGATAGCTTTTCCATCACCGCGATCCAGTTTTCTGCCTCCCAAGGCTCCAGGCTCTGTCCCGAAAATTATGGGGAATGGAACTGACTAAAATAAGTCAAGCGATCAGTAAGCTCTCGCTGCTCCGGCTCTGCGCATCATGCGATCCATGTTCTCCTCCTGGTGCTGCAACGCATCCTCCTGGCGTCTAGTGGTCTCCTCCTGGCGTCTAGCCATCTCCTCCTGGCGTCGCATCGCCTCTGACATCTGAGCCGTCTGGTTCGCAACGGGCGGACCTCGGTCTGCTCTGTCTGCTCTGCCTCCCGATGCTCGGACTCCTCATCTGACGCAAGATGTGCCCTCGTCGCTGCATGACGTCTCGGAGGCATCGTAGTCCACCACACAAAACAAACATTAGGACAACAAAAACCTCTCGACCCGATCAAGCGAAAGTCTAAAATATGTTACCCATTCTAAAGCATTATGTTGTCTGCAGCCAACATAACCACTTTAGAGAAATAACATGCAAGATCTCTCACCCCAATCCTCTGGGGGAGCCATGACTCAATCAGGACTTTCGCTAAAGTCACGTCTCTCACGACAGTGATCCTACTGTCCAACCACAAGCCTAGGGTTCCTAAGTCCTCAATGACCTACAACCTAGGCTCTGATACCACTATAATCTGTCAAGCCCCGCGGTCGAAACTGCGACCCGGGCTCGCCAACAGATCCGCCATCTGTACGGAAATCTACGCACAACCGAAGCGTCTACCCTGCAAGTCAGTTCTATAGCTAAACATGTATCAGAGCTGAATAAGAATAAGTAGCTACAGAATCATAACTGAACATCTGAATATACATCATCCAAAATACATAGTCATCTCTCACTATGAACAAGATACAATAAATCTCTCAGACTGTCCAGTACAAAATAAAATCTCATATACAGGGTGCATCTACCTCTGACTCTCAAATAAGCTGGTAAGGAACTAATCGACCACGCCCTTACCTCGATCTGCTACCTCCGCTCGAACTGAAGCTGGAACAGCTACCTCAGAAATACCTGTCACCACAGCAGGTGTGAGAACTACATCGTCACGTAGTTCTCAGTGGGTACCGTCTCCAACTCTACGGTCTGCCCACTAAGTCTACTAGAGGCATAAGATAATAGGGAATGCTGTAAACAAGAATAGCTCAGCTGGAAAGAAATCTACAGCTAACATGCCCCTAGCAACCATGCTCAAAGGAATAACACTCAATTATGAACATGCTATGCATCCACTCGCTCACGAGGTGCTCATATCAACCCAATCTCACTGACTGCCAAATCTGGTCCAGTCAAGCCTGCGCCCCCTAGTGTATCAACTAGGGCCCCTAGTGTATCAACTAGGGTTCTACCGGTACTCCAACCCGGTCCAAAACTCAATCTGATCGCCCGGTACACCAACCCGGTCCAATCGAAATATCACAATATCACGCAAAGCAGCCTCATCAGGCGCATGCAGCCTCATCAGGCGCATCATCATCATCGCATCCGGAGCGGCTCTCGAGGGGCGCTACCCCACCGAGGAATAAGCGTGTCTCATCTGGCTCAATAAGTGGCATCTGCAGGCTATAATCCAAATCGACGATCAATCAGATCGACAATGTCAAGCTCACAACACTAACTCACTGACTGGAGATACTCCACAGTTGGGATCACCGTCAACCCAAACGGCTCCCAAAATAGGAATCCACTCAATTAAATAAAAGAAACTGGCTGGAGATACTCAACAGCCGGGATCACCGTCAACCCAAACGGCTCCCAGAATAGGAATCCACTCAATCTACTAAAAGAAACAGCCATACCAATGAAAGGTCCTAGAACCCCGAAAGACTAATACCTACAACCCCAATCAAACAAGAGCAGGCTATAGGCATAGCCTTCCGTTGTTCTAGACCCGAAGAAGAAACAACCCTTGGAACCCAGATCACTCCACCCTCCTGGGTGAGTAGCTTTGTAAAAAAAATAGTGATCTTTATTGTTAAATACTGTTTCCACTCAAACCCTCTCGGGGTGAGGATAAAATAGCTCACCTTTTTAGAAAACCATCTTGATCTGAGAAAACCACTTTTACAGATTTTACTTTTTCTGAAAATCAGTTAAAAGCAAGTTTATTTTTCCAAATTCTGAAGGGCTAGTGCCTTCGTCTTAATCAAACAAGAACAGACTCTGGCGACCCCTAGAAATTTGAAAGGAAAAATAGCAGTTTACTAAAATCATGAGTGTCCAAAAACATTCTGGGTTCAAGGTCTTGACATCACAAGCACACCACGGCCACAGCCTCGGTGGCATCAACAAATCAGAAAGTTCCCGACTACACGGGACCATCGTTCCCTCGAACGGCTCCCAAAACTGGCACAACACTGCCCACAGCTACCAGACTCCACTCGGCCCTCGGGCACGAGTGCGACATGCATCCCACACTATCCCAACTACTCAGCCCACAATCAAGGCGAGAAAAAGCTCTATATCCAAGAAAAGGAATGCAAAGGGATGGGGACTAGAACATACAAGAACCTTGCCCATGTGAACATATTCTAACAGTCTGGCTAAATAAATGCAATCATATGTCGGGGTGCTAGTCAAATCACATGACTCTATCACAAATATCAAAGATAACATCAATTCTAGTATGATCAAAGCTACACTACTAGAATTAGGAGGAAATCCGCAGACTTGGAGAAAAATCCAACCCACCTGGATGCGCGTGTCGGTCCAAAATCCAAAAGAGCTGAAACTTAACGGGTGCGATCCTCACGTTCTCACGATTCCGACGCACCAAAAATCATCAGAAAAGTCCTCCCGGTCACCGAGATATGAGCCAAACACTGCGGTAAGGTCAAATCACTCAAAACAGTAATCTCATCGCGCATCTGTCCATACAACAGGAAATTACCTCTTATGAGATGCCCTCCAAAAATTCCAACAAAATAACGGTTGCGATCCTCTCGAAGTGTAGTTGTCAATCGAGTGCTTAAACACCAATTTCCGACAACCGTAGCTCGAGAAATTGCAAGATTACTCCTCCGCTGTCCAGAAAAAGTGTCGTAGAAAAAGGGGGTCTAAAGATACTGCACAAACTCCCATAAAAACTCGAAACGGAGCTGAGTGATAAATATCAAAATCGTAGGCCTACCTGTCACGGAAGCGCTGCCGCAAAAATCGGCGAAAAATTCCAAAAGATGAGGGGAGCTCTCCAACGAAAAGTCGACGGAAGAAACCGTTGTCGAAGGAACGGCGCGACTCTCGAGATCATGCAGGGAAAAATAGCAGATGATCTCCAAAAATTCTCCAAAACCCCAAATATTGAAGAAGACTTGATGTAGAATCTCACTGTCAAAATTGGCACGAAATTGGATCTCAAAAACTCCCCCAAAAGCCATCCCCAAGATGGCTATTTATAGCCAATTCACATAAAATCACACGGGCTCCACACCGGATCCAGGGCAGAATAGGAAACAGCAAAAACAGCCACTCGGGTTGCGCCGCGTATGCCAAAACACGAAACAGCCGTGAAAGGGCCTTCGGGAAGCGCCACGTGTCCCAGCCGCCCTCGTGTTCCACGTGCCTCGTGCACGTGGGCGGCTTGAGCCAGCCAATGGGGACATGCCACGTGTCCCCACGCGGTTCACGTGATCCACGCCCCCGGTCTACGCGCCGGGTCTTCCGGAATGTGTCGGCCAACCAGAAGCCGCCACGTGTCACAGACCAGCCCTCCTTGACGCCGCCCGACCAATGAGGGGATGCCACGTGGCAGAGCCGAACCCCAGTGCTCCCGGTGCACGCGCCTGCCCGTGGACCAGCCGCCCGCGCGCCGCGCCTGCCCGTGCCTGCCCGCGCTGCCCGCGGCCGTGCTCCGCCACTGTGCCGCCGCGCTCCGCCGTGCTCCGCCGCCTGCCGGTGCCCGCCGGTCGCCGGAATCACTGCTCCGGCCTCCGGAACAGTAAAAATATTTTCCGAGGTCCGAAAAATACAAGTAAATAGCCCATTTTCATCGTTTTCGCGCGCTGAGTCCAAATCCGCCATCCGTTTCTCTAAATTCTCATCCGAAATTTTGCCGGAAGCCCCCGGAAAAGCGAACTTGATCCGATTTTCGCGCCGGTTCCAAATCTGGGATCCGATTTGAACACAGACAACTCGATTACTCATCTAAGGCCTCCAGAAGCTAATACTCACCTTTTAAATCCATATCGGAGGTCCGGATCATCACAGGATGAGGCTCACAGGTCAATCAAACCACTCTACTGGTTAAAAACACCATTACGGGGGCCAATCCGTTGGTGTACGTGAATTGAACAGCTGGTGCATGGCGATCACAATACGGATGTTCAATGCTCGCGATCGAAAGCCTTGAATACGACAAATAGCCGAGAACTCCCAAAGGGGATCATTAATCATTGACAGTGCCAGATAATACCATAAATGAAGCAATAACCTCCTACTTTATCATGCATAAGAAATTAGGAGATAATAATACGTGTAGCAAGTCATCAGCAGGAGGTATATCAAGTAATCGACTAATAATGTCAACAA
The DNA here is from genome assembly GCA_029204045.2 of Tillandsia leiboldiana. Classification (NCBI taxonomy): domain Eukaryota; kingdom Viridiplantae; phylum Streptophyta; class Magnoliopsida; order Poales; family Bromeliaceae; genus Tillandsia; species Tillandsia leiboldiana. The sequence continues at coordinate 3,855,733 of CM055078.1, read as the reverse complement.
CAACCGTATAATATCATCATGATCGTACGAAGTAGAAATCAATCAAAATGCAATAGTGGCATTGTGGCAATAAATGAAAGGAGGGTTAGCAATGGTTACTAAGGGTCCGATCGAGTACGGTACCCAGTGAGGTTGTACTATGCTAATGCCCAGATCGAAATACCCACCTCATTGCAGGCGATCCAGGAATCCGCTGCTCAACTCTCGCGAAGACTCCTGATGGCTCGGGCCTAAATCAAATCTTCGGTCAGTGACGACCTCACACAAAACCCAACCCACTAACTCACTCATGGTCAAATAATGAAACACGGACTTATGTCCAAGCCTGGGGATCCGTCGGAACTTTCGGTAATCTGTTGAAGGACCACTAATGGTCCAAATAGTGCGCATAAGCTACCGAATGACCCAAACTTCACCTGCTTTCTCGGAACGCTTTTTTTAAGGCGTCCGGACTGCAACATTTAATATTGTACCATTATGAAGTCTAATTGTTCCATAATTATTGAAACAACATGCGGAGTCGCTGATTTCAGCCCCGAAAATCACCAACGCGAACTAGATGTCTCTGGGTCAACCTAGACAGCGTAGGGACCGGCCAAGGACACTTGGCGATTGTTAACGGTCGACTAAATTGCTCGGGATACTAATCTCTTGCCGAAATGATGATAAATCGGCGATTTTGGCGATTTACGATTTGTAAAGCTATTTTAATCCAACGAAAGCCACCAGACCTCGGACGATCAGTCCAGAGGTCACGTGCATGCTGCCCGAAGCAGCCCATGTAGCTACAATTGCATCTAGACCCCTAGCAAATCTATAAATTGCATAATAACTTTATTTTATTGAGTTTTAAGGTCGTTACCTTAATCCGAGGGTTTTCTAAACTGATAGTGCTAGAAGATGGGCCTCGACTCGCTGAGACCCGTGCTCGCTGTCTGGGTTGTACTTGAAGTCCAGGATGCGCGCCAGGCCAACTTACAAGTTGGTAAGGAGTTAAACTATTGAATTCATCCTCATGCTGCCATACCAAGCCAACTTAAGGTAAGCATCATGCTTAGGGAGGTCCAGGAGCTCGAGGCCTTGCATATCTGAGGTCTCGAAGTCGTCAGAGTGGTCGCCGGAGCAACCTCAGCCATCAACCAAGGAAACAAGACTCGGGGTGGGGCAACTTTGCAAAGCTCGGGCTCAGAGGGGACACAGGGGCATGCAACAGCAGGAGGGGGTCGAGGGAAGTGCCAGAGGCTCTGCCAGGTGCGGTGCCGGCGTCCAGGTGCGACGATTGGCTGGAGGGTGGTCTTACGGCCAACCTAGGGCAAGCTCGGCCTAGCTCGGGTTCCGGCGGCTCAGGGGTCCAACCAAGGGCACATGAGGGTAATTCCCGTCGAGGGGAGGTCACTGAGGTGCGCTGTCGGCGGCAGCGGCGCATGGCAAAGATTGGCCAATCCCTAGGCTAAAAAGCTAGGGTTGGTTCTTCCTGTTGATCGGCTCGGTCGGGGGCGCTTGGAAGGCAATGGGAAGACTCCTGGGGACCAGCAGAAGCTAACCCAACCCTTCAAACTCGACGGCAACAGGCGGTGGCGGCGCTGCAAACAGCTCGGCCCAAAACTAGGGTTCCGGCGAGAGATCTTTGCACCCAGCGGCTTGCAGGAGTTTTCCGGCATCGGGGCTGCACAGGGAGGATCCCAGACTCTAATGCACAGATACTTCAAAAAACAGTCCGTATCCGTATCCGATACGTATCGTACACGGATACGCGCCCGATACGTATCGGATACGGGATTGAAGTATTTGAAATAAAAAAAAAAAAATCGGATACGGATTGGATACGGCGGGGCACGTTTCAGGATACGGTCATGATACGAGAGACGTATTTTCGAATCTAAACGGGTTGGATTTTAAAATTTTTTAAAATACCCGCATTCAAAACCATAAGAAATAAAAAAAAACTCTATTTCTTTCGGTCGAAACAGGTCGGATTTTAAATTTTTTACAAGCACCCACATCCAAAACCATAAGAAATCAAAAAACACTATATTTCTTTTCTCCATCGATCAATTCCACTGGAACCGAGCGGAACTCCAAAGAGCGGAACCCCGACCTTGGCGAGCGGCGGTGGAGATTGGAAACCCTAAATCTCGAACCCTTCTTGTGGCCATCTTCCTCGTGGACGCTTGTAGCCGGCAACGAGCTCTTGGTTCTCTCTCTCTCTTATTAAACTCCAAAAGCTTTTAAGTTTTAAATCTCTCTTTCTCTCTCTCTTATTAAACTATATAGGCCTTTAAATCTCTCTTTCTCTCTTCTTTTTTTTCTTTAGTATTAAATGACATGGTTTAGGTGTTTAGGGTTTGGTTTGACTGTTGCTTCTTTTTTTTTTTTTAATTGGCCAATAATGTTACTAACCTATAAAGATTATTTTTTTTCTCTATTTTTTTTTAAATGCTAGCATATTTTTTTTTGTTCAAGTCTTAAAAAGTTAAAAATTTATAGTTTACATACTAGAAGTTTAGAACCTTATACAGATATAGTATTTGAAAATAGGCAAAATATGATTGAAGGATTAATTATTTTAGGAATAATTTTATTTAATAAATCCAGAGAGGTTTTATGGCAATTAAATGATTGCTAAGAATCTCAGTAACTCACATATCATATATGTAATTGCATTGTACTTTTCCATATTGAAATTGTATATGAATATATGATTGTATGTGCTATATATTTTTATAATTTATAAATAATGTTATGCTAATTATATCTATTTATCTTGACATGCATAGGAAATGAATAGTGAAAGCCAAGCTTCTACCGGTGGTAGTGGCAGTGGTAGTGGTACCGGAGGTAAGTGGTAGTGGTAGTTCAAGTAACATTAATGATAATGCTCCATTATGAAAGTATGTAAGAAAGGTGGAAAAGTTAGGGGATGGTGGAGGAAACATGAGGTTTGAATGCAACTTTTGCAAACAAGTTTATAATGGATCGTATTATAGAGTTAAAGCTTATTTGTTGAGAATTTCAGGACAAGGAATCAAAGGTTGCTCTTAGGTTAGTAGCGATAATATTGCGGGGATGAAAAGACTTGTTGAAGATGTAGAGTTAAGGTTAAAGAATTCTATTCCTAAACAAGTTCCTTTACCAAAAACTGCTACCAATCTTTCTTCTGACACAAGTATAGAGAGTATACGGGGGCAATTTTTCGAACCAAGAAAAGAAGGGCAATATCAACACGTGAAACAGCTCTAGAGAAGTCTTTCAACATGGCGGTTCGAAATCAGCTACATTGTGAGATTGCTAGAATGTTTTATTCTGGTGGTTTGCTCTTTAATCTTGCAAGAAACCCTTATTATGTTAGCTCCTATACTTTTTCGGCTAATCATAATATTTCAGGTTATATACCTCTCAATTATAATATGTTGAGAACTAGTCTTCTTCAACAAGAAAGGACAAATATTGAGAGGTTATTGGAGCCTATAAAAAGCACTTGGAAGGAGAAGGGTTTAAGCATTGTATGTGATGGATGGACTGATCCACAAAGAAGGCTTTTAATTAACTTCTTGGGCCTAACAGAGAGTGGACCGATGTTTCTAAAAGCGGTCAATTGCGAAGGAGAGTATAAGGATAAATATTTTATTGCTAACATGATTTCGAAAGTTATTGAAGAAGTTGGACCCCAAAATGTGGTCCAAGTGATAACGGATAATGCTCCTGTAGGCAAAGCTGCGGGAATGTTGATTGAAGCGCAATTTCCTTCAATATTTTGGACTCCTTGTGTTGTGCACACATTGAACCTTGCATTGAAAAATATTTGTGCGGCTAAGAATACCGAGGCCAATTAAGTTACTTTTGATGAATGTAGTTGGATTACTATCATAGCGGAAGACGTAGCATGCATTAAGAATTTTATCTTGAATCATTCCATGAGGTTGGTAATCTTTAATGAGTTTGTCAACTTGAAAATGCTTGCGGTGGCCGAAACTCGATTCGCTTCGGTAATCGTCATGCTAAGACGATTCAAGCAAAAATCAAACGGGGTCTCCAAAATATGGTCATTAGTGACAAGTGGGCTAGCTATAGGGAGAATGATGTGGGAAAAGCATAATTTGTAAAAGATAGAATTCTCAACGACTTGTGGTGGGATCAAATTAACTATATTCTTTCTTTTATCGAACCTATATATGAGATGCTTCGGATAGCCGATACCGACAAGCCTTGCTTACATTTGATATATGAAATGTGGGACTCTATGATTGAAAGGGTGAAAGTTGCTATATAGGCGTGAAGGAAAGAAAGAAGATGAGGAATCGTTATTTTATTCCGTTGTGCACAAAATTTTGATTGACCGATGGGCTAAAGCCTAAAAGCAATACTCCACTTCATTGCTTGGCACATTCTTTGAACCCTAGGTAAATTTTTTTTTTCCTAAACCTCATATATACTTTTGTTCATTTGTATTTTGTAATACAACCATCGTATTCTAATTTTTATTTTTTTTGTATTCATTAGATACTATAGCCCATCGTGGATTAATGAGGATCCAAATCGAGTTCCTCCGCATAAGGATTTGGAGATATCAAAGATAAGAAACAAGTGCTTAAAAAGATTTTTTCCAAATAACGAAGAAAAAAGAATTGTAAATGAGGAATTTGCAATTTTTTCTACTGCCGGAGAGGGATTTGATGAGCATGACTCAATTGAAGATAGGGGGGTTCTTGACCCAAAGAAGTGGTGGGTCATTCATGGTGCTGCAGCATCTATGCTCCAAAACTTAGCCCTAAAATTACTTGGCCAAGCTTGCTCCTCTTCATGTTGCGAGCGGAATTGGAGTACCTACTCATTCATTCACTCCATGAAGAGAAATAAGATTACGCCACAACGAGCCGAATATTTAGTATATGTACATACTAATCTTCGCCTTTTATCAAGAAAGGCTCCAGAATATATAAAAGGAGAGACCAAGATGTGGGATATTGGAGGAGATTTTTTTGACACATTTGATAGTGTTGGTGTTCTTGAAATTGCAAATCTTTCACTTGATGAGCCAGATTTGGAGAGTGTGGTATTTATTGATGATTCCAATGAGACTGAAACTGAACCAAATTAAAGCCTTTTGATGAAAACCTCTCCTTTTCTTTTTGTTTTGGATGTGGACTATACATGTATGTAAGTTGTAAGGCGAATGTTATAATGTTTTGTGGTCTGGTAAATGGAAATACTATATTTGTTTTGCTTTTAACCATTTGTTTATTTTTTGTAGTTCAATATGTCATGACATATAATCAACATAAATTTATTTATATATATGAAAATAATATATTATTTAAGTACTCCCGGCGTATCATATCCTAGAGTTTTGGGACAATGCTGTATCGCCGTGTCCGTGTTGTGTCGTTTCCGTATCCCTGTATTCGTATCCGTGCTATATAGATCCCAGATGATGATGAAGACTCAGGGGTGATCCAGGAGCAAAAAGAACAAGAAGGGTAACCTCGGGTTATCTCTAGACCAAGAGCAAATAGGGAGGGAGAAGGTTGCTCCTCCGGCGTCCATCGGTAGTGGCAGGTGGCGGCGCTGTTTGGGGATGGTCTCCAGAAGATGCAATAGGTGGCTAGGTGGTTCAGGAGCAATGGTGCCCAAGGTAGTGCTCTCGGACACCTCCCAGCCCGAGAACAAAGCAAAGCAAGGAAGAGGCTCCCTTTTTTGGCGATCCCCTACGGCGGCCGGTGGCTGTGGTGCTCGGGGAAGAAGGCAGAAGAGGGAGGAGGCGCAGGAAGGTGCTGGGCGGATGGGCTCGTGCAGCTAGGGTTCCTAGATGCACTTATATAGAGAGGAAAAAGATGCTTCAAGACCCTCGAAACTTTCATATTCTTAATTGGGTCCTTCGCTAGACGTGTAATTTGCACAGAGGACCCTCCACGTGTGATCTCGCGCAATTCGGCGCATAGAATATGGGCACTTTTGCAAAACAACTTTGTAAAAACTGCATTTTTTGTGTTTTCCTGTGGTTTCAGTTTGCCGAATTCAAAATTGAATTTCACCACGATGTTCAGCTCGACGAGACCGTTTAGGTAGCGATTTTATTTCGTCGAGTTCGGATCTCGTTTTGTTACGTTAGACATTTCATTGCAAACACCCCCAGAAAATTTGAATTTTTGAATTTAAATTCTCCAAAAATCATATTTATTTCAAATTTTGGAATTTAAATTCCACTGTTATAACAAGAGCTACGCCATTTTCTTTCTCCTTCGCGTCATCCGCAGATGGACCTGAAAAATATGGGGATGAAAACTATGAACATAATTTCCAGTGAGTACGACCACCCATGAGAAGTGCTCAACCCATTAAGTCCAAAGGAGGCAACATAAGCATATATATGAACAACATGTAATCATCTAGGCATATAAATCACTATCATATGCAATTGAAAGGAAACATCCTTATGCCTCTATCATGCGATAATGAAATCTACTTACTATTTCATTATCCAATTTTCAAGATCCACATTTTAGGTTTTTTTTATCATTTACTTCGACTTAACCCTTTGGTGGTGAAATCGTTGCACACGCCATTTGGTCCATGCAATGACTTAGCCCTTCAGCGGCGAAATTGTCGCATGCACCCTTTAGGTCTCAAATCAACAGGCTGCGAAATCGTCACACACGCTGTCACGCCCCGGGGTCGAAACTGCGACCCGGGCCCGCCAACAGATCCGCCGCCCATACGGGAAGCCCCGCATAAGTGAAGCGTCTAACCTGCAAAAGATAATACTACAACTATACAGATATCAGAGCGAGGAAAGTAAACTACTGAAATGTAAAAAGATACAACTCCAAATAATACATGTCAGATCCTCGCTATACATAAATCTCTCAAAAGTAAAATATACAAGATACAACAAATCCTCTGACAGTACTAGAAGTTTCCAAAAAGAGGTACAACTACTCTCCAAGAAGGGGCAGGGATCTAGCTCGCGACTCCCTTACCTCGATCAACAGGTGCAGCAACTGGAGTAGGAACAGGAGTGTGTCACGCCCCGGAGTCGAAACTGCGATCCGGGCTCGCTAACAGATCTGCCGCTCATACGAGAAATCCTGCATAGACGAAGCGTCTAACCTGCAAAAGACAATACTACAACTACACAATATCGAAGATGTAAAATAAACTACCGAAATGTAAAAGTACAACTCCAAATAGTACAGATCTAAACCTCACAAAACATAAGTCTCTCAAAAGTAACTATCTACAATAATCCAGCAGACTGCACTACAAGGCTCCAACAGGGGGTACCACTATATTCCAAGGACGGGTAGGGAACTATCTCGCGACTCCCTTACCTCGATCAGCAGGTGCAGCAAAAGGAGTAGGAACGAGGGTAGATGCCTTGGAAAATCTGTCACCAACAGCGGGTGTGAGAACTACACCGTCACGTAGTTCTCAGTGGGTACCGTCCCCAAGACCAACGGTCTGCCCACTAAGTTTACTAGAGGCATAAGATAACAATACTATATGGAAAGGTAAGTAAGCAGGAAATCAACTCTATTGCTACATGCCTCTATCTATAATGCTCAAAGGGTGATACAGATGAAAATGATGCATCGACTCAAACTCAAAATACTCGGTCAACCCAATCACACTGACTGCCACATAGGGTCCAGTCAAACCTGCGCCAACCTACTACCACAAAACCCCACTGGAACGGGAATTACGTAGGCGGTCCCACTCGGACTGCGTCGACAAGCTGCAAAAGATAAGTAACAGGCCTAGCTCCGGAGCGGCACTCGAGGGGTGCGACCCCACCGAGGAAAATATCCGCGCATCTCTGTCGAGCTCAATATGGCTCATTCAGGCTATAATCCAAATCCACGATCAATCAGATCGACAACAATAACTCCACACTAACACTCCACAGCTCGGGACCATCGTCAATCCAAACGGCTCCCCAAAACAGAATACCCAACTCACAAATGACCCAGAACAGACCGACACCATAAGGGTTCGGGAATCCCGATAGGTCGGTGTCTAGAACCCCAATCAAACAAGAACATACTCCAGGCTCCGCCTTTCGAAGTTCTCGACCCCTTACAGTTCGGGAAAACAACTCCCTCGGTAAAACATCCGGAAGAAACCAACCAGGGTCCGAAAGTTTCGGGAGACTAATACCTACAACCCTATCAAACAAGAACAGGTTCCAGGCACAACCCCCGTAGCTTTCGTCCCAAATATGGAAACAACCCCTCGAACCCAGATCAATCAAACCCCCTTCGGGCGGGGAAGTTTGCAAGAAAAGTTGACAGTTACTATCAAAAACTATTTTTATTTAAGAAGCCCAATTTAATGAATTTTAGTTGTTTAAGAAAAATCAGTTAAAACAAGTTTTATTTTCCATACTCCGAAGAGCTAATGCCTTCGCCCAATCAAACAAGAACAGGTTCCGGCGACCCTTCGAAGTTCGGAAGGAAAATATCGATTTACTGAAATCATGTGTGTGTCCAAAACAGTCTGGGTTCAGGGGCCTGCCATCATTAGTACACTACTGCCACAAACACAGTGACGACAAAAGATCAGAGAAAACTCGACAACCCGGGATCATCGTTTGCTCAACGGCTCCGACACCGACATAAGACTAGCAACCGCTATCAGATTCCACTTGGTCCAGACACGAGTGTCAATGCATCCCACAATAACCCGACCACTCGGCCTGCTAACCTGGTGAGGAGATACTCCAAGTCCAGGGAATAAATACTACAAAGTGTGGAAAAACTAGAACATGATGAAAACTAGCCAAAGTGAGGGTTTTCTACTAGTCTGGTCAAATACATGCAGACAGATGACGGGGTGCTAGTCAAGGTTTCAATATTTCGTTATCATAAGAGATAGATGATTTACTAATTAATCAGGCTTGTATCTTGGTCCACAAAAAGAGTGCTTATTAATCATGCATGAATACTATAACATAGAATTAGTATGCTGTCCGCTAGTTTTGGAAGAAATCCAACCCACCTGGAACTCGCTAATCTGAAGTTCGAAAAAGCTGAAACTGAATGTGAGTGTTCCTCGGTTCACACGGTTCCAACGCACCAAAAATCGACAGAAGACTCCTCCCGGTCACTGAGACATAAGCCGAACATCGCGGTAAGGTCAAATCACTCAAAACAGTAATCCTCTTGCCCATCAGTCCACAAAATAGGAAATTACCTCCTACGAGATGCCCTCTAAAAATTCCAAAAAAAATATGATTGCGATCCTTGCGAAGTGTAGATAGAAATCGAGTCCTTAAACTGCCTGTTCCGACAACCGTAGCCCAAGAAAATACAAGATTACTCCTTCGCTGTCCAGAAAAGTGTCGCAGAAAAAGGGGGTCTAAAGATACAGCAAGAATTCCCATAAAAACCCGAAACAGAGAAGAGTGACGAGTACCAAAATCGAAGGCCTACCTGTTGTGAAAACGCTGCCGCAAAAATCGGCGAAAAACTCCAAGAACTCTGCTCAGGGGAGCTCACCAATGAAGAGCCAACGGAAAAGACCGATGTCGAAGAAACGTCGTAACTCTCGAGATCTAGTAGGAAAAAATATCAAACGATCTCCAAAAATTCTCCAAAACCCCAAGAAGTGTAGAAGACTCGAAGAAGAACTCACTGTCGAAAACGGCTCCCAAATCGGATTACAGAAACTCCACAAATGAAGCCCACAAAGACCTATTTATAGCTGAAACCCATGAAGACTAGGCTTTTCGGGTCAACCCAGAATTCGGGTGCCCGGATCCGCAACCCGCGCCCGAAACCACGTGGCGCGAGATCCGCCGTCCACGTCGCGCGCCCGAAACCGCAAGATCGCGCCACGTGTTCGCTCCAACCTTGCTCCGTGCATCTGGTGCACGCCTGGCGGCTGCGCCTGCCAATGGGAGCGCGCCACGTGGCGGGTCGGGGACCACGCGCGGTCCACGCGCCGGGTTTTATGGATCTTGTCGGCCAATCAGAAGGTGACACGTGGCGCCGCCCCGCCGCTGCATTTGACACAACCCAGCCAATCCGGTGCTGCTACATGGCAGTGCACCTTTTCCCTGGTCCCCGCGCACGCCTGGGCCGTGGACCAGCCTGCCCGCGCTGCCCGCGGCCGCCCCCGCGCCTGCCCGCCGGCGAGCCGCCGCGCTCCGCCGCCTGCCTCGGCCGGCCGGAACAGTAATTTTGCCTCGAAATCTGTTTTTGGGCATTCGGGCTCCGAAAAATACAAGTAAATAGCCGTTTTTCATTGTTTTCGCGCACTGAGTGCAAATCCGATGGCCGTTTTGCTAAAATCCAAATTTGTCGAAGGCATCCGAATAAGTAATCTTAATCCAAATTTTGCGCTGGGTCCAATCCTGAGGTCCGACTTGCCCTCAACCAACTCTATCACACATCATAGGCCTCCAGAAGCCACTGAACAAGCTGCAAAAGCTCTGCGAAGATTCGGATCATCATAGGGTGGATGCCTCTGGTAAAAGTCACCACAGCGGGTGTAAGAACTACATCAAGCAGTAGTTATCAGTAGGTACTGTCTCCAAGACCAACGGTCTGCCCATTAAGTCTACTAAAGGCATAAGATAACAATGCAGTAAGGAAAGGCAAATAAGCAGGAAATAAACTCTACTGCTATCATGCCTCTTATCTAAAATGCTCAATGGGTAGTAAACATGAAAATGATGCATCGACTCTAACTCGGTATGCTCAATCAACCCAATCACACTGACAGCCACATAGGGTCCAGTCAAACCTGCGTCTACCTACTACCACACATCCCCACTGGGACGGGAATTACGTAGGCGGTCCCACTCGGACTGCGTTGACAAGCTGCGAAAGATAAGTAACAGGCCTAGCTCCGGAGCGGCACTCGAGAGGAGCGACCCCACCGAGGAAGTATCCGCGCATCTCTGTCGAGCTCAATACGGCACATGCAGGCTAAAATCCAAATCTACGATCAATCAGATCGAAAACAATAACTCAACACTAACCACAACAGCCGGAAACAGTCAATGGCTCGAGACCATCGTCCCCAAACGGCTCCCAGAACAGACCACTCGACGGACCACACTAATCCACAGGCCGGAGGTACTCAACCGCCAACCACGAAGGAAGGTCCGAAAGTTTCGGGAGACTAGCGCCTACGACCCTATCAAACAAGAACAGGTTCCAGGCACAGCCCCCCGTAGCTCTTGACCCAAAATATGGAAACAACCCTTGAAACCCAGATCACTCGAACCCTCCCGGGTGAGGAAGTTTATAAGAAAAGATGACATTTATTACCGAAAATCATTTTTGATTTGAGAAATCCAAGTTAATGAATTTTAGTTCTTTAAGAAAAATCAGTTAAAACAAGTTTTATTTTTCAAATCCCGAAGGGCCAATGCCTTCACCCAATCAAATAAGAACAGGCTCCGGCGACCCTTCAAAATTCGGAAGGAAAATATTAGTTTACTGAAATCATGTGTGTATCCAAAAAGAGTCTGGGTTCAAGGTCCTGCTATCACCAGCTCAACACTACTCCGAGCACACAGTGCCAACGACACTGGTCGGAGAATACTCGACGACTCGGGACTACTGTCGACCCGAATGGCTCCCGACACTAGCTTTGATCTAGCCTCAGTTATCAGACTCCACTCGGCCCCCAGGCACGAGTACTAATGCATCCCACAATATCCCGACCACTCGGCCCACTATCCGGGCGATGAGAAACTCTAAGTTCGGAGAAAAAGAATACAGAGTGTGGAAAGTCTAAAACATGAAGAAAACTAGTCCAAGTGAGGGTTTTTTACTAGTCTGGTTAAATACATGCAAACATATGACGGGGTGCTAGTCAAGGTTCCAATATTCCATTATCACAAGAAATAATCAATTTGCTAATTCTAACATACATGCTTGCATCTCGGTCCACAAAAGGAGTACTTTACTTATCATGCGTGCATACTACGACATAGAATTAGTACGCCGCCCACTAATTTTGGAGGAAATCCAACCCACCTGGAATGCACTGATCCGGGGTCCGAACTGGCTGAAACTGAACGTGCGCGTTCCACAGGTTCTCACGGTTCCAACGAACCTAAAATCTCCAAAAAAACTCCCGAATAAACGGCGGTGCTCAAAATACCAAGTGCTGCCCAAATGGTCCACTGCAAAATTCAGCGTGCGCATCAACGGTGATGTGTAGAAGCTAAACCATACACAATTTTCATCCGGAACCAAAAAGAAAGATGCTCACCTTGATCGTAAGAAGGAGTTCAAACTTTTACTTTCTCAGAAAAACTTCAAACTCTCTGCGGAAACTGAAATATAAAGCCGAATGTCGCGCAAATTCTAGCACCAAAACCCTGTCATAAAGCTCCAAAGACAGGAAAAGTTCACCTTCGAAATGACTTCAAAAAAATCCAAGAAAGGTACGGTTGCGTTCCTCTCGAAGTCTAGATGGAGATCGAGTCCTTAAACTCCCAAATCCGCCAGCCGAAAGCCGAGAAAATGCATAAAAACTCCACGCTGTCTAGAAAATGCAACTGCAAAAAGGGGGTCTAAAGATGCTGCGAGAAACCCCATAAAAACTCAAAACGGAGAGGAGCGATAAATACAAAGGTCGAAGGCCTACCTCTCTTGAAGATCCTTCTAAAATTTCAGCTTAAAATTCCAAAAGGTAAGCCCAGGGGAGTCCGCGGAAGAAACGTCGACGAAGAAAACCGCAATCGGAGGAACGTCGAAGCTCGCGGAGTCGATAAAGAAACTGATGAAACGATCTCCAAAAATCTTCTAAAATCTCTAGAAGTCAAGAAGACTTGATAAACTTGCTTTTTGTCGAAGGAGGCCCCAAGAAGAATTCCCAAAAAACCCAAATGGCCCCTCAAAGGGGGCTATTTATAACAAGAAACCTGAAAAAAATCCATTTCGGATCAAGGGGGGAAAATCGGGCGCCCGGATCCGCACAGTGCGCTCCCGAGACACGTGGCCGCCATCCGCGCCGCCTCTGCGTAGCGCCCGAATGCGCGGGATCGTGCCACGCGTCCCACGCCCGCGCTCTGTGCGCCCCGCGTCTGCGCGGTGGTTGGTGCCGTCCACTCGGGACGCGCCATGTGGCCAGGCGCGGACCACAGTGGGGTGCACGCGGCGCGTGTTGCGCCCGGTATCTCGCGCCCGCCTCCAGGCCAATAGCATCGCGCCACGTGGCCAGCCCGCGTGGATTGCGACGCGATGGAAGCGGGTCGCCAATCCCGCTGCGCCACGTGGCCTGCCCGCGTCTTCGCTGGTCCCGTGCACGCGCAAGTGGGTCGTGAACCGGCCCACTTCTAAATTGAGCCCGTTAGCCTATTTTGCCCGAAAATAGTCAATTTTGACTGTTTTCGCTTGTTGAGTCCGTTTTTGGCGTCCGTTTGACATGCAACGCACTCGTAGACCAAAAATAGGTGTTTTCTCGCCGCCGACCACACAGTCGAGTCGCTTGGGAATTCAGGACACCACACACACTCGATTAGCGGAATCGCCACTTTCACTTTAATTAATTAGGTAGTAACTAACCCGTGTAATGCACGGTGTTATAACAATACTTTTAAAATATTTTTAAACTAATATCCTTTATTTTTAATATTATAATTTATATGTATAATAATTTTTATGAATATTAATAAATTAAAATTTAATTTGTTTTAAGTTGTAAAAATGATAAAAATATTTTGGTGTTACATATTGTTTACATAATACTAAAATCACTTTTCTATTTTGAATTTAAATCTAAAAACCAATCTCAAATAATTGTTCATCGAGTAAAAAAACAATCTCAAACTAAAGTCAATCTAAATTTTTTACACAATAGGAAGTAAAGTCAAAACTCTTAGACAACAGTTATTTATAAGATTATAAGAATGAAAATAAATTTATTAAGTAAATTTCATAGATGTGTAATCAAACCATAATATAGTAAGTAGAAAGTAAGAAAATACAAACAACTTGTTATATACATGAGTCCATCTACTAAGCTATCGATAGCACCAAGAACTTGGTGCGACCAATTTTTTCGCCGTTAGATCTATCGCTTTGATCGTTTCCACCCCTCAGATCATACTATTCACCAACCACCCACTAAACTCTAGGTGACAATTATCATCCCAACCGCACATCCCTTCATCCAAGGGTCGAAAACCTAATATTATCAAGCACTTGGTCCTATCAAGTTTTCTGTCGTTAGATCTTTCATTTTTTATTATTTTCACCCCTTAGATCACACTATTCTGCCAACCACCCACTAAATCCTAGGGGACCACTATTATCCTTGTCATGCTGCGAGACCGTCAATTTGGTCAGTTTGGGCACGCACACAGACCCGTTAAACGGACATATTTCCCCTGTACGTCTAAGGCGTCACAACCAGTACAATTCAATGAGTTCCAACCAAAAACAAAATTCATACATGGATTGCAAAGGAAAGTATAGAAAACATAAAACATCTATTCTATTACATGCATTCGTCCCATCACATACATTTACATCACTTTTTTTTTTTTTCCTTTACAATCCAAATATTAATACAATTTTATGTTTTTGCTCTTACACTTTTCTTCTCACACTTAGCTAAATCCGTCGAGGGTCACCTCTACATACACTGTAACTGGTATGGCCTCTAGCTACACCCTCTCTCTCTCTGCCGCTGCCGACTTAGCTGGACCTGTAAGCTATGGGGTGAGAACTATAAACATAGTTTCCGGTGGGTACGACCACCCAAGTAAGGAACTCAACCCACCAGGTCCAAAGGAGGAGATATAAGCGTAAGCAAAGTAAGGTAAGCTGTAACAATAAGCATAATAAATCTATGCTACATATACGAAGGAAATGCTATGCTCATGACTCGGTACTTACGCGGTAATAGAAATCTATCATGTAATGTAACTACATGTTACGCTCTATTTCATTACCCAATATGTCAACACTTCGCTATGGGGACACCTACACTATACCATGTGTCACGCTCTGAGGCCGCCAATTTGGTCGGTTCAGGCGCGTCAACAGACCCGCCAATCGGGCATGACCATTCAAGACCCGAAAGGAACGGTTCATTCCAACAATCACAGTTTAGAGTAAGTGGAAAAGTATCAATCAGAGTACTAACTATGTAAATAAAACTTTCATTCATTCAACAAACAGTTAGAGAGGAATGAAAGAGCAAATATGAGTGAAACTTCAAACTTTAATTAAATTACAACTCTCTTTAAAATGAAGCTTTAAACTTAAAAAAATTACATCTTTCATTCAACACTTCCAAAATGAAACCTTAACATTTAAGATTTACAATATTTTTTCTCACATACAATTTCACTCAAAAGTAAAACTCTCCAAAATATAATGGCGACTCTAGACAGCTAGGTCGCTAAGCTGTCGGGCCTTTGCCCCTGTTGCGTGTCTCGCTCGATGTACCTGGACCTGTAATGATGTCACCCAAGGGTGTGAGAACTATTTAAAGTTTCCAGTGGGTTCAACCACCGAGAAAGAATGTCCTACACCGCTTGGTCCAATGAAAGCAATATAATAGGTAAAAGCATGATAAGGAAAAACTGTAAACTCTATCTAACATGCTCATGTGTAACTTTAACATTTGCCACGACACGACTCTATGTCGTTACCCAAGGTTCCATACTAGCCACATTAACCACTTGACACAAAACTCATATTCGTTATTGTGTTTTAATTCAAGTTATTTAACCCTCGGAAATTCTTGCCCAACGGGCCCCAGCCCGGTAGTCATGCTACCACAAGACAAGATTTCTAAGGTTGCCGATAGCACCTCAAGTGCTATCCCGCCCAACGGGAAACTTTGTCATACGGGCCCGGCCCGGGAGATGGTCTTTGCGCTTACTCTCCGACACGTTTTACCCCCGAAGATACGATCATCTTTTTTTTCTTTTTGCTTTAGCTCTTAGCCTCTTTCGCACTTTATGCACTTGCTTTTCTTTTTCACTCGAGCCTTTAACTCACATTGCCATTTAGCATTTCTCTTTCTCTTTCATTAAAGTTTTTAGCTTATCTTTCATTTACTCATCCCTTACCCTAGATCCTTGCCTCAAGGGTAACCAAAAGTCCCTTGGACTTTAATTACACTTTTCTTTTCCATTCTCTATTTCATGTTGAAGTTAAAGTGAGTGTTCATTTTGCCCAGACTCCCTAAGACTAACTATAGGAATTTCACTTGCTTTACTTTCTTAACCTCAACCAATAACTTTCTTAGAGTTTTGACTCTAAGTTAAATACATATAACATATTCTTAAGTTAATCTTTAACACATGCCACTCATTCAATCCTAGGGTTAATGCCACTCATTACTCTTAATACACTAGGTTTTTTCCTAGTCATCATGCCCATTGTTCATCATACCATTTAACATGAAGTGTTTGACACTTAATTATGCACTACTTGCAACATATGCCTCAAGACATGCAACTCATCATGCTCAAGAGACTTTAAAGCCCTTTACACTATACATGACACTCTAGTGGCCTATTAATCATTCTTCTAAAAATGGAAAGCAAAAGGAAAAAGGGAGAGGTCACCATTTTTCGGTAAATATCCCCCACCTCTTGTTGTTCTTGAAAGAGGAATTGATTTGCTCTCTTGTAGGTCCACAAGGAAGCCCTAAAAATGAAATGAAACCTTAGGGAATCAT
Source organism: Tillandsia leiboldiana (assembly GCA_029204045.2). NCBI lineage: Eukaryota > Viridiplantae > Streptophyta > Magnoliopsida > Poales > Bromeliaceae > Tillandsia > Tillandsia leiboldiana. The sequence goes on along the minus strand of CM055078.1, from coordinate 3,839,077 downwards.
TCTCGTGATCTCTTAATCTCCTAAAACTCTTAAAAAAGAAATCTTAGGTTTTACTCGTCTCTTGGTTGGGTTCTTCGACCAAGAGAAAGAAAAGAGTAGGAATCCCTCACTTTGAGGGGCGCATACAAAAAAGACATTTGATCTCTTTAACACCCTGAAAAATTCCTAACAATGGTGGAAAACTCCATTTGAGAGGTTTTCCAATACTCTTGAACCTAAAAAGAAACCCTAAAAACCAAGCCCTAATCTCTACTTCTTGTTGGTGCTCTTGCCCCAAAAGAGAGAAGAAAGAAAGTAGTTGGAGCTTCTCTTGAGGTTCTCTACAGGTTTTCCAAGCTCCCTGGTGCTAAACCTTCCAGTCCAGAGCTCCCAGCCACCACCAACAGCTGCTGCTGCTGTGTCCTCTTCTTCTCTGGTCGAACAAAGAGAAAGAGAATGTGATGACCCGGATCTCCGCAGAACTTTTACGGGATGATCAGCGGCTTCTGGAGGCTTATTCTGTGCGTTGGAGGTACTTGTGCGCGAATCGGACTCAAGGAATGGACCCCGCGCAAAAAAATGGATCAAGTTTACCTTTCGGATGCTTTCGCCGAATTTATAGAAGTGGATTTTGGCAAAACGGACACTGGATTTGGATTCAGCGCGGAAAAATGATGGAAATTGGCTATTTGGATATATTTTTCTGAGTCCGGACGCCCAAAAAGAACACCCGGAAGCTTTCGGTGTATTTTGGTGCACGGGGGGAGCCGTGGACCGGCGGGGTGACACGTGGCAACCGGGGATTGGCCGGCGCACGCGTCGCGGTCCACGGAGTTTAGGCACTGGCGCAGTGGACCGGGCGGTTGCCACGTGGCAGCCTCTTATTGGCGGGCTCATGCGGCGCGGTCCACGGAGTTGCGCGGCCGGGTGCGTGGACCGGGGCGGGCCACGTGGCGGCCCCGGGTTGGCTGGCTCACGCGCGCGTGGTGCACGCAGCGCGCGAAGCAGGCGGCCGTACCGCACGGGTGGCGGGGGGCGGAGCAGGTGGCAGGCGGCGACTGGGCGAGGCGGCTGGCGTGGCGGGCACGACGGCAGGCGTGGCGGGCACGACGGCACGTGGCGTCCCGCCATTGGCGGGCGCCACTGACGCGCCGCCCCGCGCGGGACACGCGGCAGTGCCCGAGCCGCTGGGCGCCGCTGTCCGGTGTTCGGGACACGCGTCGCGCCCAGGGGCTTTCGGGCATTGATGGGCCGGGCCTCCGCGGGCGATTCGGGCGCCCGAATCTTGGTGGGCTATAAATAGCCCACCTTTTCTCTCTTTTGTCTGGTTTTTCCGAGCTTTAGAGAGAGAAAGAGAGGGAGTGCCCTGAAGAGAAGTTGTTTCTCTCTCTATCCTCCATCCTCCATCCCTCCAGGAAGTTCCAAGATTTTAGGAGCCTTCGGCGTCGAGATCTCTGCGACGCGGCGCGCTTCGACGTTTCCCTTTGCGGCCCGTTTTCGTCGCTGTTCAGTCGGAAAAATCCCCTGCGCTACCCAGGAGGAATTTTTGGACGATTTTTGCGGCAGCGTGTTCCTAAGAGGTAGGCCTTCGATTTTCGTGTTGATCGCTTCGCTCCGTTTTGGGTTTATGGCACGGTTCCCGAGGCATCATTTGACCCTATTTTCTGTGGCCATTTTCTGGATAGCGCGGGATTGTTTATTTTCTATCTTGGCCTACGAGCATCGGAACAGGGCGTTTAAGTACTCATTTTGGATCTACTCGTCGCGAGGAACACAACCGTAATTTTTCTGTATTTTTTCTGAGGACTGCGCACAGGTGAAAAATCCCCTTTTCTGTGCTGTTTTGCAAAAACAGCAAATGCTGTTTTCGGGGGAGGCTCATTATGCCGAGTTCGTTTTTTTGCAGTGACTTGCGGATTTGGGTGTTGCGGAGACTGTTGTTGGACAGCGAGGAGTCTTTTACAGTTGGGGAGTTTTGTGGACTTGGATTTGCGTGCCAGGTGGGTGGTTGTTGCTTACCTCTTACTGCGATTTACTCACTAGGACTATTAGAGAGACCCCTAAATTGATTGATTTGGCACCCCATTGAAAGTCATGCATGATTACACCACTTATGAGCCTATCAATGTGGGAATAGTATGGTGGGAATATTGTTGTGGGAATATCGTTATGAGGATATATTTGCATGGTTAAAATAAACTGATTAATTCTTGGCCTATTTATGTGGGGTTGATATACTTTAGTGTTGATAAATTAACATGCCATGTTAGCACATAGACTTTTATGAAAATAGATTATTTTGTTGGGACATGATGACATATCTATGTGCGGGTACCACTTTGATGAATTATTATGGATCATGGATTATAGACAGGTGTAGTTGGTTAGTGATTGTGGCATGTTGGTTATACCTATGCGGAGCTACTATTTGATACTCATGTGGAACCACTATTTGATACACTCTTTTATCTTTCAAGAGGACATTTGCATGCTTGTATGGACATCTTGATAGGCCACTATTTATTGCTACACTATCATATTGGGACTTAACTTAGGAGAAATTGTTTCTTTACTCCTTTTCATGTAGACTTTTGATTCATGTTGCTCGGGTTAGAGCAGGGGTTTGGGATAGTGTAGTCGGGACCTTGGGGTACGAGGACAGGTTGTACTTGATTATGGATTTGTGAGGGATTGCGGCAACCGCCGATAATAGGCGGTTGACCGGATATTGATTATTTTATCAGATTGTGGACTTGTGGGGTATTGCGGCGATCGCGGACATTGGGCGGTTGACCGGATGTTTATCTTTGCATCATATTGGGGATCGGGGTTTCATTAGTGGATGGGTTTTTCCACTTTGATCATACTCGTGATCCAGTCCTGCTGTATTGAGATACGTGTGGCATGGGTTCTAAGGGCTGCCTCTTTTCGGGACGAGAGCCACGGGCGGTTGTGCCTGGAACCTGTTCTTGTTTGATTGGGGTTGTAGGCATCAGCTTCCTGGAATTCTCGGTCCCGGTGTTGTTGGTCGGTTGGGTTCGTTGTTTTGGGCCGGTGAGTTCTTACGATCTGTTCGATCGTGGTTTTGATTACAGCCTGCATGTGCTTCAATTCTGGTTCTCGATCTTTGCTCGATTCTTTTCCTCAGTGGGGTTGCTCCCCTTGAGTGCCGCTCCGGATGCGATGGTATATTTGTTCGTGTTACGCCCTACGTAATTCTTGCTTGGCAGTGGGAGGTGGTTGTAGGTGAGCGTATATTAGTCCGTTTTGGACACCCTACGTAATTCCTGCCCGGCAGTGGGAGGTGGTTGTAAGTGAGCGTATATTAGTCTGTTTTGGACACCCTACGTAATTCCTGTCCGGCAGTGGGAGGTGGTTGTAGGTGAGCGTATATTAGTCCGTTTTGGACACCCTACGTAATTCCTGCCCGGCAGTGGGAGGTGGTTGTAGGTGAGGGCAGGCTTGACTGGCCCTTTTTGGCAGTCATTACGATTGGGTCGATGTGGACACCTCAGGTTAGAGTGGTTGCATATCTTTTCATCGGTATTACCCATTGAGCATTTAGAAAGAGGCATGGTAGCTGTAGATTATCTCCAGCTTTTCTCATTCAGTCTTTATTGCATCGTTATCTTTGCCTCTGGTAGACTTAGTGGATACGTCGGAGTTTGAAGCTTTACCCACAAGGGGAGGCTACTGGTTTTACTAGTGGTTCTCACCCCCATTGTTGTTTTCCTCTTTTCTTCCCTTTGTTTTGCGGAGTCTTCTGCGGGTGTTGCTGGTCCTTCGGTCGTTGTTCGAGGCGAGAGAGTCACGAGCTAGATCCTTACCTGCCCGAGGAGTGTAGCTGTATCCCCTGGTTGGAGATTTCTAGTACTGTCAGCTGGATTATTACACTGTTTACTTTGAGAGAGATCTGCTGTATTTTGAGAGACTGATGTACTATAGTTTTAGTTTATCTCCATTTTTGAGTTCAGGGATGCTGTATTGAGAATATTGTATGATGATTACTTATATTTAAGGAGAGGGATATTGTACTTTATTTCCGGATGTACAGTGATTGGATTTTTATTTTACAGCACTTTATTTCCGCTCTGATATTTGTATAGCTATAGTACTATCTTTTGCAGGTTAGACGCTTCGCCTATGCGGGATTTCCCGTGTGGGTGACGGATCTGTTGGCGAGCCCGAGTCGCAGTTCGACCCCGGGGCGTGACAGAGAGAGTTAGAGGGGAGGTTTCAAATGGGAGGAGATAGAGAGAGAGCTCTGTGTATATGTCAGTGGGGGTAGGTGAGACTGCAGGTGATAGTGAAATTACACCTTTGCCCTCAGTTAAAAAGAAAAATTACCACATTGCCCCAACATTCTGGAAGCTGGGTACCGGTACGCGGGATCTGGGTATCGGTACCCACACACATTTTCTTCAACCCGAGGGCTGACTTTGTTCTGTACACGACCTCTGGTACCGGTACCTAAGCCTTTTTGAGTTTAGGGTGCCGGTACCCAACCTTTGGTATCGATACCCAATCCCCCTTACTCCAAACCGAGGCTCGGTTTGCCCAGTTTAACATGGGGTACCGGTACCCCACATTTGGTACCGGTACCCAGGGATTTAGAATCTTTCATGCTGATTTCCAACCTGAGAGCTTGCTGTTGGATTCTTTTTAATTGGTTCTGGTACCCCCTATGGCATTTCGGTACCCAATGCCACCTGAAGCTTCAGATTTGCGCGCCACCAAGTCGCTTTTCGATCCGAAGGCTCCCGCTTCGAACCGAAACACTCCGAATTCATCTGTAAACGTATTGAAAATACGTCACGAGTGTTTTCACCGCACTTCGCTATTTCGCAGAGCCGGTGCACTACACCATGGCTAGACCCACATATACTACACTTGGTAGAAGGGTTCATGTCTCAAACTCCACTATATATCAACTTGGTACTTTTAAAAGCATAGAAGCTCAATTTTATATGGTTCGGCTACTATGCTTGTACAAGCACCAAGCAATTGGTGCTTGTAAGTTTTCTACCGTTAGATCTACCCCTTTAACTAATTTTATCCCTTAGATCTTTTTATTCCACCAACCACTCATTTAACCCAGGTGGCCCACTATCATCCTAACCACACATCTTTTCATCCAAGGGCTAAAAACCTACAAGCACCAATGACTTGGTACTTTTAAAAGCATAGGAGCTCAATTCTATATATATATCAAGGATTTAAGTATCGTGGCACTGGGTCGTGTCGAAAACTTGCTGGCACGGTATGACACGGTGCGTGCCACGCCGTGCCGATTCATGCCGGTCACAAAAAATACATATGTGCCGACATATAATGGCATGAAATATGTATTTTCTTTAGCAACAAAATATTCTAATTACTTATTATGTATTTTTATCAAATTTTTTGAACTTTATTTAGAAAAGTACTTACTAATTTAAAGAAAAGAGAGTTTTGAGTTGTGCCATCGGCACGAGGGTTGTATCGTGCCGATATCTTGTTGCCACGATATGACACGGTAGATACGGTCATACGGTCTGTGTCGATGGGTACTTAAATCCTTTATATATATATATATATATATATATATATATATATATATATATATATATATATATATATATATATATATATATATATATATAGAGAGAGAGAGAGAGAGAGAGAGAGAGAGAGAGAGAGAGAGAGAGAGAGAGAAACTATCGATAGCACAAAGTCATTGGTGCTACCAATTTTTTAGCCTTTGGATTAAGCGATGTGCGGTTAGGATGATAGTGGTCCCCTAGGGTTTAGTGGGTGGTTGGTTGAATAGTAAAAATCTTAGGGGACCACTATAATCCCAACCGCACATACTTTCATCCAAGGGCTGGAAACTTGATAGCACTAATTGCTTGGTGCTATCGATAGTATTCCAGCCGGACTCTCTCTCTCTCTCTCTCTCTCTCTCTCTCTCTCTCTCTCTCTATATATATATATATATATATATATATATATATATATATATATATATATATATATATATATATATTATAAAGATAACATATTAATTGTACTTTCTTCAAGTATGCATGAAAATACCAATCTGAAAAATTGATGTAAAATTTTAAGAAAGAAAGAGTAAAAAATAAAAAAAATAATAATAATTGGCCTTCTTATCTTGGAAATAGGAAAAAAAAAAAATTGTAATGAAATTTACTTATCTTGCTTTTAAATAAAAACCAACTATACTGGGACCATGACCATCACAACAATCTTTTCTTAGTGATGAAAGAATATGACAAATATTATAATTCAATATATATTTAACAACTAATGTACTTAGTATTCTATAGGTTTCTTTGTGCATTTACGCACTCTACCTTTTTAGTCTTTAATTGCCATTTATTTTTATAGCAATGTGGATTGTAACATAGGAACCCAAAGGTCATTTTGGAAACATAAAAACCTTCTCAATGAATTATAAAATAAAAAAAATGATGGATTTGGCCATCAATTTAGAAAATATTCCAAAAAAAAAATTACAATTAAATTCTAAACTTTTAATTTAAAAGGTAATAAATAATATTAAATATAACTAAGAAAAATATATTTAATTTATATTATTGTTAAGACTTGAAACATTACCACATGGCGAATTGTGATTTAACATGAAATCAAGATTTCTTCTTTATAGTTTTGAAAAGACTCATTTTAAAAACCTACTTGACTCATTTTAAGAACTTCTTAAGTCAAGATTTTTTTAAGGATAAAATTGAAAAATAATAGTGCTGCAACTAAATATTACTTTTTTACTTTCTCTACTAATTCACTACTAGTGAGGTACCCGCGCTTTGCGGCGGATAGATATTATTGATGTAAAAAAAATTTTTAAACATCAAATAAAGACAAACGTATAATATAAGTGTATTGTTTGTACTGTAAATAAGTAAATTATTTTGAAATTTAAAAATTAAACTACTGTAAATAATAAATAACTGTAATGATTTTTATGTAGATATGTAGACATCCATATTACCCGTGTCATCTAAATTTTCTATTACGAATTTAAAAAAAGAATAAAAAATAAAAATTTGAATAGAAAAAAAAGAGCTCATGAAATCTTGTAGCATGTTATCTCATCAAATTTATATCGCTTATGATCCTATATTGATTTGATTTAATTCAATCCGTCATTATCGCCTATTATCAAAAAAAAAAGTTGAGTTTATTCATTTCCTTTATAGTTTGTTGAATAATAATAATAATAATAATAATAATAAAAAGATAATATTATAAAGGCAAAGAATAAACTCAAAAGTTTTTCTTCGCTGGAGGCACCTTCAACCTCTGCTTGAGGATCCTCCCCTGCCGCTAGATCCACACCACCTTCGGCCACTTTACGAAGCAGGTGAGGTCTCTCTTCAACGGTAGGGCCCTGCCGATCCCAAATTGCTTCGGTCTACTCTCGAACAACGGATTCACAACCTTTTCCTGTAGAATTCGCATCAAAACCACAAAATGTATCATCATCTAGGACAAGAAAAGAAAAAAATACTAATAAATTCTTAAAATAAGATGATAATGTAGACCAATATTGTCTTCTTATTTACCGCGACCGATGCCTTCCCACATCTCTTCGGAGCTTGTCAAATTCAAATGCATGGTAACCTATTAAACCCTAAAATACCAAAATTGCCACAAATTAAACAAAAAATAAATGTTTTATTTGATAAATTTAAAGAAGCAACGATTTTAAGCGAGAAATTATGAAAAAAAATCTAGATCAATGATTACGACGCAAAAAGAGATTTAGGGATCGGAGGAGGAGGAGAAGGAGGAGCAGGAGATCGTACCATGATGCCACTTCAAGCGGAGACGAAAAAATTCCCATTATTAAAGAAGAAAAAAAAAAGAGGGTAGGATAAGAGATCGTAACGCCGCTTTGAATAGAGCAAGAATTTCGGAGGTTACGGGAGATGCGAAGAGCAAGAGTTTCGAAAGTTACGGGAGTTGCGGAGATAAAGAGATTCTCATTATTAACGTCATTTCGAGTAGAGTAAGAGTTTCAAGGGTCATGGGAGATGTGGAGACAAAGAGATTCTCATTATTGTGGGAAGGAAATGTTGCCACGTGTAAGAAAATAAGAGAAATAATAGAGAGGTATAGATAGATTTTTACTATCTCTTTAATAGCTACTAATTTTACTCCTTTTCAATTAGAATAGAATATGAAATAATTTGAATATCAAATTTTACTTTAATTTATAACAATTCTTTTGAAGGTTATATGTATTTAATTATTATGGGTCATTAAGTTATTCAAATTAATATAGTAACCTATATTGAGAAAGCGAAAAGTCTTTAAAGTTTAAATAAAGTTTTTTCTCTTATAAGTAATTGTTAATGGTTATCAATTTTGTTAATTAATTTTAAGGGATAATATTTAATATGCCCTTGAAAACTTAAAAAATATCTTATTTATCCTTAGAGGACCAAAATACCCTAGTTGATTTTAAAAAATTCCTTCAAATATCTCCATTTGCCCTAGGGTTTACTAATGGGATTGGTTTTTACAGGGCATTTTGGTAATTTGAGGATAAATTTGAAAAAAATTTATAGTAGTTAAAGGTAAATAAGAAAAAGACCCTAATTTTAATTAGAATGTAAAATAAAAGGACACATAAGTTTCGAGTTTTAACATTTAGTAAGAAAATAAAAATATTTAAATCAATGCATGACTTAATTAACTAAAAAGATATTAAATTGCGGTTGTTAACATAAATTGGAAACTTGCCATGTGTCACATTGCGGTGAAACTTGGAATCTTGCTTTCAAAATTATATATATACTAGTGAAGAAACCTGCTCGTTGCGGCGGATCGATTCACCAGAAGTAAACATATCTATAACAATTAAACATAATGACATTAACAATTTAAGAGCCAGATGGTGCAATTATCATCTTCTTTAGTTTAGTGAAGTATTGCAATTCATATCTGCTGTCTATAGCTTATAAATATTAGTAGAAGAGAAGATTATGAGAGAATAACATATTGACATAGAAAATGCAAAAAGAAAAAGCAAGTAAATCCTATAAAAGAAAATCCAATTCTAGAAACAAATCATATAAAAAAAAATATTTTCTATTAGCTTATTATTTATAATTCCACATATATCCAAATAACTACAAAAGAATCTTGGAGAAAGCTAATAAATGTGTAGCAAAAAAAAGTATCAAAGAAAAAGCAAATTTCTTCTTTTGAAAGCATTTATATAATATTTTTCTCAAGGGAAAAATGACAGGCGCGACGGCGTAGTAAACCACCATTTACCGGAGCTCCGTCGCCTTCCGTGCGGCCTTCTGGGCAATCCCTCAACCAAAACAACCCTAAAAAATTACTCTTTTTCTTATTTCTGATCCTTACTTTTTTGCACCTTTTTATTCAACAGGACAGGAAAGACGATGCTGCAGACATCTTGAGGAAGATATACCCTCCCAGCGAAGTCGATAAAGAAATTGAGGCCTTGCGTCAATCCGTTGAAGCTGAAATTGCTGAGGAAGGATCCATCGGTGGAGACGGCTTATTTAACAAATTAAAGAAGGCATTTAGCAGCACAGTTGTTCGACGGGGTCTCGTTGCGGGCGTCCTTTGCCAGGTTGCGCAACAGTTTGTGGGGATTAACACAGTTATGTATTACAGCCCTACCATCGTGCAATTGGCCGGTTTCGCTTCGAATAGCACTGCATTGGCCCTCTCTCTCATAACCTCTGGATTGAACGCTGTTGGTTCTATTATTAGCATTTATTTTGTGGATAGAGCAGGTAGGAGGAGGCTTATGCTGCTTAGCTTGGTGGGGATAATTACATGCCTCGCATTGTTGGGTGGTGTGTTTTTTGGAGCAGCTAGTCATTCTCCAGCGGTAGGCGATGCGGAAACCCAATATTTTGGAAATTATACTTGTTCTGATTTCAAGCCGTCGGCTTCTGGGATCAGATGGAAGTGCACAGACTGCCTGAAAGCGGCCTCCGACTGTGGGTTTTGTGCTCATGGTGGGAATAAGGTATGTTATTTTGTTTAGTTGGATTTCTTTATATAGTTTGTAGTTTGAATTTTGTCTGCACAATATGTCACTGTAGTATTAAACCTAGAACTATCGCAAAACTCTACAATCATACTATTATATTTTGGATAACAAGCGATTGACATTGTATAAGATTTGTGCTTTGTATTTCCTCGAGATTTCCTGGTTACAAGAGTCTATGGATAGATATGTACTAATTTTTTTAACTTGAAGTGTACTTATGGTTATTTTTTGAAGTAAAATAACAAAATTATATATACTTGTTTCCTTTGAATTTTATGGTTAAAGAAGACGAAGTTTGCAGTCCAACCAAAAAGTGGAAAAAGAATGTCCATCGTAGGACAAATCAATAAGAAAGAATTCAATTATGTTACATGAGGATATTACTTGATTCCTAGTTATGAGGAATTTCTGGTAAATTACTAAGCTTTCTTCCAAAAGTTTGCCTTGATGTATCACTTATATAGTTATATACTACATCACAGTAGGATTCCCTCACAACTGAAGCTGTTAAAACAATGAACGTGTATTCTTTTCTTCCGATTTACAGCTTCTTCCGGGTGCTTGTTTGGCGTCCACTGATGCAGTAAAGGATGCATGCCATGCCGGCAATCGTGAATGGTACACCAAAGGCTGCCCAAGCAACTTCGGCTGGTTGGCTCTGATCGCTCTTGGAGCGTACATCATCTCCTACTCCCCGGGCATGGGCACCGTGCCGTGGATCGTCAACTCCGAGATCTACCCTCTCCGATTCAGGGGCCTCTGCGGTGGCTTGGCTGCGGTCGCAAACTGGGTGTCTAATCTTATAGTAACCCAAACCTTCTTGAGCTTAACCGAGGCTCTTGGCACGGCCCCTACATTCCTCTTATTCTGTGGGGTGTCAGTTTTAGCTTTGGTTCTCATATTCTTCTTTGTGCCGGAGACGAAGGGATTGCCGTTCGAAGAGGTGGAGAAGATGCTGGAGAAGAAAGGCTACAGTGCTTGGAAAAAGAGCTCCGTCCAGCCATAATTTATCGGCTGCATTATTATAGAAAGAACTCTTTAATTTAGAAGTATTTTAGTAATAATATTTATCATGTTGTACTCTTGATAAACATCATGTGCTTGGCTTGGAGTAGTGGTAACTTGGTGGTTCTAAACTCGAAAGTTGTCCATAATATATGTTATGTGATGATGAATGATTTGTTTTTGGTATTTTTGTGTTTCCTCCATTAATTTGCAGATCATGTTATTTTGTTTGGAATAGCTAGCCCTAATTCCAGTGTTTTGATAGGACAAATCGTTTTAAGAAACACTGTCGGTACTCTCTTCTTGGTGAGACAGTATAATTTATGTTAGATTTTATCTAAGTTTTGGTGATTTAAACTTTGCTTTTGGCCTTTGGGTTTTCTGGGTGGCCCAATATCAATGGGTTTTAACTGGAAGCCTAAAGATGAGCTTACCAAATGTGATGTTTAGTCCCATATTGAAAACTCATCATATGTAATAGCTATATATACTTCTATTTTATTGAGTGTATTGGTTAGGAAAAAATAAGAGTTGTTGTTTCTCCTAAAGATGCATGAGCCGGGCTGGGCAGGTGGCGGCGCGCGCGATCTTAACCCGGTTCACTTTTTATTTACTATTTTATTTTTGGACTTAGCCTTTCCTTGGGAAGTGTCTTTTCGGGCTATCTAAGAGGTTGCTTTGGGAAGTGCCCGGTGGTGGTCTACCCAAGGGCCTCTTGGTAAAGTCAAACGGCTAATTCGAAATCTAGTCATTTGACCTTGCCTGGAGGTGGACTTTAAGAGAGGCCTATATATATGTGTGTATTTGGTTGAGTCAATATATACAATTCTGAATTACAGGCTAGGCAAAACCACACGGAGCCACGGACGACGACGAAACCAGGAATTCGCCAAGCTAGGGCTCAACCGCCTGACTGACGGTGGCGCGGTGCGCGGCTAACACGGCGCGGGTGCGCGACTAACACAGCGCGGGTGCGTGTCTGCAAGCGCGGCGCACGCATGGGTAACCGAGCGGCGCAGGCATTGCGTAGTGCAGGCACGCGTCGAGCGGTGCGGGTGCGCACGGCAGGGGGCAATGCGGGCTCGCGCGGCGACAGGTAGGCAAGCGCACAAACCGGGCGGTGCGGGCTCGCGCGGTGGCAGGCAGGCACTCGGGCGCGCGCGGCAGTAGGCACGCGGGCGCGCGCGGCAGTAGGTGCGCGGGCGCGCTGGCTGCGGACACGCACAGCGGCAGCAGCGTGGTGCGCGCGGGCTGCAGGCGCACGCGGCAGCAGTGGCGCGCGACTGCAAGCGCGAGGGCATAGGCACACGCGGCGGCGGCGTGGTGCGCACGGGCCGCAGGCGCACGCGGTAGCGGCGGCGCGCGGCTGCAAGTGCGCGGGCGTAAGCACGCGCGATGGCAGCGGCGGCGCGACTTGTGGAGGCGGTGGCAGCGCGGCTTGTGGAGGCCGCAGCGTGCGGTGGCGGTGGAGATTGGGTGCCTAGATCTTGTGACAGCCAAAACCCCCAGTCGTCTACTCCGGCTCCGACGACGACGGTTCAGCTTCGATCTTTTACGGCGCATGGACGAGGAAAAAAACGAAATCTTGGAAAATGAAAATTTAGGGTTTTCTCTTACATTAAGAGAATCCCGAATCCCCTCGAGATATTTATAAGGGATTTCGTCCACTTCGCAGAGCCCGATTGTCAAATCCGAACCCGTTATCTAGTGGGTCCCGCTCCGCTTTTCTCGATAAGCATGCCAAAAATCGAAACATTCCGTAAAATCTATTTCACGAATTTCGATGCGCCAAACACTCTAGCGAGTACCGAAAATACAAAAAAATTGGTTTTTCAAATCCAACTTATCCGAAAAAGTGCGTTTTCGGAAGATTCGGATATCGGATTTGAGATCCGATCGCACCGCCGTTCACAGGTTGACGACACCGATAGAGTGACGATCTTCTTTTCCAAAGATCTCACCAGATTATCAATTGAAACTTTTTACGGGGAAAACTCGCTCTTCCGTCAAACTTCGTCTTCACGCTTTTCGGTGAAACCAGCACAACGAAATTGAAAACAAATTTGACCACCCCCTTCAGCAACGATTCGCCAATAATCTGATGAAAGAGACCCCAAGGATTTAATCCTCAAAAAGCTGAAAATAACACTCTCATTAAATTTCGAAAAAAAACCAATTTAATTCAAAATGCCGAATTCAAAATACAAATTCCGAAATTTAAAATACTGTTATTACATCATTCCCCCCTTAAAAGAAGTTTCATCTCCAAAACTTAAACAGTAACCTCATAAAACAAATCGGGAAAATGCACCCTCATCACCGACTCTAATTCCCATGTAGCCTCCCGCTTCTCGTGGAAACTCCACTGCACCCTTACGTAGGGAATAGTTCGGTTACGCAGCTGCTTGTCCTCACATGCCAAGATCCGCATTGGGGTCTCGTCGAAGCTCAAATCCTCCCGTAGCTCGATCGTCGAGGGACTAATGAAGTGGGAGGGATATGAAAGGTACTTTCGAAGCATTGACACGTGGAAAACGTTATGCACATGGTCGAGACTTGGTGGTAAAGCCAAACGATATGCTACCTGACCAATCCTCTCCAAGATCTCAAACGGTCCAACGAACCGCGGGCTCAACTTGCCTCGCAAACCGAACCGTTTGATCCTCTTGGTCGGTGATACCTTGAGCAAGACATGCTCTCATACTTGAAATTCTAGGTCACGTCGTTGCCGGTCCGCGTAGCTCTTATGACGGCTCTAAGCAGTCAAAAGTTGTTGCCTCGCAATGCGAATCTTTGCCTCGGTTTCCTCCACTAATTATGGACCAATGAGCTTTCGCTCGCCTAGGTCATCACAGCAAAAAGGGGATCGACACCGACGCCCATACAAGGCTTCATACAAAGCTATCTGGATACTAGCCTGGTGATCCGTGAACACCTCACAGTGTGTCCCATAACGATAGTGCCTCCAGAGCTTTAAGGCAAAAACGACCGCCGTAAGCTCGAGATCGTGTGTGAGGTAGTTCCGTTCATAGTCCTTGAGCTGTCTAGATGCATACGCTATAACCCTCTCTTGCTGCATCAGAACGCAACCGAGGCCAATCCGCGACGCATCGCAATAAACCACGAAGTCTTCACCGGGCCTCGGTAGGGCTAAAAATAGGCGCTCGCATCAACCTGTCCTTGAGCTCCTCGAAACTCCTCTGACAATGCAGTGTCCATAAAAACTACTCTCCTTTCCTGGTAAGCCGGTTGAGTGGGGTAGCTATCTTGGAGAAACCTTCCATGAATCGCTGATAGTACCCTGCCAACCCTAAGAAATTGCGCGATTCCGTCACAGTGGTCAGTCGAGGCCAGTCGATAACCGGATCCACCTTCTTGGGATCCACTGCGATACCCGAACCTGTGACAATATGCCCCAAGAAAGATACCTCGCCGAGCCAGAACTCGCATTTCTTGAGCTTGGGGAAGTGTCACGCCCTGAGACCGTCAATTTGGACAGTTCGGGCACGTCAACAGACCCGCCAATCGGGCATGACCTCTCTATACCCGAAAGGAATGGTCACATCCATAGCAATACAAACAGGTGTATACGGAAGAGCAATATCAGAGTAATAAAAACCACTACTAACTAAAACTTTCATTCATTAAACAACCAGTTTAAACAAGCAAATGAAAGCAACCACATGAGTGAATCACAATATAGAATTTATTACATTTTCTCTCTCAACTTGCATTTGAACAAATATTACAATTTACATCTTTTTTCTCACAATACATAGTTCACTCAAATACAAAGGTGACAACTGCTAGACCCTCTAGGTCTCTATGCTGCTGGGCCTTTGCCCCGTCATGTGTCTCAACGGCTGTACTTGGACCTGTGAAAAAGGTCACCCAATGGTGTGAGAACTACAAATAGTTCCCAATGGGTTCAACCATCGAGAAAGAATATTTTACACCGCTTGGTCCAATGAAGGCAATATAGCAGGTAATATATGATAAGGAAAGATGTAAATGCTAATTACATGCTCATATACATATAATGATGAATATCACTACACTACCTGTGTGTACTCAATGTCTCATTGCTACCATATTTGCCATACTAGGCTACTATCCATAAGCTCGGCCACTATGCCGCTACAAAAGGGGTTGTACTAACCCGGCCACCTTGGCTACTCTACATTCTCTTTATTTTGTTTTAGTTCAAGTTGTTTATCCCTTTGGAAGACCTCGTCCAATAGGCCCGTGCCCTAATAGTCATGCGACTAATAAGACGAGACGACCAAAGGCGCCATTAGCACATAGGTGCTCTGTATACCATTCAGAAGTATCTCGTGCCACAAAAGGGCCTCTGCCCGGGGAGATGGCTATCACTCTCACACTCCCAAAATGCGAGTCTCAAATCCGAAGGTACTATTTTAATTACTTTTAATCCCGACGGAACTAGCTCGTCCGACCCAAGAAGTCATGCTCCCAATTGACGAGTCTCAAATCCGAGGGTGCCAATTTAATTATCTTTTACTTTGCCTTTTACTTTCACTTTTCTTTGCCTTTTACTTTCATTTTTACTTTGCCTTTTACTTTCCACTTTTGTCTCGAATGAGTTTAAAGCGCCCTGGCACTCATTCACCCGGGAGTCGAAATATGCTCGATCCCTCCCGTTGGCACTTTTGCCTTTTTCCTCTTTTACTTTTTTCTTTTATTCTAGGTTATTTACTATAGGATAGCTTGGGTGTCACTAACACCAATTTAAGTTAGAGATTCCCGTTTATTCATATTCACAATTGACCATGCCATTTGGCGTCAATTTCATTTTAATTGTTCTTAATCCCTACGGAAGTATCTCGTCCGACGGGTCTCTACTCAAGGAGTCGCGCTCCCAATCGACGAGTCTCAAATCCGAGAGTGCTATTTTCATTCTCTTTTAACTCTTTAGCCACTTGGCATTTTCTTTAGTTCTTTAATCCTTTAAGCTTTCTTTTAGCTTTTGTTTCTTTCATTCATTTATTTACTCACTTATTCATTAACCCTATGTTTACAACCTTAAGGTATCATTATATCTCGAGGACACTAATCATTCCAACTTACCTTTGGCCTAGAGTTTACTAACTCTACATTTTTCACTTTACATTTGGCCTAGAGTTCATTAACTCTATAATTCATTACACATTTGGCCTAGAGTTTGTTAACTCTATAAATCATTACACATTCGGCGTAGAGTTTATTAACTCTATAATTCATTACACATTTGGCCTAGAGTTTGTTAACTTTATAACTCATTTCATACTTAACCTAGAATTCATTGACTCTAAGTTACATTACATCTATACCCTAGAGTTCATTGACTCTACCTTGCATTCCAACATTAACCTAGAGTTTATTGAGTCTGTTGAATTTCACCTTAACCTAGATTTCATTGACTCTTTGTTGAACACTCTATCATGCAACCTTAGGTTATTCTCTAAGGTAATGTTTGGTTCGGGAATTATGAGTTTGGGGATAAATTTTTTTATCCCTGGGATAGAATGTTATTCCGGAATAGTCCGGGATAAAAGAAAAATAGTGTTTGGTTTGTAAAGCTGTTATTCTTAAGAATAGCTGAAATTGTGTTTGGTTCATTTCTCAGAATAAACGAGAATAGTGAAAAAATAAAAATAATTATAATTTTAAAATAATAATATTTTATCTAATTAATTAATATAAAATATTAATTAAATAATAACTAATATTTGTATAAATTAAAATTTATATTTTAGTAAATAATACTGTTTAATTTTTTAAAAATTAAAGTTAAAAAAATTAAAATTTGTATAAATTTTAAAATTTATTAAATTTATAAATTTATTAAAAATTAAAGTTACAAATTTAAAAAGTTATAAAATTTAAAATTTCTCTAAATTTAAAATTTAAAATTTTAATTATCTCAAAAAATGTGTAAAAGATTATGCAAAAATTTTAATTTTTAAATTTTTATAAATTAAAAAATTTCTATACAAAAATTAAAAATTTATATATACAAAATTTGTATAAATTTTAAAATTTTAAAATTTTAAATTTTTAAATTTATAAAAAATTAAAGTTAAATTTTAAAATTTGTAAAATAAAAAAATTTAAAATTAAAATTTTATAAATTTTATAAACTTTAATTTAAATTTTAAAAAATTAAAAAAAAAAGATGAAAATAAGGTTGTTCTCGAGTGGGAATAACCTTATTCCCACCAATGGGAGGAATTGTTATCCCCCCTCCTTAACGGGCTATTTCAGAATAGCCCGTTAAGGGAGGGATAACAAATCCCTCTCCTTTTTTTTTTTTATGTTTGGGGGATAAATTGGGGATAAAGGAGTTATCCCCTCTTTATCCCCCAACCAAACATAGCCTTAGACCCTGTTTGATTGGGGGATAAAGGAAGAATAACCCTCTTTATCCCCCAATCCTTGCCAAACAACAGGAAAAAAAACCTAGGAATAAAGGTTTAAAATATCCCCTGCTTAACGGGTTATCCTAGGATAACCCGTCAAGCTCTATTCCACCCCCCCCCCCCCCCCCCCCCCCGGAATAAGGTTTATACCTAGGGGCAATGAATGATTTTTTTTTTAAAAAAAATTATCTTATCTTCCAATCTGAGACTATATTTACTAAAATATAATATTTACTAATTATGTTTACTAATTTTGTTTAATAAAATATACTATAAAATATAAAAAATTATTTTATATTTTGTTTACTAATTATGTTTACTAATTTTGTTTACAAATTATTATTTACTAAAATATACTATAAAATATAAAAAATTATTTTGTTTAGGTAAGATGTAATTTATTATTTACAATTAAATTGTCATTTTAATTAATTTATAATAATTAAAATTAATTTATATATATATAAGGTAAGGGCAAAGTTGACATTTTGATAAAAAATCTATCATCTTTTTTCACTATTCTCTACTATCTCATAATTTTAACCAAACATAATTTTTTTTATTCCAGAGAATATTAACTTTTGAACCAAACGCAATTTAACTTTTATACTTGATTATCCCGGAATAGCAAGTTATCCAAGGTATAAAAAAATTTATACCTCTTAAATTTATACCCGAACCAAATGAGGCCTAAGGCAATACCACTTGTTTGCTTAGAGTTATCTCCTAGGTTTCATACCACTCGTTTGAACTCTTACTTTAGATTTTCTCCTAGTTTTCACATCCATACACTTTGACCAAGTTTTCTTCTAAGTCATAATTAATCATACATTTGTAAGATAAATCTTTCTCTAGATTTATTTATATCATTTACTAGGGTTATACCCTAAACTTGATTACAACCACACATTATCCTTTGCTATTTTTACTCATGCAAGAATAACCTACACTAAGTTTAACATGGCTCTCTTTTAAAGTTAAACCATATTTTACCCATAATCATAAATACTACATTACATACTTACTATAATTCTTCTAATTTAAAAAGTAAAGGAAATATCATTATTTATCAACATAAGCACCCTACATTAGGTTTTAGCAATAATTTCACTTTTAGGACCAAATCCTAATTAATCACATTCATCGCCCAATTTATTACAATACCTACTAACTTACTTCTAATTTAAAAAGCAAAGAAAAAGAAAAAAGATCATCCTTTTTTGAAAATATCCCATTCTATGTGTTCTGTGCGAGGGTGGGTTTTGATCTCTTTGACCTTCAAAAAATTGCTTAAAAAATAGGATAATAAACATAAGAGATCATTTCTATCTTTTTTAAAACTCACAAAAAGCTTTAAAATAAAAATCATAAATTTTTTCACTTATTTCTTCTTGAATTCTTGGCCAAAAGAGAAGAAAGAAGGAGGGTTGAAGCTCTTCTCCAAAATTCCCAAATGATTTGGAGCGCACAACCTTCAACCACAGCCACCACTTCCACCTCTACTTTTTTTTTTTTTTTTTCTTTCTTTTCCTTCCTCTCCTTCTTATTCTTCTTCCTTTCCTTCTCCCTGTAGCAGCACGCAGCGAGAGAGAGAGAGAGAGAGAGAGAGAGAGAGAGAGAGAGAGAGGCTCACTCCACCTTCTTTCTTTTTCTTTCCTTTTTTCCTTCTCTGGGAGAGAGAGAGAGAGAGAGGGGGGAGGGCACACGATGGAGGAGAGAGAGTGAAAGAGAGTGGGTTTACTGTCAAGGATGGTTGGGGGCAGCAAAGGGGTGAAATGACCGCAATACCCAAAAAAAAATTTCACTAATTTTCCAACCTAGAGTTTCTGCCGCCGAATTCGAGCGCCCAAAAGGCAATCCGGGCGTCCGAAACTCCGGATCTGAAAGTTGGCTGGGGCGCCGGCACCAGGGCCTGGATCTGAAGACCGGGCGCCCGCAGGGTATTTTCAAGCATCCGAAAGTTGGCCAAAAATCCAGAATTTGCAGATTTCGTTCGTTTTTTGTCTGTTTTCGTATATTTCCAACTCAACTTTGATTCGAATGCTATTTGCTTCGAACCAAACTTGTTCCACCTTATTATTATCACATTTTAAAATTCATTTTGAGTGACTTATCCGTATTTTGCTTCTTTAGCAAAAGTCGGAACACTACAAACGGTACAATAGGCGTATTCAAAATTTTTACTAATACGTGGCAAATTTTTATTGGATTGTCTTTAGTGTCAACGTGGTCCTCTAAGAGAAAGTCCTAACCGAACTGTCAATGTCAAATAGTATTTGTATAGATGTGCCCTAATTTAACTTACAAAAATCTTTTTTATATCCTAATTTTATATCCATTTTCTTCATAAAATTATATATATTTTTTTCTTTTTTAAAATTATAATTTTTTTAAGTAAAACTTTTAAAATCATTAGATTGAATTAAATTTAGAATTTTTTGATGATGGTGCACGCTTTTCTATTTTTTTATTTTTAACGAAAATAAGCACCAGTAGAAAATAAAAGTATAGAATAAAAGAATTAGTTAGTTTGTACAATGATTCATCCTATCAAACTATAGTATCATGATTATGATTAGCATTCATTCAAAATAGAATGTTTGTAAATTAGATTTGCATATTCATAATTAGCATTCGTTCACAGTTAAATTTTTTTAATTTTTATAATTTCGCATATTATTGTATTATTAATGTATGTCTTATTTCATATATTTGTTTACTAAAAATATTGATGTCATTCTTAACTTAAACACTGTTTCATTTTTTTGGTTGTGTGCGTGGTGTGTGACTTCTTTTATATATATATATATATATATATATATATATATAGACACACGCTGGAATATTATTAATAGTATCAATTACATAGAGCTATGCTGGAATACTATTAATAGTACCAAGTAATTTGTGCTATTATATTTTAAATTCTTAAATTAAAAGATGTGTGGTTGAGATGATAGCGGGCCCCTTGAATTTTATAGGTAGTTAAAAAAATAGTAAAATCTAACAAGTGAAAATGATCAAAGGGGTTGATCTAATGGTATAAAACTTGATAGCACAAATAATTTGGTACTATTAATAGTATAGCAGCCGGACTCTCTCTCTCTCTCTCTCTCTCTCTCTCTCTCTCTATATATATATATATATATATATATATATATATATATATATATATATATGATATGTTTGATATGTTTAATACAGGTAATGACCTATTGTTTTAATCCTGTAAAAATACAGTATTTTATTCAAATACGAAAAAAAAATAAAATATTATATTATATTTAAAATTTCATACTAATTTATTACAATAAAATATAAAACTCTGTTTTTATTTTCTGTAATTACCAAACAGTTTCACTTCTCTTTAATTAATCTATTCCATTTTTTTTGAAATAGTTACTTGCAACCATACGGTTTAAGATTTTTTTATAAATCTATAAATTTATAATCAATCAATACCATCAAATCAAATTACCCTTAAAATACAAAGTATCTGTCATTTTTTCTACCCAAAATATCTTTTAATTATTTTATTTTAATTTTAAAATTTAGTATTTAGTGTTTAGAATTTAAAATTTTTGGTTAAGTTTTTAATTTATTTGTCTACGTTAGTTTATGTTAATAAAAAAAAATTAGGGAATAAAGATGGGACGGCCTTCATATATTTTTTATCAAAATAAATTGTATAATTTTTACCAATTAAAGATATCTCTAATGTAGAAAATTTGTATGGAAACTAAATAAAATGTAGAAAAAAGAGTAATTTTAAGAAAATTTTATTAATTAATAATTTTTTGGATATTGTTTGTGTCACGTCCCGTGGTCGAAACTGCAACCCGTGCCCGCCAACAGATCCGCCGCCCATACGGGAAGTCCCGTATAGACGAAGCGTCTAACCTACACAAAGAAGGATACTATAGCTATACAGATATCAGAGGTGAAAAGTAAACTACTGAAATAAGATAATACAACTATCAAATAGTACAAGTCTGAACCTCATTACAAAAGTCTCTCAAAAATAAATTTCTCAAAAGTAACTAATAACAATAATCCAGCAGACTGTACTTGTGGCCCTATCCCCGTGTAGTTTCTCCCATGAACCGTGGTGTAGAACACCTAGTGTTGGTGTGTCTGGCCCATAGTGCATCAAAGGGATGCCACAGATGGACCCTGTGTGATATCCACAGCTGGATTGGCCTTCGGCTGCATTTGCCGAATTTTTGAAATGGTTTTGGGCCAAACAGAGGTTGGATTTGGATTCAGCGCGGAAAAACGCTTGAAAACGGCTATTTGCTTGTTTGATTCTGAGTCCGGATGCCCAAAAACGGACTCCCGGAAGTTTTCACTGAATTTCGGTGCATGGGAGGGACCGTGGACCGCCGGCTGCCACGTGGCGGCCTGTTATTGGCCGGTCCGCAGCACTCGGTCCACAGAGGGGCGCGGCTGGGTGCACGGACCCGGCGCATGGACACGTGGCGCCGCCTGATTGGCGGGCTCGTGATGTGCGGTCTACTGGGTGGCGCGGCGGTGCATGGACCAAGGCGGGTAGACACGTGGCAGTCCCCGGTTGGTCGGTGCACGCGGCGCGGTCCACGGAACCCAAAGTAGGGTGCGTGGACCGGGTGCAGGGGACACGTGTCGGCGTGCTACTCGCGGGCTCACGAGGCGCGGCGCACGGGGTCGCGGGCGGGCGCCTCGGGGCGCGTGCGTGGCAGGCGGCCAGGCTGCGCCTGCCCGCACGTGTGACCGCGACAGTGCCAGGGCCAGGTGGCGCTCCGCGATTGGCGGGCGCCACCTACCCATTTGACCGGGGAGGCGCCACGCGGCGACACCACACGCGCCCAGCACAGCTGTTTGCTGTGCGAGACACGTGTCGGTCACCGGGAGGGCCACGTGGCCACTCCCGGCGCGCCCCGCACAGCTGTTTGCTGTGCGGGTG
This sequence comes from Tillandsia leiboldiana, assembly GCA_029204045.2. Classification (NCBI taxonomy): domain Eukaryota; kingdom Viridiplantae; phylum Streptophyta; class Magnoliopsida; order Poales; family Bromeliaceae; genus Tillandsia; species Tillandsia leiboldiana. Next base: position 3,816,672 of record CM055078.1, on the reverse strand, counting down.
ACGTGGGCGCTCCAGGACGATCCGGGCGCCTACAGTGTTCCCCTTTTTGCTGTCGGATTTGGGCGCCCGAATCTTCGGGAGCGCCCGAATCCTGGGACCTGAATGGAATTTTTCCATTTGTTTGTTGCGGCCTATAAATAGCCCGAGCGGCTTTCTTTTGCAAATTTTTGGCACTTTCGAGCTTCAAACCGACGGGAGGTCTTCAGCAAAGTTGATCCCCACGCAGTGCTGCATCCATCTGTCGATTTCGGGGATTTTACGTGGCACGCTTATCGAGATTTCCATTTTCTTGGCGCGTCGCGACGTTCCTTCGCCGGTGTATCTCCCGTCGCGTTTCGGTGCGCGAGCTCCCTCGGCCTACTCCGACCACCTTTTCAAGCGATTTCTTCGCCGTTGGATCCGCGACAGGTAAGGCTACGATCTTGCTATTTTCAGCATTTCCTCATTTCGTGCTTTTCGAGGAGTTCTTCCATGCTTACTGGGACCCTGGTTTTCTGTGAGCATTTCGAGGACAGCAGATTGATTCGGGGTTTTCTCCGCGCTCGGACATCGGATTGAGACGAGCCTTTGCACTTTTTGAATCTACTCGTCGCGAGGATTATCATAGTATTTTTCTTGGATTTTTCTGAGACCTTCCCGGAGGTATGGTTTTCTCCCTTCATCTGTGCATGGGATTACAGTTGTGTGGTTGTGAGGTTTTGCGCACCTGTGTTGTGGAATTTGTAACTTGGCCTACGGTGCTCGGAATTGGGCGTGCAGGTACCCGTTTCGAAGGTCTCAACGCAAGAATCGCTGTGGTATTTTTATTGGAATTTTTGGAGTTTGTTTTACAAGTGAAAATTTCGCATTAAGAGGACTATTCCCAGCAGAATTGTAAAACTTGGATTTTATGGAATTAAGTGTAACTTTGGGTTGTATTTTTGTACCCAGGAAGTATTGAACACTGCTCCTGTATTGTTGGATTGGTGGGTCAGTAGAGATAGCTGTTTCTGGGTATTCTCAGCTGTACGACTCCGGACAGTTAGCACCTTCAGGTGGGTGGCTTCGCTTTCAGGATCTATGGACTGTGCACTAATTCTATTGATATAGAATCATACATGATAGTGATTGGACTGGGTAGCATGCTAGAATTGAATGTTAATATTCTTTGTATTTATCTGATGATCTATGATCTCTTTTGCTTCCTACCACCTGTTAAATTATTGTTATCTTGGAACCTGACCTAGCACCCCCGTCATATGTTGCATGTGTAACCAGACCAGTAGAAAACCCTCACTTGGGCTAGGGTTATTTATGTTTAGACATCCACACGTTGTGTCTCATTCTTGGACTTAGTGTTATCCTCGCCCGGGTAGTGGGCCGAGCGGTCGGGACTTCCTTTTAGTGTGGGATGCTTTTGCACTCGTGCTTGGGAGTAGAGTGGAGTCTGGTAGATGTAGTGGATCGCTTGTCTGTACCGAGAAACCGTTTGGGGTAAACGGTGGTCCCGGGAGGTCTTGTTTTTCCCTGTTTGGGTTGTCGCCACTGTGTTAGTGGCAGTAGTGTACCAGTGTTAGCAGGACCTAGAACCCATAACCCTTTTCGACATACACATGATTTTGGTCTACCAATATTTTCTTCCAAGCGTCGAAGGGCCGCTGGAGTCTGTTCTTGTTTGATTTGGACAAAGGCATCAGCCTTTCGGGGTTTGGGTAAAATACTTGTTTTGTAACTGTTTTTCCTAAAAGAACTAAAAATCATTAAAAAATGGGTTTCTCCTCAAATTAAGATAGTTTTTCAAAAAGGGAACTACTTTTAATCCTCACCCTGTGTGGGCTGAGTGAAAATGGTTTTCAATAACAAATGTCACCTTTTTCCTGTAAATCTCCCCACTCGAAAGGATTCGAGTGGTCTCGGTTCTAGGGGTCGTTCCTTTGTCGGGACGAAAGCCACGGGGGCCGAGCCTGGAACCTGTTCTTGTTTGATAGGGTTGTAGGTGTAGGTCTCCCGGAACTTTCGGGCCCTGGTTGGTGTTTTCTGCGTGTTGTACCGAGGTTGTTGTGTTCCCGAACTATAAGGGGGTCGGGAATTTCGATAGGCGGAGCCTAGAGTCTGTTCTTGTTTGATAGGGTTCTAAGCACCGGCCTATCAGGTTTCCGAACCCTTATGGTGTCGGTCTTTCCTGTGAGTTTAGTGTTCTGTTGTGGGAGCCGTCTGGTGGACGGTGGCCCTGGCTGTGTGGTTTTCCAGCCTGTGAGTGAGCGTTGGTGTTGTTAGTCGATCTTGTGATCGTGGTTTGGACTATAGCCTGCATGAGCCATATTGAGCTCGACAGAGATACGCGGATACTTTCCTCGGTGGGGTCGCGGCCCTCGAGTGCCACTCCGGAGTTGGGCCTGTTACTTGCTATCGCGACTTGTCGACGCAGTCCCTCTGGCTGGGCCAGTTTTGGCAGTCACGGACACCCTACGGTAGACCCGTCCTGTTGAGAATGTGCGGCAGTAGGTGGGCGCAGGTTTGACTGGACCCTATGCGGCAGTCAGTATAGATTGGGTAAGTATACTGTGTGAGTTAGTAGATGCATCATGTTTCCATCTGTTCCACTTTTTGAGCATCTAGATAGAGGCATAGTAGCTGTAGAGTTACTTTTCCAGCCCTTTCATTTCAGTTTTATATTGTTACTTTATGCCTCTAGTAGACTTAGTGGGCAGACCGTCGGGCTTGTTGGCGGCACCCACTGAGAACTACTTGGGACGTAGTTCTCACACCCATCGTGGTGTCTTTTCCCACAGGGACTTCTACTCCTGTTCCTGAAGCTCCAGTTGCTGATCCGGCTGATCGAGGTAAGGGAGTCGCGAGATAGATCCCTACCAGTCGTCGTCGTCCAGAGAGTAGATGTACCCCTTTACTTTTTGAGAGTTCATGTTGAGAGACCTTTGTAGTGAGGTATAGAGTTGTATTTTATTTTACAGTTCGAGAGACTTATGTTTTGGGGAGGTTTTTGAGTTGTATATATTTTCATTTCCAGCAGTTTACTTTCAGCTCTGATATCTGTATAGTATAGTTGATCTTTTGCAGGTTTGTCGCTTCGTCGATACGGGGCTTCCCGTATGGGCGGCGGATCTGTTGGCGAGCCCGGGTCGCAGTTTCGACGCCGGGGCGTGACAGTACTACTAAGCTCCAAAAAAGGGGTACAGCTATACTCCAAGGACGGGTAGGGAACTAGCTCGCGTCTCCCTCACCTCGATCAGCAAAAACAAAGGATCAGCAACTGGAGCAGCAGGAACTGGAGAAAGGGTCCCTGGGAAAAGTCACCACAACGGGTGTGAGAACTACATCCCACAGTAGTTCTCAGTGGGTACCGCCACCAAGCCCGACGGTCTGCCCACTAAATTTACTAGAGGCATTAGATAACAGGAAAACTGTAATAATGAAAAGATAAGCTGGAAAGAGTCTACAGCTATCATGCCTCTATCTACAATGCTCAAAGGGTGATACAGATGAAAATGATGCATCGACTCTAACCCAAATACTCAATCAACCCAATCATAGTGACTGCCACATAGGGTCCAGTCAAACCTGCGCCCACCTACTTCCATTACATCCACGGAGGACTGGACTTACGTAGGGCGTCCGTGACTGCCAAAACTGGCCCAGCCAGAGGGACTGCGTCGACAAGTCGCGATAGCAAAGTAACAGGCCCACTCCGGAGTGGCACTCGAGGGGCGCGACCCCACCGAGGAAAGTATCAACGCATCTCTGTCGAGCTCAATGTGGCTCATGCAGACTATAATCCAAATCAATGATCAACAAGATCAACGGTGCCCAAAACACATCTCTAACTCACTAGCTAAAAAAACTCGACAGCCAGGACTGCCGTCCACCCAACGGCTCCCCAATGCAGAACACCAACTCATAGATGACACAGAACGGACCGACACCAAAAAGGTTCGGAAACCCCGTTAGGTCGGTGCCTAGAACCCCAATCAAACAAGAACAGACTCCAGGCTCCGCCTTTCGAAGTTCTCGGCCCCTTACAGTTCGGGAAAAACAACTCCCTCGGTAAAAAATATACGGAAGAAACCAACCAGGGTCCGAAAGTTCTGGGAGACCATCACCTACAACCCTATCAAGAAAGAACAGGTTCCAGGTACAACCCCCGTAGCTTTCGTCCCGAAATAAGGAAACGGCCCCTAGAACCCAGGTCACCCAAACTCTCTCGGGTGAGGAAGTTTGTAATAAAAGATGACAGTTATTACTGAAAACTATTTTAATCTGAGAAACCTAATTTAATATATTTTAGTTCTTTAATAAAAATCAGTTCAAATAAGTTTTATTTTCCAAACCCCGAAGGGCTATTGCCTTCACCCAAATCAAACAAGAACAGACTCCGGCGACCCCTCGAAGTTTGGAAGGAAAACATTAGTTTACAGAAATTATGTGTGTCCAAAAACATCCTGGGTTCTAGGTCCTGCTATCACTGGTATACTACTGCCACTAACACAGTGGCGACACATAAAACAGAGAAACACGACATCCCGGGACCACCGTTTACCCAAACGGCTCCCGCCACATTTATAAGACCAGCTACATCTATCAGACTCCACTGTGCCCCCAAGTATGAGTGTAACATGCATCCCACACTAAGAGAAATCACGACCACTCAGCCCACTGCCCGGGCGAGGAAAACACTATGTCCAGGAATATAATGTAAAGTGTGGATGTCTAAAGCATAAATGAACCTAGCCCAAGTGAGGATTTTCTACTAGTCTGGTTATACATGCAACATATGCCAGGGTGCTAGGTGAAGTCAAATACTAACATTTAATCAACACAGATAGGAAGTAATAATCAACATGATCAGAATCACCACACTAAAAAATCCTATCTGATACAACATGCTTTCTAATACTGCTCACATAATGCATGCTCACTAACAAATATGGAGTTAGAGAATCGTCCACCGGTTTTGGTGACAAAGCAACCCACCTGAAGCGCGCGTCAATCCAAGATTCAAAAAGGCTGAAACTGAACGGGGACAATCCTCGGATTCCCACGATTCCAATGAGTGAAACCGATGCCGCAAAAATATTCCAAAAATTCCTTCGGGGTAGCTCTGGGGACCTCGTGGACCGAAATGTGACGAAAAAGGCCTCCGAAGAAAGAACGTCGCAATGCGCCGAATCGCAGAAATCGCCGATGTCGAGATCTCCAAAAATCATCAAATCTCTGTGGGAGATGGAGCACTGGTGGAAGGAGCTCTGCTAAAAACCCCCACTCGAAAAGGCCAGCAAAAATAGAGAAGAGGGGGAGAGGAAGTCAATTTATAGCCCAAGAAAAAAGAGGGAAAAGACACATTTGGGTACGTTTTCGGGCGCTCGAAACTTTCGGGTGCCGAACAGCGCACCCTAAAGGCCGCGCCCGGATCATTTCGGGCGCGCCACGTGTCCCAGAGCGCCAAACAGCGTGGCGCGGCCAACTGGGCCACGCCACGTGGCCCGACCGCGCTGGGGGAGTGGGTGGCGCGGCCCAATCGCGGGGTGCCGCGTGGCGCGCCCGCGTGCGCGCCATGCTGCGCCCGCCTGCCCCCACCAGCCCTGCCTGCCCCGCGCCTCTGGGTGGACCACGCGCATTGCGCAGTCCACTCAGGCGCCGCCACGTGGCCCCCGCCCCGGTCCACGCCTCCCGCGTGGACCGCGCGCGCTGCGCCCACCTATCAAGGGCCGCCACGTGTCGTCCCTCTCGGTCCACAGCTCCCCCCATGCACCGAAACGCGCGAAAAACTTTCGGGGGTCCGTTTTTGGGCATCCGGACTCCGAAAAAGGCAAGTAAATAGCCAATTTTCGCCGTTTTTTCGCGCTGAATCCAAATCCGGTCTCGAATTTGCCCGAAACCCTTTCTAAAATTCGGCGAAAGCAACCGAAGGATAGGCTTGATCCAGAAACCTCACTGAGTCTGTCCAACGCGCCCATTTGACGCGTTGCGGGTCCGACACACCACTAATAAGTGTTCTACTACATGGGTCATGGGGAAAGCTGCACGGGGATCGGGGCTACTACAGTTTGAATCTAAATTTTACTTAAATAATGTCTAATATATAAATTGCTAAATATTTTATCTGTCACTTATTATTATCAGGAAAAATATTTAAGGGGGTAATTCATAAATGGCATAAAAATGGAGGACCGTCTAACATTTTTTATCATAATAAAATGATGAAAAATGCTACGTGTACATCCAGTTGGGGTGTACATCTTACACCCCACCCTTAGATGGGTGGGGTGGCTTCAAGGGTCACTTTATAATTTGTGAAGTGACTCTCATCACATTCCCACGGGCTTTTTTTGAACTAACCCCATAAATTTTTAAATTTTGCAAAATAATCCTTTGAAAAAAATATTTATAAAACTAACCCTGCTTTTGCCAACATGGCGCCACGGAGGCCAGACCATCTGAAGGCGCTGAATAATTCAGCGCCTTCAGTGTATTTGCTGAAGGCGCCGAATGATTCAGCGCCTTCACAAAAACCCTGTGAAGGTGCTGAATCATTCAGCGCATTCTGTATATATGCTGAACTAAAGACGCTAATTCATTCAGCGCCTTTAGCATGTGTACTGAGGACTTAGCCAATTTTCGCGAAAATTGGCCAAGTCCTCAGGCCCTGTGGTAGAAGTCCTTCAATGTATTTGCTGAAGGTGCCGAATGATTCAGCGCCTTCATAAAAACCCTGTGAAGGCACTGAATCATTCAGCGCCTTCTGTATATATGCTGAAGGCGATGATTCAGCGCCTTTTGCATATATGCTAAATGCGCTAATTCATTTAGCACCTTTAGCGTGTGCACTGAGGACTTAGCCAATTTTCGCGAAAATTGGCCAAGTCCTCAGGCCCTGTGGTAGAAGTACTAAAGGCGTTGAACCATTCAGCGTCTTTAACATAAATGTTAAAGGCGCTGAATCATTCAGCACCTTTAGCGTTTATGTTAAAGGCGCTGAACTATTCAACGCCTTTAACATAGATGTTAAAGGCGCTGAATGGTTCAACGCCTTTAACCATAATACAGACAACATTTTTTTTTCAACTCAAAAAACTAAAATTTGTACAAGTTTCATAATAGAATGAAAAAGTAAAACAAGTTTCACAAACATCCAGATATTGAGATAAAACATTCAGAAATTATGTAGAATAATTTCATAACATTCAGAAATAACAGTTGGGTAACAACAAACAAACATAATCACAAAAATATCAATAATACACCCTCAAACTCAAAATTGAGCTAAAACTCAATTTTGAGCTCGTCCTCTCCCTCAACGTCCTCGGCCACGCTCGCGTCCACGCCCTCGTCCACGCCTACGCCCACGAGGAACAACAAGCTCGATAATCGGTATATCATCAAGATGCTCGACGACTGCCAACTAATCGAGCTCCTCGATAATACCACCCTCATGATGCTCAGCAATATGCTGGATCTCCCGTGGCGATGATGACGAGGGACGACGACGTGAATATGTTGATGCAAAAGATGTCAGTGATACAGGAGGCGGGAGCGACTCTGACGTCGAGGGAAATGTCGTAGGGGCTGGATAGGAGGAGATGAAGATCGTGGCACCTGAAAGGGCGTAAATAGTTAGTTAATTTGAATTTGAGGACTTAATTTGAAATTTCTAGTGATATAAAGGTACCTGATAACTCGAGGACGATGCGTGAGCATAATCTCCTCGTCCCTCTGAAACTCTAACAGTAGGTAGCATTGGTACATTTTGCAGTACCATATGAATATGCTCGCGCATATCTGCCAGAGTCCCGAATGTCCTCGTAGGCGACGGACGATCATATGCAATAACTGGCCTATAGTAGTATCCATCTATCGTAGTGTGTCGGCCTACATTTCAATTTACAAATTAAATTTATATTAAATATACAAAACATGTTAAATTTATATATATAAATTATTATATCAGTGTCCTCTTGATATGCCCACGAGGATGAAAAGTCAGCGGAGGACGCTGTGCTGGACGATATATCCATCTCCTCGTAATCGTCCAGTACCATTGCATGTATATGTATGCCGCCTGCAGTGGGTCCTCACCAGCAGCCGGGAGCTGATCAACAATATGATCTAGCCTCTCAGACTACCTCTCAATGTGTGCAGCGTGATATGCAATCCAATCCTCATCTGGATGCCCACACGATGTCACGCGTCGGATGGACTCCACATTGAGAGGTATATGCTGGAGAAGACCGAACTGCCGCAGGACTCTGTCTGGTACATGCATCTCTACAATGTGATAGCAGATGATGACTGTTCTTGAACGCCAGACTTGCGAGCCCTGTACACAAAAGGCTGTAATATAGCTAAAATGTCCTTTGTGTACGGCATCCATATAACCTATTAATGACACAAAATGATCCGTTAGTATAAAAATGTTTAGAAAAAATATATTTTAAAGTATTGAATAAAACATATACATACCTGCGTCTCTCTCTGCTGATCCAACTCATCTCTATAAAACTAAATGTCAGTGGTCCTGACATTGGCTCTAAAGCGTAGTTCTCCAGCATTTGCCCATCTAGATTGTAAAATACATATATTAGTTGCAATTAGATTTGAAATACAAAAATCTACTATATGAAATAAATATCTTACCGGCAACCCAGATGGAGATCTACTATATCGGGTAGCGCTAGGGCGCTTGTAGGTCGGCCGATATGAATATGCTCCCAAGCCCAAATCTATATATTAACACCAACGGCTTAATATAATAAATAAAATATTAAATACCAATATTAACATAATAATGAAATCAAAATATTAGATATTATACCTGTAAGAGGGTCCCAAAACAACAACACTCGGCCTTCCCGTACAGTGAGGCAGGTCCTAGCGCTCGATACAAATATGCCAAGGCAGCTGCACCCCATGCATAAGCCCCGCAGATATCAAAATCAGCCAAAAGTGTTAGCCACTTTAGGTGAACTTTGTGTCCAGTGGGGTTAGGAAACAAACTACACCCGATTTGATATAACATATATGCATGGGCTGTAGCTGCCACTACTCCTGCCGGGGCATCTAGAGGTATATGGCCATACTGCTCATATAGCTACGTCAGGCGTATCAGCGACCCATTGATTTCGTCGGGCACAGCTCCCAACAATGCCTCGCATAGAGGCACCCAGTCTTGCAGTGCAGTTCCCGTCACTGGTGGACCGTCGACACGGAGACCTGAAATAACCGCCACATCCTGGAGTGTGACGGTCATCTCACCATGTCGAAAGTGGAATGTCTGGGTCTCCGGTCTCCACCTCTCGGCAAGGGCGCCTAGTAAAGCTTGATCTAGTTGCACGCGTCTCAGGCGTGCTACCCCATAAAATCCAGACTGTCGGAGTAGATCGAGTACAGCTGGATGGTTAAGCTCCCACCGGTTGAGCTTGCGCCCATGCTCTGAGAACTCCACAGCACGATACCCCTGTAATGCCAAAAAAAATATAGTTAGCGCTTACATCAATTCAGCTTATTTGTATTACGATAAATATCAAATAAAATTTTATAGCTCTTACCTCAGTCCTGATAAATGCCGACCTATGGAGATGATGGTCTGATAGGACTGACGGATCAACTGGTCCCGCGTCCTCGTGATCTGCCATCTGCAATATGTAATCTACATATTAGTAACATAATAGCTAAAAAAGAGCAAATATTAAGACAAGATAAATAAAATTATGGAAGCCATACGCCGACGTCCTTGTTGCACTCTTTCTACATTTTGCGGACAAGTTCTCCTATAATGGCCTGCTTGTTTACAAATGGAGCATGTTCCTCGTCGGCCACCACCCTCGCCCATTATATTACGAATACGTGTAGATCGTGGACGACCTTTCTTCCTTCGTATAGGAGGCAGTACAATCGGGGGACCTTGGTGCCGTGGCCAGTGTCGTCTATCAGGAACAGGATGAAAATGTGGTGCGTACGTACCCCCAATCATAAGGTTCTAGTTGTAAATGAGACATCCTTGGTTCTAGACGGGAGGTCATGCATTGTCCGCGTGAGGTCGTTCATTGCGTGTGTGTGGTCGTAGGTGGCACACATGCGGTCGTTGGTGGCACACTACTAACCGAGTAAGGTACAGCACTTTCAATAGGCGAATACTCACTTTCTCTGTAGTATATATAATGATTAAGTCCACTTAAAAAAGATTACAAATTATCAATTTATTATGTTATTTTACTAACCTTGTCATTCTTACACCACATTCGCTTGGAAGATTTTGATCACCCATTACATTGGCGGAAAGACCCACATCAATATAATTGTGGAGCATTCTCGTGTAATAACCTTGCGGTTCAAAATTCTTCAACGGGTGTAGCTCTTTCTCAATGTATACCGACACAGTCATACAACCAAAATTATCAAACAATCCAATCATTCCCTCCAATTATTCATCATCTACTATTTCGCGAGCTACATATTCATTACTGACAGTGGGACAACGAATAGTGAATTTTAAATAAAATTCTTCTCTTGTACAATTTGTTAAACGATACATTCTCGTCTCGAAACTACTATATGTAGAATCGAAACGTATCGCGGTTAATTTTTTTCGACCGCCGATATATTTTGGACCATTCTCATCGATAACTAACTGTCCATCCCAATAAATACTTAGTGACATGCGACGATCAGCCATTTTAACTACAAAAAAAATTAAGCACTTCAAAATACTAATTTGAACTTCACAGTAAGAGAGCGACAGTGAAACCTCTCACTGTGAGATCTCGCAAGGTAATGCCAAGGGCGACAGTGAGCAATCTCGCTCGGACACAGTAAAACCTCTCTCACAGTGAGAGATCCCTCACTGTGAGAGACTCACAGTGAGGGATGACAGTGAGCACAGTGAGGGATCTCTCACCTTACACCGAAACTTAGAGGGGGCGCGGAGATAGGACAAAAACAAATCGATAAACACTCGGCCTGCCGTCGAATCCACCACGTCGAACTCGAGCACACTCACCACTACGCGGAATCCACCAACGTAATGGTCGAGTAACACTTGCCACCGCAAGGACTCCACCAACTGCAGCGATCAAGTTACACTCTTCTCTCACAGAAAATCTATCTAGGAGATAGGAGCAAAATAAGAATAAATCCTTCTTCTCAAATGAAAGTAGAAAATTCAACTCAACTTAACTTGTTTCTTTCAACATAAGTTATTACATATATATAGTCTCTCAAAAGACCTTTCAACTTTCCAATACATTAACTCACTCATAAATTTTATAGAAAACCTAAAAGACACTTTTTAGAAATACTAAAAGACATTTTAGGAATACTAAAAGACACATTAATTTTATAGAAAAACTAAACTAGCATTTATTAAGTGAGTAATGGCTTCATCCATCAATTCCAAGGACAGTGTCATTCTCCCCCAGTTAAAAAGAACTTGTCCTCAAGTTCGGTATAATAAGGTGAAAGATCCGCAACATTGAAAGTCGCCGAAACATTGTACTCGCCGGGCAACTCGATCTTGTAGGCATTCTCACCGATTCTTTTTAATACCTTGAATGGTCCATCTGCTCTCAGTTTAAGCTTGCCATGTCGGCCTTGTGGAAAGCGCTCTTAGCGAAGATGCACCCACACTAAATCACCCTCTTTGAATGCCGCCGGTTTACGATGTTTGTTTGCCGCCTTTTGATACTTCTCATTGTGCTTAATAATGCGAGCTCGAACTTGCTCGTGGAGTTGCTTAATGTGCTTGGCTTGTTCATCGGCATCACTGCTAAAAGAATGAGTAATAGGAAGGGGAGAAAGGTCAAGTGGGCTAATGGGATTGTGACCATAGACCACTTGAAATGGGCTTGCACCTGTTGCTTGGCTAGAAGACCGGTTGTATGCAAATTCCGCTTGCGGCAAAACTTGATCCCATTGTCGAATATTCTTCCCCACTAAACTTCGTAGAAGATTACCCAAACTTCGATTGACAGCCTCAGTTTGACCATCGGTTTGGGGATGATGAGAAGAGCTAAATTGGAGAGTAGTGCCCAACTTCCTCCATAGAGTATGCCAAAAATGACCGACAAACTTTGGATCTCGATCGGATGTGATTGTCTTTGGAATGCCATGGTGCTTAACAATCTCTCGGAAGTAGAGGTCGGCGATGAGAGTAGCATCCATCGTTTTCGTACATAGAACAGAATGTGCCATTTTAGAGAATCGATCGACGACCACCGTGATAGAGTCCTTGTGCCGTTGAGTCCGCGGTAGACCTAAAACAAAGTCAAGACTCACATCCTCCCAGGGTGCATTTGGAACTGGCAACGGAGTGTATAGACCGGTATTTTGAACATGGCTCTTAGTAATATGACACATTCTGCACCTTGCAATATAGTTAGAAACATCTTTATATAAGTGTGGCCAATAAAAATGCTCTTGTAATAGAACTACTGTCTTGTCTCTCCCAAAGTGGCCATTAAGTCCTCCTTCGTGAGCTTCCTTTATAATAAAATGACATAGGGAACATTGAGGAATACATAGAAGGTTGCCTTTGAAAAGATAGCCATCGTGGAGAATAAAGTTGTTGTAAGACCCATTAGAACACTCTTTCCATATTTTGCCAAAATATGAATGATCCTCATAAAGCTCCTTGAGCACCTCAAAGCCTAAAACTTGCACTTGCATGGTTGAAAGTAAAGCATATCCTCGACTCAAAGCATCTGCCACTTTATTTTGCTTACCCGCCTTATGTTTAATATGAAAAGTGTAAGCTTGTAAAAACTCTACCCATTTAGCATGCCTCTGGTTGAGTTTGTGCTGGCCATGAATATACTTTAAAGCCTCATGATCGAAGAATAGAACAAACTCTTTAGAAATAAGATAGTGGTGCCAATGCTCCAAAGCTCGAACAATAGCATAAAATTCTTTTTCATAAGTAGAATAATTTTGTCGAGAATTATTCAACTTTTCACTAAAGAAGGCGAGAGGTTTACCTTCTTGGCTAAGAACTGCGCCGATTCCAACATTTGAGGCGTCGCACTCTATCTCGAACACTTTGTTGAAGTCAGGGAGCGTGAGAAGAAGAGCTTCTATCATCTTTGTTTTGAGATGCTCAAAACTCTTCTTTGCATTATCCGTCCATTTGAAAGATCCTCCTTTCAAGCAATCAGTGATAGGGGTGATGATGGTGCTAAAGCCTTTGATGAAATGCCGATAGAAAGAAGCAAGGCCATGAAAGCTTCGAATGTCATGAAGTGAAGTAGGTTCGGGCCACGTAATAATGGCCTCAACCTTTGCTGGATCCATCTTGATACCTTCGGCCGAGACAACATAGCCCAAAAAAATTAAGCTATTTGTCACAAATTCGCATTTGTTTAAGTTGGCGAATAGCTTTTGCTCTCGTAGAATTTAAAATACTTGCCGAAGATGCGCTATATGCTCCTCAATGTTGTTACTGTAGATCAAAATATCATCAAAATAAACAACAAGAAACTTGCCAATAAAAGGTTTGAATACATTGTTCATAAGCCGCATAAAAGTGCTTGGAGCATTTGAGAGGTCGAATGGCATGACCATCCACTCGTAGAGACCATCACGCGTCTTGAACGCCGTTTTCCATTCATCACCAGGGCGCATATGGATTTGATGGTAGCCACTACTTAGATCAACTTTGGAGAAAACCGAGGCACCATGAAGTTGGTCAAGAAGATCGTCGAGTCGCGGAATAGGAAAGCGGTACTTAATAGTGATTTTGTTGACCGCCCTACTATCCACACACATGCGCCAAGAGCCATCTTTCTTTGGAACCAATAATGCTGGCACTGCGCACGGGCTCATACTCTCTCGCACTAAGTCTTTGCGAATAAGTTCTTCAACTTGTCGTTGTAGTTCCTCATTTTCCTTTGGATTCATTCGATAGGCTGCCTTATTGGGTATAGCGGCGCCCGGCACTAGGTCAATGCAATGTTGGATCTCCCGCATAGGTGGAAGACCGGGTGGAATCTCTTCCGGAATCACATCTTTAAACTCATGAATAAGAGGTGAGATAATAGGAGGTATTTCATTTTTTCATTTTATTTTCCTCCATAAGAAGTAAAGCATATACCTCACTAGATTTTGACAGCTCCTTAAGAAATAGTGACTTAGAGTACAAGCTTTTATCCTCTCCTATAGAAAGTTTGGATAAATGCTCAGGGTTAGAAGGACCTAGTGTGATTTTAACCCCATCCTTGGTAAATGTATGTGTTCTTAAAGCCATCATGCATGACTTTCCTATCATATTGTCAAGGACGTCCAAGAAGTAAGTGACATGCATCCATAGGGATGACATCACACCACACCTCATCCTTATAATTTTTACCAATAGAAAAGCCAACCAAACACCTTTTCTTTACTTTCACATCATTTCCTTTCTTAAGCCATGAGAGTTTATATGGCTGGGGATGTTTCTCTACACGAAGTTGTAACTTCTCTACCATAGTAGTAGAAATCACATTTTCACAACTACCCCCATCTATAATAACATTGCATACCTTGCCATGAGAAGTGCACCGTGTGTGAAAAATATTGTTGCGAAGTGTCACGCCCCGCGGTCGAAACTGCGACCCGGGCTCGCCAACAGATCCGCCGCCTGCACGGGACTTCCCGTACAGACGAAGCGTCTAACCTGCAAGTAAGATCTATAGCTACACAAATATCAGAGCTGAAAGATACTAAAGCTATAGAAACATAAACTGAACATCTGAAATCAATATACATCCAAGATCCAAAATACATAGTCTCTCACTATGAACATAAATACAATCACATACTGTCTAGTACAAAAGTGAAAACTAAAAATACAGGGTACCTCAACCTCTGACTCAGACAGACTCGGGTAAGAAACTAGTCGGCCACGCCCTTACATCGGTCTGCTGTCTCCGCACGAGCTGAACCCGGAACAGCCGCCTCAGCAAAACCTGTCACCACAGTGGGTGTGAGAACTACTGCAAAAGGTAGTTCTCAGTGGGTACCGTCACCAATATCCACGGTATGCCCACTAAGTCTACTGGAGGCAAAACAGATAGATATGCAGATAGATAATATGAAAGCTAGAAATAAACTACAGCTAATATGCCTCAAGTATCATGCTCAAAGGAAAACTCATCTAAGAACATGCTATGCATCCACTCACTCACATAACCCAATCTCAGTGACTGCCACATCGGGTCCAGTCAAGCCTGCGCCCCCTAGTGTACCAACCAGGGCGTCCTATCGGACTATCTCAGTATCCCGCAAAGCGACCTCTAGTGTATCAACTAGGCGCAACATCATCATCGCATCCGGAGCGTAACTCGAGGGGAGCGACCCCACCGAGCTCAAGCGTGCCTCATCTGGCATAAAAAGCGGCATCTGCAGGCTATAATCCACGATCAAACAGATCGGAAACTCAAATACAAACATCCCACACTCATTTCTAGGTCGGAGAACACTCTATGACTCAATCTGATATACTCTCAAAGAAAAACCCCAAGACACTAGCAAGACACCCACTAAGCCAAATAAAATCCACTCGGCCCCCAGGCGCGAGGACATAAGCACCCTGAACCCATGCCACCCCTCTGGCGACCTCACGATTTAAAAACCACTTTTAAAATGCCGATTTTTCATAAAACAGTTTTCTTGATTTTTAAAACGGTCCAGGTGCAAACATGATACCAACTAACCATGAAATCTAGTGTCATACAATACCAGGAATATGCTAAAAATAATCTGGGGTTCCGATGAATTTTCTGTAATTTTCTAGGCAACTATCAGATTTATCAACTGTAAAAATAACATACTAGACATGATCAATAAGCATACAGAAGCATTAGAGGGAATTCCATACAGTTTGGAAGAGTTTCCAACCCACCTAAAATGCTTTCCGTAGGCAAAGCCGAAGTCGGGGAAGCGCCGAACCCTCAAACTGCCGAAACTCAAAAACCGCGCCGCGCGCGCGCGCACACTGTCACGCGCCTCGGAAAAATCCCTGGAAGCTCAAACAATTCTCCCGAGTCCTCGTAAAAATTCCTGCGCATTTCGGCTCACTCCACTGTCAGCTCACCGCACGCGCGCATGCATGCATGCACCCTCAGCTCCGCGCAGTGCAACTCCAAGTACTCTCAGCCAAGCAGCACCACAAGCTGCTCCTCAAGGTGAATAGGAAAAGAGAGATGGAAAACAACCAAAACCAAGCTTAAAATCTCACTAAAAATCCATCAAAAAAATCCGAAAATCCAAACTTGGAAAATCTGCCAACTTACCTCGCATGCAGCCGACGCGCGCGCAACTCCGCTCAACACCTCACAACAGGACAACACCAATCTTGCACACTCCTCACTTCTCCTTCTTCTTCTTCTCTTCTCTTTCTCCTCTGGTTGTAGTGGAGAAGAATGAGGGTGGCTGGCTCTATATAGAAGGTGGCGTGGGGTACAGGGCAGCTGGGAGGTGAAAAGACCAAAAGACCCTCACTCAAAATCCATTCCTGCACAATTCTGGGTTTTTTGGACACTTGGGTACCGGTACTCACCTTGCAGTACCGGTACCCAGCTCTTTGGTTCCGGAACGCAGGCCTTGGTTCCGGAACCAACCCCTCAGTTCCTTAACCAAAGTGCCAGTTCCGGAACTCAAGCCCTCAAAATCCGAAATGCAGGCTGAAGCTTCGTTTTTCGACGCCACCAACTCACTTTTCGCCCTGGAAGCTCCCGCATCAATCCGAAACCTCTCGAACTCCACTGTAATCATAAAATACACATGTCCCAAGTAGTTTCCACTCATCATGCACAACTGCAGAGTCGGTGCTCTATATCCAATCTGGTACTCTACAGAAGCCAATCATCACTCCCAACGGGTGTAGCACTTAAAGCTCGTCGAATGACAAGAGCCTCACCTCCGTCGCCATAGGTGACTTCATCTTCCTCTTCTACCTCTTCATCATACACAGGTGAAGTAGTTTCGAGACCTTCCTCTACATCAGGTGTCTCCTCCAAGAGAGTAACAATTCTCCTATTTGGACATTCAGAGACAATATGTCCGAGGCCTTGACATTTATAACATCGCCGCGGGTTGGAATTGGAAGAACTAGGACGACTGGAAGTAGCCGCCGCCTCTTGCTTTGGGTAGGACTTTTGAGATATGGCCTTAGAAGCTTGAGAAGCACTCCCCCGGTTATAAGTGTTCTCACGGCCTATGGGTCGAGTACTACTGGCACTAGATGGTCGACGTTCATCCTTTGGCTTGAGTTGCCTCTCCGCCTTAATCGCAAGCTTGTAGACGTCGTTGTATGTCCAATAAGGTTGAAGGTCGACGATGTTGAAAATCTCACGATGAAGCCCACCAAGGTAACGAGCGATGGTTTGCTCTTCCGGTTCATAAATGCCGCATCACATCATAAGATGATCAAACTCCTCCGAGTACTCCTTGACAGAGCGATTCTCTTGTTTCAGGCGGTGAAACTTGAGAAAAGCATATTGCATATAATGTTCTGGTAGAAACTTCTTCTTGAGTTCTTTCTTCATTTTCTCCCAAGTTTGTATTTTTGATTTTGCTTCGCGAGCTCGTCGAACTTTGAGTTGCTCCCACCAAATAGATGCATGTTTTTTAAGCTTGATAGCCACAAGCTTTACTTTGTAGTGCTCGGGTACATCTTCATATTCAAAGCCCCGCTCCACCGTATGAAGCCAATTAATGAACTCGTCGTGTTGCATCCTTCCTTCAAACTCAGGGATATTTACTTTGATGCCGAGGTCCCGGCGGAACTCTTGGTTCCTCCGAGGTTGTCGATGTAGAGAACCTTCCTCACTAGGCGCCAGTCTATGAGCATTATGAAAAGGGTTGATATTCTCCTCGTCTTCTTGCTCTGAACCATGACGAGAATTATCATGTTCCAAAGCTTCGAAGCGAACAAGTCACTCTTCAAGAAGTCGCACTTGTCTTCGCAAGTCATCTTCCCTCTCAACATCCTGCAAATCACGCTCACGCGTTGGGGCATCCTCCACGCGTGGACCACGCCTATGGTTGTTAGCCATCTTGAACCAAGGCTCTGATACCAATCTGACACCGGAACTTAGAGGGGGCGCGGAGATAGGACAAAAATGAATCGATAAACACTCGGCCCATCGTAGAATCCACCACGTCAAACTCGAGCACACTCACCACTACGCGAAATCCACCAACGTAATGGTCGAGTAACACTTGCCACCGCAAGGACTCCACCAACTGCAGCGATCAAGTTACACTCTTCTCTCACCGAAAATCCATCTAGGAGATAGGAGCAAAATAAGAATAAATCCTTCTTCTCAAATAAAAGTAGAAAATTCAACTCAACTTAACTTGTTTATTTCAACATAAGTTATTACATATATATAGTCTCTCAAAAGACCTTTCAACTTCCCAATACATTAACTCACTCATAAATTTTATAGAAAACCTAAAAGACACTATTTAGAAATAGTAAAAGACATTTTAGGAATACTAAAAGACACATTAATTTTATAGAAAAATAAAAAGACAATTTATAGAAAAACTAAACTAGCATTTATTAAGTGAGTAATGGCTTCATCCATCAATTCCAAGGACGGTGTCACTCACTGTGAGAGATCTCACAGTGAGCGATTTCACTGTGAGAGATCCCTCTCTCACAGTAAGAGGGAGAGAGAGAAAGAGAGAGAGAGAGAGAGGGGGGAGGCTCACAGTGGGAGATCTAGAGAGTGAGAGAGACGACGACGGCTGTCACACCCCGGGTGTAAACCAGAACCCGGACCCGTCTACAGATCCGCCGTGCACACGGTATTTTCCGCGTACACGAAACGCTAGTAACCTGCTCAGATATAAGAGATAATAAAAAGAGCATAAAACAGAGCTGAACTAAAACTAATACATCTCAGACTGAAGCTGGAAATAAAATACAGTACATCTGTAAAAATGATAAATCTGTCTCTCTCAGCTCACCAAAATAAATACAATCAGCTGGCAACAACCAGACCCAAAAGTAAAAGTACAATCGTCTGAGGAAACATAGGATACCAACAGTCTAGCTAACACGCTCATCCTGCCTCGAGATCTATCTACTCAGCCATCCTCTCTCCTCGACCCGCCGCTGAAAGCCCAGCAGCACCCGCAGAAGACACTGCAAAACAAGGGAGAAGAAAAAGAGGAAAGAAGAATGGGGGTGAGAACTACTAGTAAACCAGTAGCCTCCCCTAGTGGGTAAAACCTCAAACTCCGACGTGCCCACTAGGTCTACCAGAGAAAAAAAGGGAAAGAAGAGTGGTAAGTAACAAAACTGCTGAAAAAGGAAACTACCACTACTATGCCTCTAAATGCATCAGTAACCAAACGTCCCAGATGAACCCAATTTGTACCGCCCTCATCATCGGGCAAGTAAGCCGCGCCGATGTGATAGCAAAACTCCTGCTGCCGCCCTCATCATCGGGCAAATAAGCCGCGCCGATGTGATAGCAAAAACTGTCAATAACTGTCCGACCCCAGCCTCCGGAGGGGAACTCGAGGGGAGCGACCCACACGAGGAAAGCATCACCGGGCAATAACCGCGCCGGTGTGATAAGTATCAAAAGCAGGACTGGATCACAACTATACTCAAGTGGAACAAAACCCTCCACTAAAGAACCCCGATTCCCAATCTGATGCATAATTACACATACGGTCAACCGCCCAATATCCGCGGTTGCCGCAATACCCACTGTCAACAATCAAGCCCAACAACCGACACCCGGTCAACTGCCCAATATCCGCGGTCACCGAAATAACCCACAATCACAATCATGTCCCACATCCGACATCCGGTCAACCGCCTACTATCCGCGGTAGCCGCAATAACCCCTAATCCAAAAATCGGGTAAAATAATCCGTATCCGGTCAACCGCCTACTATCCGCGGTAGCCGCAATACCCCACAACCCATAATCAAACACAACCTGTCACCGACCCTAAGGTCCCCGCTACACTATCCCAAACCCCTGCTCGAACCTGAGCAACCAGACTCAAAGGTCTAAATAAGAAGAAGAAAAGGAAACAAACATGGTTTCTCCTAAGTCAAGTCCCAAAATGATAGTGCAGCAATAAAAAGTGGCCTATCTAGATGACCATACAAGCATGCATATGTCCTCAAGAGCGATAAAAGAAAGTGTGACAAATAGTGGTTTCACATGTGTATCAATTAATAGCTCTGTGAGGACCCGAATCCCCACTTAAGAGTTTATGGTTGGAATAGTAGCTTCTGGGAGTGTTTGTGCGGGTGTCGGGCCCCAAAAATGGATTTCTGGTGTTAGTGGGAGCAAGATTGCTTAACAGGAGGCCATTTTGAGTGATTGAAATATTTGCGCGCTTATTGGAACCAAGGAAGTGACCCGGCACGAAAAAAGGATCAAGTTTACTTTTCCGGGAATTTTTGGAAAATTTTAGAAGTGGAATTTGGCAAATCGGACATCGGATTTGGATTCAGCGCGCGAAAACGGTCAAGATGGACTATCTACTTGTATTTTTCAGAGTCCGGATGCGAAAACACGCATTTTGAGGTCTTGGGGTACTGTTCCGGCGGCCGGAGAGGCGCCGGCGGCGGCAGCGGGCGGCGGAGCGCGGCGGTTGGCGGCGGCGGAGCGCGGCGGTCCACTGCGGAAGGCGTGCACCGGGCGCGGGCCACGTGGCGCCTTCCTGTTGGCCGGCGCAGCAGGCACGGTCCACGGATTTTGGGTGCAGGTGCACGGTAGACCGGGTGGACACGTGGCAGAACGTGGTTGGTGTGGTGTTGCGCGCGCGGTCCACGGTGCGGGGAGTGGGTACCTCGGGTTGCGTGCCCGACAGGCGCGCGTGGGCGCGGCGTGGGCTCGCGCTGACCCGCGTTTCCCACTCGTGGGTGCCACGCGTCGGCGCGAGCTTCTGCCACGTGGCGCGTTACGGTTGGCCCAATTGGCGGTCGCCTGTTCGGGGGGGCTACGTGGCATCCTGGGATTAATCCGGGCGTGAACAGTAACGGGCCGGGCCCGTTACTGTAGCAGCCCGGAAGTTTCGGGCGCCCGGTTTTGGGCCAAAAGTCCAAAATCCGGATTTTTTCGGGCTGGGCCTATAAATAGGCTGTTGGCTTGGGCTTTTTGCCCCTTTTCCCGAGCTCCCCTGCCTTTGGACCCTTAAGCAAAGTTGGAGATCTTCGTGTTGCGCATCTTCTGGCAGAGGCCCGGAATTTTTGGAAGCCGCGGCGTTGACGATTTCGGCATCATAGCGCGGAGCGACGATCGTTCATCGGAGGCCCGTTATCGTCGCTGTTTGGTCTGAGAGGTCCACAGAGCTACTCCGATAGTATTTTTGGGCGATTTTTGTGGCGTTGGATTCACGAGAGCAAGGTCTTCGTGGATTTTTATCTCCACATCCGGACATCGGAATTCGACGTTTCAAGGCTCTATCGACATCTACACTTCGCGAGGATCGCCGTCATATTTTTATTGGAATTTTTGGAGGTTGTCTTACAGGATGCTTTGAACACTACTTTGGTACTATTGGCTTGGTGATTGTGCTGGTATATCTGTTTCTGGGCATTCTTAGCTGTACGACCCTGGACAGTTGTGCACCTTCAGGTGGGTGGCCCTGTCTCCAAGATTGATGGAATGTGCATTAATTCTGCTATAGTAGGACCATGCATGATAGTGATATTCCTGTGTAGCATGCTAGAATGTGACAGCTGTTGATTCTAGAGTTATTTGATGATCATGCGATCTCTTGTTTCCTACTATCTGTAAAATTATTGTTGTCTTGGAACTTGACCTAGCACCCCCGTCATATGCAGCATGTTCAGCCAGACTGTAGAAAACTCCAACTTGGGCTAGGTTAATTCTGCTTTAGACATCCACACTTCTTATTCTTTCCTGGACATAGTGTTTTACTCGCCCGGGTAGTGGGCCGAGTGGTCGGGATTCCTTTAGTGCGGGATGCATTTTACACTCGTGCTTGGGAGCAGAGTGGAGTCTGGTAGATGTAGTTGATCGATCATCTGTGGAGGGAGCCGTTTGGGTAAACGGCGGTCCCGAGATGTTTTAATTGTCGCCACTATGCTAGTGGCAGTTGTTTACCAGTGTCAGCCGGACCTAGGACCCAGACTGTTTTTTTGACACACATGATTTATGTAAACTAATGTTTTCTTCCAAATCTCGAGGGGTCGCCGGAGCCTGTTCTTGTTTGATTTGGGTGATGGCAATAGCCCTACGGGGTTTGGAAAGTAAAACTTATTTAAACAAATTTTCTTAAAAGAACTAAAATATATTAAATTGGGTTTCTCATATTAAAATAATTTTCAGTAATAACTGTCATCTTTTTATTACAACTTCCTCACCCGAGAGAGTTTGGGTGATCTGGGTCCTAGGGGCCGTTCCTTTGTCGGGACGAAAGCCACGGGGGCCGAGCCTGGAACCTGTTCTTGTTTGATAGGGTTGTAGGTGTTGGTCTTCCGGGACTTTCGGGCCCTGGTTGGTGTCTTTCGCTTGTTGTACAGAGATTGTCGTGTTCCAGAACTGTAAGGGGGTCGGGAACTTCGATAGGCGGAGCCTGGAGTCTGTTCTTGTTTGATAGGGTTCTAGGCACCGACTTATCGGGATTTTCGAACCCTTATGGTGTCGGTTCTCCCTGAGTTTGGTGTTCTGTGCTGGGAGCCGTCGGGTAGACGGTAGTCCCGGCTGTGAGTATTTTAGCCAGTGAGTTAGAGATGTGATAACAGTTATTGTCGATCTTGTTGATCATGGTTTTGGACTATAGCCTGCA
Organism: Tillandsia leiboldiana; assembly: GCA_029204045.2. Lineage (NCBI taxonomy): Eukaryota > Viridiplantae > Streptophyta > Magnoliopsida > Poales > Bromeliaceae > Tillandsia > Tillandsia leiboldiana. The sequence goes on along the minus strand of CM055078.1, from coordinate 3,793,918 downwards.
TGAGCCATATTGAGCTCGACAGAGATGCGCGGATACTTTACTCGGTGGGGTTGCGCCCCTCGAGTGCCACTCCGGAGTTGGGCATGTTACTTGCTATCGCGACTTGTCGACGCAGTCCCTCTGGCTGAGCCAGTTTTGGCAGCCACGGACACCCTACGGTAGACCCGTCCTCTTGTGGATGTGCGGCAGTAGGTGCCCTCTGGCTGAGCCAGTTTTGGCAGTCACGGACACCCTACGGTAGACCCGTCCTCATGTGGATGTGCAGCAGTAGGTGGGCGCAGGTTTGACTGGACCCTATGTGGCAGTCACTGTGATTGGGTTGATTGAGTATACTGTGTTTGAGTAGATGCATCATGTTTTCCATCTGTTCCACTTTTTGAGCATCTAGATAGAGGCATAGTAGCTGTAGAGTTATTCTTTTCCTGCTCTTTCCTTTCAGCACTGCATTTGTTACTTTATGCCTCTAGTAGACTTAGTGGGCAGACCGTCGGGCTTGTTGGCGGCACCCACTGAGAACTAATGTGGGAGGTAGTTCTCACACCCGTCGTGGTGTCTTTTCCCCTGGGACTTCTACTCCTGTTCCTGCTGCTCCAGCGGTTGCTTCTTCAGAGCGAGGTAAGGGAGTCGCGAGCTAGATCCCTACCAGTCGTCGCCCCTTGAGTAGAGGTACCCTTTTTATATTTTGGAGAGTTACTTGTTTGAGAGACCTTGTAGTGAGGTATAGAGTTGTACTTTTATTTCAGAGTTGAGCGACTTTTGTACTTGTGGTGAGGACTTGGAGTTGTATTTATTTTATTTATAGCAGTTTACTTCCAGCTCTGATATCTGTTTAGTATAGCATCTTTCTTTTGCAGGTTAGATGCTTCGTCTATACGGGGTTCACCGTATGGGCGGCATATCTGTTAGCGAGCCCGGGTCGCAGTTTCAACCCCGGGGCGTGACAGATTAGAGTGGTATCAGAGCCTAGGTTGTAGGTCATTATGGACTTAGAAACCCTAGTCTTGTGGTTGGTCATTAGGGTGACTACGTGAGAGTCGTGACTGTTAGCGAGAGTCCTGATTGAGTTTTATACCTCTCCCAAGGGGTGGGATGAGTGATTGGCATGTTTATTCTCCTAAGCGATTATGTTGGCTCCAGACAACATAATGCCTTGGAATGGATGACATGTCTTAGACTTTCGCTAGATTGGGTCGAGTGTTGTTTGGTGCTGTCCTGATGTTTGCATGTGGATTGCAGGTGGGCACGATGCCTCCCCGACGCAGGATGTTGACACGTTCTCAGCCTTCCTCCTCCCTTGAGCCTGAGCAGGAGGAGTTAGCACAGGGTCAACAAAGTGAGGTACAGGAGCTTCGGGCTCAGATGGCTCAGTTGTTAGAGACTTTTAGGCGTCAGGAGGAGACCGTGGATCGGATGGTGCGTATGATAGAGCAGAGAGCACAGTCAGCTGTGACGCCCCCAGTTGTACCAGCAGCACAGGCAGCTCCTACTGCACCGGTTACCAGTGGTCGGCCGTCCGGGACGGCTGGATAGTTGACCCCCGCAGAGCAGCGTGAGGTGGTGGATCTATGGATGAGGTTCCGCCAGTTTAATCCACCCCATTTTTCTGTATTGAGTGCAGAGCCGTGGGAGGCCGAGTCTTGGATCACGGCCAAGGAACGCCATTTTGAGAGTCTGTTCATTGATGAGCGATTTCGAGTCCTCTTGGCTACACACTTCTTGGAGAGCAACGCCGAGGCTTGGTGGCGGCGTGTGCGACCTGCTGGTCCGCCTGGGACGCAGCTTCTCTCTTGGGCGGAGTTCCGCAGTCTATTTCTTGGAGCCTTTTTCCCGGGGAGCGTCAGGCAGAGGTTAGAGGAGCAGCTGAAGAATCTCCGTCAGGGAGATCGTCCCGTGCATGAGTATATCGCAGATTTCAACCAGTGGTTGGCCTGTGTACCGCACGCGGCCAGGGACGAGGCGCATCGGATTTATATGTTTGACCGGGGTTTGCGCAGTGAGATTTATCAGTTCGTCCGTTCGCGTAGATTGCAGACGTTGGATGCGTCTATGGAGCAGGCGCTTTACGTTGAGTGCGGAGAGGCGGTGATGGATGAGGTGGCTCCAGCTTCCACAGTGATTCCAGGGGCGAAGCGCCCAGCACCGGTTGATGAGGGACAGACGAGTTGGCAGGCACCTCTGAGACCTCCACGATCTCACCCTGAGGGTCGTGAGTTTCAGAGGCGCCAGAGTTCAGGTGGGCACCCGCAGCAGCCACAGTATCAGCAGCGACAACAGTTTCAGCAGCAGTATCGGCAGCAGCGACGTGAGCGGTGTGTCATCTGTGGCGGCCCTCATCCACCGTCGCAGTGTGATCAGAGGCAGGGACGGTGTTTCCTTTGTGGAGAGTTTGGACATTTTGGAGCAGCTTGTCCCCGAGCTATTCTGTCAGTACGACCCCTTGCTATAGCACCCCCCTTGCCCGTTCAGGAAGCGGAAGCCCCTCCGGTACACCGTCAGACTGAGTGGGGTACGACGTCGGGACAGACGGGACGACGGTCTTCAGCACCCAGTGGACGGGTTTACGCAGCCCTAGTGGAGGGCACCCCAGCAGCAGATCCTATCACCGCAGGTATGGCTTTATTTTCAGTCAGTTGAGTGAGCTTTTGGTACCGGCATTCTTTTGCATATGATATTAGGGCATTTGCATCTCTGCATGAATAAGGGATAGAAATTTTGTTACTTGCATGAGCGATTGGAATTCTTTCCTGTATCCTACGAGCAGAGGTGAATTTTAGGGCGTGATCGGGACAACTGAGACTTGAGGAAGTACACCGGCAGGTGTGGTGGTTCAGTTACATCTCCACGACTCAGATCGAGCATACGGGATGGACCAGCTGGTGCGGTATCGTGCAACGATTGATTGTGGATTGAGAACAGTGACCTTCCCGCGAGTTGGACAACAGGAGATCATTTCCTCAGGTCACCAAGGCATCCTTCCTGCAGCAGCGGCTTCAGCGACTCTGGGTTAGGTGCTACTTGTTGAGCGTAGGTGACGCCTAGGACTAGAGTTTATGTCTCTAGGGGTCTCGGTTAGAGTTGTGTTTTTCTTTTTAGGGGCACGGATAGATCGTAGCTTTCGTTTTTGTTGCCACAGCAGGAACGGCATCAACACTTCTCTCCCTTTTTCTCGCCCTTGTGCTGAAATTTGCGAATGAAAGATTCAAAAGACTACTCCAGAAATGGAGACGGTGCCCGAACCTGTTCTTGTTTGATTGGGGCGAGGGCACTGGTCTTTCGGAACTTTCGGACTTTTCGCTAATTTCAGTTGTTTTCTAAATTAGGGAGTTGGGGGTTGATGACTTTCCTGCCGGTGGGCCCTTATCCTTTCTTGTTAATTGTGTGGCGTAATTCGTGTAGTTGGGACAAGTAGAGTTGGCGGTTCTTCTTTGTCCCCAGTTTTTGGAATCCCTGAGGTTTTTTCCAGCTTTGGCTCCGCCTTGTGGTGTGTGAGTGGCGACTGGGGAGTTAGAGATTGTGTTGTTGGATGCTTACCCTTGGCTTTGATCTCCCTTTTGAGCCGTGTTTGTTTCGAGGACGAAACTTTCATTTAGTGGGGGAGGATGTGAGGACCCGAATCCCCACTTAAGAGTTTATGGTTGGAATAGTAGCTTCTGGGAGTGTTTGTGCGGGTGTCGGGCCCCGAAAATGGATTTCTGGTGTTAGTGGGAGCAAGATTGCTTAACAGGAGGCCATTTTGAGTGATTGAAATATTTGCGTGCTTATTGGAACCAAGGAAGTGACCCGGCACGAAAAACGGATCAAGTTTACTTTTTCGGGAATTTTTGAGAAATTTTAGAAATGGAATTTGGCAAATCGGGCATCGGATTTGGATTCAGCGCGCGAAAACGGTCAAGATGGACTATTTACTTGTATTTTTCAGAGTCCGGATGCAAAAACACGCATTTCGAGTTCTTGGGGTACTGTTCCGGCGGCCGGAGAGGCGCCGGCGGCGGCAGCGGGCGGCGGAGCGCGGCGGTTGGCGGCGGCGGTCCACTGCGGAAGGCGTGCACCGGGCGCGGGCCACGTGGCGCCTTCCTGTTGGCCGGCGCAGCAGGCGCGGTCCACGGATTTTGGGTGCAGGTGCACGGTAGACCGGGTGGACACGTGGCAGAACGTTGTTGGTGTGGTGTTGCGCGCGCGGTCCACGGTGCGGGGAGTGGGTACCTCGGGTTGCGTGCCCGACAGGCGCGCGTGGGCGCGGCGTGGGCTCGCGCTGACCCGCGTTTCCCACTCGTGGGTGCCACGCGTCGGCGCGAGCTTCTGCCACGTGGCGCGTTACGGTTGGCCCAATTGGCGGTCGCCTGTTCGGGGGGGCTACGTGGCATCCTGGGATTAATCCGGGCGTGAACAGTAACGGGCCGGGCCCGTTACTGTAGCAGCCCGGAAGTTTCGGGCGCCCGGTTTTGGGCCAAAAGTCCAAAATCCGGATTTTTTCGGGCTGGGCCTATAAATAGGCTGTTGGCTTGGGCTTTTTGCCCCTTTTCCCGAGCTCCCCTGCCTTTGGAGCCATAAGTAAAGTTGGAGATCTTCGTGTTGCGCATCTTCTGGCAGAGGCCCGGAATTTTTGGAAGCCGCGGCGTTGACGATTTCGACATCGTAGCGCGGAGCGACGATCGTTCATCGGAGGCCCGTTATCGTCGCTGTTTGGTCTGAGAGGTCCACAGAGCTACTCCGATAGTATTTTTGGGCGCTTTTTGTGGCGTTGGATTCACGAGAGCAAAGTCTTCACGGATTTTTATCTCCACATTCGGACATCGGAATTCGACGTTTCAAGGCTCTATCGACATCTACACTTCGCGAGGATCGCCGTCATATTTTTATTGGAATTTTTGGAGGTTGTCTTACAGGATGCTTTGAACACTACTTTGGTACTGTTGGCTTGGTGATTGTGCTGGTATATCTGTTTCTGGGCATTCTTAGCTGTACGACCCTGGACAGTTGTGCACCTTCAGGTGGGTGCCCCTGTCTCCAAGATTGATGGAATGTGCATTAATTCTGCTATAGTAGGACCATGCATGATAGTGATATTCCTGTGTAGCATGCTAGAATGTGACAGCTGTTGATTCTAGAGTTATTTGATGATCATGCGATCTCTTGTTTCCTACTATCTGTAAAATTATTGTTGTCTTGGAACTTGACCTAGCACCCCCGTCATATGCAGCATGTTCAGCCAGACTGTAGAAAACTCCAACTTGGGCTAGGTTAATTCTGCTTTAGACATCCACACTTCTTATTCTTTCCTGGACATAGTGTTTTACTCGCCCGGGTAGTGGGCCGAGTGGTCGGGATTCCTTTAGTGTGGGATGCATTTTACACTCGTGCTTGGGAGCAGAGTGGAGTCTGGTAGATGTAGTTGATCGATCATCTGTGGAGGGAGCCGTTTGGGTAAACGGCGGTCCCGAGATGTTTTAATTGTCGCCACTATGCTAGTGGCAGTTGTTTACCAGTGTCAGCCGGACCTAGGACCCAGACTATTTTTTTGACACACATGATTTATGTAAACTAATGTTTTCTTCCAAATCTCGAGGGGTCGCCGGAGCCTGTTCTTGTTTGATTTGGGTGATGGCAATAGCCCTACGGGGTTTGGAAAGTAAAACTTATTTAAACAAATTTTCTTAAAAGAACTAAAATATATTAAATTGGGTTTCTCAGATTAAAATAATTTTCAGTAATAACTGTCATCTTTTTATTACAACTTCCTCACCCGAGAGAGTTTGGGCGATCTGGGTCCTAGGGGCCGTTCCTTTGTCGGGACGAAAGCCACGGGGGCCGAGCCTGGAACCTGTTCTTGTTTGATAGGGTTGTAGGTGTTGGTCTTCCGGGACTTTCGGGCCCTGGTTGGTGTCTTTCGCTTGTTGTACAAAGATTGTCGTGTTCCAGAACTTTAAGGGGGTCGGGAACTTCGATAGGCGGAGCCTGGAGTCTGTTCTTGTTTGATAGGGTTCTAGGCACCGACTTATCGGGATTTTCGAACCCTTATGGTGTCGGTTCTCCCTGAGTTTGGTGTTCTATGCTGGGAGCCGTCGGGTAGACGGTAGTCCCGGCTGTGAGTATTTTAGCCAGTGAGTTAGAGATGTGATAACAGTTATTGTCGATCTTGTTGATCGTGGTTTTGGACTATAGCCTGCATGAGCCATATTGAGCTCGACAGAGATGCGCGGATACTTTACTCGGTGGGGTCGCGCCCCTCGAGTGCCACTTCGGAGTTGGGCCTGTTACTTGCTATCGCGACTTGTCGACGCAGTCCCTCTGGCTGAGCCAGTTTTGGCAGCCACGGACACCCTACGGTAGACCCGTCCTCTTGTGGATGTGCGGCAGTAGGTGCCCTCTGGCTGAGCCAGTTTTGGCAGTCACGGACACCCTACGGTAGACCCGTCCTCATGTGGATGTGCGGCAGTAGGTGGGCGCAGGTTTGACTGGACCCTATGTGGCAGTCACTGTGATTGGGTTGATTGAGTATACTGTGTTTGAGTAGATGCATCATGTTTTCCATCTGTTCCACTTTTTGAGCATCTAGATAGAGGCATAGTAGCTGTAGAGTTATTCTTTTCCTGCTCTTTCCTTTCAGCACTGCATTTGTTACTTTATGCCTCTAGTAGACTTAGTGGGTAGACCGTCGGGCTTGTTGGCGGCACCCACTGAGAACTACTATGGGAGGTAGTTCTCACACCCGTCGTGGTGTCTTTTCCCCAGGGACTTCTACTCCTGTTCCTGCTGCTCCAGCGGTTGCTTCTTCAGAGCGAGGTAAGGGAGTCGCGAGCTAGATCCCTACCAGTCGTCGTCCCTTGAGTAGAGGTACCCTTTTTATATTTTGGAGAGTTACTTGTTTGAGAGACCTTGTAGTGAGGTATAGAGTTGTACTTTTATTTCAGAGTTGAGCGACTTTTGTACTTGTGGTGAGGACTTGGAGTTGTATTTATTTTATTTATAGCAGTTTACTTCCAGCTCTGATATCTGTTTAGTATAGCATCTTTCTTTTGCAGGTTAGACGCTTCGTCTATACGGGGTTCACCGTATGGGCGGCGGATCTGTTAGCGAGCCCGGGTCGCAGTTTCGACCCCGGGGCGTGACAAGCTCCGCATGGATATAACCATCAACATGCTAAAATCATTATTCAACCACACATTTCAATTATCCCTGATCCATGATAAATCACCGAAGTGGTACCCGCACATAGATATGTCATAATGTCCCAACAATTTATCCATTTAACCCACTTTCATAAAATCTATGTGCTAACATGGCATGTTAATTGTTACTATTTAAATATCCCAATAATCATGTTCCAACATGCTATGTCCACCAAATTAATCTCACATAAATCATCCACCTATGCATGTACAACAGATCCTTAAGTGGTACTCTCCCACAAGACATTTCATATTATCCCAACATGAAAGTAAATTCCACATGCAAGGTTAAGTGCTAATATTCTATCCATACAAACATGTGTAAGTCCCAACCACTATCAGATATCCACAATAGTATTTTCCATATGATAGGCTCACAATTATTTTACTTTAAGCATGCATATCTATTAGGTGATCATTCCATATGTCCAATATGGGGGTTCTCTCTAATACACATAGTGAGCAAGTCAGAAATTAAAGTATGCAACAACCACCCACCTCGAAAAGCGCAATCCACACTCAAATACTCCTCGCTGTCCACAGTCCTCTAATCCTGCAACTCACCGAAAACAGTGCACAACTGTACAGAACAACGCACCCGGTGTAAATACAAATCCCAAAAATACAGTTTTTGCTGTTTTCCAAACAGCACGGAAAAAGAGGAGTTTTCACCCCTGTACAGTGCTCTAAAAAATCCAGAAAAAAATACGGTTGCGTTCCTTGCGATGAGTAGATCGAAATCGACTACTTATACGCCTTGATCCGATGCTCCTAGCCCAAGATATAAATCGAACAAGTTGGTGCTGTCCAAAGTTCATCACAGAAAAAGAGGGGTCAAAGGTGCCTTGGGAACCGTGCCATAAGTGCGGAACGGAGCAAAGTGATTAACACGAAAATCGAAGCCTTACCTCTTAGGAATGCGCTACCGTAGAAATCGCTCAAAAATTCTCCTGGTTAGCGCACATGAATTTTCTGACTGAACTGCGACGAAAAATGGGCCGAAACTGAAAATCGTCGCAGCGCGCCGCGTCGCTGAAAACTCGCTGTCGGCAACTCCAAAAATTCTGAAACTTCTAGGGGAGAGGGAGGACAGAGAGGGGAACAATTCTCATATAGGCCACAAGCTCACTTTCTCTCTCTATAATTCGAAAATGGCAAAGAGAGAGAGATGTGGCTTATGGCCAAAAAATCATTCAGGCTCCACACCAAATCCGGGCCCAAAACAGGAAACAACTGTGAAAGCCCTCTCGGGTTGCGCCGCGTGTCCCGGTTACACGAAACAGGGGTGCAAGCCCGCTCTGAAAACGCCACGTGTCCCACGTGGTTCACGTGGTCCACGCCTCCCGGTCAACGCGCCGGGTCTTCCGAAATGTGTTGGCCAATCCGGTGATGCCACGTGTCAAGTTGCCGAGTCTCCTTTCACACCGTCCATCCAATCAGAAGACGCCATGTGGCAAACCCAATCTTTGGTGCTCCCGGTCCATGCGCCTGTCAGTGGGCCCGCCGCCCGCATGCCGCGCCTGCCCGCGGCCGTGTTCTGCCGCGCTCCACTGCCGCGCCGCCGTGCTCCGCCACCCTCCGGTAGCCGCCGGTCCGCCGGATTTACTGTTCCGGCATGAACAGTAACTTTTGACGAAAAAACCAAGTGAATAGCCCATTTCGATCGTTTTCGCGCGCTGAGTCCAAATCCGCTGTCTGTTTTGCCAAATTCCCATCCGAAATTTTGCCGGAAGTCCCCGGAAATGCCAATTTGATCTGATTTTCACGTCGGGTCCATTTCTGAAGTCTGATTTCGACACTACTGGCTCCGTTACACTGTGTAAGCTTCCTGTAATCACTGCTAAAGCTGCAAAAGCTTCTACAAAAGTCCGGATCATCACAACGGCGACGGCGACAATGGGCTTTCTCTCGGCAACGGCGACGGCGACAATCTGCTCCTGCTTCGACACTGTGCGGGAGAGGGGGAAAGAACTTTGCGGGATTGAAGAGAGAAAGTGAGGGCACTGTAGCCCGCGCGAGGGGTTTTAGTGGAGAAGAAGGTGCTGAACCATTCAGCGTTTTTAAAATAAATGTTAAAGGCGCTGAATGGTTCAACGCCTTTATCATAAACACTACAGGCGCTGAACCATTCAGCGCCTTTAACATGGTTCAACGCATTTAGCACTTATGTCCTCAGAACTTAGCCAGTTTTCGCTAAAATTGACCAAGTTCTCAGCGCCTTTAGTATATATGCAGAAGGCGCTGAATGAATCGGTGCCTTTAGCATATATGCATAAGGCGCTGAATGATTTTGCGCTTTCACAGGGTTTTGGGAAGGCGCTGAATCATTCAGCGTCTTCAGCAAATATACTGAAGGCGCTGAGATGGTCTACCCTCCGTGGCGCCCTGTTGGCAAAAGTATGATTAGTTTTGCAAAAAAAAATTTCAAATGATTATTTTGCAAATTTTAAAAATTTTGAGGATTATTTAAAAAAAAAAATTTCATTCCCGCTCTATCTATTCTAAGGTGATGTGAATTGTACTAGTCATTTCGAAGTAACTAGTAAAAAATAAATTTTTTTTGAGTTGATGAGATGTGAATTTTACACTCCATTCGGGGTGTACTACTAGTATTGTTCATGTATATATTTACAGAATAATTTTTTCCCCAACTCACTTCTCATTTCATGTACCCAGTCACATACCTCTACTGTAATTTTTAATAATTAATATTATAAAATTACAATATAATTAAATGGACGTGATCTATATTATATAGAAAGGCTATATATATATATATATATATATATATATATATATATATATATATATATATATATATATATATATATATATATATATATAAATATCAGGGTTTAAATTTTTGTAGTGGGAGTTTTAAAATAGAAAATGCTTATTGTACATTCGAAATCTGGTGTACGATATACATCCCATCTATTTTAAAATAGAGTAAATTTTACTAGTCATTTTGAAATAATTAGTGATTAAGTTTTCACCTTATGTTGAATGAAGTGTACATCGTACACTCAATTTCAGATATAATGAAGTAGACAAGATTTACTTACACATAAGGTTATACCAAAATACAAAATAATATCCTCCAGATAAAAATATAAAGATATTTCTCAACTATAATTTTTTGACTTAGTTTTTATTCTAATTTTTTAAGTAATTTTTTATTTTATCCTCAGTTTTTATACTAGTTTTATAACCACTCAAATTCTATTTTTTTTTTTTATTTTATCTTATTTTTTTTATACTTAGTTAAATTAAAATAATAAAAAGTAATTAAAATTATTAAATTTGGTGAAATAACTAATGAATTTGATAAAATTTGAAAAGCTTTTGAGTACAATTACTTAAGCCTAAAAACTAAAAATGTAGGACATCTCCATACATTTTTACTAGAAATCATTTTGGTAAAAAATGTGTGAAGACCCCTCAACTATTAGGATTTTCTGAAATAGACCCTTCAAGTTTATATTTTTAAGCAGCTTTTAACTAATATTTTATAATTTTTTTATTTTTCATGATTAATTTTAGTTAATCAAATTAAAATGTTTATTAATTTTTAAAAATAATTTGACCAAATTGAATAATTATAATTATTTTTATGAAAGAAAATTTAAAAACTAATAACTAACCGTTAATATATCTATTAAATTTACTAAATTTATAATTTACAAAATTTTCTTAAATTATTTTAATAGTTTTTTTTCTAATTATTTTCACATATATCTTTATAAAATAATTTAATTACTAATAACCTCTTATAAAATTTTATGTTGTGCATGCACTAATTTACATTATTTTTATTTAAATTAATTGAAGTATATAAGTATTAAATTATTTATATTTAAATTTATTTAATTAATAATCAGGATAATAAAATAATTTATAATATAAAATTTTTAATTAAAACTATTAATAAAATATTTTGTATCCGCCGAATCGCTCAGGTCCTACATTAGAGTTTTTCACATCTAGAATTTTAAGAAATCACATATTTAGATCTAATTATTTACTCATATATTGCAAGCTCCGTAGGTTTGAAATCTTATTAGAGACACTAAACAAGTTATTTTAATTTTTTAATTTATTTTAAAAATATATAATTAGACGCTTGTTATTGAAATGCAACTATTTCTTTATTCAAATAGCATTCAAATAAAATCAGAAAAGAAAGAACGCGTCTCATGCACTTGGATATATATATATATATATATATATATATATATATATATTCTTTCCGGTAAAAATACATTAATTATATCAACTATAGCATGTTATTAGAGAATAGAAATCTGAAGTTCAAAACGTTTGCTTTTTCTATCTGATATTACAGTGTTTTCAAATAGCTATGTATGTATGTATGTATGTATATATATGTATGTAAGCTTTCAATCGTTTAATTTTGAATGCATATTTTAAATAAATTTTACATATGTTTTTATTTATTTTCATGATATTTTGATAAATTAATTTATAAATTTATAAAATATTTCGATGATAAAATATTGCATATACTCTGAGAAGTGAAAATCAAAACTTTTAAAATTTAGCCATCTATTTCAAAAGCCTATAATACTAAATACCATAATAAAGATTTTTAATGTATAAATATCTATTTCGAAAGAAAATTGCTGTACGTACGACTCAAAAAGAGAGTAAGATTTACGATCCTTTACACCAACCATCTAAGTGCTAACTTTTTGTCTTTGTTTTTGTCTTGTACACTTTTCTAAAGATATTAAAAAGAATTTAAAAAAAAAGTTCGTAAATTTTAGAATAAAAGAATAGAAAAATCATACAAACTTTTTTTTTTTTTTTTTTTTTGGGAGTACACACCAAATATTTTAAAGTTGGATAAAAATCAACCAAATATATCTAAATTGTAGATTGTTTTGAATTAACTATCTAATTTTTTAAAATTTTAATTTTACTATTTGATTTTTCGATTTATTTGATTTGAATCGGCCCATAATATTTTGATTTCAATATTTATTTACGTTAATTACTTACTTCAAAATATTTATACTTGCAAGAATTATATAAAGTAAACTAATAAAATTTGTAAAGATAAATAATATATTCAAATTTTAAAATTAAAATAATATTAGCCGACTCTGATTAAATAAATTAAAAAATTTAAATAAGATTAAAATTTTAAAAAAAGTTATGGCTAAATTAGAATGGTATGGTTCAGAAAAGGTAAATAAATAGTATCAATTTAATTAATTAATATTCTACAACTCGTCGATCTGGGGTTGGGTGTGCATCCCGGCATTCTATATCAGGGTGGCGGCATTGTACGTACCTGGTTATCTACGCGAATCAGGTAGATGGTGGGCCCCACTTGGTCCCCATAGAAACTCCAAACCCTGCAGCATCCTCTCATAAAATTCTCAGGTAACGCCATCATCCGTCCGTTCCTTTCCACCGACCTCAACTGTCTACGGTAGGGATTAATCCGACATAAAAGTTTCTCTGAGGACGCTTCTACATCAGATTCACGCGATGCCGATCTGTATGGCTCAGTTATAATGTTCCTTCGGAACATTGTAATTTCCAATCAGACCGTACGTTCAAGTCGCAGCCAACGGGAATAAATCCCCCACGTGTAAGTTGTGGGGGGAAATTACCGTGATCCTCGGCATATTATACCGATACAGTTTCATCTCCCACCTTCGACGTCCCCCGAGATCTTTCCTCCGCTTCCCACTTCTGCTTGATAGAGGACGCCGAGAGCGGCTCAAAACCCTAAAACCTAAACCCTAAACCCTTGCTAGGTCTCGTCTCGTTCGCTCCGGGCGACAACGGCAGCGTGTTAGCGCTTCGATCGAAGGGGAACTCCTCGTTTTGTTTAAATTGCGGAAGAATACTTTTTCTCGTCCCTCCGAGCGAAAACCGTCGGAAGACCTAGGGTTTCTGAGTTCGTATCGGAGAAGAGTGGTAAGATATTTGATCTCATCTATCTAAGGTTTCTATTTCTTTTGTCGCATCGTTTTTGTGTAAACTCTCATTGTGGAAACTATAAGCTAGATCTCTGTAGCCCGTGTGGTGTAGCTTTTTGTTTACATATAATTTGAATATTTTCTCCTAGTTGAATCTTTTACGGGTTATTTATTTGTGAATATTTGGTGCTTTTTGAAGTGAGTTGTTTGGATCTCCAGCGGCGACGGCGATGGCGCCGCCCAAGGAGAAGATAGTGGCGGCTATGAGAGCGATGAAGGCCATAGGGATTCCAAAACATACTGTTAAGCCTGTGCTGAAGAACCTTCTTATTGTGTATGAGAACAACTGGGATCATATAGAAGCTGAGAACTTCCGTGTCTTGGCCGATGCCGTACTCGACTTGCAAGAGTCTAAAGTGCATTCGATTTCCTTATCAGCTTTTCAAATTTTTCATCTGTTTGTTTCCATTTCTTTTATGTTAAACAGTTCGTTTTGCTGATGAATTTTCCAGGTGGATGCGCAGCTGAAGAACGAAAGCTATAACGTACATCTGCAGAATCTGATATCCTTTTTGGGTTTTGAAATTTTTCATATATATATTTTTAGTGCTTTTTTATTCATGCCCGATTAATTCGCTTGGTTTGTAAATTCTCAGGAGGACTACGTATCAGTGAGAAAGAAAAGCCGTAACGTATGGATTTGTGTTTCTTATTCATCAATATCCTTTTTGAGTTGTGCAAATTTTCACTATTTTTTCTAAACATTTCTGCTGATATTTCATTTCCAATGTTTATAAATTTTCAGGAGAATGAGCCAATGAAGAAGACAACTTATAATGTACAGAATCGTTAATTTACTTTCTTATTCAATTCTTTTGGTTCTCATTTATATTCTTTTGGTTCTCATTTATTTTCTTTTTTCGTTTCATTCTGAGTTGTTGTTGTTGATGTCTAATTAATGGATAGGATAACTGTGGGAAGAGGCTTAGAACAGGGCAAGAGGAACCGAGTACTCCTTTAAATCATATCTCCGAGATGAATGCAGTTAAGAGCATTAAACTAGAAGAGGTTTCACCGATTGGGACCTCATTGTCCCAACCTTCTCTTATGGATAGAAAGGTTTCAATGCGTAGCAGCTTGGGAAGACATTCTGAAAAGAGGCTCCGGATAGAAGAAAATGTAACACCTAAGTTACTATCGGCATCACCATCATCCCAGGTGAGTCACAAAGAAACAGGGACTATGGTCCTTTTCCAAAGAACTAGGTCGAATCAAGAGAGGGCTGATTCGAGACTTATTACTTATGAAAGAGATGATTGCCTAGATCATGGTAATTTGGTTTCTTATAAGGGACCAAAGATTGAATCTGGTACTGAGAATTTACCAGAACATAGAGATAGAGATTATTCTTTACTCAAATCTGACTTGCTGGCTGATGAATATCCAACATCCGAGGTTCCTCTATCAATAGTTTGTGCTCCAGAAACAATTCAGACTGTAAAGAGAGGTAAATCTACTCCATCTTCTCTGTATTTCTTGCTATTTATTTGTATGGCAACTTTCTTAGATTCTTTTTTATTGCAGTCTGAGTTATAGCTTTTGGGTGGTAGACTATGTAATTCTAGAATATATTCTTCTCTATGGATCATTTGGATGCTTCCTTATGTCCCACACATGACTCTAGCAAGATGGATTCTGTAACTTTCAATCACTGGAAATTATTGGTTTTGTCTTGAGTATACTTTTATGAGACATATTTTATGAGACATACTTGAAGTAATCCTGTTGATTTTTACCTAGTTTTCATAGAAGCTGCATGTATGCTGGTTCCTAATTAGCTATAATATTATAGAATTACTTTGTTTAGTTTTCTATGCTACTCTAATCTATGCAACCCTCTCACTAATTGAATTAATTTGGTATTGATTTAGGTCACCAAGAGCAACTAAGCCTCACAAATGGTTCTCTCTACAAATGGAATTATCCTGAAAAAACGGCAGCACGGCATTTCACTACAGAAAAAGGAAATGATGTAAGGAGGAACAAGAATCCTTCTGAGCTTGTTTGCAATCCGGAGGCATCTCTTATTAGTCTTGAAGTAGCTTCCTCAAATTCTGGAGCCATTAAACTTTCGTTGACATGTAATACCTCTGCACTTGATTGTATGGATTTTCATATGCCAAGCATACAGGCTGTATGCGAGGAAGTGGAGAACAAATGTCTTAGATCTTATAAAATTCTTGAACCCAAGTTTTCTCTTTTGGATATTTTGAAAGAGATTTGCCATTGTGCTTCAGAGTTGAGTTCTGAACCTGAAAAATCTAGAGGAGTAAATATTACACATATAAATCCTACTTTAGATTCCTTGCGAAGATCTTTAAATGGTCCTTCTTATATGGCTGAAATTTGTAGAAAGAATTTGACTGTGAAAGGGAAGAAGAAGATACAAACTGTAGTTCTGCAAGATAATTTAAGTAGTTTGATGTTGATTCCACAGCCACTGATTGTACCTGGTGAAGTGAGACCGCTTCATGATGTCAATGATATAACAAAGGGTGAAGAAAGAGTTAAAGTGTCTATAAAAAGCGAACTAAACAATGAGCAATACCCACCGTTGTTCCACTACATACCACAAAATCTTCCTTATCAGAATGCCTATATCAGTCTATCAATTGCTCGGATAGGAGATGAAGATTGCTGTTCAGACTGTTTCGGCAATTGCTTAGAATCCCCACTTCCTTGTGCATGTGCAAGGGAAACCGGTGGCGAGTTTGCATATACCAAAGATGGACTGGTTAATAAGCATTTTCTCGAATCATGTATTCTAATGCGCCGTGCTCCTCAAAAGCATCACTTGTTTCACTGTAAAGATTGTCCTCTAGAAAGAGCGAAGAATGAGGTAAGGCCCGATCCATGCAAAGGACATCCCATGAGGAAGTTTATTAAGGAGTGCTGGAGTAAGTGTGGGTGCAATAAGCAATGCGGAAATCGGGTGGTTCAGCGAGGAATTACATGCAACTTACAGGCAAGGCTTTTATACTGGTTGTACTCTCTAGAATAATGGCTGCTTTTTTGTTTTTGTTTGCTTTTGGTGCTTTCATCTTTTTTTATTGCTGCAAAATTTTCCATTTACGCGTATATCGACATTCAGATTTTTTATAGGGCTATATAGAAATTTTTCATTTTTTTTTGTTGCCTTTGTACTTTTTCAGGATGTCGGTAGTGAGAAAACCAAGTACTAATTTTTCTGTTAGCTTGTCATTCAGTTTGACATATTTTTCCATCTAGAAACACAGTGAACTATTATAGACATCATTAATTTTGCCATTTTTGTATATTAATTTCTGATGTATTTGCCTCTTCAGGTGTTTTTAACTTCTGAAGGAAAGGGGTGGGGCCTCCGCACCTGTGATCAGTTGCCAAGAGGAGCATTTGTGTGTGAATATGTAGGCGAAGTGTTAACGAATATGGAGCTATATGATCGAACAATGCAAACAACAAGCAATGCGAGACACACTTACCCTGTTCTGCTAGATGCAGACTGGGCAACTGAAGGCGTTTTAAAGGATGAGGAGGCACTCTGTTTGGATGCTACTTTCTATGGGAATGTTGCGAGGTTTATAAATCATAGGTAACATAAAAAATTATAACCTTGTAAACAGTAGTGTTGTGATACGTAAGCGTATGTAAATCTTTCTATTCAACTTAAAGTTTTTGTCAAGGATTCTGCTTCTTTACTATTGTAAATGCTATCATTTCATTCAATATTATTGTAATATTTTAAAAGAGGCCTGTGTTAACTAAAGAGGTGAAAATGTACTGCCATTGCCTTAACTGTACAGCATTTTGAAATTTATACCTGAACTTTTGTTTGGATTTTATTATCTTTATGATATATTTGATTTGATTACTTTTCTATCAGAAGTTTCTGTTTTTTAGCACTTTTGACAGAATATTCTAAAGCCTAATTTGACGGGACATTCCATTAACTTTTTGACAGAAAACCTTTAGAACTTAACATAATTACATGGAATTAAATGTAAGCAAAAGTGACTGAAATTAATATATTAAAAGTTTATGTAATAATTTTAAAATCTGTTGTAGTT
Organism: Tillandsia leiboldiana; assembly: GCA_029204045.2. Classification (NCBI taxonomy): domain Eukaryota; kingdom Viridiplantae; phylum Streptophyta; class Magnoliopsida; order Poales; family Bromeliaceae; genus Tillandsia; species Tillandsia leiboldiana. The sequence continues at coordinate 3,776,689 of CM055078.1, read as the reverse complement.
TAGTTGAGATCTGCACTTTTTCACCTTTAAATACCGTAGAGCACTAACTTGCTAGCACTTAATGATTGTTGAAGGTTAAGATAATTGGATTTGCAGTTTGGGTTTCATTAGGAAAGAATTGAATCGAGCAACAGACATAATTGTATCTTCACATCGAAAATGCTAATGCGGATACTAACTAGTACTAATACACATGCATATAGTGAAAGTAATCTAATTTTTTAAAGAGGTGTCTCTTATGTTAAACATTGTAATGCTGAAGTTGTGATTACCTGCGGTATCTTACCGTAACTTTATTGCTTTTCCAGTCTCTGTACTGTTTCGCACAAAATAATGTTTTGTATGATTAGAAGTTTAGTACTTTGAGATCGCTATGCTGAAGCATAACAATTTACATATATATTTTTTGCTCTATACTGTGTGTGCACTTAGATGTCATGATGCGAACCTGATCGAGATACCAGTGGAAATTGAGACTCCTGATCACTCTTACTATCATGTATGCAAATAATTACTCCTTTTCATGCCCACATATTATGTACTTCGTAAAATCTCCTTTGTTTCCATGCTCTGTGGTCTCATTGTTTCCTTGTTTTTATTTTACAGCTTGCGTATTTTACCACCAGGAAAATAGAACCTTTGGAAGAACTAACATGGGTAAGTAGCATTATGCCCTTTGAAGTGTTATATTTAGCATTCTGCCGTAAAGCTTCTACTAGTTCATAAGCACTCTATGGCTTTTTTGTTCTTTATGTCCATAACAATATAAGCAATGGAAAAAATGATTCATCTTAACAACCTAACTAATCGGGAAACAACACTTTATCTTTATAAAATGCCATCTCAGAAAACTATTTGTTTATTAAGCATCCTGTTTGAGAAAAACAAAAAGTGTACATATATGGTGCTTTTGCAACTTACATTCTTGCAAGTGGACCTGGTATGTTTATTTAGCAATTATCAGAAATACAAAGTGGAGCTCATTTTTTCTTTTAGGTTGAACAGAGAAAATTCTTTCAGTTGCAATTTTGGCAATTGGCAATCAATTAGTGCTTAAATAATGTTTTGGTTCCTATTATATTTTTTATTTTATTTTTTGTTTTGTTTTTTTTAATAAAAGTACCAACTAAAACCTAAAGCAAAATTAATTTCCGAACTTGGTATTCCTTGAGTGAACTTCTATTATTCTAGAGATCAATCTATATGCAATTACCTGTCATTTAAGCCCTTCTCTATGATTATTGCAGGATTATGGAATTGATTTTAGTGATCATAACCATCCAATCAAGGCATTTCAATGTCTTTGCGGGAGTAAATTATGCCGAGATGTGAAGCAGATTTCAAGTAAGTATCTTAAAGCTCAAAAGCTATCAAAAAATCACAAAATTTATTGTCTAGGTCCTTCTAATATACTAGACAAAGTCTAATGGAGCCGATTGGCGATTCGGATGTCCCAGCATCGAAAATTACTTTATAGCACGAAGGCCTCTGTGCTTCTAAAAGCACACAAGCCGGTCTCTCTCTCTCTCTCTCTCTCTCTCTCTCTCTCTCTCTCTCTCTCAAACTGGCTCCAGTTGCTATCGATTTGTTTTCGATCATGGAGCCTCCAAATTGACGATCGACACTGTTGAATATGATCTATACCACTTTAAGTATTTAGAAACCAAATTTTAAATTTTTTCGGCATCATTGGACTAATGATCAAAAGCTTCCAAAATTTGTAATTTTAATGGCTGATATGAGACGTTTTCTTGTTAAATAGTGTAAAAAAATTTAAATCAATTGAATTTTGGTAAAATACTTTTTAAACAATTTAAAACAAGATCATTCTTGATCTTGATTACAAGATTTCTATCATCACTTTTTGAAGGATATTATTTTCAACCGTTCATTTTTTGTGTCTGCTTGATGGACAAGAAAATAATATCGAAAAAGTATAAAATTTGATTTCCAGATTGTTTAAATAGACCATCTTTAATGATGTCGATCGTCGATTTGGAAGTTCCATCAAAGAAAACAAATTGGTAGCACGGAGCCCGTTTGCTACCGATACTCACAACGACCCCGGGACCACCGTCAACCCCAAACGGTTTCCACAACACTAGGGTCGGTCTCAACACAGCTACTAGACTCCACTCAGCCCCCCCGCCCAGGCACGAGTGCAACAATAAAGTATCTGCCTGTGATAAACCCAATCAATGGACCAGTAAGAACTGGTACTGCCTGCTGTGCCTGCCGTATAGGGTATGCTGGCCAACGCATAGCACCGATGAGAAGAATAAGTCTCAAGGACTCAAAGCCTGCCTGTCGCACACTCCAGAGTGGCACTCGAGGGGAGCGACCCACACGAGTAAAGTATCTCAGTAACAAGTATCATAAATATCATAAAACAGCAGGACTGGATCACGACTCTGATCAAAGTGGAAAAACCCATCTCCTAAAGAAAACCCCGGTCCTCAATTAGATGTAATAGTACTCAATAAGTGGGAAACTCCGTCCACTAGAAAAATTTGATACCCAATCTGATGCATAAGTAAATATCTGGTCAACCGCCCAGTATCCGCGGTTGCGGTTGCCGCACTATCCTGCCATCCACAATCAAATACAACCGACACTCGGCCAACCGCCCAATATCCGCGGTCGCCGCAATACCCACAATCCACAATCAAACCCAACCTTTCCCAGACTCGAAGTCTCGACTATACTATCCCAAACCCCTGCTCGAACCCGAGCAACATGAACCACATGACTGACTAAAAAGGAGAAAAGAAGCAAATATGGTTTCTCCTAAGTCAAGTCCCAACATGATAGTGTAGCAGTAAAAGATGGCCTATTTAGATGTCCATACAAGCATGCATTTGTCCTCAAGAAGGGAAAAAGGGGAGTAAATCACGTAATAGCTCCACAAGGTATAATCACATGCCAAAATCACTAATGAACTACACCTGTCCATAATACATGATTCATAAGGAATCATCTCAGGTGATATCCGCACATAGATACATAATCCTGCTCCGTCGCATAATAAAATCTCATAACAGCTATGTGCTAACATGGCATGCTAATAATCAAAAGAGCAATGTTTCCTAAGATAAGCTTTCCTTAATCATCATCATGGATATAGATCTTGCCAGTTCCCATAAGTCATAACATGAATAATTAACTGGCAATTCCTTATACAATTATCATTCCTAAGCTTACCCCTCAACCACATATATTGTACCTTAAACATCCATGCATTCTAACATATAGAATTAGAGAACCGTCCACCGGTTCTCGAGACGAAACAACCCACCTGAATCGCTTTCTGCAGGCAAAGCCGAAGTCGGTGAAGTGCGCAGTCACTCGCTAACAACATCCGCCGAAACCGCACTCTCGACACATCGTCGCTCGCGCTTCAGACACGACCAACATCTCAGCCACACCACCGCCAAGTCCACTGACAAACGGCCCACAAACAACGCCACGGTCAACACCGAAAAACGGCACTTGTTGTTTTACAAACCAGCACAGAAAAGGGAGTTTTTCATCTGTGTGCAATCCTCCGAAAAATCCAGAAAAATCATGGTTGCGATCCTTGCGACGAGTAGATGCAAAACGAGTATTTACACTCCTCATTCCGATACCTGTAGGCCAAGATACACCCAAAACAACGCGGCAACCACTAAAATTTCAGCATGAACTTCATGAATTTTTAGGGATCAATCCAGCAGAAATTACGCTTAGATATCAACATGAAAAATGCTCATCTTAACCCTGTTAATCCATCCATATAAAGAAATCTCCAAAAATCATGCTAAACCCAAAGTTAACACCATACAAACATGCAATTGCTACAAAACTCTGCTCTGTAAAAACCAGCACTACAGGGCTGGAACGATGATGAGTTTTACCTGTCCAAACGAGCTCCAAATATAGTGAGAAAGGTGGCAATGGGTTCCTTGTCGAGAGTAGATAGAGATCGAGCTAAAGAACTCCCAATTCCGAGCTCGTATGAAAGAGAAAACCCAACATTACTCCAAGGTGTCAAAAAAGAAAATCGGTGTGTGAAGGTTGCAGAAAAACCAGAAATGCTCCAAGAAATCTCATGATCCATGCAAAACACTGAATATCAAAATTGTAGATTTACCTGTCGTGGAGATCCCCTCCAAATTTCAGCTCGAAATTTCACGAAATAAAGCCTGGGGAATTTTTGCACCAAAATGTGGCAGTGAAGCTCCGAAAATCCAACAATGGTGCTTGTGCTCCAACATGGGAAAAAGATAATCACAAGAGCTCTAATGGCCATCCAAGGTGATGAAGTTGGAGAAGAGGTGCTGGTGAAGCTCTGCCTGAAGTCCTCCAAAAATCCAAGGTCCAAGGAGGAAAGAGGAAGGAGGAAGAAGAAGAAGAAAAAGAAGAAGGAGAAGAAACACAAATATATGAAGTTCCTCTCTCTCCCTCTCTCCCTGCTACTACAGGACGGGCCCGGCCCGCACGGCCCGGCGGGCCGGGACACGTGGCGGCCATCCGGGCCGCCATGTCGCTCGGGACGGGCCGCCTGGATCAAGCCATGCGGCGCCACCAACGGGCGCGCGCCGCGTGTCCTCACGCGGGGACCGCGCTGCGCGCCCACGTGCGTGCGGCGGCGGGCCAACCAAGGCCCGCCACGCGCCCCGCTGGGCGCCCCCTTGGACCGCGCCTTCTGCGCCAGTCCAATGGGGCACCGCCACGTGGCACCCCGGTCCACGACTCTTCCATGCGCCCGAATGACCCCCCGAACTTCAGGTTGCCCGTTTTCGCTCATCCGGACTCCGAAAAATACAACCAAATAGCCGATTTCCATCGTTTTTCCGCGCCGAATCCAAATACGATGTCGGTTTTACGCAGAACCACCTCTAAAAATTTACGGGGGCATCCGAACACACCAACTCGATCCATTTTTCGCGCTGAGTCCAGTTTTGAAGTCCGATTTGCGCGCAAACACCTCAAACACTCAACAAAAGCCTCCAAAAGCTGCCGAACCCACAGTAATCCAATCGCGGAAATTCGGGTCCTCACATAAACTCCCTCCTAAACTCCAATCTCCTTTCTCTCTTGTAAGGGTTGAACGAAGCAAAGGAATAAGGATAAAAAGCTAAGGCGGTTTGGATCTATTTATACAAGAAAATCTCAGATTCGGGCGCCCTAATCACATATCGAGTGTCCTAATCACATATCGAGCGCCCAGATCAAGCTGTTGAGTGAGCAGCTGACAAGTCCAAAATTTGCCGCTCAAGCCAAAAGCAAGATTTGGGCGCCCGAATGTGGGCCCGAGTCCCTCGCGTCCGGAATCAATAGTGCATCTGAAAGGGAGGGTCCGAAATCCAGCTAGCCACACATTCGGGCGCTCGGTCCACACTTTCGGGCGTCCAATAGTGCCCCAACACATGTTTCTCCAAATTTTTCGGTCCGGGCCCGGTTTCGCGATCCGTTTTTGCCGAAATAACTCCAAATCACACCGGCTCTCTTTAGAAATGCTGAGCATCAACCCACACTGTAACCTTAGCAATTTGCGAAGGTCCAGTATGTTGGATTTTATATAGTTTTGGTGATTTTAAACTTGTGTTTTGACCTTTGAGCTTTTCTGGGCAGCCCAATATCAATGGGCTTTGCCTGGGAGCCCAAACCTATTTCCCCTCTACATGTGATGTTTAGTCCCACATTGAAAACTCATCACATGTAGAGGGTTTATTTACTCCCTCACTTATGCATGTATTGGTTAGGAGAAAGTGAGAGCAAGGCTTCTCCTAAACACATGCGTGCACGGCACGAGCCGAGCTGAGTCGGGTCGGGCGGCGGCGCGCGCGATCTTGACCCGGTTCTATTTTATTTTGACTTTTGCTTTTTGCTAAGCCAACCTTGGGAAGATGCATCTCGGGCTACCCAAAGGACTTCCTTGGGAAGGGCCTTGTGGGCTGCCCGTTGGAGCTTGTCTCCTGGTGGGTTCTTGGGCTCTTTAAATGGAGAGCAAGAGAGCTTGGTGTGAAACCATTAGCTACAGGAATACTCTCCTCTTACTTTACACTACTACTACACACTGAGATTGACATTTTTCCTACTCATTTCGATTCTACTCATATTCTTGCTGGATCTCTGAAAGTTGTTGGGTTCGCTACGTACCATCCCGGAGTCGTTGCCGACAGGATGGACAGTGGTCGTTGTATCGCTAGGGGTGATTGCCGGAGCCTCGCACGTGGAGGGGCAATCTCGCTTCTAGGACAGTGCTTAAGCACGCCTCGACATTCACAGGCTTCATCTAAACTTTGCTATATAGTATTTCGAGTTTAAATTAAGTTTAAATTATTTAAAAGAATTAATTTGAAAAGATAAATTTTCCCAACATAGTACACTACATTCTCCCTTTCTAAAAAGTGTTTTGTCCCCGAAACTCAAAATCAAACTCACCTCCCAACCAAAGAAACCAACCTATGAGAGTGTCAGAAATATTTTTCCACGACAAAAACCAAATAGTCTACACAACCCCTCAACAAAGTCAAACGTCAGCCGATCCAACTTCAAAGTTACATCCCAAACCTGCAACCAAAATACACTTTAACTAAATACACAAACACTCTCGGCCTAATCAAGCAAAAGTCTAAAAGGACATCCCTTTTTCCTCGCATTATTATGTTGTCTGCAGCCAATATAATTACTTGGTGTGAAAAGGTATATATCTCCTTCGGTCACTCTTCAACTCTATCAAAAGAGGTCACACTGTCATTCTGCCGACTTTCGCAATAAGTTAATGTCACTCTCGTTTTACTTCCTAGGGTCCAAATTCTAGGGTTTCCTAGTCCACAAAGTAAATTTCTATTCTCTGATACCATTTCAACTGTCACACCCCGAATTATAGTGGAAGCTTATTCGGGAACGTCAACGGCACCGCCATATGTACAAGACTTTTCTGCACATACGAAGTAGCCCCAAATAGGAACCTGTCACAACAAAATCAAATAGCAGTCCTAAGAGTCCACAACTGAAGCAGTGATCCTAGAAGGCTACTACTACATAATGAGAACGGGTATCAAAGTAAAGAATTAACTAAACCATATAATCATACTATACACAAAACAACCACAAGGTACCACACACACACACACATACATCCACATGGCCCTGCAACTAGCAGGCTTCAAAAGCACGGTGTGCTATATGCAACTCCCGGCTCCGGTCCCACTAGAGTCCAACACCAGGGGTAGGAGACACTATCTAGCCCACGGTCTTCTTAACTCGCGCAGCAGCCTGCTTTGAAGACTCTGAAATAGGAGAAACAAAAGAGGGCATGAGAACTATATAAGAAATAGTTTCCAGTGGGTAACAACCATCAACCACGACGACCTTCCCACTAGGTCAACTAGAGGCAAAATAGGAGAATGAACTGAACAGAAAAGAAATGATAATAATAAGATGAAACAACTCTACCACTATAGTGCCCATTTGCTAAATTCACCCTCGTTATGAATGAAGCGGCAGCATGCTGCCTTTTCCTCAAAAAAAAACTCTACCACTATAATACCTCTGCTAAACTACCAAAGTTGTAAACCATGCCTATTTAACCAATGCATCAACAAGATATCCCATGTCTCAAGTATTACTAATAACCATAACCATGATGTCACCAAATCCCACAGATCGACCCCTTGGTCCGATCTAGTCTGCGCCACTACGTACAGACACCACCACCCCAAAGTCCGAGAGATGTGGCCCGCTATACATAGGTACTGTGCTACCACATATAGCCACCACCATCCCGAAGTCCAAGAGATATTGCATGCTATACGTAGATGCTGTGCCACTACGTACAACCACCATCACCCCAAAGTCCAGGAGATGTGGCCCGCTATACACAAGTACTGTCTCTGAACACGGCCTATGCTAAAACTATGCCCAACCTCTGGAGTGGCACTCGAGGGGCACGACCCTACCGAGTATAGCGTATCATAAATCACTGTTAAGCTCAATCTGACTCTGCAGGCTATAGTCAAATGCGATGATCAAACAGATCATAAAAATGCAAATCATGTGTCCACTGATCCAATCAGAACATATACTTCAGTGTCACACTACCGATTAACCCTTGGCAATAAATCAAGGATTCTGCTACACTGGCCCTGACATGGCAGTAGCATTAACTCAAAGGTCATAATCTTACTGGCCACACAACCGACAATGCATGCGCAACAGATAAGCTCTACAACTAAAAGCCTCAATCTTATGGTCAAAGTGAGGATATAATTACATACAAAGTGCAGTAATCAAATAGCACATAGGTTTACAATACTGCTATGGCTACTACTACAATGACCATGTTAATATATATATGCTAATTAATTAACCCATGCACATGCAACCTCCAGGCTCATGTTAATTAATGACAAAATATACTCCACTAATACTATTCCCAAGTTACTATATGCATGCCAAATTAATTACCAAGAAGAATATACTTCACTAAACTCTACCTGAGATATAGCATGTATAATATACTAATCCTTGAATGGTCAACAAGCTTCTCACAAGCATATACAGCACACATCCACTTGTAGTAATTAATTAACTCTCCATGTAATATTCAAAGGATATGCATACTAGTATACGTACCAACTATTAGCCAAAGTTAATTAATTAAATTACTCTAAACATGCATGTTTCCATATTCTAAGTGACCAACCAGCTTCCTTCATATAGTTATACAAAGAGCATGTGTATAGATGGATGAAATCTAGTTCTAAGTCTACTTAATTAATATGCAAGGAAATCATCAAATGGCTTCAGTTGATTGCAAATTAGTGAACCCAACCATATTTCATACATTGTGAATTCCCATGAACAACTAAACTCAATGCTCCACGTACCAACAATCCCCATAAAATCTCATGATCCAAGCTTCAATATACAACCCAAAATCAAAGGGACAGAGAAATTCATCATGTTTGGAAGCCAAGAAACCCACTTATCATGCAAATCCAAAGAAAAGCCAAGAAGACATAGGAAAAAATCTATCGTCTTTGGCAACCAAGAATCCCACCTGCAAAAGTGCTCCAAATCCAAGAAAAGAAAGGGAAGAAGAAGAAGATGCCGATGGTATTTTCGCCGTCTTGTCGAGGTCACGTACGAAGTCGCTATCGCGTCGTGCCCTCGGTTTCACAAAACTCCGAACAAGTCCCTCCCAAGCCTAAACTCCCTCCTAAATTCCTCTCTCTTTTCTCTCCTATAAGGGTGGAACGAAGATAAAAAGCTAAGACGGTTCGGATCTATTTTTACAAGAAAATCCTAGATTCGGGTGCCCTAATCACATATCAGGCGCCCATATCAAGCTGGTGAGTGAGCAGCTCGCCTTATAAGTCCAAAATTTGCCGCTCAAGCCAAAAAGCAAGATTCGGGCATCCGAATCCCCCGAGTCTGGAATCAATAGTGCATCCAAAAGGGAGGGTTCGAAATCCAGCTAGCCAGCACATTCGGGTGCCCGGTCCACACTTTTGGCTGTCTGAAAGTGGCCCAACACATATTCCTCCAAATTTTTCGTTCCGGGCTTGGTTTCGCGATTCATTTTCGCGGAAACAACTCTAGATCACACCAGCACTCTCCAGAAATGCTAAGCATCAACCCACACTGTAACCATAGCAATTTATAAAGGTCCAGTACACTACAATGGATCGTTGATTCGGAAGCTCTATCATGAAAAATGACTTATGAGTATGAAGGCAATTGTTACCAAGTCATTGGTGCTATTATATATATGAACTAGGCTACTATGCTATCGATAGCACCAAGTAATTGGTGCTATCAGGTTTTTAGCCCTTAGATTAAAAGATATGCAGTTAGGATGATAGTGGTCTCCTAGGGTTTAGTGGGTGGTTGGTAGAATAGTGTGATCTAAGGGGAGGAAATGGTCAAAGGGGTAGATCTAACGGCGAAAAACTTGGTAGCACCAAGTGCTTGGTGCTATCGATAGTATAGTAGCGTGACTATATATATATAGTACTAGGCTACTGTACTATTAATAGCACCAAGTCATCGGTGCTATTAAATTTTTGGCCATTGGATGAAGGGATGTGTGGTTAGGATGAAATGATCAGAGAGGTTGATCTAATGGTGAAAAACTTGGTAGCACCAAGTGTTTGGTACTATTGATAGCATAGTAGCCGGACTCTCTCTCTCTCTCTCTCTCTCTCTCTCTATATATATATATATATATATATATATATATAAGGCTACTATGCTTTTATGAGTATCGTCACACCCCGGGCCCCAGCGGAAGCCTACCCGGCACGTGCACAGACCCGCCGTGTGCACAAGGTACCCTCCAGTACACAAGGCATCTACAATAACTAAGCGGAAAGGAAACAATATACACATCCTATTAGGAATCAGAGCACAAATACAACTAAGCTATGCATAAAAGAGAAGTTACTAACATACATGACGATAAAACCAAAATACAACTGTAGTCCTCTCAAATACAACCTATCAAAATACATGGGTGGTCTCTATAACAAAATACATCAACAAAATATATCAAACCTCTCTCCAACAAAATAAAAGAAAAGGTGCCCCGTAACCACCTCGAGTGGCGCGACGGGGACAGGCTAGCTATGCGACAATCCCTTGCCGCAATCCCGAGCCCCTCCCGCTGTGGATGGCTCTGAAAAACGACAACCCAAATAGGGGTGAGAACTATTAGTCAATAGTTTCCAGTGAGTAAGCCGCCGAGAGAAGCGAAATACACCACTAGATCAACTGAGGTAAAAAATAGTATAACTACTGAAATGAAATACAGATAATAAACAACTGAAGTAGAGTAAAGTACTCTACTACTATTATGCCTCTATGCTCAAGTACAAAGTGATAATGATATGAATCTATCATGCTATCATAATGTCCAACTACCATGAATGTATCATCTATGTGATGTTCAATGTCAAGTTTAATTAACTTTAATCATTCTCTCTTGAAGACTTTCCTTGAGTCTAAACTTGAGCCACGCCTCATGGTCCCGTGGTGGCACCCCCCACTTGAGCTATGCCTATCCAACGATGTCCTAATTGGCACCCAATTCCGCACGGCGATCATGATGTTGCAAATGGCCAACTTCGGAGTGTCGACTTAGAGGGAGCGACCCTACCAAGCATGTGCGAATGAGCACAAACGACAAGCAACCAAGTCTCGATCATCGTGTCTAAAATACGGAATAGCAATCATCTGTCTAAAATACGGAATAGTATCATCGACCTTTAGGCCGGAGTATAGTATCATAGTGCCAATGTTTCATATACAATATTAGCATTATCTTGCATAATGAAAGAGTAAAGCATTCATGTTGCAAACATGGAATCTCATTATTTCATCTTAATTGTACAAGTTTAAAAGTTTTCTACTTGTATCTCACTACACTAGATGACACTAATGTCATAATGTCCATTTGTACATGATCATATGCATAACATGTTCCAAGAATTCTAATACATGTATAGATGTTCTCTATTCATATCCAAAAGCTTAAGTTCACGATAATTTCTATTCAAACCCCCCCTTAAAGTGCCCATGCACATACAATGTTTACCTCTACTACATAGAGTATGAAATTTTCTACACATGAAGGGGTTCAAATGCATGATCATAAATCATGATAAATCAAACGATGCATGGTTAATATAACAATCATGCCCTAAAAGTCTATAGGAGACATAGGGGGAGTTCACCTATTTCGGTGAGGTCAAACCCACCGGATAGTGGCCAAACCTTTGTGAAGGATCCCAACCAAGTTGTCCACACTCCCTCTTATGCCCGAAGAGAAGTTTTCAAAAGGTCAAAACATCATAAAAAATTAATCACGAAATTCTTTAAAATCCATAAGAAAAATAGGTGGAAAGTACCTTAGGCTGAGAAATCTTGCTAGATCTTGAAATCTAAACAAGAAAAGCTTCAAAACCAACCTATAAGAGTGTTCTACACCCATCAATTCCACCCCAAAAGCTAGAAATTTAAAAGTCCCAAAATAAACTCTAGGATTCACCTCCTCAAAACACACCCCAAAATCTATGGTGGATTCATGAATAATCTAGCGCAGGATATCCTAGAGTTTTCAAAAACTCATTTTCCAAGAGTTTAACATAAACTCTACCTCGAAATCACAAATCCTTACCTTAGCCTCCAAGCTCTACTCGACCAATAGCTTGTTCTTCCTCTTCTCCAACCTCCTTCCAAGCTTGAACTCCTCCAAACAAGATTTTCTCCAAAGCTCCTATTGTTGGAGAGAGGTTCCTAGAGAGAGAGAAGTGTATGTGCGTGGAGAAGAGAGAAAATTTTCTCTTGTGTACAAGTTGTTCTCACTTCAATCATCCCAAGTCCATTCAATGTCCATCCAATAGTGTCAAGCATTATATCTCTCACTTCAATCATATCTCAAGTCCATCCAATGCCCATCCAATAGTGCCAAGCACTATTTCTCTCACTTCAATCTTGTCCTAAGTCTAGTGTGCTACATCGTACTTCTAAATCCAAGAAAGTAATGGTGGAAGAGAGAGATCACCCTTTTAGTAATATTCCCCACAAAAATCTCAAGAGAAAAGAAAAAGAAGTATTCCTAACGTCTTTTAAGCTCAAATCCCACCTTGAAAGTACAAGGGATGGGAACCAGGGCTCTAAACTCTCCGGAAATTTTATAGAACCTTTCGGAAATTTACCAAACATCTGAAGAGTATCGTTCAACCCTTCACACACTAGAACTTCGCAATTTGCTAAAGTTCAGTGTACTACAACTATAGACCCCTTCGTACTCATAAGTTATTTTCGATGATGGACCCTCCAAATCGACAATTCATACCATTATATATGATGTAGAGCATTTTAAACTTATAGAAACTAAATTTCATAATTTTTCAAAATTATAATCAAGTCCATTAAGGGAGCATAAAATGAACGGTCAAAATCGAACAACCTCCTAAAAATAAACAATCAAATTCTTCAATTTAAGATCGGAGTACTAAATCTCTATCTAGGCAGTGAATAGAATTTTCTATCAAAAATTCAACCAATTCTGATTCTTTTATACCGTTAAACTAGCAAGCATCCTATATCGGCTGTTAAAAATTATCAATTTTAATTTTTTTTTGATTGTAGGTAAATGTTGACGAAAAATTATTATTATTATTTTTTTTGAGAGAAAGGTAGCATGCTACCCGCTTCGTTTATTTTTGAAATAAACTTAGCTGGAAATGTGAAGCAACTAGGCTTCGAACTCGGGTCACGGGTATCAACCACCAAGCCCTTTGCCACTTGCATTAGGGGCGGTTGATGTTGACGAAAAATTATTAAATTTAGTTTCTAGAAGTTTCGGGTGCTCTAAATCATATGTTTAACGGTATGAATCATCGATTCAAAAAATTTATCATCGAAAACAACTTATGAGTACGAAGTCGATCGTACTCATAAGAGGATATATATGCTGTTCTGAGAGAGAGAGAGAGAGAGAGAGAGAGAGAGAGAGAGAGCTAGGCTGGAATGCTATCGATAGCAAACCGACTCCGTTACTACCCATTTGTTTTCGATGATGGAGAGAGAGCTAGGCTGGAATGCTATCGATAGCAAACCGACTCCGTTACTACCCATTTGTTTTCGATGATGGAGAGAGAGCTAGGCTAGATCGGCACTGTTAAATATGATCTAAACCATTTAAACTATCTGGAAATTAAATTTCATAATTTTTTTATATTCTTTTCTTGTCTATCAAGTGGAAACAAAAATAAACGACTGAAAATGAATTTCTTTCAAAAAGTAATGATAGGAGACTTTAATCAAGATCTAGAACAGATATATTTTATTTTAAATAGTTTAAAATTTTCTAACCAAAATTCGATTAATTTAGAATTTTTTACACCGTTAAACTAGCAAAAGATTCAAATCTGTCATTAAAATTACAAATTTTGAAATCCTTTGATCGTTAGGTAAACAATGTCGAAAAGATTTGAAATTTAATTTTCAGATAGTTTAAATGGTCTAGTTCATATTCAACGGTGCTGATCGATAGCATTCCAACTCAACTCTATATATATATATATATATATATATATATATATATATATATATATATATATATATATATATATATATATAGAGAGAGAGAGAGAGAGAGAGAGAGAGAGAGAGAGAGAGAGAGAGAGTAGAGCTTATATACTTTTAAAAGAACAAACCCAATTATGTTTGTGAATTTTTTACCATTGGATTTGTATTGAGATTTGTGCTATTGTATTTTCTCTCTCTTTAGTAGACTTTACAATAGCACAAATCTCAATACAAATCCAATGGTAAAAAAGTCACAAGCATAGTTTGGCCTGTACTTTTAAAAATATAACCTCTACTCTCTCTCTCTCTTTCTCTCTCTCTCTCTCTCTCTCTCTCTCTCTCTCTCTCTCTCTCTCTATATATATATATATATATATATATATATATATATATATATATAGGCTCCTATACTATCAATAGTACCGGAGCTCCGATACTAGTCTTGTTTTCGATCTTAGGGTGCTCAAATCAACGATCAACTCTGTTAAAAATGATCTAAGGTATTTAAAGTTTTTAGAAAAAAAAATTATATTTTTTCGACATAGTTTACTTTATGATCTAACTATTTCAAAATTTTCAATTTTCAATGACTACTATGGCGAGTTTGTAGTTTAACGGTGTAGAAGAATCTAAATTTATTTAAATTTTGATAGAAAATACTTTAAACTATTTAAATCAAGATCAACATTTTTGATTTTGAATTCAAAAGTTCTATCATCAAATTTTAAAGATTGTTTAATTTTTATCGTTTATTTTGACATGATTTACTTACTAAGTAAACGATGTCGAAAAAAATTTAAATTTTATTTCTAAGAACTTCATATATCCTAAATCATATTTAACGGTGTGGATTGTCCAAAAGATGTCGAAATGACTAAAATTGGACGTCTAAAATAAAAATCTCACAAAAAGTTATGATGTAGCACCAAAATTTTCGATCAAAAATATTGATCTTGCTATAAATAGTATAAAATTTTTTCTATCAAACAAGGAATTAAGTGCCGTGGCATGGAGTGCCGTGGCATGGGGGCGTGCCTCTCTCCTCCTGGCACGGTACGTGCCACCCCGTGCCGCTCGGCACTGAACGGCACTTAATTCCCTACTATCAAAATTTTATCTGATTTAAATACTTTTACACCGTTAAACATGTAAACGTTACACATCAACTATTAAAAATTATTAAATTTAAACCCTTTTGATTACTATGTAAATAATAACGAAAAATCACAATTTATTTTCTTGATATTTCAAATATGCTAGATCAAGTCTAACGGAACCGATCGTCGATTCAAAAGTTTCATCATTGAAAACGGCTTAGAAGTACGGAAGCCTCTATGCTCCTAATAGCACACAAGTCCTACTCTCTCTCTCTCTCTCTCTTTGATATATATATATAGAACTAGGCTACTATACTATTAATAGCATCAAGTCATTGGTGCTATTAGGTTTTTAACCCTTAGATGAAAGCATGTGCAATTAGGATGATAGTGGGCCCCTAGGGTTTAGTGGGTGGTTGGGAGAATAGTATGATCCAACGGGTAGAAATGATCAAAGGGTTAGATCTAACGGCTAAAAACTTGGTAGTACCAAATGCTTGGTGCTATCGATAGCATAGTAGCCGGATTTATATATATATATATATAGTAGAGCTTATATACTTTCAAAAGCACAAGTTCAACTATACTTGTGAATTTTTTACCATTGGATTTGCATTGAAATTTGTGCTATTGTACTTTCTCTTTCTTTCTCTTTAGTTGACTTTACAATAGCACAAATCTCAATGCAAATCCAATGGTAAAAAATTCACAAGTATGGATGAACTTGTACTTTTAAAAGTATATAAGCTCTACTCTCTCTCTCTCTGAGATATATATATATCTCAGAGAGAGAGAGAGATAGTTGAGCGAGAATATTATCGGTAGCAAACGGGGTCCATTACTACCGATTTGTTTTCGATGGTTGAACCTCCAAATCGACAATTGACACCATTGAACATGATCTACACCACTTGAAGTATCTAGAAATCAAATTTTTGGACACGAATCCGACACGAAAACGCGAGGCTCATAGAAGTGTCCGTAATACATAGTTGAAAACAAATCAGTAATAACGGAGCCCGTTTGCTACCGATAGTATTCCACCCTATCTCTCTCTCTATATATATAGAGAGAGAGATAGGGTGGAATACTATCGGTAGCAAACGGACTGTGTTGTCACCCATTTGTTTTCGATTATGGCGCTTCCAAAACGGTGATCGGCATAGTTAAATATGAGACTATTTAAACTATCTGGAAATTAAATTTCATACTTTTTCGATATTTTTTTCTTGTCCATCAAGTGGACACAAAAATGAATGACCGATAATGAATTTCCTTCAAAAAGTGATAATAGAAGTTTTCAATCAAGATCTAGAGTATAGATTTTGTTTTAAATAGTTTAAAGAATTTTTTAACCAAAATTTAATTAATTTAGATTTCTTTACATTATTAAACGAGCAAAAGACTTATATTTATCATTAAAATTACAAATTTTACAACTCTTTGATCATTAGGTCAATGATGTCAAAAAGATTTTAAATTTGATTTCTAGATACTTCCAGTGATCTAGATCATATTCAACGGTGTTGATTGATAATTTGAAAGCTCCATTATCAAAAATAAATGGGTGGCAACCAAAACCCGTTTGCTATTGATAGCATTTCAACTCAACTCTCTCTCTCTCTCTCTCTCTCTCTCTATATATATATATATATATATATATATATATATATATATATATATATATATATATATATATATATATATATTTATTATCTATTTTTTCACACTTGGATTATTACTATTCCACGAACCCCTACTAAACCCTAGGCATCTAATGATCCAAAAATAGGTAGCAAATACTATCGATATATAGTGTTCTAGCTCCACTTTATATATATATATATATATATATATATATATATATATATATATATATATATATATATATATAATTGAGCTCCTATGCTTTTAAAAGTATCAAGTCGTTGGTGCTTGTACGTTTTTAGCCCTTGAATGAAAGTATCTATGGTTATAATGATAGTGAGCCCCTTAAGTTTAGTGGGTTTAGTGGGTGGTTGGTAAAATAGTATGATTTAAGGGATAAAATTAGTCAAAGAGATAGATCTAACAGTTGAAAACTTACAAGTACCAATTGTTTGGTACTTTTATAATCATAGTAGCCGGACCCTCTCTCTCTCTCTCTCTCTCTCTCTCTCTCTCTCTCTATATATATATATATATATATATATATATATATATATATATATATATATATATATATATTTGGCTACAATGCTATCAATAGCACCAAGTACTTGGTGCTACCAAGTTTTTCACCATTAGATCTCCCTTTGATCTTTTTTACCCCTTGGATCATAATATTTCACTAACCATCCACTAAACTCTACGGGACTACTACCATCCTAATCGCACATCCCTTTATCCAAGGGCCGAAAACCTAATAGCACCGATGACTTGGTGCTATTAATCGTATTTTATATATATATATATATATATATCAAATTTCAAATTTTTTCGTGACCTAATGATCATAGGGTTGCAAAATTTATAATTTTAATGATAAATATGAGACGTTTGCTTGTTTAATGGTATAATTTTTTTTTGAATCAATTGAATTTTGGTTAGAAAGTTTTTTAAACTATTTAAAACAAGATATGTAGTCTTGATCTCGATTATAAGAATCCAATCATGATTTTTTTGAATGATATTTATTTTTAGTCGTTCCTTTTTGTGTCAACTTGATGCACTAGAGAACAATATCAGAAGAATATGAAATTTGATTTCTAGATACCTCAAGTGGTCTAGATTATGTTCAGCAGTGCCGATTGTCAATTCGGAAGCTCCATCATCGAAAATAAATCGGTAGTGACGGGATCCGTTTGCTACCGATAGTATTCCAGCCTAGCCCCCCCCCCCCCCTCTATATATAGAACTAAGCTACTATACTATTAATAGCAGCAAGTTATTGGTGTTATTAGGTTTTTGACCCTTGGATGAAAGGATGTGCGGTTAGGATGATAGTGCGCTCTTAAGGTTTAGTAGGTGGTTGGAAAAATAGTATGATCTAAAGGGGGGGATCTAAACTTGGTAGCACAAAGTGTTTGGTGCTATCGATAGTATAGTAGCTATACTATCAATAGCACCAATGCATTGGTGCTATTAAATTTTTAGTTCTTGGATTAAGAGATGTGCGGTTAAGATGATAGTGAACCCTTAGGGTTTAGTGGGTAGTTGGTGGAATAGTATGATCTAACATGTGGAAAAATAGTAGGTGGTTGGAAAAATAGTATGATCTAAAGGGGGGGATCTAAACTTGGTAGCACAAAGTGTTTGGTGCTATCGATAGTATAGTAGCTATACTATCAATAGCACCAATGCATTAGTGCTATTAAATTTTTAGTTCTTGGATTAAGAGATGTGCGGTTAAGATGATAGTGAACCCTTAGGGTTTAGTGGGTAGTTGGTGGAATAGTATGATCTAACATGTGGAAATGATCAAAGGGGTAGATCTAATGGTGAAAAACTTGATAGCACCAAATGCTTGGTGCTATTAATAGCATAGTAGTTGGACTCTATATATATATATATATATGGAGTTAAGACTCCTATAATATTCTTAGTATTCGGGCTCTGGTGCTATGGTCTCGTTTTCAATCTTAGAATGTTAAAATCAACGATCCATACCGTTAAAATTGATCTAGGATATTTGAAGATTTTAGAAAAAAAAAATTATACTTTTTTTGAACATAATTTACTTTATGATCAAAATATTTCAAAATTATTAATTTTCAATAGTTACTATGCTGAATTTGTACTTTAACCGAGTAGAAGAATTTAAATTTATTTAAATTTTGATAGAAATATTTTAAACTATCTAGATTAAGATCAGTATTTTTGATCTTGAATTTAAAAATTTTGTTTTTAAATTTTAAAGAGTTCAAATTTTCATCTTTTACTTGCTAAGTAAATGATGTTGGAAAAAATTAAAATTTTATTCCTAAAAATTTTATATATCTCAGATCATATTTAATTATGTGAATTATTGATTCGAACAATCTAAGACCTAACATAAGAGTATCGAAACTCCGGCACTATACATTGAATAGTACTGGAACTGCTCATTGAGTTGTTCGGCGTGTAAAAGCTATAGGCATTTTCATGTAGTAGGAAGGTAAAATAACCTTATGGGTCGGAAAGCAACTAGCGTGCCATCTTGGAGGTCCTACTTACTGAAGTGAGAAGTTGTATGCTGGTCTTGCAAAAATAATACAAACAGTACTTCCACACGTGCTTCAGTCAAATCAAACGTGCTCTTAGATTCTAACATTTTCAGTGCTACAGCCTGATGTAGCCTGATGTTTCAAACATATTCAGGGAATAGATATTTCCTTTCTCGTGGGTAATTATGCGGCTAAAATATTACAGGCGCGAGAATGATGCATGCCACATTGCCATACTTACCTCTGAAGTTGGTCAATAAGGGAATTTATGTACTACTGATGGACTAGTAGGGCTGATAATTTTCTGTTGGACATTATTGAGTATAACATACCGCTTGTTGATCATTTGATCATTTCGGACCATGCATATATACTAAGTGAGCTTGTTCCTTCTTTTGCAGAGTCTCGAACCAATGCTTTACTTTTGGGGTGATTAATGATGCTTACATTAAAGCAGGAGAAAGTGTAATAGCCTACTCTTAACAGGTTATTTAAGAAGAATACTTTTCTAGTTTGCTTTTTTCTTGGCCATATATAATATTTTTTTGTTTTTTAAGGTTACAGTGGGATTGAGAAAAAGATCTTATTCAACTCCTTTTTTTGAGCACGTACAGTGATGGGGTTATATTTTGTATTTGTTTTATAAGCACAGATGACGAACCTTCTTCTTCTTCTTTTTTTTTTTTTTTTTTTTTTTTGGGGTTTTCTTGGTGAGATACTACACTTTGTATTAATCTTTTGCCATTTTGGTACTTGACAAATTAGGAGTAAATAGTGTAGGGATCGCTCTGTAGATGGTATTTCAATTAATTAAAATATATAATTATTAAAATTTTAAAATTAAAAATTTATAACTAAAGATATAATAATAGTCTTACATACATTTTAAAAAATAATTTTTTTATTAATATTTATGTAACTTTTGATATTTGTAGAGTTAAATTATTTTAATAATATGTTTAAAGAATATAATTGAACTTAATAATTTTGATAGCTTAATCTTTAAATAAATTTTTTTACTAAAATGTTACAGGTGGAGTTATTTCAAATTAAAAAATAGGTGAAGGTGCTTGTATTTTGTTAAAATTGATTAGAGTAAAGAATAAATTATTATATGCATCTGTTGTATATTAATATTTTATATATTATAATTTATATTAGTTGATTAATATTTTAATATTAAAATTTAATTAAATATATGTGATCTATAAAGTTTAATAATTTAAATTATATTTAATAAATTATTTTTAAAATTTTTATTAATTTTTTTTAAATATGTGGTGTATGAACAAATATTCACAGAGAATGTTTAAGAGGATGCATTAATAATTTCAAGAGAAGAGAAACCTTTTCTTCCACCATATTAATGCATACTAATGCACGTAATATAATATGATTGATAGAGTATTTGATAATTAATATAATATAATATAATATAATATATTATATATAATATAAAATATTTAAATAATTTATTATATAGTATAGAAATTTATTTTTTATATATATTTTAGAATGTAATTGATACAGAGAAATATTTTTTTACGCAATGCTCCATACACTAAAATATAAGATGATTGATAAAATATTTCACCCTAATTCACGAAACAGAAAAATCTTATAATATAATATATATAATATAAAATATTTTATTATAAAATAATTTATTATACTATACAAATTTATTTTTAATACACATTTTAGAATTAGTTTACAGATGCATCCAAAATTTCCAAAATTTTCATTGATTACGCACAAATTCCTATTTTAATGGGCAACGTGGATCTCTTACAAACCTTTCTCATAATGTGATAGAACTATTAATTAATGTATAATTAGTATAGTATTCGTGCTTCGCTTGCCGATAAGCAAAAAAACATGTATAAAATAGATATCATTAAGAAGAATAAAAAATTTGGATTCATAATATAATAATATATAATTTAACGATGTTTATAGAAAAATAATTTACACAAAGCATATATAAAACATAAAATATAAAAACAGTTGGTTACATAGATAGTAGTTCTTCATTTGCTAAACGTACGAATTAATTTACACAAAATTCACACAAAATAAATATAAAATATAAAAACAGTATATTGCACGGATATTAATTATTCATCTGATAGCTTCGTCATCTGAGATAAAAATTCACACAAAGTATATATAAAATAGATAAAATATAAAAATAGTCGGTTGTACGAATAGTAATCCTTCATTTGTTGGCTTCATTAGTAGAGGCAGATTCATCAAAGATGCACATTAATTTATATATAAATTAGTACAATCAATATTGTCTACAATAGAATATGAATACATAATAATATCAATTTGGTTTAATCATTACGTAAGTTGGAGTCTCTTAGCATGTTGGATTTCAGATAAATCATTAGAATGTTGTTCCGACCTGGCCATAAATCAATGAGAAAACAAATATAGTACATAAAACATTAATTTTTTTATATAAAATAATTTTAAGCATAAAAAGGATAGCTTGATTAGCTTGATGAAACTTCTGTGCCCGTCGATGCCTCTACAAATATTTCTTTGCAGAGAATGTACATGCTTTTCACATTTGATAAGCAAATTCGTTGCTGCGAGAGACTTTCCTTCGATATTTAACTTTAGGGAGAACATCTTGATCACTTTAAAAGATGGGATGCCAGATCTAAATTTTAGTGCATTAGGTACAACTTGAAAAATATGCTCCTGACCAATAACTGTTTTAATTACAAGAGGAAGAATGAACTAATTTGAATCGGACGAGGTGGCTAAATTTTGAGCTGGAATACGAATAAGTTCCTGCGCTATCATGTTAAACACAACAAAGTTAACTGTATCACCACAGTTGTCAACAATAATGTTCAATTTGTACCTAATCACAACGAAAATAGCAATATAAATTAACACATTGAACTATATAAACAATCAAACGTAATTCCTATCAATTTGAAATTAATTTATAAATTAAAATTAATATAATTTCAAACTAAAGCTATTACCATGGTATAGGAGTTTGATCGCTTTTACCACAATTAGAATACCAAAAAGTATCGTCATATGTTTTAACAGCTGCCTTACAGTTATAACATGCTTTATATCACCAACCAAATGAGGTATCAATCTCAATGACTTTAGCTTGACCCGTGAGCTTTACGTTCTAATATATATATATATATATATATATATATATATATATATATATATATATATATATATATATATATAAATACATATAAAATCTCACCATTATATAAAAGGAAAAAATTCCTGTACGGTAGAAAGGTCCAAGTCTAACAGATCTGCAATAGTTTTTCTGTTAGAGTACATTTCTTTCTGAGGATTGATAAGTTGTTCATGGCTGGTGTCAATTCATTGTATCGAATTAGCTGCAAGTTGTAAGCTGCATATGACAATTTAAGAATGAAAATAAAAATTATAAATAAATAAAATGTGACAATATTTTATTTTAAAACAAAGGAAATAATTGATCCCGAAACCTATTCAGCAATTTCGAAACTTCAAGAATTTCCAAATCAATATAAATCTTCGAGGCCTAACACGTCGATAAATGTATCTTTTCTACAATCACACAATTAAATATAGGATTAAAATATAGGATTAACAACAGCTATAGATATATTGTGACACCTTTGGAATTTAGATTAGTCCTATATATAAATGATATAATAGAACTAAACCTCTTAACTCCGCTATAGCATTTTGGATGGTAGCAAGACCCAAGAGGTTAAGAGAGTTAAGCGTGCTAGAGCTAGAGTAGTTCTAGGATGGGTGACCCCCTGGAAAGTTGGGGCGTCATAATTGGTATTAGAGCCATTCACCAACCGGAAATGTGAGATGAGTCTCGGCTGAGCCAGGGTTATTTAGTGGGTAGAGCGAGGCTCCCCGCTAATGACCGTTGTGGGAGGAGTGTAGCTCCCCACAAGGTCGGCTAAGGCCAGCGAGACAAGTCTCACATCGCCTGGTGCTTGTGAGTGTGTTGAGCCTGACGTGAACGTCAGGGCTTAAAGGGGGGAGGAATGTGACACCCCCGGAATTTGGATTAGTCATATAAATAAATGATATAATAGGACTAAATCTCTTAATCCGGCTATAGCATTTTAGGTGGTAGCAAGATCCAAGAGATTAAGAGAGTTAAGCGTGCTAGAGCTAGAGTAGTTCTAGGATGGGTTACCCCCTGGGAAGTTGGGGCGTCACATATATTTTCTAAGAAAAAATGAATTATTAAAGAAATAAAATTATTGCAATACAGTCGCAAACCTCTAAATGAGCGGACCGTCATTCCAGCAAGGATTATTATAACTAGACCGTTTTCTTCTTTTTTCTTCTTTTTCTGAAATATAATTATCGTCGAAATCCAAAGCAAATTTATCCCAAAGTGTAACTAATAAAGTATTCTTCCTATATAAGAAAAGAAAGAATATTCTGGGAAGATGAGTAAATAAATATAAAAAAGAAATAAGACAACAACATGTATTCAACATAATTCATATTGAACGGTAAACAATATGAAGGAAAACTTACTCTGAATCCTAGATTTCTAAATTTCTAATGCGAGTAAGAGTCTGCCCCACATATTTTTTGTGTAATGTCACCCATAGCTGTAATTTGGCCAAGAACATCTTTAAAATATGTAAGATATCAACATTAGAATAAAAAAAAAAGGAATATTATAAAAGTTGATCTTTTATGAAACAAATGTGTAATGCTGTAAATAAACAATACTAGCAAGAACAACATCATTGTATCTCTGTTTTTCGACCCGAGGAAGGGTTAAAAAATTAAAGCTATATAAAGGAATTTCTTCACTATTTTCCTCAAGCAAGGCCAGGGAGGTCCATTTATTTATTTGAATGATGTAAATGCGTTCGACAGCAGCATATCTTTTCTTGGTAGGAATGACACTGAATTTTTCTATTAGGTATACACTTCCTTCTGCCAGTCGACATCTAACGTCTTCTGCATCTTGTTTTCGATTCGTTCCTTGCAAAGAATAGCCCTTAATGCAATTGCAGCAACATCACAATAGTGTTATTTATTAAACATAAAACAATAGCAAGCAATAATTGTCACGCCCCGGCGTCGAAACTGCGACCCGGGCTCGCCAACAGATCCGCCGCCCATACGGTGAACCCCGTATAGACGAAGCGCCAAACCTGCAAAAGATAGATACTAAACTATCCAGATATCAGAGCTGAAAATAACCTGCTGGAAATAAAATAAATTAATACAAAGTCCTCACCAAAGTACAAGTCACTCAACTCTGAAAGAAAAGTACAACTCTATACCTCACAACAAGGTCTCTCAACAAGAAACTCTCAAAATGATAAGGGTACATCTACTCTCTGGATGACGACTGGTAGGGATCTAGCTCGCGACTCCCTCACCTCGATCTGAAGAAGCAGCAACAGGAGCAGCAGGAACAGGAGTAGAAGTCCCTGTGGGAAAATACACCACGACGGGTGTGAGAACTACGTCCCAAGTAGTTCTCAGTGGGTGCCGCCAACAAGCCCAACGGTCTGCCCACTAAGTCTACTAGAGGCATAAAGTAACAAATACAGTGCTGTAAGGAAAGCTGGGGAAAAGTAAACTCTACAGCTACTATGCCTCTATCTAGATGCTCAAGAAGTGGAACAGAAGGAACATGATGCCACAACTAACTCTCATCTCTGATCACCCAATCTGAACTGACTGCCTCATCAGGTCCAGTCAAGCCTGCGCCAACCTACTGCCGTTACGTCCCGGAGGAGCGGACTTACGTAGGACGTCCATGACTGCCAACCTACTGCCGTTACGTCCCGGAGGAGCGGACTTACGTAGGACGTCCATGACTGCCAACACCAGCACAGCCAGAGGGACAAATGCAACGACAAGTCGCGATAGAAAAGCTCAATCTCACGCCGGTACAACAACCCGGTCTCGCCTACTCCGGAGTAGCACTCGAGGGGAGCGACCCGCTCGAGTAAAAAGTAACCCATCTCAAGTATCTCTGTAAAGTATCTCTGTCAAGCCAAATGTGGCTCATGCAGGCTATGATCCACGATCAAACAGATCGGTAACTCCAAGCTCAAAGCGCAACTCGGTCGGAAAAAGAACCTCGACTCGAACAGGAATAGCCCAACACACTCCCACAGCTATGTCGGAGAACCCTCAACGACTCAATCTGATAAATGCACGACCATGGCTGAGTCGGGAAACCTCCACGACTCGATCTGCCAGAACCCCAAGATCCTCAAGGCTAAGTGGGAGAACCACCTCCACCACTAAATCAGAGAAACAACCTCTAGATCACACTCTGCCAACTCATGGCACCAAGTCGCATCCACTGCGAGAAACTGTCTCAACAGGCCAAACAGGCCAAACGTCGCATCTACTGCGAACAACTGCCTCAACAGGCCGACATCGCATCCACTGCGAACAGCTGACTCAACAGGCCAAACAGGCCGAACATCTCAACCACTGACCCAATGAAGGGTCCGGGAACACCGAAAGACTAGAACCTACAACCCAAATCAAACAAGAACAGGCTCTAGGCATAGCCTCTCGTTGTTCTCGTCCCAAGAAAAGGCAGACCTTAGAACCCAGACCACTCGAATCATCTCGGTGGTTAATTTATAGGAAAAACTGTGACATTTCTTACTGAAGCCATCTGATCTGTAAGAAATCCATATTTAATGATTTTTAGTTCTGCTTAGGAAAACAGTTGAAACCAAGTTTTATATCTAAGCCTCGAAGGGCTAATGCCTTCGTCCAATCAAACAGGAACAGACTCAGGCGACCCTACGATGCTTGGAAGAAAATATTTGGTTGACAAAAATCATGTGTGTGTCCAAAAAGGTTCTGGGTTTAAGGTCCTGCTAACACTGATCTACCGCTGCCACTATCACAGCGGCGACAGATAAAACAAGAAAAATAAAACATCTCGGGACCGCCGTCTACCCAAACGGCTCCCGCTACAGATGAACAACCAACTACATCTACCAGACGCCACTCTGCTCCCAAGCACGAGTGTAACATGCATCCCACACTAAAAGATAACACCTGACCACTCGGCCCACTACCCGGGCGAGGAAGGACACTATGTCCAGGAAAGTAGAAGTGTGGATGTCTAAAGCAGAAATAACCCTAGCCCAAGTGAGGGTTTTCTACTAGTCTGGTTACACATGCAACATATGACGGGGTGCTAGGTCAAGTTCCAAGATAACCATAATCAACAGCTTGTAGGGAAGGAAAATAAACACATGATCATCTAACAGCATTAGGAACATCAATTCCTATAATCTAGCATGCTATATAGAACACATCTATAACATGCAAGTCCCTACACAGATAGAATTAATGCACAGTCCATAGGTCATGAAGACAAGGCCACCCACCTGAAAATGCTAACAGTCCGGAGTCGCACAGCTGAGACAGTCCAGAAACAGATATCTCTGCACACCCACCAATCCAACGATACAGGAACAGTGATCAATACCTCCTGGGTACAAAAACACAACCCAAAGATACACTTAATTCCATAAAATCCAAGCATCACAAATCTGCTGGGAACAGTCCCCTAAATGCGAAATTTTCACCTGTAAAACGAACTCCAAAAATTCCAATAAAAATACTGCTGCGATCCTCGCGTCGATACCTTCGAAACGGGTACCTGCACGCCCAATTTGGAGCCCCGTAGGCCAAGTTACAAATTCCACAATACAGGTGCGCAAACACTCACAACCACACAACTGTAAACTCAAACACAGATAAAAGGGGAATAGTATACCTTCGGGCAAACCTCAGAAAAATCCCGGAAAAATACAATGATAATCCTTGCGACGAGTAGATCCAAAAAGTGTATAGGCTCGTCTCAATCCGACACTCGGGTGCGGAGATAAAATTCCGGCAAGGGGCCGCTGTCCAAAAACTCCACCAGAAAACAGCGGCTTAGAAATGCCTTGAAAACCGTGTCATAAACTCTGAATCCAGCAAGATGATCAACACGAAAGTCGAAGACGTACCTCTTGTGATTCCAACGCCGCAGAAATCGTCCAAAAATACTGACAGAGTAGCTCTGTAGACCTCTCAGATCAAACTGCGACGATAACGGGCCTCCGATGAAAAATCGCCACACTGCGCTCCGATGCCGAAGTCGTCGACGCCGCGGCTTCCAAAAAATCCGGGCCTCTGCCAGAAGATGCGCAAGATGAAGATCTCCAACTTTGCTAAAGGGGCCATGGGCAGGGGAGCTCGGGAAAGGGGGCAAAACTCCCCCACAAGACAGCTATTTATAGGCCCAGCCCGAAAATTCCGAATTTTGGACTTTTGGCCCAAAGTTTCGGGCGCTTGGCATTCCGGGCTGCTACAGTAACGGGCCGGGCCCGTTACTGTTCACGCCCGAAATCCCCTAGGCCCGCCACGCGTCCCATTCCTGCTCCCCGCACCCGGCGCACGCACCGCGACGAACCACGGGACGCCACGTGTCGCGACCAGAGGTCGTGCACCGGTGCGCCCGACCAACCACGGGGCGCCACGTGGCGCCCCCACGACGCCTCCGACCGCGCCCACGCCGCGCCCACGTGCGCCCACGTGCGCGGCCGCGCCGCCCGCGGCCCCGTGCCGGGCACGCATCCCGAGGCAGACCCTGCCGCTGCGTGGACCGCGCGCACCAGGACCCGCCAACAACCAGCCGCCACGTGTCGCCACCTGGTCCACCGTGCACCCGCGCCTCTTCCGTGGACCGCGCCCACTGCGCCGGCCAACCTGAAGGCGCCACGCGTCCTCCGCCCGGGTGCACGCCTCCGCGGTGGACCGCGCGCCTCCGCCGCCGCCAGCCGCCGCGCTCCGCCGCCCGCCGCCGCCGCCGGCGCCCCTCCGGCGGCCGGAACAGTACCAAATACCTCGAAATCCGTGCCGGGTCATCCGGGCTCCGAAAAATACAAGTAAATAGTCCATCTTGACCGTTTTCGCGCGCTGAATCCAAATCCGAAGTCCGATTTGCCAAATTCCTCTTCTAAAATTTGCCGAAAATTCCCGGAGAAGTGTTCTTTACTCAAATTTCGCGCTGAGTCTAATTTTAATAACCATTTCGCGCGAAACCACTTCTAAACATCCGACGGGGTCCTCCGATCACTCACGTGATCCATTATACACCCGAAGTCCATCACTTGAGTCCAAATGGGTGCAGGAACACCGCCGACATGCCACATAGGCCTCCAGAAGCTGCTAATCGCACTGTAGAAGCCCTGCAGAGATCTGGGTCACCACATCCTCCCCCACTAAAAGAAAGTTTCGTCCTCGGAACTAGCTCAACCCAAAAGGTGCCACAGAAACAAGGGTAGGTACATAACACTGCCGTCTCCAGCTCTCGAGTCACCTGTCTCTCCCCGTGATTACTCCACAACAACAACAACAACCGGTACGGCATGGCCCAAATTGCGTAATTCTCTCATCTCACGAGCCAGAATTCGCAACGGGCGTCCATCGTACCACAAGTACTCGCAGATCTCAGAGGAAACGAGTCCATCACGGGCGAGGAATCCACAAGCCTGACACTCCCGAGCTGAGACGTGGAAGAAAAGGCTGGGGGAAAAGAGAGAACAACCAATGTAGCACGCACCAAAACCGCTCCCTAGTGCCAGCTCAACCAGGCGATCCGAAACATACCCATACGGTCATCCAAAGAAAAGAAGCCCTAATCGGCTAGGGTCCTCGCTCAATCACTCTCGGATCCTGACCATCCGCATGGACTGCTTCGCCGCAGTCTACCGTCAAAAGGGACCCTCAGGGACACAACCTCGAGCCCTGTTCCTCAACGGTCCCACCCAGCGCCAACTGAGGAACCACTAAACTCAACCCCGAAAAGCTATCCGGCTCCAGGTATCCGCCACCACAGTGGCCCTGTCGCGGTGATACTGAATACACAAGAATAACCCAATGGTAACTCCACAGCCACTATGGGAGGCACCACTAACACAAAGGTCCATCCCCCATCTCTGGCAAAGCTGCAATCGGCGCTAGTACCAGTCTCATCATCCATTCGCCATGCTCTCCTGGCACTGCGAAATCCAACAAGCTCCTCACCTCAACAATAAATGTTGATCTCAGCCAACTCAAATAGCATCCACATTGGCTGGAAAACCACCGCCGCTCCTATGGCTAACACAATGTGACCCAAGAAGGTAAGCTTCTAAAGCTAAAACTTGTATCCCAATAACCTGGCATACAGCTTCATCCACACAGCATACTAACACATCCACCAGTGCTCCTCATGCTCCAAGTCGCTCTGGGAGTAGATCATAATATCCCTGGAGGATCTTATTACCAATGCGATCAAGTACAGCTGGAGCACAATTCCTCAAACCCAAAGAGTGGCAGGGCGTTAATCAATCCAATTGGCCTCACTAAGAGCTCAAGATGCCCTACCGTGTCCTGAACGCCATCAAGGCAAGGTCCTCGGCTGTCTGATTCCAAGTAGGTACCCGCACCAAACAATAACTGCCGGAGTATGACTCCATCAAAAGGTCCAGAATAATACTCGGACCTGTCTACACACGAACCATAAAAGGGCCCTCACAGTCGTGTATCAACGATGTGGCATCACCACCGTATATCAACGGCGTGGCACTAGGTCAAACAGACCCCTCGATCCATCAGATCCTGCAACTGCGCCATCAGCTCTCACAGCTCTACTGGCAATATCCAATGAGGTGCTGTCGAGGGTGGCGCGGTTCCCCGAACCACGCCAAACTTAAACTCTATCTCCCGAATCGGCGGCATTAACAACAGCTCAGGTGGAATCACACCCGGAATCTCGTGGCAACAGAGATATCTTTGGGTCCCGGTGCCGCCGTAAGCACCTCTCACACTGTCGCTATAACCAGTGTGCTCTAACGACCTCAACAACCAAATCTCCTCTCGTCTGCCCCGCAGAAGGTCAAAATCCTCCGCAGATAACAAAACCACGCTACCGCTGCGCTACTCTGAAATAGATGCTGATGCTGCCGTCGGGGTCCACCCGATCTCTGGCATCTCGAAAATTCGCTATCCAGGTAAAGAGATCAGAAATGCCGCTACCGGTCGGTCTGTCCTCCATCACCCGACGCCAAGCGCCGATATCCAGCACTCGCCTCTGGCGGCAGATCCCTATCCAAAGGCACTGCAACGCCACGCTCCACACACAAAGCCTACCCATCGAAGCGTCAATAATCCAAGACGGAGGGACCAACTACACTGAAAGGTATCCTGGCACAAACCATTCCCCGTCAAACATATCCTATGCGTCTCATCCCTCGAAACCTGGAGCGTGCAGTTCAACAACTGCATAAACTCCCTAGCACATGAAGGCTCTCAGATAGTCTCTCCATCACCACCAACCCCAATTCTGCCTACAAAGGCTCCAACTCAAACCTGTGAATCGGGATGGTTCAACTGCCTGGACTAGCTCCATCGATCAATGACGTCCCGAAGCTCAGCTACTATCCACTATCCACCCTGCCTCGGTGCCTCGGCACTGCTCGTCGGCACGGAGGGGGCTGCTCGCTCCATCGGCGCCACTGGTACAACTGAAGATACCCCTGCATAGGAAGAAAGTACTGGAGGACACTCAAGCGGTACTGCAACTAGCTATGCTCTCTGCTCCAACAAGCGCATCAAACGTTCCATGGCTTCTTCCTGGCATCAGACAGCCTCCGACATCTGTGCCATCTGGACCCATAACTCCTGGGTCTCGCTCTGCCTCCCGCTGCTCGGGTTACTCATCAGATGCGGAATGCGCATTCCTCACTGCACGACGTCTCAAAAGCATCGTAGGTCCACTGCACAATAACAAACATCAGGACACAACAATCATATGACCCAATCCAGCGAAAGTCTAAGGCATGTTACCAATTCCACAACATTATGTTGTCTGCAGCCAACATAATCGCTTAGGAGCATAAACATGCCAATCACTCATCCCGTCTCTTGGGAGAGGTACAAAACTCGATCAGGACTCTCGCTAAAAGTCACGGACTCTCACGTAGTCATCCTAATGTCCATCCACCAGCCTAGGGTTTCTAAGTCCTCGATGACCTACAACCTAGGCTCTGATACCACTCTAATCTGTCACGCCCCGGCGTCGAAACTGCGACCCGGGCTCGCCAACAGATCCGCCGCCCATACGGTGAACCCCGTATAGACGAAGCGCCAAACCTGCAAAAGATAGATACTAAACTATCCAGATATCAGAGCTGAAAATAACCTGCTGGAAATAAAATAAATTAATACAAAGTCCTCACCAAAGTACAAGTCACTCAACTCTGAAAAGAAAAGTACAACTCTATACCTCACAACAAGGTCTCTCAACAAGAAACTCTCAAAATGATAAGGGTACATCTACTCTCTGGACGACGACTGGTAGGGATCTAGCTCGCGACTCCCTCACCTCGATCTGAAGAAGCAGCAACAGGAGCAGCAGGACAGGAGTAGAAGTCCCTGTGGGAAAATACACCACGACGGGTGTGAGAACTACGTCCCCAAGTAGTTCTCAGTGGGGTGCCGCCAACAAGCCCAACGGTCTGCCCACTAAGTCTACTAGAGGCATAAAGTAACAAATACAGTGCTGTAAGGAAGCTGGGGAAAAGTAAACTCTACAGCTACTATGCCTCTATCTAGATGCTCAAGAAGTGGAACAGAAGGAACATGATGCCACAACTAACTCTCATCTCTGATCACCCAATCTGAACTGACTGCCTCATCAGGTCCAGTCAAGCCTGCGCCAACCTACTGCCGTTACGTCCCGGAGGAGCGGACTTACGTAGGACGTCCATGACTGCCAACCTACTGCCGTTACGTCCCGGAGGAGCGGACTTACGTAGGACGTCCATGACTGCCAACACCAGCACAGCCAGAGGGACAAATGCAACGACAAGTCGCGATAGAAAAGCTCAATCTCACGCCGGTACAACAACCCGGTCTCGCCTACTCCGGAGTGGCACTCGAGGGGAGCGACCCGCTCGAGTAAAAAGTAACCCATCTCAAGTATCTC
The DNA here is from genome assembly GCA_029204045.2 of Tillandsia leiboldiana. Lineage (NCBI taxonomy): Eukaryota > Viridiplantae > Streptophyta > Magnoliopsida > Poales > Bromeliaceae > Tillandsia > Tillandsia leiboldiana. The sequence goes on along the minus strand of CM055078.1, from coordinate 3,744,290 downwards.
TGTAAAGTATCTCTGTCAAGCCAAATGTGGCTCATGCAGGCTATGATCCACGCTCAAACAGATCGGTAACTCCAAGCTCAAAGCGCAACTCGGTCGGAAAAAGAACCTCGACTCGAACAGGAATAGCCCAACACACTCCCACAGCTATGTCGGAGAACCCTCAACGACTCAATCTGATAAATGCACGACCATGGCTGAGTCGGGAAACCTCCACGACTCGATCTGCCAGAACCCCAAGATCCTCAAGGCTAAGTGGGAGAACCACCTCCACCACTAAATCAGAGAAACAACTCTAGATCACACTCTGCCAACTCATGGCACCAAGTCGCATCCACTGCGAGAAACTGTCTCAACAGGCCAAACAGGCCAAACGTCGCATCTACTGCGAACAACTGCCTCAACAGGCCGACATCGCATCCACTGCGAACAGCTGACTCAACAGGCCAAACAGGCCGAACATCTCAACCACTGACCCAATGAAGGGTCCGGGAACACCGAAAGACTAGAACCTACAACCCAATCAAACAAGAACAGGCTCTAGGCATAGCCTCTCGTTGTTCTCGTCCCAAGAAAAGGCAGACCTTAGAACCCAGACCACTCGAATCATCTCGGTGGTTAATTTATAGGAAAAACTGTGACATTTCTTACTGAAGCCATCTGATCTGTAAGAAATCCATATTTAATGATTTTTAGTTCTGCTTAGGAAAACAGTTGAAACCAGTTTTATATCTAAGCCTCGAAGGGCTAATGCCTTCGTCCAATCAAACAGGAACAGACTCAGGCGACCCTACGATGCTTGGAAGAAAATATTTGGTTGACAAAAATCATGTGTGTGTCCAAAAAGGTTCTGGGTTTTAAGGTCCTGCTAACACTGATCTACCGCTGCCACTATCACAGCGGCGACAGATAAAACAAGAAAAATAAAACATCTCGGGACCGCCGTCTACCCAAACGGCTCCCGCTACAGATGAACAACCAACTACATCTACCAGACGCCACTCTGCTCCCAAGCACGAGTGTAACATGCATCCCACACTAAAGATAACACCTGACCACTCGGCCCACTACCCGGGCGAGGAAGGACACTATGTCCAGGAAAGTAGAAGTGTGGATGTCTAAAGCAGAAATAACCCTAGCCCAAGTGAGGGTTTTCTACTAGTCTGGTTACACATGCAACATATGACGGGGTGCTAGGTCAAGTTCCAAGATAACCATAATCAACAGCTTGTAGGGAAGGAAAATAAACACATGATCATCTAACAGCATTAGGAACATCAATTCCTATAATCTAGCATGCTATATAGAACACATCTATAACATGCAAGTCCCTACACAGATAGAATTAATGCACAGTCCATAGGTCATGAAGACAAGGCCACCCACCTGAAAATGCTAACAGTCCGGAGTCGCACAGCTGAGACAGTCCAGAAAACAGATATCTCTGCACACCCACCAATCCAACGATACAGGAACAGTGATCAATACCTCCTGGGTACAAAAACACAACCCAAAGATACACTTAATTCCATAAAATCCAAGCATCACAAATCTGCTGGGAACAGTCCCCTAAATGCGAAATTTTCACCTGTAAAACGAACTCCAAAATTCCAATAAAAATACTGCTGCGATTCTCGCGTCGATACCTTCGAAACGGGTACCTGCACGCCCAATTTGGAGCCCCATAGGCCAAGTTACAAATTCCACAATACAGGTGCGCAAACACTCACAACCACACAACTGTAAACTCAAACACAGATAAAAGGGGAATAGTATACCTTCGGGCAAACCTCAGAAAAATCCCAGAAAAATACAATGATAATCCTTGCGACGAGTAGATCCAAAAAGTGTATAGGCTCGTCTCAATCCGACACTCGGGTGCGGAGATAAAATTCCGGCAAGGGGCCGCTGTCCAAAAACTCCACCAGAAAACAACGGCTTAGAAATGCCTCGAAAACCGTGTCATAAACTCTGAATCCAGCAAGATGATCAACACGAAAGTCGAAGACGTACCTCTCGTGATTCCAACGCCGCAGAAATGCTCCAAAAATACTGACAGAGTAGCTCTGTAGACCTCTCAGATCAAACTGTGACGATAACGGGCCTCCGATGAAAAATCGCCACACTGCGCTCCGATGCCGAAGTCGTCGACGCCGCGGCTTCCAAAAAATCCGGGCCTCTGCCAGAAGATGCGCAAGATGAAGATCTCCAACTTTGCTAAAGGGGCCATGGGCAGGGGAGCTCGGGAAAGGGGGCAAAACTCCCCCCACAAGACAGCTATTTATAGGCCAGCCCGAAAATTCCGAATTTTGGACTTTGGGCCCAAAGTTTCGGGCGCTTGGCATTCCGGGCTGCTACAGTAACGGGCCGGGCCCGTTACTGTTCACGGCCCGAAATCCCCTAGGACCCGCCACGCGTCCCATTCCTGCTCCCCGCACCCGGCGCACGCACCGCGACGAACCACGGGACGCCACGTGTCGCGAACCAGAGGTCGTGCACCGGTGCGCCCGACCAACCACGGGGCGCCACGTGGCGCCCCCACGACGCCTTCGACCGCGCCCACGCCGCGCCCACGTGCGCCCACGTGCGCGGCCGCGCCGCCCGCGGCCCCGTGCCGGGCACGCATCCCGAGGCAGACCCTGCCGCTGCGTGGACCGCGCGCACCAGGACCCGCCAACAACCAGCCGCCACGTGTCGCCACCTGGTCCACCGTGCACCCGCGCCTCTTCCGTGGACCACGCCACTGCGCCGGCCAACCTGAAGGCGCCACGCGTCCTCCGCCGGGTGCACGCCTCCGCGGTGGACCGCGCGCCTCCGCTGCCGCCAGCCGCCGCGCTCCGCCGCCCCCGCTGCCGCCGCCGGCGCCCCTCCGGCGGCCGGAACAGTACCAAATACCTCGAAATCCGTGCCGGGTCATCCGGGCTCCGAAAAATACAAGTAAATAGTCCATCTTGACGTTTTCGCGCGCTGAATCCAAATCCGAAGTCCGATTTGCCAAATTCCTCTTCTAAAATTTGCCGAAAATTCCCGAGAAGTGTTCTTTACTCAAATTTCGCGCTGAGTCCAATTTTAATAACCATTTCGCGCGAAACCAGTTCTAAACATCCGACGGGGTCCTCCGATCACTCACGTGATCCATTATACACCCGAAGTCCATCACTTGAGTCCAAATGGGTGCAGGAACACCGCCGACATGCCACATAGGCCTCCAGAAGCTGCTAATCGCACTGTAGAAGCCCTGCAGAGATCTGGGTCACCACAATAATAAATGAGAAGATGTAAATATTTGTTCGGAAAACCTAACACCATCACCTTTTCATCTACCAATAAGCAGTCAAGACTAAATATATCTCCTTTCGAAATGGAGCAGTCGACTCCCATATTCGACATATGCGTACTTTATCTTGCAGTTCTGTCGTTGTAATAATAATTTCGATAACAGTACGTATTCCATTACTATTTATAAAAGTAGAAAATGAAGATGAGTAATTAAAACATGTTTATTAGTGAGAGAAATATTCACTTACTGTATTAAACAATAAAAAATAGTACGTACAATATTACATACAAACAAGTAGATATTGCTAATTTCGAGTAAAAAAAGTAAATCTGAGCATGAGAAAATATTATTATTGAGAGAAATATTTACATACTGTATTCAATGATAAAAATATCGCATACTATATTACAAAAAAAATAATCAAAATATATAAATCTTCAAATATTTCATGATAAACAATATTTCTTGTATATCCTTCACGTTCATGTTCTTTATTTTTTATAAGGATTCGTAACCCTTATAAGGATTCGTAACCCTTCTCTAGAAGTGACTTGAGAAATTGCTACATAAAGTTGACCGTGAGAAAATACAGGCTGAGATAAGTAAAGACCAACTTTTTGTAATGTCTATCCTTGACTTTTATTAATCGTCATGGCGTAACCTCAACGAATCGGGAATTATCTTTTTTTAAGTATAAACGGCCATTTAGAATCAGTTATATTCAAGACTATGCGAGGGATATATACTTTTTCACCAATATGGTTGTCAGTAAAAATCTGTGCCTCATAATCTTAGGAGCCAATTGAGTTATCACCAATCGTGTACCATTACAAAGACCAGAACTTTGATTAATATTGCGGAGCGACATTACATGAGCCCCTATTTTTAACTTGAGTTCATGATAAGGAACTCCATTAAATTTCAAAGAATTCAAGAACTCTACTGGGTAAAGTATATCACTGTTTTCAATATTCTCGACGAATTGCATATTGAATCTGAACTCAAGTATGTTTCGCTCTTCAGGTTGGCAGTAAAGTAAGCACATATGCATTAAGCTCGTCGCTGTTTCATTTATGGGTGTAACAATAGCCTTGTCCCTTAGATAATCAGGATCATCGTAATTCACCTCAATATCATAATATATCTCTTCAACAATACTCTCTATTCCATTCTCATTATTTTTTATAAGCAAATCATCTGGAATTTTAATCCAAGTGGCTTTGTCTTCTCAATCTAAATTACAGCGTCTATCTTGCCATCACCAACATTTAGTACCCATTTACTAAAATCTACCAAAGATGAATTAGACGGTTCATTCACAGAAGGACCCTACAATAATCACATATTAATATTTAGCCGAAACAGTTTACACTTGCCCCAAATGTGAGACCTTGTAAGCGATGCATTAATAATATCATGTCGAGTACCTACAACAACTGGAAGTCTGCCTGAAATCACCCCCTAAAAGAACGGTCTTTCCTCCAAATAATTTTTGTGGTAGTTGTGTCATCCAAATCCAAAATATCGTTTAGAGACCTATCTAACGCTTCGAAATAATTTTATGATTCATAGGTGCCTCATCCCAAATAATTAAGCTAGCATGAGAAATTAATTTTGCAAGTTGCATGCCCTTTTTAATTTCTCAAATTGAAGAGTCATCAATCCTAATAGGTATCTTAAATCTAGAGTGAGCTGTACGACCACCAGGTAGTAAAAGTGATGCTATTTTCGAAGAAGCCACAACTATACCACCTTCCCTCCGATCGAGTCTGGAAATAATAGTCTTCCAAAGATAGGTCTTTCCTGTTCCGCCATGACCGAAACAAATATTACATCCCTATTTTGTCCATTATAGAAACGAAACAACATCATATATTTTTCTTTGTTCATCATTCAACCCGCCGAACAATCGTGTATGCTCTTGGCCTAATTCATCTACATTGTAATCCATCTCTTCTCTGAGAAGCCCATCGTTCAATTGATCAACAATTAACCTATTAAGCATATGTAATTTAAAATGATCAAGCGAGCTCCCATTTCTTATTGAATAAAATTTCAAGTTCACATAAGACATGATTTTGAAGTTCAATTTGCGGAAGTCGCAAGTTTTGAATCCTGAGAATATTTTTTAGTTAATGTATAATATCATTAGCCAACAATTCCAGTATTCTTCCCAAACGTAATCGGATCTGATACTTCACAGTACATGACTAAGGTTACAAATAGTTGCCTAAGTTGACTTGAAGAGGATCAGAGCGATGCCTCACGTAGTGCTTCTCGCTATTCCTTATCATCACCAAGCAGGCCAAGAGCATCACATGCAGATCGAAATATTTCGTGAACAACATCATCGACAATTCTAATTTCTTTAGGACCTTTAACACGTTCAAACCATCCGCAGAAAATAAAGTTCTCGGCTGTCACACCCCGGGGTCGAGACTACGATCTGGGCTCGCCAACATGTCACGCCCGGAACCGGGCTCGCCAACAGATCCGCCGTGCACATGGATTCCCGAGTACACGAAGCGCTGGTAACCTGCTCCGATATAATATAAACATAAAAAGAGCATAATACAGAGCTGAAGTGGAAGAACCACATAGTATTGTTACGGAATTTGAGTTGGCGTAGTTTCGTGAAAGTCTCAAGTCTTGAAGATTGAAGGTGAAGAAAGTTGATCATTTAACTCAATCTCAAGAAAGAAGAATTCAAAA
>CM055078.1:3701315-3738201 GCA_029204045.2 Tillandsia leiboldiana | reverse complement strand
TATCACTTGTTGGTCGTATATAATACGGATCTAAATAGGGGAAGAACACCTAGAGGGGGTGAATAGGTGTAAACGTATAACACTCAAAAATCGTTGCGATAAAACCCAATGCGGAAATAAAATACACGCAAGATTTTTACGTGGAAAACTCCATCACCGGAGTAAAAAACCACGGGACCGATAACACGGCAGAAATCCACTAGAATTAAAACACGTACAAGGTGATTTACCGTACACACTTACGACTCAACCTTTTCCATACGCTCCTAGAGGATCTTCTCCGCTCGCTCCGACGCTTCTCGAATCCACGATCTGCGCCCAACGCCGAATCCACGGCGTCCAACGTCGAATCCACGACGTCCGAACCGAATCCACGGTCTTCACCCAATAGCACCCTTCGAATCCACGAACGTGCCTCGCTCCGAATCCACGAGAGCGATTGAACCTTGAATCCACAAGGACACGCGAATCCACGCGCCGATTTTTGGGTAAATCGTTGTTTTTGGGTGGTGATGATCCGCCGAATACTTAGATCAAAGATAGATCGGAAATACCATCTAAGTATTCATTAGTTTGATTCAACTCAAGATGTGAGTATGAAAACCTAGAATCAAACTAATCAATATAGATGAAGAAACATAGAGTATTCTCTAATGATTTCCTTTCTTCTCTATATGTGGATCTATAGCCGTATAAGATGATATAGAAAATGACGGCTATGTGGATTCACCCTAGAAAGAAAGTCATAGGGTCTATTTATAGGTTAGAAACCCTAGGAAGGAGATAAGAATCAAAAACCAACCATTTCTGGATTTTACGGACGGCGATCCGGATCGTGATAACTAGGATCCGGATCGTCATAACGAAACAGCCAATTCCAGAAAAACGAAGGTTCGGGATCCGGATCATGTGACTACGATCCGGATCGTTCATACAGTTCACCAAACATCAACGTTCGGGATCCGGATTGCGAAGCAAGATCCGGATCGTTCAAGGTAGATGGTAAACTCAACGTTCGGGATCCGGATCAAGAGACTACGATCCGGATTGCGACGATGTATGAACGAACCACCTTCGGGATCCGGATCGAACAACCTGATCCGGATCCTGAACATGTCCCAAGTCCAGTTTTTGATTTTTATGCAATGAAAGATTCTTCCAAGTGTTTCTACACTACAAGAAGTATTCGGATCACACAAATTCTTTAGTTAAACATACCTGATCCTTTTGAATTCTTCTTTCTTGAGATTGAGTTAAATGATCCAACTTTCTTCACCTTCAATCTTCAAGACTTGAGACTTTCACGAAACTACGCCAACTCAAATTCCGTAACAATCTCCCCCTTTGGCGGTTTCGTGACAAAACACAGATCCACTAAAGAAAATTCAAAAAGATATTTTTGTTGCTATCACCATACAACAAAAATTTACAATGGAGATCCAAAATACAATACATGAGTTAAACTCCTAAAACAGACTCTAGACTTAGACATCTGTACTCTCTGCAAAAAGAAATCATTCTTGACAAAAGAAATCGTTAGATACCTCAAGAATTTTGTATCATTCAAAAACCACAACAGAGATGAAGTTTAAACTCATTTATACTTACCATGACATTTATATTCAGATATGTAAACTGATCATAGTTAAAAACACCAACATATCTTCTTTGCACGTAAAAACCAAATGTCATGAACATGTTTGTGACAAACTTATATATATATAGATATGTAATTGATCAGAGTTAAGAACCAACATATCTTCTATGCAATCAAAAACCAAGTGTCACAACTTGTTAGTGAACATCAACTTGTTAGTTATATTACATGCCCAAATAGTTAGCAAATAGTTAGTCGAGGCATGCATTCATACAGCGAAAAACCTCAAGTTGAGTTGAGATCATACTTACTTGATTTTCAAATCTTCATCATCAAGATTCACATCATTCAAGTTCCCTTACCTTGATGTCATCAATCATCATTGTTCAAGTTCTAAACTCTCTCCCCTTTTTGTCACAAAACAAAGCCAAAAATTACAGAAGTGGAGAGAATGGTTAACAGTTTAAGTTCGAGAACTAAAACTCAAATAAAACAAAAAAAAAACTTGCACAACAGTAGGATTTAAACATATGCATAAAACAGAAATTAGAAGGATACGGATCATTCAGACTCGTCTGAACTGATACAGCCGAGGATTTGGAAAATCTTCTTTATTCGCTTGTTCATTGCTGATTGCTTTTTATTTACCTTCTTTATTTCTTCCTTTACCTCAATCAGTTCATTTGATATACGTTCTTGCTCGTTTGAGAGCCTTTGCTGTTCTTTATAGATTGAGGTAACAGAAGCATCATCATCAGAAGTTGATTGTGGTGCTTCTTGTGCCGGAGGTGCTGGTTGAACTGGAGGAGCTGCTGCCGGTGCAGAGGTTGTTGCTTGTTGTCGTTGTTCTCGTTGCCGGTGAAGAGGTATGAAAGGTTCATCTGGCTTCGTCGAAAGAGACTTTACAATTGTCGTGTCATTGATTGTTCCTAGACTGTGCAGATAGGAACTCGCATTTGTGTCAGCTTTAAATTTGCGAAGAATGCGCATGATGATCATTGGAAAAGGTAGTCTCTCTGACGGATGAGCTTGCTCCACATATCGTGCCATCCTTGACCAGATGATGTAGGGAATGTTTAAGTTAGCTCCCATTGCTGCTGCGGGATTTCCAAGTAGATAAAGAAATATCATTCTTTCCCACCGAAGAACCTTTGTGTTCATGTTTGGAATAATATTGTAACAAACAATGAGATTTAAGATGCGGTACTCTGGTCGTAGTTCTTTCGAGAAAACGGAGTTTCCTGTCGACCGAGTATTTGGAACACAGATTCCATCAACTACCACTCTCCAGGAGAAGGTGTTGAAAACTTGATTCTTCAGGTAATGAGTGCCATCGGCTCGGGCGTCCATCCCTAGTACTTCACCAATTAGCTGAGGCGTTACTTTGATTCTGACATTCTTGACTAAAGTTTGAAAATCCCGACGCCCGCTTTCCTGATCAACTAGATAGCAGGCATTCTGATAAAACATCCTCACTGAGTGAAGACAATACCCAGTGGTCTCCGGGAAATCGCAAATGGGAGCAAGACCTCTCTGGTCAAACAAAGTCCCGAACGTCTGAGAACGTTGCGTTAAGGCTTTTACATCAACATGCCTTTCTCCAATGCATTCTCTGTTTTCAAAATCCTTTATTCTAGCCGAGCTGACAAAGTCTTGTGAGGTGCTTGCCAGCAGCTGGTTGCTCAATGGTGATTCCTCGAGCACTTCCTCTCTTGCGAGCAACACTTTTTCTTCTTGTTTTCCCAGAAGTTTCTTCCATTGGAGCTTTCCCTTTTTCAGCAGCAGTAGGTTTTGAAGCTTCAGCAGTTGCTTTCCCTTTGGAGACAATGGGAGCAGCTTGCTCAATTTCGATGTTATCCCAGTCAATCGACTCTGTCTCTGATTCAGTGTCGGAATCAACCTTAGTCTTCTTTGCTTTCTTAGCCTTCTTAGGCTTGGCAGTATCCTTGACATGTACCATGGCAGCAAGTAGGAAAATAATCCAAGTGATCACCATTTTGAGTGCTAGTGAAAAATGTATCCTGTGAAGCCAACTCAAGAACACATGAAAAATTGTTAATTTTCAAAAATTTGAAAAATTGTACCCAAACAATCATAATCATGTAGAGAGACTAAGAATCAAATTAGTTTTGCAAAAGGACTTTTAAAAATAGATCAATTGCATGATTTTCGAAAATCCTTATTATATGCCCTAAAACCGAAATTTTAGAAATCGAAGCCTAAAAATCCGTTAATCAGGAGAAAACCTAGCATATAATCAAAACTAATCTACCCAGAGTTCTTATTTCAAAAGAAATTTGATCAAAAACCATCCACAAACAAAGTTGATCCAAGAAAATCGTGCGTTTGAGGAGGAAAAGAGAAAAACGGTGAAAAACCGAGATTTTGATCAATAAAACTTACTTGGAATTGAAGAACTTGAGTTTGAAAGCTTCCAAGAAGGATGAAATCTAGAGAGAAGCGCTCTGGAAACTTTTGAACAAAAGATTGGAGTAAAAGAAATCAAAACCCTTTTGTTCTTTATAAAAACCTAGCCGCGATCCGGATCCTCCCGAGCTTGCGATCCGGATCGGCTACCCGCAGTGAGAAAACTGCGTTCGGGATCCGGATCGGCAGGTCCAATCCGGATCGTCAGCCCGCAGAGAAAACCTGCGTTCGGGATCCGGATCATCTTGCCCGATCCGGATCGGCCCCAACTTTTTCTTTAGAAAATTTCAGAGAAATTCAGGAAAATCCAGAAAAAGATTGTAAGCACAAATGTGTATCAACTTTAAACAAAAATCATCGTTTCATACAACAAGAATTAGATTATGCCAAATCTATCAATAATATCCAAAAATGAAACGAAAATTTACAAAAATTAAATCCCTTAAAGTTGAACACCTTCAATCACATCTAACTTGATCTTATGAGTAATGCCTTTATCAAATCATCAATTCAGTAAAGAAAATGAAATACAAAGATCAATAGATGTTTGAAATCCCAAATATAGTAGATAATATTTCTAGACAATCTGTTGAAGAGAGTGGCTCTTTGAGCATCTTTCTTTAAAATCCCACCTTATACCAACCTTGAAATTTGACAGAGTCAAGTATTTCAACATGCATTTTACTTAATCAAAAATTTGAACAACCATGCTTGGTATACATGTGGTAGCTGCACACAATACTCGGACGACCGAGGTGGTAGCTCTTTCCTCCATGTGGTGGTAGTTTTCACACTCCTCATTGGGATGTAACTCTTTCCACATCTTTTGAGCATTTTACATTATCTTTGACTCCCCCTCAATTGGCTATCAATTATTTAAGATATAAAGTATTCAACCAAAAATTGATCTCGATTTCATACTCGACTAAACAGTCAAATAAGATAATGACTATACCAAGAGATCATTGAGAGAGAAATTGACTTTGATCACTTTAGAAGATGATTTAATTAACATAAATGATCATTGCAACAGTGAAATATTATGATGGCAAAAGCATAATAAATTTCTAAATGTGTGAAAAGATGCAATTAAAGTCAATTATGATCTATGCTCAATTAATGTCCTATGTACAAACATAGATAATGAACAAAACAAAAACAAATACAAAACCTATCCTAAGCAAAGATTTCAAAAAGAAGATTATTTCAAGGAAAGCATCCCAATTGCTTTTCGTAAATGAATAAAACGTTTTTGATCCAAAGGTTTTGTTAGAAGTCAGCTAATTGATCCTCAGTTGAAATATATGAAAGTTGAAGAGTATTTGATTCAACTAGCTCTCTAAGAAAATGATATCTAAGTTCAATATGTTTTGTTCTAGAGTGCAACACAGGGTTTTTAGAAATGTTAATTGCACTTGTGTTGTCACAAAGAATTGTTACCGAAGATGCTGAAATGCGGAAGTCACTCAATACGCTTTTCATCCAAATGAGTTGAGTTGAGCAACTTCCAGCTGAAATGTATTCCGCTTCGGCAGTCGAGAGTGCTATGCAATTCTGCTTTTTACTGTGCCATGCAACAAGGCAATGGCCAAGATAGAAGCATGCACCACTCGTGCTTTTCCGATCATCCACTGATCCTGCCCAATCGGCATCTGAGTATCCAACAATGTCCAGACTTGTTCCCATAGGATACCAAATTCCGAAATTAATTGATCCTTTGATGTACCGGATGATCCGTTTCACCGCTTTCAGGTGAACCTCCTTTGGTGCTGATTGATATCTCGCGCAAATCCCAACACTAAAGGATATATCCGGGCGACTAGCCGTGAGGTAAAGTAGACTTCCAATCATACTTCTATACAGTTTCTCGTCTACATTCTCACTATGTGATTCACTTCCAAGTCCCTTGTGGCTAGTTCCCATTGGAGTTGGAAAATCTTTACAATTTTCTAGATCAAACTTTTTGACCAACTCCAGTGCATACTTGGATTGACTCAAGTGAATACCTTCATCATTTTGTTTAAGTTGCAATCCAAGAAAATAGACAATTCGCCATCATGGACATCTCAAATTCGCTTTCCATGGTCTCCGCGAATTTAGAAGCATCATTATCTTTTGTTGCACCAAATACAATGTCATCGACATAGATTTGTGCTACAATGAAATTATTTTGATAATGCTTCACAAAGAGAGTCCTGTCAGCTCCCCCTCGAGTATAGCCCTTCTCCAAAAGGTGCTTTGTTAACCTTTCGTACCATGCTCGCGGTGCTTGTTTCAGACCGTAAAGAGCCTTTTTTCAAACGAAAAACATGGTTAGGTTGTTTATGATCTACAAAACCTTTCGGTTGAGCTACATAAACTTCCTCATTTAAAAAACCCATTTAGAAATGCGCTCTTGACGTCCATTTGAAATAATTTGGATTTTAAAATGACAAGCAATAGCAAACAATATACGAATGGACTCGAGTCTAGCTACAGGGGCGAAAGTTTCGTCAAAGTCTATACCTTCTACTTGAGAGTAGCCTTGAAGCAACTAGTCGTGCCTTGTTCCTGATGATAGTACCATCTTCATCTTTCTTGTTCTTGAAGATCCATTTGGTACCTATCACATTATGTTGCTTTGGAGGCTTCGTTAATTTCCCAGACTTTGTTTCGCTCAAATTGATGGAGCTCTTTCCTGCATTGCTTTAATCCAGTAGTCATCCTGAGAGCTTCATCTATTGTCTTTGGTTCGATTAAAGATACGTAGCAAGCAAGTCCGCAAACCAACTGCCTTCGAGTTCTACTCCTTCTTGTGGATCTCCAATGATGTTCGATTCCGGATGATCCTTGGAGATTCGTAGCGTTTGTTGAAATGGAGTACTCGGAGGTACACGAGATGATTCCTGCACATCAGATAAACTAGAAGAACCATTAGATGCATCATTAGTATTGGAAGTATTATTATGAGAAGATGCACTAGCAGAGAATCATCATCTAGAGAGATATCGGAGGGTAGATTTTTCAGATTCAAAATGAGAAGCTTCATCTACTTTAACATTTATGATTCTACAATCGTCCTTAGATTCAATGTTAAATACTCGATATGCTCTGCTATTCGTAGAATACCCAAAAAAGATCCCTTCATCACTTCGGAGAGTCGAACTTTCCAAGATTTTCACGGTCACGTAAGATGTAACATCGACTCCCAAAGATACGAAAGTACTTGATATCCGGTTTCTACTAAACCACAGCTCATATGGTGTATTCAAGGTTCCTGGGCGCAAATACACTCTGTTAATGACATAGACAGCGGTGTTCACAGCTTCAGCCCAAAAATGTAGCGGTAATTTCCGGCTATGAAAGCATCACACGCGCCATCTCTTGAACAACCCTGTTTTTTGCGCTCAACAACACCATTCTGCTGAGGTGTATAGGGTGCCGAGAATTCATGTTTAATGCCATTTGAAGTACAAAAGTCAATGAATTTTGAATTTATGAATTCTCCACCCCTATCACTTCTAACACGAATGATCTTTTCATTCTTTTCAATCATAATACGATGGCAAATCTCATGAAAAGAGTCAAACGTATCAGCTTTCTCTCTCAAAAATGCTACCCATGAAAACCGAGAGAAATCATCAACCAATAAAAAGATGTACCATTTACCTCCCAAGGATGGTTGACGGGTCGGCCCCATTAAGTCCATGTGCAAAAGTTCCAAGGGCCGTTTTGTACCAACGTGGTTCAAGTTTTTGTGTGCAGTCCTAGACTGTTTACCCTTTTGGCAACCACCACACACAACATTTGTTTAAATAAAAGCTTTGGAATCCCCTTGACCACGTCCTTGTTTGAAATTCTAGTAAGTTCCTTAAAATTTAAGTGACCTAAGCCTTTCATGCCAAAGAGTTTCATTATTCAAAGCGGCTAAGTTACAATTTTCAGAAAATTTATTAGGAACAACATAACAATTGTTTTCAGATCTAACCCCTTTTAAAAAGAAGACATGGTCCTTATCAGTTACAACGCATTCAACCGATGAAAAGTTAACTGAAAAACCATTGTCGCAAAGTTGACTTATGCTTATGAGGTTAGTCTTAAGGCCATCAACAAATAAGACGTTTTTGCAAAATCGGGCCATCTGGAATAGCTACCGGTCCCTTTTCCAACAATTTTTGGAAGATCGACCGTCTCCGAAAACAACGTGTCCTCCCGAGATTTTCTCAAGATTTGAAAACTATTTTGTCACCGGTCATGTGACGGGAACACCCCGCTATCCAGATACCAAGACGAGCTATCATATGCATGCAAGGAAATATTGGAAACAAGACAAGGGAAAATTTCACCTTTGCGCACCCAAAACCTTTTGGAATGCGTCTGTAATGGTCGTGAAGTTTTGTGCCTAGGTGAAAGCGTCTTGTTAAAACGATTGTTGCTCCTTGATGAAGTCGTCTTGTGCGGTGAACTACCAAGTCTCTTTTCATTTGAAAAGTTTTGCTTTGATTTCCGGAAAGGAGCCTTTTTGGTAGTTGATGCAAGAGGGTGCTTGAGATGAGCGTTCGACTCCCGTCTTGCAATATCTTCTTATGTGCCCTGAAACACCACAACGAAAACATACCTTATATCTTGACGATCCCAAAGAGGATGAAGTAGGTTTGTTGTCGTTGTTTGTCTTGAATTCCGGTGTCGGAGGAGGAGATACCGACTGAAGCACAAAAACTGTCCCACTCAAACTTGGACTGTTTCCAGTTTGAGTGTATCCGAGGCCGAACCTATTTGATTGACCAAGACCAAGAAGTCTATCCAACTTACTCCTTCCTGAAGAGAATCGCTGTAAGTCATTCTTGAGTTGGAAAATGGTCTTTGTCATTTCCAGGTTATCCTGTCGAGCCTCGTTGTAGAGCTTTGAAAAAGTGATTCGCGTTATCCACCAGATTTGTATGTTCCTTTCAAGTTGCTCATTGGACTCTTGAAGGGAAGCATGTTTCTTTATCAGGTTTTCCCTTTCCACTTCAAGAGCGTTTGAGAGAGAAGGTCGCTCTTTTTGCTTCTTCTTCGAGATCATGCAATCTCCCTCTCAAACTCTTGTTTTGCTTAGCCACTTTCTTTGAATCCCTCAAAAGTCTGTGGTAGGCTAGAGCAAAATCTTCACCTTCCGAATCATCCGATTCATTGTCCATTGCATTCTTTTCAACAGTGGAGTTGGACAATGATTCAGACGTATTTGCCATAAAGCACATGAATGGTGAGGATGTGGACGCGTGGAATGCGGTGGAGCTCTTTTCTTCATCACTTGAAGACGACTCATTTGACGTTGAGTTGTCATCCCAAGTGACGACTTGCATCGCCTTCTTCTTTGCCGGATACTTGTTAGGACACTCCGTTGCAATGTGGCCGTAGCCTCGACATTTGAAGCATTGCAGTTGTCCTTCTGAACTTTTCTTATCCTTTGAGAAGTTCTCCTGCTTTCTTGACTTGTGACTTGAAGTACCCTTGCCTTTGTTCCACTTTCCGAAGGATGGAGATTTGCTTGAATTACCCCTTCGAAAGTTGCGGCGAAAATTCCTTGTCAAGAGAGCGAGCTGCTTCTCAAATTCCTCCATAGAAAGGTTCTCGTCATCGTCCGAGGAGGATGTATCCGCGTCTTCTTCCTTAGTTGTTTTCAACGCATAACCTGAAGACTTAGAAGTGGATGCTTTTCCAGAAGAATTGTTAGTATTAAAAGTCATTTCATAAGTTTGTAATGAACCAACTAATTCTTCTACACGTATTTCGTCCGGGTGTTTAATAGTTTCAATGGCAGTAACCTTGGGCGAAATCGTTCAGGAAGAGTTCTTAAGATTTTTCTTACAATCTTAAATTCTGGAATCTTCTCTCCCAGATTAGCACATGAGTTTACGATGTCTTGCAATCGTGTATAGTAGTCCGTGAAAGATTCATTTTCTGCCATCAAGATGGAGTCAAACTTGCTCGTAAGCATCTGCAGTTTCTGAATCTTCACGAGGTTAGTTCCCTCATGTGTAACCTGGAGAACATCCCAGATTTCTTTCGCAGTCTCACATGCCGAGACGCGAGAGAATTCAGTTTGAGATAAGGCATTAAAAATAGCATTAATTCCCTTGCCATTGTAAGAAGATAACTCAAACTCTTCCTTGGTCCATTTCGACCTAGGTTTTAAGGTGTGAACATCAGAGATAAGTTCAGTTGGATTAGACCATCCTGATTCAATTGAATGCCACACCCTTTCGTCGATGGAAGATAAAAAGGCTTTCATCCGTACTTTCCAGTACGCATAATTTGTTCCATCAAAGAAAGGGGGTCGATTGATGTTTCCACCTTCAACCATTGTTCACAACCCTATTCCCGCTCTGATACCACTTGTTGGGTCGTATATAATACGGATCTAAATAGGGGAAGAAACACCTAGAGGGGGGTGAATAGGTGTAAACGTATAAACACTCCAAAAAATCGTTGCGATAAAACCCAATGCGGAAAATAAAATAACACGCAAGATTTTTACGTGGAAAACTCCATCACCGGAGTAAAAAACCACGGGACCGATAACACGGCAGAAATCCACTAGAATTAAAACACGTACAAGGTGATTTACCGTACACACTTACGACTCAACCTTTTCCATACGCTCCTAGAGGATCTTCTCCGCTCGCTCCGACGCTTCTCGAATCCACGATCTGCGCCCAACGCCGAATCCACGGCGTCCAACGTCGAATCCACGACGTCCGACCGAATCCACGGTCTTCACCCAATAGCACCGTTCGAATCCACGAACGTGCCTCGCTCTGAATCCACGAGAGCGATTGAACCTTGAATCCACAAGGACACGCGAATCCACGCGCCGATTTTTGGGGAAAATCGTTGTTTTTTGGGTGGTGATGATCCGCCGAATACTTAGATCAAAGATAGATCGGAAATACCATCTAAGTATTCATTAGTTTGATTCAACTCAAGATGTGAGTATGAAAACCTAGAATCAAACTAATCAATATAGATGAAGAAACATAGAGTATTCTCTAATGATTTCCTTTCTTCTCTATATGTGGATCTATAGCCGTATATGATGATACAAGAAAATGACGGCTATGTGGATTCCCCCTAGAAAGAAAGACATAGGGTGTATTTATAGGTTAGAAACCCTAGGAAGGAGATAAGAATCAAAAAACCAACCATTTCTGGATATTTACGGACGGCGATCCGGATCGTGATAACTAGGATCCGGATCGTCATAACGAAACAGCCAATTCCAGAAAAACGAAGGTTCGGGATCCGGATCATGTGACTACGATCCGGATCGTTCATACAGTTCACCAAACATCAACGTTCGGGATCCGGATTGCGAAGCAAGATCCGGATCGTTCAAGGTAGATGGTAAACTCAACGTTCGGGATCCGGATCAAGAGACTACGATCCGGATTGCGACGATGTATGAACGAACCACCTTCGGGATCCGGATCGAACAACCTGATCCGGATCCTGAACATGTCCCAAGTCCAGTTTTTGATTTTTATGCAATGAAAGATTCTTCCAAGTGTTTCTACACTACAAGAAGTATTCGGATCACACAAATTCTTTAGTTAAACATACCTGATCCTTTTGAATTCTTCTTTCTTGAGATTGAGTTAAATGATCCAACTTTCTTCACCTTCAATCTTCAAGACTTGAGACTTTCACGAAACTACGCCAACTCAAATTCCGTAACAATACTATGTGGTTCTTCCACTTCAGCTCTGTATTATGCTCTTTTATTGTTTATATTATATCGGAGCAGGTTACCAGCGCTTCGTGTACTCGGGAAATCCCATGTGCACGGCGGATCTGTTGGCGAGCCCGGGTTCCGGGGCGTGACATGTTGGCGAGCCCAGATCGTAGTCTCGACCCCGGGGTGTGACAGCCGGAGAACTTTATTTTCTGCGGATGGTTTTGAACGTGGTTAAAGGTCCTAAAGAAATTAGAATTGTCGATGATGTTGTTCACGAAATATTTCGATCTGCATGTGATGCTCTTGGCCTGCTTGGTGATGATAAGGAATAGCGAGAAGCACTACGTGAGGCATCGCTCTGATCCTCTTCAAGTCAACTTAGGCAACTATTTGTAACCTTAGTCATGTACTGTGAAGTATCAGATCCGATTACGTTGTGGGAAGAATACTGGGAATTGTTGGCTAATGATATTATACATTAACTAAAAAATATTCTCAGGATTCAAAACTTGCGACTTCCGCAAATTGAACTTCAAAATCATGTCTTATGTGAACTTGAAATTTTATTCAATAAGAATGGGAGCTCGCTTGATCATTTTAAATTACATATGCTTAATAGGTTAATTGTTGATCAATTGAACGATGGGCTTCTCAGAGAAGAGATGGATTACAATGTAGATGAATTAGGCCAAGAGCATACACGATTGTTCGGCGGGTTGAATGATGAACAAAGAAAAATATATGATGTTGTTTTCGTTTCTATAAATGGACAAAATAGGGATGTAATATTTGTTTACGGTCATGGCGGAACAGGAAAGACCTATCTTTGGAAGACTATTATTTCCAGACTCCGATCGGAGGGAAAGGTGGTACTAGTTGTGGCTTCTTCGAAAATAGCATCACTTTTACTACCTGGTGGTCGTACAGCTCACTCTAGATTTAAGATACCTATTAGGATTGATGACTCTTCAATTTGAGAAATTAAAAAGGGCATGCAACTTGCAAAATTAATTTCTCATGCTAGCTTAATTATTTGGGATGAGGCACCTATGAATCATAAAAATTATTTCGAAGCGTTAGATAGGTCTCTAAACGATATTTTGGATTTGGATGACACAACTACCGGACAAAAATTATTTGGAGGAAAGACCGTTCTTTTAGGGGGTGATTTCAGGCAGATACTTCCAGTTGTTGTAGGAGGTACTCGACATGATATTATTAATGCATCGCTTACAAGGTCTCACATTTGGGGCAAGTGTAAACTGTTTCGGCTAAATATTAATATGTGATTATTGTAGGGTCCTTCTGTGAATGAACCGTCTAATTCATCTTTGGTAGATTTTAGTAAATGGGTACTAAATGTTGGTGATGGCAAGATAGACGCTGTTAATTTAGATTGAGAAGACAAAGCCACTTGGATTAAAATTCCAGATGATTTGCTTATAAAAAATAATGAGAATGGAATAGAGAGTATTGTTGAAGAGATATATTATGATATTGAGGTGAATTACGATGATCCTGATTATCTAAGGGACAAGGCTATTGTTACACCCATAAATGAAACAGCCGACGAGCTTAATGCATATGTGCTTACTTTACTGCCAACTGAAGAGCGAACATACTTGAGTTCAGATTCAATATGCAATTCGTCGAGAATATTGAAAACAGTGATATACTTTACCCAGTAGAGTTCTTGAATTCTTTGAAATTTAATGGAGTTCCTTATCATGAACTCAAGTTAAAAATAGGGGCTCATGTAATGTCGCTCCGCAATATTAATCAAAGTTCTGGTCTTTGTAATGGTACACGATTGGTGATAACTCAATTGGCTCCTAAGATTATTGAGGCACAGATTTTTACTGACAACCATATTGGTGAAAAAGTATATATCCCTCGCATAGTCTTGAATATAACTGATTCTAAATGGCCGTTTATACTTAAAAAAAGATAATTCCCGATTCGTTTGAGTTACGCCATGACGATTAATAAAAGTCAAGGATAGACATTACAAAAAGTTGGTCTTTACTTATCTCAGCCTGTATTTTCTCACGGTCAACTTTATGTAGCAATTTCTCAAGTCACTTCTAGAGAAGGGTTACGAATCCTTATAAGGGTTACGAATCCTTATAAAAAATAAAGAACATGAACGTGAAGGATATACAAGAAATATTGTTTATCATGAAATATTTGAAGATTTATAATATTTGATTATTTTTTTTGTAATATAGTATGCGATATTTTTTATCATTGAATACAGTATGTAAATATTTCTCTCAATAATAAATATTTTCTCATGCTCAGATTTACTTTTTTTACTCGAAATTAGCAATATCTACTTGTTTGTTATGTAATATTGTACGTACTATTTTTTATTGTTTAATACAGTAAGTGAATATTTCTCTCACTAATAAACATGTTTTAATTACTCATCTTCATTTTTCTACTTTTATAAATAGTAATGGAATACGTACTGTTATCGAAATTATTATTACAACGACAGAACTGCAAGATTAAAGTACGCATATGTCGAATATGGGAGTCGACTGCTCCATTTCGGAAAGGAGATATATTTAGTCTTGACTGCTTATTGGTAGATGAAAAGGTGATGGTGTTAGGTTTTCCGAACAAATATTTACATCTTCTCATTTATTATTGTGGTGACCCAGATCTCTGCAGGGCTTCTACAGTGCGATTAGCAGCTTCTGGAGGCCTATGTGGCATGTCGGCGGTGTTCCTGCACCCATTTGGACTCAAGTGATGGACTTCGGGTGTATAATGGATCACGTGAGTGATCGGAGGACCCCGTCGGATGTTTAGAACTGGTTTCGCGCGAAATGGTTATTAAAATTGGACTCAGCGCGAAATTTGAGTAAAGAACACTTCTCCGGGAATTTTCGGCAAATTTTAGAAGAGGAATTTGGCAAATCGGACTTCGGATTTGGATTCAGCGCGCGAAAACGGTCAAGATGGACTATTTACTTGTATTTTTCGGAGCCCGGATGACCCGGCACGGATTTCGAGGTATTTGGTACTGTTCCGGCCGCCGGAGGGGCGCCGGCGGCGGCAGCGGGCGGCGGAGCGCGGCGGCTGGCGGCAGCGGAGGCGCGCGGTCCACCGCGGAGGCGTGCACCCGGGCGGAGGACGCGTGGCGCCTTCAGGTTGGCCGGCGCAGTGGGCGTGGTCCACGGAAGAGGCGCGGGTGCACGGTGGACCAGGTGGCGACACGTGGCGGCTGGTTGTTGGCGGGTCCTGGTGCGCGCGGTCCACGCAGCGGCAGGGTCTGCCTCGGGATGCGTGCCCGGCACGGGGCCGCGGGCGGCGCGGCCGCGCACGTGGGCGCACGTGGGCGCGGCGTGGGCGCGGTCGAAGGCGTCGTGGGGGCGCCACGTGGCGCCCCGTGGTTGGTCGGGCGCACCGGTGCACGACCTCTGGTCGCGACACGTGGCGTCCCGTGGTTCGTCGCGGTGCGTGCGCCGGGTGCGGGGAGCAGGAATGGGACGCGTGGCGGGCCTAGGGGATTTCGGGCGTGAACAGTAACGGGCCCGGCCCGTTACTGTAGCAGCCCGGAATGCCAAGCGCCCGAAACTTTGGGCCAAAAGTCCAAAATTCGGAATTTTCGGGCTGGGCCTATAAATAGCTGTCTTGTGGGGGAGTTTTGCCCCCTTTCCCGAGCTCCCCTGCCCATGGCCCCTTTAGCAAAGTTGGAGATCTTCATCTTGCGCATCTTCTGGCAGAGGCCCGGATTTTTTGGAAGCCGCGGCGTCGACGACTTCGGCATCGGAGCGCAGTGTGGCGATTTTTCATCGGAGGCCCGTTATCGTCACAGTTTGATCTGAGAGGTCTACAGAGCTACTCTGTCAGTATTTTTGGACGATTTCTGCGGCGTTGGAATCACGAGAGGTACGTCTTCGACTTTCGTGTTGATCATCTTGCTGGATTCAGAGTTTATGACACGGTTTTCGAGGCATTTCTAAGCCGTTGTTTTCTGGTGGAGTTTTTGGACAGCGGCCCCTTGCCGGAATTTTATCTCCGCACCCGAGTGTCGGATTGAGACGAGCCTATACACTTTTTGGATCTACTCGTCGCAAGGATTATCATTGTATTTTTCTGGGATTTTTCTGAGGTTTGCCCGAAGGTATACTATTCCCCTTTTATCTGTGTTTGAGTTTACAGTTGTGTGGTTGTGAGTGTTTGCGCACCTGTATTGTGGAATTTGTAACTTGGCCTATGGGGCTCCAAATTGGGCGTGCAGGTACCCGTTTCGAAGGTATCGACGCGAGAATCGCAGCAGTATTTTTATTGGAATTTTTGGAGTTCGTTTTACAGGTGAAAATTTCGCATTTAGGGGACTGTTCCCAGCAGATTTGTGATGCTTGGATTTTATGGAATTAAGTGTATCTTTGGGTTGTGTTTTTGTACCCAGGAGGTATTGATCACTGTTCCTGTATCGTTGGATTGGTGGGTGTGCAGAGATATCTGTTTCTGGACTGTCTCAGCTGTGCGACTCCGGACTGTTAGCATTTTCAGGTGGGTGGCCTTGTCTTCATGACCTATGGACTGTGCATTAATTCTATCTGTGTAGGGACTTGCATGTTATAGATGTGTTCTATATAGCATGCTAGATTATAGGAATTGATGTTCCTAATGCTGTTAGATGATCATGTGTTTATTTTCCTTCCCTACAAGCTGTTGATTATGGTTATCTTGGAACTTGACCTAGCACCCCGTCATATGTTGCATGTGTAACCAGACTAGTAGAAAACCCTCACTTGGGCTAGGGTTATTTCTGCTTTAGACATCCACACTTCTACTTTCCTGGACATAGTGTCCTTCCTCGCCCGGGTAGTGGGCCGAGTGGTCAGGTGTTATCTTTTAGTGTGGGATGCATGTTACACTCGTGCTTGGGAGCAGAGTGGCGTCTGGTAGATGTAGTTGGTTGTTCATCTGTAGCGGGAGCCGTTTGGGTAGACGGCGGTCCCGAGATGTTTTATTTTTCTTGTTTTATCTGTCGCCGCTGTGATAGTGGCAGCGGTAGATCAGTGTTAGCAGGACCTTAAACCCAGAACCTTTTTGGACACACACATGATTTTTGTCAACCAAATATTTTCTTCCAAGCATCGTAGGGTCGCCTGAGTCTGTTCCTGTTTGATTGGACGAAGGCATTAGCCCTTCGAGGCTTAGATATAAAACTTGGTTTCAACTGTTTTCCTAAGCAGAACTAAAAATCATTAAATATGGATTTCTTACAGATCAGATGGCTTCAGTAAGAAATGTCACAGTTTTTCCTATAAATTAACCACCGAGATGATTCGAGTGGTCTGGGTTCTAAGGTCTGCCTTTTCTTGGGACGAGAACAACGAGAGGCTATGCCTAGAGCCTGTTCTTGTTTGATTTGGGTTGTAGGTTCTAGTCTTTCGGTGTTCCCGGACCCTTCATTGGGTCAGTGGTTGAGATGTTCGGCCTGTTTGGCCTGTTGAGTCAGCTGTTCGCAGTGGATGCGATGTCGGCCTGTTGAGGCAGTTGTTCGCAGTAGATGCGACGTTTGGCCTGTTTGGCCTGTTGAGACAGTTTCTCGCAGTGGATGCGACTTGGTGCCATGAGTTGGCAGAGTGTGATCTAGAGGTTGTTTCTCTGATTTAGTGGTGGAGGTGGTTCTCCCACTTAGCCTTGAGGATCTTGGGGTTCTGGCAGATCGAGTCGTGGAGGTTTCCCGACTCAGCCATGGTCGTGCATTTATCAGATTGAGTCGTTGAGGGTTCTCCGACATAGCTGTGGGAGTGTGTTGGGCTATTCCTGTTCGAGTCGAGGTTCTTTTTCCGACCGAGTTGCGCTTTGAGCTTGGAGTTACCGATCTGTTTGATCGTGGATCATAGCCTGCATGAGCCACATTTGGCTTGACAGAGATACTTTACAGAGATACTTGAGATGGGTTACTTTTACTCGAGCGGGTCGCTCCCCTCGAGTGCCACTCCGGAGTAGGCGAGACCGGGTTGTTGTACCGGCGTGAGATTGAGCTTTTCTATCGCGACTTGTCGTTGCATTTGTCCCTCTGGCTGTGCTGGTGTTGGCAGTCATGGACGTCCTACGTAAGTCCGCTCCTCCGGGACGTAACGGCAGTAGGTTGGCAGTCATGGACGTCCTACGTAAGTCCGCTCCTCCGGGACGTAACGGCAGTAGGTTGGCGCAGGCTTGACTGGACCTGATGAGGCAGTCAGTTCAGATTGGGTGATCAGAGATGAGAGTTAGTTGTGGCATCATGTTCCTTCTGTTCCACTTCTTGAGCATCTAGATAGAGGCATAGTAGCTGTAGAGTTTACTTTTCCCCAGCTTTCCTTACAGCACTGTATTTGTTACTTTATGCCTCTAGTAGACTTAGTGGGCAGACCGTTGGGCTTGTTGGCGGCACCCACTGAGAACTACTTGGGACGTAGTTCTCACACCCGTCGTGGTGTATTTTCCCACAGGGACTTCTACTCCTGTTCCTGCTGCTCCTGTTGCTGCTTCTTCAGATCGAGGTGAGGGAGTCGCGAGCTAGATCCCTACCAGTCGTCGTCCAGAGAGTAGATGTACCCTTATCATTTGAGAGTTTCTTGTTGAGAGACCTTGTTGTGAGGTATAGAGTTGTACTTTTCTTTCAGAGTTGAGTGACTTGTACTTTGGTGAGGACTTTGTATTAATTTATTTTATTTCCTAGCAGGTTATTTTCAGCTCTGATATCTGGATAGTTTAGTATCTATCTTTTGCAGGTTTGGCGCTTCGTCTATACGGGGTTCACCGTATGGGCGGCGGATCTGTTGGCGAGCCCGGGTCGCAGTTTCGACGCCGGGGCGTGACAGATTAGAGTGGTATCAGAGCCTAGGTTGTAGGTCATCGAGGACTTAGAAACCCTAGGCTGGTGGATGGACATTAGGATGACTACGTGAGAGTCGTGACTTTTAGCGAGAGTCCTGATCGAGTTTTGTACCTCTCCCAAGAGACGGGATGAGTGATTGGCATGTTTATGCTCCTAAGCGATTATGTTGGCTGCAGACAACATAATGTTGTGGAATTGGTAACATGCCTTAGACTTTCGCTGGATTGGGTCATATGATTGTTGTGTCCTGATGTTTGTTATTGTGCAGTGGACCTACGATGCTTTTGAGACGTCGTGCAGTGAGGAATGCGCATTCCGCATCTGATGAGTAACCCGAGCAGCGGGAGGCAGAGCGAGACCCAGGAGTTATGGGTCCAGATGGCACAGATGTCGGAGGCTGTCTGATGCCAGGAAGAAGCCATGGAACGTTTGATGCGCTTGTTGGAGCAGAGAGCATAGCTAGTTGCAGTACCGCTTGAGTGTCCTCCAGTACTTTCTTCCTATGCAGGGGTATCTTCAGTTGTACCAGTGGCGCCGATGGAGCGAGCAGCCCCCTCCGTGCCGACGAGCAGTGCCGAGGCACCGAGGCAGGGTGGATAGTGGATAGTAGCTGAGCTTCGGGACGTCATTGATCGATGGAGCTAGTCCAGGCAGTTGAACCATCCCGATTCACAGGTTTGAGTTGGAGCCTTTGTAGGCAGAATTGGGGTTGGTGGTGATGGAGAGACTATCTGAGAGCCTTCATGTGCTAGGGAGTTTATGCAGTTGTTGAACTGCACGCTCCAGATTTCGAGGGATGAGACGCATAGGATATGTTTGACGGGGAATGGTTTGTGCCAGGATACCTTTCAGTGTAGTTGGTCCCTCCGTCTTGGATTATTGACGCTTCGATGGGTAGGCTTTGTGTGTGGAGCGTGGCGTTGCAGTGCCCTTTGGATAGGGATCTGCCGCCAGAGGCGAGTGCTGGATATCGGCGCTTGGCGTCGGGTGATGGAGGACAGACCGACCGGTAGCGGCATTTCTGATCTCTTTACCTGGATAGCGAATTTTCGAGATGCCAGAGATCGGGTGGACCCCGACGGCAGCATCAGCATCTATTTCAGAGTAGCGCAGCGGTAGCGTGGTTTTGTTATCTGCGGAGGACTTTGACCTTCTGCGGGGCAGACGAGAGGAGATTTGGTTGTTGAGGTCGTTAGAGCACACTGGTTATAGCGACAGTGTGAGAGGTGCTTACGGCGGCACCGGGACCCAAAGATATCTCTGTTGCCACGAGATTCCGGGTGTGATTCCACCTGAGCTGTTGTTAATGCCGCCGATTCGGGAGATAGAGTTTAAGTTTGGCGTGGTTCGGGGAACCGCGCCACCCTCGACAGCACCTCATTGGATATTGCCAGTAGAGCTGTGAGAGCTGATGGCGCAGTTGCAGGATCTGATGGATCGAGGGGTCTGTTTGACCTAGTGCCACGCCGTTGATATACGGTGGTGATGCCACATCGTTGATACACGACTGTGAGGGCCCTTTTATGGTTCGTGTGTAGACAGGTCCGAGTATTATTCTGGACCTTTTGATGGAGTCATACTCCGGCAGTTATTGTTTGGTGCGGGTACCTACTTGGAATCAGACAGCCGAGGACCTTGCCTTGATGGCGTTCAGGACACGGTAGGGCATCTTGAGCTCTTAGTGAGGCCAATTGGATTGATTAACGCCCTGCCACTCTTTGGGTTTGAGGAATTGTGCTCCAGCTGTACTTGATCGCATTGGTAATAAGATCCTCCAGGGATATTATGATCTACTCCCAGAGCGACTTGGAGCATGAGGAGCACTGGGGGATGTGTTAGTATGCTGTGTGGATGAAGCTGTATGCCAGGTTATTGGGATACAAGTTTTAGCTTTAGAAGCTTACCTTCTTGGGTCACATTGTGTTAGCCATAGGAGCGGCGGTGGATTTCCAGCCAATGTGGATGCTATTTGAGTTGGCTGAGATCAACATTTATTGTTGAGGTGAGGAGCTTGTTGGATTTCGCAGTGCCAGGAGAGCATGGCGAATGGATGATGAGACTGGTACTAGCGCCGATTGCAGCTTTGCCAGAGATGGGGGATGGACCTTTGTGTTAGTGGTGCCTCCCATAGTGGCTGTGGAGTTACCATTGGGTTATTCTTGTGTATTCAGTATCACCGCGACAGGGCCACTGTGGTGGCGGATACCTGGAGCCGGATAGCTTTTCGGGGTTGAGTTTAGTGGTTCCTCAGTTGGCGCTGGGTGGGACCGTTGAGGAACAGGGCTCGAGGTTGTGTCCCTGAGGGTCCCTTTTGACGGTAGACTGCGGTGAAGCAGTCCATGCGGATGGTCAGGATCCGAGAGTGATTGAGCGAGGACCCTAGCCGATTAGGGCTTCTTTTCTTTGGATGACCGTATGGGTATGATTCGGATCGCCTGGTTGAGCTGGCACTAGGGAGCGGTTTTGGTGCGTGCTACATTGGTTGTTCTCTCTTTTCCCCCAGCCTTTTCTTCCACGTCTCAGCTCGGGAGTGTCAGGCTTGTGGATTCCTCGCCCATGATGGACTCGTTTCCTCTGAGATCTGCGAGTACTTGTGGTACGATGGACGCCCGTTGCGAATTCTGGCTCGTGAGATGAGAGAATTACGCAATTTGGGCCATGCCGTACCGGTTGTTGTTGTTGTTGTGGAGTAATCACGGGGAGAGACAGGTGACTCGAGAGCTGGAGACGGCAGTGTTATGTACCTACCCTTGTTTCTGTGGCACCTTTTGGGTTGAGCTAGTTTCGAGGACGAAACTTTCTTTTAGTGGGGGAGGATGTGGTGACCCAGATCTCTGCAGGGCTTCTACAGTGCGATTAGCAGCTTCTGGAGGCCTATGTGGCATGTCGGCGGTGTTTCTGCACCCATTTGGACTCAAGTGATGGACTTCGGGTGTATAATGGATCACGTGAGTGATCGGAGGACCCCGTCGGATGTTTAGAAGTGGTTTCGCGCGAAATGGTTATTAAAATTGGACTCAGCGCGAAATTTGAGTAAAGAACACTTCTCCTGGAATTTTCGGCAAATTTTAGAAGAGGAATTTGGCAAATCGGACTTCGGATTTGGATTCAGCGCGCGAAAACGGTCAAGATGGACTATTTACTTGTATTTTTCGGAGCCCGGATGACCCGGCACGGATTTCGAGGTATTTGGTACTGTTCCGGCCGCCGGAGGGGCGCCGGCGGCGGCGGCGGGCGGCGGAGCGCGGCGGCTGGCGGCGGCGGAGGCGCGCGGTCCACCGCGGAGGCGTGCACCCGGGCGGAGGACGCGTGGCGCCTTCAGGTTGGCCGGCGCAGTGGGCGCGGTCCACGGAAGAGGCGCGGGTGCACGGTGGACCAGGTGGCGACACGTGGCGGCTGGTTGTTGGCGGGTCCTGGTGCGCGCGGTCCACGCAGCGGCAGGGTCTGCCTCGGGATGCGTGCCCGGCACGGGGCCGCGGGCGGCGCGGCCGCGCACGTGGGCGCACGTGGGCGCGGCGTGGGCGCGGTCGGAGGCGTCGTGGGGGCGCCACGTGGCGCCCCGTGGTTGGTCGGGCGCACCGGTGCACGACCTCTGGTCGCGACACGTGGCGTCCCGTGGTTCGTCGCGGTGCGTGCGCCGGGTGCGGGGAGCAGGAATGGGACGCGTGGCGGGCCTAGGGGATTTCGGGCGTGAACAGTAACGGGCCCGGCCCGTTACTGTAGCAGCCCGGAATGCCAAGCGCCCGAAACTTTGGGCCAAAAGTCCAAAATTCGGATTTTTCGGGCTGGACCTATAAATAGCTGTCTTGTGGGGGAGTTTTGCCCCCTTTCCCGAGCTCCCCTGCCCATGGCCCCTTTAGCAAAGTTGGAGATCTTCATCTTGCGCATCTTCTGGCAGAGGACCGGATTTTTTGGAAGCCGCGGCGTCGACGACTTCGGCATCGGAGCGCAGTGTGGCGATTTTTCATCGGAGGCCCGTTATCGTCGCAGTTTGATCTGAGAGGTCTACAGAGCTACTCTGTCAGTATTTTTGGACGATTTCTGCGGCGTTGGAATCACGAGAGGTACGTCTTCGACTTTCGTGTTGATCATCTTGCTGGATTCAGAGTTTATGACACGGTTTTCGAGGCATTTCTAAGCCGCTGTTTTCTGGTGGAGTTTTTGGACAGCGGCCCCTTGCCGGAATTTATCTCCGCACCCGAGTGTCGGATTGAGACGAGCCTATACACTTTTTGGATCTACTCGTCGCAAAGATTATCATTGTATTTTTCCGGGATTTTTCTGAGGTTTGCCCGAAGGTATACTATTCCCCTTTTATCTGTGTTTGAGTTTACAGTTGTGTGGTTGTGAGTGTTTGCGCACCTGTATTGTGGAATTTGTAACTTGGTCTACGGGGCTCCAAATTGGGCGTGCAGGTACCCGTTTCGAAGGTATCGACGCGATTATCGCAGCAGTATTTTTATTGGAATTTTTGGAGTTCGTTTTACAGGTGAAAATTTCGCATTTAGGGGACTGTTCCCAGCAGATTTGTGATGCTTGGATTTTATGGAATTAAGTGTATCTTTGGGTTGTGTTTTTGTACCCAGGAGGTATTGATCACTGTTCCTGTATCGTTGGATTGGTGGGTGTGCAGAGATATCTGTTTCTGGACTGTCTCAGCTGTGCGACTCCGGACTGTTAGCATTTTCAGGTGGGTGGCCTTGTCTTCATGACCTATGGACTGTGCATTAATTCTATCTGTGTAGGGACTTGCATGTTATAGATGTGTTCTATATAGCATGCTAGATTATAGGAATTGATGTTCCTAATGCTGTTAGATGATCATGTGTTTATTTTCCTTCCCTACAAGCTGTTGATTATGGTTATCTTGGAACTTGACCTAGCACCCCGTCATATGTTGCATGTGTAACCAGACTAGTAGAAAACCCTCACTTGGGCTAGGGTTATTTCTGCTTTAGACATCCACACTTCTACTTTCCTGGACATAGTGTCCTTCCTCGCCCGGGTAGTGGGCCGAGTGGTCAGGTGTTATCTTTTAGTGTGGGATGCATGTTACACTCGTGCTTGGGAGCAGAGTGGCGTCTGGTAGATGTAGTTGGTTGTTCATCTGTAGCGGGAGCCGTTTGGGTAGACGGCGGTCCCGAGATGTTTTATTTTTCTTGTTTTATCTGTCGCCGCTGTGATAGTGGCAGCGGTAGATCAGTGTTAGCAGGACCTTAAACCCAGAACCTTTTTGGACACACACATGATTTTTGTCAACCAAATATTTTCTTCCAAGCATCGTAGGGTCGCCTGAGTCTGTTCCTGTTTGATTGGACGAAGGCATTAGCCCTTCGAGGCTTAGATATAAAACTTGGTTTCAACTGTTTTCCTAAGCAGAACTAAAAATCATTAAATATGGATTTCTTACAGATCAGATGGCTTCAGTAAGAAATGTCACAGTTTTTCCTATAAATTAACCACCGAGATGATTCGAGTGGTCTGGGTTCTAAGGTCTGCCTTTTCTTGGGACGAGAACAACGAGAGGCTATGCCTAGAGCCTGTTCTTGTTTGATTTGGGTTGTAGGTTCTAGTCTTTCGGTGTTCCCGGACCCTTCATTGGGTCAGTGGTTGAGATGTTCGGCCTGTTTGGCCTGTTGAGTCAGCTGTTCGCAGTGGATGCGATGTCGGCCTGTTGAGGCAGTTGTTCGCAGTAGATGCGACGTTTGGCCTGTTTGGCCTGTTGAGACAGTTTCTCGCAGTGGATGCGACTTGGTGCCATGAGTTGGCAGAGTGTGATCTAGAGGTTGTTTCTCTGATTTAGTGGTGGAGGTGGTTCTCCCACTTAGCCTTGAGGATCTTGGGGTTCTGGCAGATCGAGTCGTGGAGGTTTCCCGACTCAGCCATGGTCGTGCATTTATCAGATTGAGTCGTTGAGGGTTCTCCGACATAGCTGTGGGAGTGTGTTGGGCTATTCCTGTTCGAGTCGAGGTTCTTTTTCCGACCGAGTTGCGCTTTGAGCTTGGAGTTACCGATCTGTTTGATCGTGGATCATAGCCTGCATGAGCCACATTTGGCTTGACAGAGATACTTTACAGAGATACTTGAGATGGGTTACCTTTTACTCGAGCGGGTCGCTCCCCTCGAGTGCCACTCCGGAGTAGGCGAGACCGGGTGTTGTACCGGCGTGAGATTGAGCTTTTCTATCGCGACTTGTCGTTGCATTTGTCCCTCTGGCTGTGCTGGTGTTGGCAGTCATGGACGTCCTACGTAAGTCCGCTCCTCCGGGACGTAACGGCAGTAGGTTGGCAGTCATGGACGTCCTACGTAAGTCCGCTCCTCCGGGACGTAACGGCAGTAGGTTGGCGCAGGCTTGACTGGACCTGATGAGGCAGTCAGTTCAGATTGGGTGATCAGAGATGAGAGTTAGTTGTGGCATCATGTTCCTTCTGTTCCACTTCTTGAGCATCTAGATAGAGGCATAGTAGCTGTAGAGTTTACTTTTCCCCAGCTTTCCTTACAGCACTGTATTTGTTACTTTATGCCTCTAGTAGACTTAGTGGGCAGACCGTTGGGCTTGTTGGCGGCACCCACTGAGAACTACTTGGGACGTAGTTCTCACACCCGTCGTGGTGTATTTTCCCACAGGGACTTCTACTCCTGTTCCTGCTGCTCCTGTTGCTGCTTCTTCAGATCGAGGTGAGGGAGTCGCGAGCTAGATCCCTACCAGTCGTCGTCCAGAGAGTAGATGTACCCTTATCATTTGAGAGTTTCTTGTTGAGAGACCTTGTTGTGAGGTATAGAGTTGTACTTTTCTTTCAGAGTTGAGTGACTTGTACTTTGGTGAGGACTTTGTATTAATTTATTTTATTTCCAGCAGGTTATTTTCAGCTCTGATATCTGGATAGTTTAGTATCTATCTTTTGCTGGTTTGGCGCTTCGTCTATACGGGGTTCACCGTATGGGCGGCGGATCTGTTGGCGAGCCCGGGTCGCAGTTTCGACGCCGGGGCGTGACACCTAGAGCCTGTTCTTGTTTGATTTGGGTTGTAGGTTCTAGTCTTTCGGTGTTCCCGGACCCTTCATTGGGTCAGTGGTTGAGATGTTCGGCCTGTTTGGCCTGTTGAGTCAGCTGTTCGCAGTGGATGCGATGTCGGCCTGTTGAGGCAGTTGTTCGCAGTAGATGCGACGTTTGGCCTGTTTGGCCTGTTGAGACAGTTTCTCGCAGTGGATGCGACTTGGTGCCATGAGTTGGCAGAGTGTGATCTAGAGGTTGTTTCTCTGATTTAGTGGTGGAGGTGGTTCTCCCACTTAGCCTTGAGGATCTTGGGGTTCTGGCAGATCGAGTCGTGGAGGTTTCCCGACTCAGCCATGGTCGTGCATTTATCAGATTGAGTCGTTGAGGGTTCTCCGACATAGCTGTGAGAGTGTGTTGGGCTATTCCTGTTCGAGTCGAGGTTCTTTTTCCGACTGAGTTGTGCTTTGAGCTTGGAGTTACCGATCTGTTTGATCGTGGATCATAGCCTGCATGAGCCACATTTGAGCTTGACAGAGATACTTTACAGAGATACTTGAGATGGGTTACTTTTTACTCGAGCGGGTCGCTCCCCTCGAGTGCCACTCCGGAGTAGGCGAGACCGGGTTGTTATACCGGCGTGAGATTGAGCTTTTCTATCGCGACTTGTCGTTGCATTTGTCCCTCTGGCTGTGCTGGTGTTGGCAGTCATGGACGCCCTACGTAAGTCCGCTCCTCCGGGACGTAACGGCAGTAGATCCTACGTAAGTCCGCTCCTCAGGGACGTAACGGCAGTAGGTTGGCGCAGGCTTGACTGGACCCGAGGAGGCAGTCAGTTCAGATTGAGTGATCAGAGATGAGAGTTAGTTGTGGCATCATGTTCTTTCTGTCCCACTCTTTGAGCATCTAGATAGAGGCATAGTAGCTGTAGAGTTTACTTTTCCCAGCTTTCCTTACAGCACTGCTTTTGTTACTTTATGCCTCTAGTGGACTTAGTGGGCAGACCGTCGGGCTTGTTGGCGGCACCCACTGAGAACTACTTGGGACGTAGTTCTCACACCCGTCGTGGTGTCTTTTCCCATAGGAACTTCTACTCCAGTTCCTGTTGTTCCTGTTGCTGATCCTTCTGACCGAGGCGAGGGAGTCGCGAGCTAGTTCCCTACCCGTCGTTGGAGTGTAGCGGTACCCCTTCAGAGGAGAGCTTCAGTAGATTAGTTATTTTATTTTCCTCCTTTGAGAGACTGTTGTAGTGAGGATTGTTATGTTTTGAGAGCCTGTACACTGATGTATTTATTGGAGATACCTCCCGGTTGCGTTCTGAGTTTGTATATGAGGATTCTGCATGATTATCATTTTTGGGAGACGGACATTGTTGTGTTATTTCCAGTTGTACAGTGATTGATTTAGTTATACAGCAGATTTTTATTTATAGCTCTGATATCTGTTTAGCTGTAGTACTTTTCTTGAAGGTAGGACGCTTCACCTATGCGGGTTTGGCATAGGTGGCGGATCTGTTGGCGAGCCGGGTCGCAGTTTCGACCCCGGGGCGTGACAGATTAGAGTGGTATCAGAGCCTAGGTTGTAGGTCATTGAGGACTTAGAAACCCTAGGCTTGTGGTTGGACATTAGGATGACCACGTGAGAGTCGTGACTTTTAGCGAGAGTCCTGATCGAGTTTTGTACCTCTCCCAAGAGACGGGATGAGTGATTGGCATGTTTATGCTCCTAAGCGATTATGTTGGCTGCAGACAACATAATGCTGTGGAATTGATAACATGTCTTAGACTTTCGCTGGATTGGGTCGTATGGTTGTTGTGTCCTGATGTTTGTTATTGTGCAGTGGTCTACGATGCCCCTGAGACGTCGTGTAGCGAAGAGGGCACATCCCGCATCTGATGAGTAACCCGAGCAGCGGGAGACAGAGCTATCAGAGCAGAGCGAGACCCAGGAGTTATGGATCCAGATGGCACAGATGTCGGAGGCTGTCTGATGCCAGGAAGAAGCCATGGAACGTTTGATGCGCTTGTTGAAGCAGAGAGCATAGCCAGTGGCAGTACCGCTTGAGTGTCCTCCAGTACTCTCTTCCTATGCAGTGGTATCTTCAGTTGTACCAGTGGCGCCGATGGAGCGAGCAGCCCCCTCCGTGCCGACGAGCAGTGCCGTGGCACCGAGGCAGGGTGGATAGTGGATAGTAGCTGAGCTTTGGGACATCATTGATCGATGGAGCCAGTCCCGGCAGTCTGAACCATCTCGATTCATAGGTTTGAGTTGGAGCCTTTGTAGGCAGAATTGGGGTTGGTGGTGATGGAGAGACTCTCGGAGAGCCTCCCTGTGCTAGGGAGTTTATGCAATGGTTGAACTGCACGCTCCAGGTTTCGAGGGTTGAGGCGCATAGGATATGTTTGACGGGGAATGGTTTGCGCTAGGATACATTTCAGTGTAGTTGGTCCCTCCGTTTTGGATTATTGACGCTTCGATGGGTAGGCATTGTGTATGGAGCATGGCGCTGCAGTTCCTTGGGATAGGGATCTGCCGCCAGAGGCGAGTTCTGGATATTGGCGCTTGGCGCCGGGTGATGGAGGACAGATCGGCCGGCAGAGATATTTCTGTTTTTATTTTTTTTTTTTCCTGGATAACGAGTTCCCGTGATGCCAGAGATCGGGTGGACCCCGATGGCAGCATCAACCTCTATATCGGAGTGGCGCAGCGGTAGCGTGGATTTGTTAGACTGCGGAAGGTGAGGACTTTGACCTTCTGCGAGGCAGACGAGAGGAGATTTGGTTGTTGAGGTCGTTAGAGCACACTGGTTATAGCGACAGTGTGAGAGGTGCTTACGGCGGCACCGGGACCCAAAGATATCTCTGTTGCCACGAGATTCCGGGTGTGATTTCACCTGAGCTGTTGATAATGCCGCCGGTTAGGGAGATAGAGATTGGGTTGGCGTGGTTCGGGGAACCGCGCCACCCTCGACAGCACCTCATTGGATATTGCCAGTAGAGCTGTGAGAGCTGATGGCGCAGTTGCAGGATCTGATGGATCGAGGGGTCTGTTTGACCTAGTGCCACGCCGTTGATATACGGTGGTGATGCCACATCGTTGATACACGACTGTGAGGGCCCTTTTATGGTTCGTGTGTAGACAGGTCCGAGTATTATTCTGGACCTTTTGTTGGAGTCATACTCCGGCAGTTATTGTATGGTGCGGGTACCTACTTGGAGTCAGACAGCCGAAGACCTTGCCTAAAGGGCGTTCAGGACACGGTAGGGCATCTTGAGCTCTTAGTGAGGCCAATTGGATTGATTAACGCCCTGCCACTCTTTGGGTTTGAGGAATTGTGCTCCAGCTGTACTTGATTGTATTGGTAACAAGATCCTCCAGGGGTATTATGATCTACTCCCAAAGCGACTTGGAGCGTGAGGGGCACTGGTGGATGCGTTACCATGCTGTGTGGGTGAAGCTGTATGCCAGGTTATTGAGATACAAGTTTTAGCTTTAGAAGCTTACCTTCTTGGGTCACCATGTGTTAGCCGTAGGAGCGGCGGTGGAATTCCGGCCAATGTGGATGCTATTTGAGTTTGGCTGAGATCAACATTTATTGTTGAGGTGAGGAGCTTTTTGGATTTGGCAGTGCCAGGAGAGTATGGCGAATGGATGATGAGACTGGTACTAGCGCCGATTTTAGCATCGCCAGTGATGGGAGATGGATTTGCGTGTCACAGTGATGCCTCCCATAGTGGCTTTGGAGTTACAGTAGATTATTGTTGAGGAACAGGGCTCGTGGTTGTGTCCCTGAGGGTCCCTTTTGACGGTACACTGCGGTGAAGCAGTCCCTGCGGATGGTCAGGATCCTAGAGTGATTGAGCGAGGACCCTAGCCGATTAGGGCTTCTCTTCTTTGGATGACCGTATGGGTATGTCTCGGATCGCCTGGTTGAGCTGGCACCAGGGAGCGGTGTTGGTGCGTGCTACATTGGTTGTTCTCTCTTTTCCCCCAGCCTTTTGTTGGCGTGCGTGATGGTCCTTCCACGTCTCAGCAGGAGTGTTAGGCTTGTGGATTCCTCGCCCGTGATGGACTCGTTTCCTTTGAGATCTGCGAGTACTTGTGGTACGAGGGACGCCCGTTGTGAATTCTGGCTCGTGAGATGAGAGAATTACGCAACCGGGCCATGCCGTACTAATTACTATTTTGTCGAGGAGTAATCACGGGGAGTGAGTAGCGACTGGGGAGTTGGAGACTGTGTTGTTGGATGCTTACCCTTAGCTTTGAACTCCCTTTTGAGCCGTGTTTGTTTCGAGGATGAAACTTTCTTTTAGTGGGGGAGGATGTGAGGACCCGGAATTCCCACGTTTGGATTACTGTTGGATCTGCGGCTTCCGGAGACCCATGTTGGGTGTTAGAGGTGTTTGCGCGCATATTGGACCCAAGATTTGGACTCGGCATGAAAAACGGATCAAGTTTGCTTTCCCGGGAATTTTTGAGAAATTTTAGAAGTGGAATTTGGCAAATCGGACAGCGGATTTGGATTCAGCGCGCGAAAACGCTCAAAATGGACTATTTACTTGTATTTTTCGGAGCTCGGATGACCCGGCACGGATTTCGAGGTCTTGGGTACTGTTCCGGCTGCCGGAGAGGCGCCGGCGGCGGCGGCGGGCGGCGGAGCGCGGCGGCTGGCGGCGGCGGAGGTGCGCGGTCCACCGCGGAGGCGTGCACCCGGGCGCTGGCCACGTGGCGCCTCCCGGTTGGCGGGCGCAGTGGGCGCGGTCCACGGGATGGCGCGGGTGCACGGTGGACCGGAGCGGGACACGTGGCGTGATGGCATTGGCTGGTGCATGAGCGCGCGGTCCACGCAGCTGGCAGCTGGTGCCTCGGGATGCGGGCCCGACACGGGGCCGTGGGCGGCGCGGCCGCGCACGTGGGCGCGACGTGGGCGCGGCCGGGCGCACGTGGGCGCGAATCCCGAGGAGTTGACTCCGCGTTCGGCGGCAGAGCTGGAGGACACGTGGCGCGACGCGGTTGGCCGCGCTCGCTGTTGCCTGTTCGGGGACACGTGTCACTCCAGGGGCGATTCGGGCGCAGCTGGTTTGGGGTACATTTTGGGTCACTGTAGCAGCCCGGAAGTTTCGGGCGCCCGGAAGTTGGGACAAAATGGGTATTTCAGGATTTGTTGAGTTGGGGCTATAAATAGCCCCCTTTGGCCTGCGTTTTGAAGGTTTTGCCGAGCTCTTCTCAGGCAGAGGTTTTAAGAGGAAATGTTCCTCACCTTGTGCTCCACCTTGTGATGGATTTACAGAATTTTTGGAGGCCTCGAGATCCGCGCTTTCTGCGACGCGGCGCACTGCGACGTTTCTTGGATTTTGGCTTCTACCGTCGCCTTTCAGTGTGGGAGACCCCCTGAGCTACCCCGATGGAATTTTGAGACGATTTTTGCGGCACCGCGTTCACGAGAGGTACGCCTTCGATTTCCGTGTTGATCACCTTGATTGATTCTGAGTTCTTGGCACGGTTTACGAGGCATTTCTAAGCCACTGTTTTGCTGGTGGATTTCTGGACAGCGGAGGCTTGCCAGAATTTTATCTCCGCAACCGAGTGTCGGATCGAGACGAGCCTATACACTTTTTGGATCTACTCGTCGCAAGGATTATCATTGTATTTTTCCGGGATTTTTCTGAGGCTTGCCCGAAGGTATACTATTCCCCTTTTATCTGTGTTTGAGTTTACAGTTGTGTGGTTGTGAGTGTTTGCGCACCTGTACTGTGGAATTTGTAACTTGGCCTACGGGCTCGGATTTGGGCGTGCAGGTACCCGTTTCGAAGGTCTCGACGAGACGCTCGCGGTGATATTTTTATCGGAATTTTCAGGGCACTTTCTGCAGGTGGGAATTTCAGATCTTCAGGACTGTCTTCTGCAGATTTTTGTACTTGGTTATTTTGTGGAATAAAGTGTAACCTTGGACCTTTTGTTGTACCCAGGAGTATTTGTGGATGTTTGTGAACCCGTTGGGTTGAGGATTAGTGGAGGTTGTTGCTTCTGGTGTTTTCAGCTGTGGAACTCCGGACAGTTAGCATTTTCTGGTGGGTGGCCTTGTCTTCACGACCTATGGACTGTGCATTAATTCTATCTGTGTAGGGACTTGCATGTTATAGATGTGTTCTATATAGCATGCTAGATTATAGGAATTGATGTTCCTGATGTTGATAGATCATCATGTATTTATTGTCCTTCCCTACAAGCTGTTGATTATTGTTATCTTGGAATTTGACCTAGCACCCCTGTCATATGATTGCATGTGTAACCAGACTGGTAGAAAACCCTCACTTGGGCTAGGGTTATTTCTGCTTTAGACATCCACACTTCTATCTTTCCTGGACATAGTGTTCTTCCTCGCCCGGGTAGTGGGCCGAGTGGTCAGGAGTTATCTTTTAGTGTGGGATGCATGTTACACTCGTGCTTGGGAGCAGAGTGGCGTCTGGTAGATGTAGTTGGTTGTTCATCTGTAGCGGGAGCCGTTTGGGTAGACGGCGGTCCCGAGATGTTTTATTTTTCTTGTTTTATCTGTCGCCGCTGTGCTAGTGGCAGCGGTAGATCAGTGTTAGCAGAACCTTAAACCCAGAACCTTTTTGGACACACATATGATTTTTGTCAACCAAATATTTTCTTCCAAGCATCGTAGGGTCGCCTGAGTCTGTTCCTGTTTGATTGGACGAAGGCATTAGCCCTTCGAGGCTTAGATATAAAACTTGGTTTCAACTGTTTTCCTAAGCAGAACTAAAAATCATTAAATATGGATTTCTTACAGATCAGATGGCTTCAGTAAGAAATGTCACAGTTTTTCCTATAAATTAACCACCGAGATGATTCGAGTGGTCTGGGTTCTAAGGTCTGCCTTTTCTTGGGACGAGAACAACGAGAGGCTATGCCTAGAGCCTGTTCTTGTTTGATTTGGGTTGTAGGTTCTAGTCTTTCGGTGTTCCCGGACCCTTCATTGGGTCAGTGGTTGAGATGTTCGGCCTGTTTGGCCTGTGTGAGTCAGCTGTTCGCAGTGGATGCGATGTCGGCCTGTTGAGGCAGTTGTTCGCAGTAGATGCGACGTTTGGCCTGTTTGGCCTGTTGAGACAGTTTCTCGCAGTGGATGCGACTTGGTGCCATGAGTTGGCAGAGTGTGATCTAGAGGTTGTTTCTCTGATTTAGTGGTGGAGGTGGTTCTCCCACTTAGCCTTGAGGATCTTGGGGTTCTGGCAGATCGAGTCGTGGAGGTTTCCCGACTCAGCCATGGTCGTGCATTTATCAGATTGAGTCGTTGAGGGTTCTCCGACATAGCTGTGAGAGTGTGTTGGGCTATTCCTGTTCCAGTCGAGGTTCTTTTTCCGACTGAGTTGTGCTTTGAGCTTGGAGTTACCGATCTGTTTGATCGTGGATCATAGCCTGCATGAGCCACATTTGAGCTTGACAGAGATACTTTACAGAGATACTTGAGATGGGTTACTTTTACTCGAGCGGGTCGCTCCCCTCGAGTGCCACTCCGGAGTAGGCGAGACCGGGTTGTTATACCGGCGTGAGATTGAGCTTTCTATCGCGACTTGTCGTTGCATTGGCCCTCTGGCTGTGCTGGTGTTGGCAGTCATGGACGCCCTACGTAAGTCCGCTCCTCCGGGACGTAACGGCAGTAGATCCTACGTAAGTCCGCTCCTCAGGGACGTAACGGCAGTAGGTTGGGCGCAGGCTTGACTGGACCCGAGGAGGCAGTCAGTTCAGATTGAGTGATCAGATATGAGAGTTAGTTGTGGCATCATGTTCTTTCTGTCCCACTCTTGAGCATCTAGATAGAGGCATAGTAGCTGTAGAGTTTACTTTTCCCAGCTTTCCTTACAGCACTGCTTTTGTTACTTTATGCCTCTAGTGGACTTAGTGGGCAGACCGTCGGGCTTGTTGGCGGCACCCACTGAGAACTACTTGGGACGTAGTTCTCACACCCGTCGTGGTGTCTTTTCCCACAGGAACTTCTACTCCAGTTCCTGTTGTTCCTGTTGCTGATCCTTCTGACCGAGGCGAGGGAGTCGCGAGCTAGTTCCCTACCCGTCGTTGGAGTGTAGCGGTACCCCTTCAGAGGAGAGCTTCAGTAGATTAGTTATTTTATTTTCCTCCTTTGAGAGACTGTTGTAGTGAGGATTGTTATGTTTTGAGAGCCTGTACACTGATGTATTTATTGGAGATACCTCCCGGTTGCGTTCTGAGTCTGTATATGAGGATTCTGCATGATTATCATTTTTGGGAGACGGACATTGTTGTGTTATTTCCAGTTGTACAGTGATTGATTTAGTTATACAGCAGATTTTTATTTATAGCTCTGATATCTGTTTAGCTGTAGTACTTTTCTTGCAGGTAGGACGCTTCACCTATGCGGGTTTGGCATAGGTGGCTGATCTGTTGGGCGAGCCGGGTCGCAGTTCGACCCCGGGGCCGTGACAAAAGAGCTACCACCTCGGTCGTCCGAGTACTGTGTGCAGCTACCACATGTATAACCAAGCATGGTTTTTTCATGATTGAATAGATAAAATAGTTTTTGGAATACTTGATTCGTCAAATTCTAAGGTTGGTATAAGGTGGGAATTTATTGAAAGATGCTCAAAGAGCCACTCCTTACATAAATTGATCAGATATATTATCTAACATATTTGGGATTTCAAACATCTATTGATCTTGGTGCTATTATTTTCTTTGCAAGATTAATGATTGATAAACGCATTACTCATAAGATCAAGTTAGATGTGATTGAACTTGTTCAACTTTAAAGGTTTTAATTTTTATAAATTTTCATTTCATTATTTGGATATTATTGATAGATTTTGCATAATCTATTTCTTTTGATGTGAAATGATGATTTTTGTTTAATGTTGACATGCAAAAGTGCTTACAATCTTTTTCTAGATTTTCTAGAATTTTCCTAAATTTTTCTGAAGAAAAAGTTTAGAGCCGATCCGGACCGGAACATCCGTTCCGGATCCCGAACGCAGGAATTTCCTGCGGGTAGCCGTTCCGGACTGCATTCATAGGGCGTTCCGGACCGCAGCTAGGGTTTATATGAAACGAAAGGGTTTTTGATTTTATTTCATCTCAATCTTTTGTTTCCAAGTCTCCAGAGCTTCTCTCTCTAGAATTCATCTAATTTGGAGCCTTTCCATCAAGAGTTCTTCGAAGCAAAGTGAGTTTTCATGATCAAAACTTCAGTTTTTCACAGTTTTTCACTATTTTCCTCAAAACGTGGATGAAATCATGTATCTTTTTCGTTTGAGATTGGTTTTTGGTCAAATTTCTTTTGAAATAAGAACTCTGAGTAGATTAGTTTTGATTATATGCTAGGATTCTCTTGATTAACGGATTTTTAGGCTTCGATTTCTGAAAATTCGGTTTTAGGGCATATAATAGGAATTTTTGAAAATCATGAGATTGATCCATTTTTAAAAAAAAATTTGCAAAACTAATTTGATTCATAGTCTCTCTACATGATTATGATTGTTTAGGTATAATTTTTTAAATTTTTGAAAATAAACAATTTTTTTCGTATTCTTGAGTTGTTGCTCGCAGGATTCTCTCATTCACAAGAAATAGCAGAAATGGTGATCACTTGGGTAATCTTTCTTCTGGCTGCGATGGTTCACACTAGAACTACAAACAAGCCTAAGAGGGCTAAGAAGACGAAGAAAACTAGGGATGATTCCGAGACGGAATCTGAGACTAAATCTATTGATTGGGATGAGCTATTGGTAGAAGCAACTGCTCCTACTGCTTCAAAGGGGAAAGCCCTTGCTGCATCTTCAAAAGCAAAGACACCGCCAACTGCCGCAGAAAAAGGCAAAGCTCCAATGGAAGAAACTCCTCTCAAAACAAAAAGGAAGAGCGTTGCACGTAAAAGAGGGAGTGCTCGAGGAATTTCAATTGAAGAGCCACTAGCCAGCCAGCCTCCTCCACAAGACTTCATAAGCTCGGAAAGAATTAAGGACTTCAAAAAGAGGGAATGCATTGGTGAGAGACATGTTAATGTCAAAGCTCTGAAAGAGCGATCTGCACTTTTTGGCACTCTTTTTGACTATGCGGGACTTGCCCCCATTTGTCATTTCCCTGAACCTACTGGATATTGTCTTCACTCGGTGAGGATGTTTTATCAGAATGCATCAAGGTTAGTTGATCAAGAGGACAGACATCGAGAATTTCTAACAATGGTTAGAAATGTTAAGATTAAAGTGACACCTCAATTGATTGGAGAGGTGTTAGGGATGAAGGCACGGGTTGAAGGAGCGCATTACGTGAAAAGTCAAACCTTCTCCACCACCTCATGGAGAGTGGTTGTGGATGGAATTTGTCTTCCAGATACTCGGTCGACGGGGAACTCAGTCTTTTCTAAAGAACTTCGACCGGAGTATCGCTATTTGAATTTTATTGTTTGCTACAACATTCTTCCTAACATGCAAACAAAAATTCTTAGATGGGATAGAATGTTATTTCTTTATCTTCTTGGAAATCCCACAGCAGCTATGGGATCTAACTTAAACATTCCATTTCTCATTTGGTCAAGGATGGCGCGGTATGTAGAACATGCGCATCCCACAGAGCGACTTCCCTACCCAGTTATAATTATGCGCATTTTGAAGAAATTTAAAGTCGATATTTCATCATCGGCTTATATGCATAGCTTGGGAACAATCAACGATACAACTATCGTAAAGTCACTCTCAACAAAACAAGATGAGCCTCCTTCACCTCCTCGCAGACGCCGACCCTCAACATCAACAGCACAAACAGCAACTCAAGCTTCAGCTTCAGTACCACCAGCACCAACAGCACAACCCGCACCTCCTTCAACTTCAGAGGATGATACCTCAGTTACCTCTATCTATAGAGAGCAACAGCGTCTTTCCTCTGAACAGGAACGCATGTCAAGTGAATTTATTGAAATGAAGGAGGAAATTCGAGAAGTCAAAAAGGAACAGGCATCCATGAACAAGCGCATAAAGAAAATTTTCCAAAAACTCGGATGCATTAGTTCGGAGAATTCTGAGTAATCTTTATTTTTCTTTCTAATTTTGTGTTTGCAGGTTTTTAGTTTAGTTCTTACATTTTCCTGTTTTGAACTTATAACTCTCTCTCTCTCTCTTATATTTCTACTTGAGGCTGCGTTTGGAATCCGGTGAAAAGTGAAATTGACTAAACCGGGATAATATAAAGTAAAACGGAATTAGAGCGAAAAATCGTTTGGATGATTCCGAGATGATACGAGATTTTTGTGTTTGTCTTAATAATGAGAATAGGAGGAATAAAGAGATAA
>CM055078.1:3672050-3701215 GCA_029204045.2 Tillandsia leiboldiana | reverse complement strand
GGAGCCCGAGCCGGAAGAGTCCGAGCAGGGCCAGCAGAGTGAGGTCAGGAGCTGCAGGCTCAGATGGCCAGATGTCAGAGGCCGTGCGGCGTCAGGAGGAGGCCATGGGTCGGCTGACGCAAATGTTAGAACAGAGGGCGCAGCCTGTTGTTGCACCCCCGGAGAGTTCTCCCGTACCACCCTCCCCTGCTGTGGCTTCCCCAGTTGGACCGGTGACCTCGGCATCCCCTGTTGCTCAGGGGACAATCCGGCCAATTGACTCCTGCGGAGGAGCAGGAGATTGCTGACAAACTTACTCAGTTCTGTAAGCGGGGACCGCCCAGATTTTCAGGGCGGAATATTAAGCCTTGGGAGATTGGGACTTGGCTTTCGTCAATGGAGAAGTTATTCCGGGACTTCTTCATTGACCAGAAGTACAGGGTACATATGGCTGTACACTGTTTAGACGGGGATGCTGATGCATGGTGGCGTCGGGTGGAGCCACTGGAATTTCAAAACACTCGACAGCTACCCTGGTCTGAGTTCAAGAAGATGATTCTGGATACGTACTTTTCCATGAGTATGAAGAAAAAGCTGGAAGATGATTTGAAGAATCTTCAGCAAGGCGACCGGACGGCATTAGACTATTTTCAGGAGTTCACGCGGTTACTCAACTGCGTACCCTATGTCGCCAGGGATGGACCGCACCAGGTGGAGCTCTTTGAGTCGGGCCTGCGCCCTGAAATCTATACTCTGGTGCATGCTCAGAGACTACAGACCTTGGAGGAGGCAGCAGAGCATGCCCAGTGGGTTGAGAGGGGAGACCACGTCGTCGCCAGACGTGGGGGCCTGGTCGCTCAAGGCGCAGACAGGAAGCGACCAGCGCAGGACGACGGGGGACAGGCCAGTTCTTGGAGGCCGCCACGACCGCCACGGCCTCAGTTTTCCGGCCGTGGGCGTTCTGAGCGGCGAGGGCCTGGGGGATCCCAGAGGCCACCGCAGCATCAGCAGCAACAGCATTCGCAGAGATCGCAGTCGCGGCAGCAAGGGCCTCCGCGACAGAGGCAGCAGGCGAGGCAGCCCCAGGCTACGGTTAGGTGCATTTTCTGCCAGGGACAGCATAACTCTGATGCTTGTGATCTGAGATTTGGCCGCTGTTATCGGTGTGGACAATCTGG
This sequence comes from Tillandsia leiboldiana, assembly GCA_029204045.2. NCBI lineage: Eukaryota > Viridiplantae > Streptophyta > Magnoliopsida > Poales > Bromeliaceae > Tillandsia > Tillandsia leiboldiana. Next base: position 3,700,058 of record CM055078.1, on the reverse strand, counting down.
CCACCTCCGAGCTGCCTGCCCATATGCACCATCGACGGCTCCTTCTTCAGCATCTGCTCCTTCTTCGTCTCAGCAACGGTCGACGGCTCAGCGGCCATATGCTCCAGCAAGCTGGCCATCTTCTTCCCATCCCACGGAGTATCGCCCTCCAGCTCAGAGTGGGCGAGTGTATGCTGCACAGGTAGAGGACTCTTCGGCAGCAGATCACGTGGTGGCAGGTATCACCTTACTTTCTGGCATTAGGACTCGTACATTATTTGATACTGGAGCATCGCATTCTTTATTAGTAAATCATTTGCATCATTACATGGGATAGAGGTAGGACTTTTGCCACGTGCACGAGAGGTTCAGATTCCCGATCACACCTTGCACGTGGAGGAGTGTTGTTGGTCCTGCCCGATGCAAATCGAGTCCTGGATTATGCCAGCTGGCCTGTTGGTCCTGAGAAAATTGATGGACTTCGATGTGGTCCTCGGGATGGACTGGCTAGCTCGGTATTTCGCGACTATTGACTGTGCCGCAAGGACGGTCACTTTTAGAGAACCAGGCCAGGAGATGATGGTATACCGAGGATGTCAGAGTGCTTTCTCTGCCTCTATGGTTTCGACTTCCCGAGCAAGGCAGATGATCCATCGAGGATGTGTAGCCTTTTTGGCTAGTGTTGTTGAGGGGCCTACGGCGGCACCGGAACTCGGGGATATCCCTATTGCCCGCGAGTTCCCGGATGTTTTCCCACCTGAGCTGACTCGCATGCCGCCAGATAGGGAGATTGAGTTTGTGATTGACGTAGTTCCGGGAACTGCGCCAATCTCAAAGGCTCCTTACCGGATGGCACCGGCTGAGTTGCGAGAGCTTAAGGCGCAACTTCAGGATTTAATGGATAAGGGCTTTATTAGGCCGAGTGTGTCGCCTTGGGGAGCGCCGGTGCTATTCGTGAAAAAGAAGGATGGGTCACTTCGATTATGTGTAGACTATAGAGAATTAAATAAAGTGACCATCAAGAACAAGTACCCTTTGCCGCGCATCGATGATCTTTTTGATCAGCTGCAAGGGTCTTGTGTCTTCTCTAAGATAGATTTGCAGTCTGGTTACCACCAGTTGAAGGTGAAGGCCGAGAATATTCCGAAAACGGCATTTAGATCTCGGTACGGGCATTATGAATTTACAGTTATGCCTTTTGGGCTAACTAATGCCCCTGCCGCATTCATGGGTTTAATGAACCGGATCTTCCGACTATACTTGGATCGATTCGTAGTAGTATTCATTGATGATATCTTGATTTACTCCCGAAGTGATATTGAGCATGAGGAGCACTTAAGGATCGTGCTGCAACTTCTGCAAGAGAAGAAGTTGTATGCCAAGCTGGCAAAGTGCGAGTTTTGGCTTCGGGAGGTAGTCTTCTTGGGCCATGTGATTTCCGCTGCAGGTGTGGCGGTGGACCCAGCGAAGATTGAGGCAGTCCGTGATTGGCCCCGACCGACGACGGTTTCTGAGGTACGTAGCTTTATGGGTTTAGCTGGGTATTACCGTCGGTTTGTGGAAGGCTTTGCGAAGCTCTCCACACCCCTCACTCGCTTGACGCGTAAGGGAGTGAAGTTTATCTGGAGTGAGGACTGTCAAAAGAGCTTTGAGGAGCTGAAAAATAGACTGATGACCGCTCCTATCCTTTCCCTTCCTGTTATGGGAAAAGGATATGTGATCTATAGTGACGCATCACACAGCGGACTTGGTTGTGTGCTGATGCAGGAAGGGAGGGTAATTGCTTATGCATCAAGGCAACTCAAGGATTATGAGAAGAATTACCCTACCCATGACTTGGAGCTCGCTGCCGTGGTTTTTGCACTAAAGCTCTGGCGTCATTATCTATATGGGGAGCATTGTGAAATCTACACCGACCACAAGAGCCTAAAATACCTGTTCACGCAGAAGGAGTTGAATTTGAGGCAACGTAGGTGGTTAGAATTATTAAAGGATTATGATGTAGATATTCTCTACCACCCAGGCAAGGCTAATGTGGTCGCTGATGCCTTGAGTAGGAGGGCGGTGCAAAGTTTGTCTATGTTGATCACAGACCAGGCACCGCTATTAGAGGAAATGAGACGACTCGAGATAGAGGTTGTGTCCCCTGGGGTCACTGCTAGACTGACATCTTTAGTCTTGCAGCCCACTCTGCTGGACAGGATCAAAGAGAAACAGAGTGAGGACCCCCACTTGGCCAGGATTAGAGATCATATTCCGAGTGATCAGTCAGGGGACTTTACGATAGATGCCTCGGGAATACTGAGGTACAGGAACCGAGCATGTGTGCCAATAGATGTGGAGATTAGAGAACAGATATTGCGAGAGGCCCATTATACACCTTATACCCTACATCCTGGTGGGACTAAGATGTATAAGGACCTCAAGGCACACTTCTGGTGGAAAGGCATGAAAAGGGATATTGGGAGATTTGTGGCGCAGTGTTTAACCTGTCAGCAGGTGAAAGCTGAGCATCGAGTGCCAGCTGGCAAGTTACAAAGTCTCCCAATCCCCGAGTGGAAATGGGACCACATTACAATGGACTTTGTGGTCGGACTACCGAGGGCCCAGGGAGGAGCAGACGCTATCCGGGTAGTTGTTGATAGACTTACCAAGTCGGCGCACTTTCTGCCCATGCAGACTACGTGGCCACTTGAGCGACTAGCCCAGCTATATCTTGATGAGATAGTTAGATTGCATGGAGTCCCCGCCTCCATTGTATCAGATAGAGACCCGAGGTTTGTTTCACGTTTCTGGATGAGTTTGCAGACAACCTTGGGAACTCAGCTTAGGTTCAGTACTGCTTTTCATCCGCAGACGGATGGACAGTCAGAACGGACGATACAAATCCTGGAGGACATGCTGAGGGCTTGTGTCTTGGATTTCGGCGGAGGGTGGATTCGGCATTTATCTTTGGCTGAATTCGCGTACAACAATAGCTTTCAAACGAGCATTCAGATGGCTCCGTTTGAAGCATTGTATGGACGCAAGTGTCGATCACCACTTTATTGGAGTGACGTAGGCGAGAGGCGGACCTTGGGACCAGATGTCTTGATAGAGGCAGAAGAGAAGGTCCGGGTGATTCGAAAGCATCTTCAGACCGCCCAAAGCCGACAAAGGAGTTATGCCGACGTTCGGCGACGAGATTTAGAATTTCAGGTTGGAGATCATGTATTCCTGAAAGTCTCGCCGTCCAAAGGAATCAGGAGGTTCGGCATTCGTGGGAAACTTAGCCCCCGATATATTGGACCCTTTGAGGTATTGGGGCGTATCGGGCCAGTTGCCTACCGACTCGCACTTCCTCCAAGGCTTGCTGGTGTCCATGATGTATTTCATGTTTCTACTTTGAGGAAGTATATCTTCGACCGATCGCACGTCATCGACTTCACACCGCTTGAGATCAGCGAGGATTTGAGGTATGAAGAACGCCCACTGCGAGTTCTGGATCGAGAGGTGAAAGAATTACGCAGTCGGGCCATTCCCTATGTGAAGATCCAATGGAGCAATCATGACGAGCGCGAGGCTACATGGGAGCTCGAGTCAGAGATGAGGAATGCTCACCCCTACTTATTCGAGACATCGGACTGAGGATTATTGTTTAGTCTCATTTCGAGGACGAAACTCTTTTTAGTGGGGGAGGATGTGATGATCCAGACTCCCGCAGGAACTGTGCAACATTAAACAGTGATTGTAGGGAGCTTATTCGTTGAAACAGAACTTGTAGAATCAAAATTGGACATTTAATATAGACTCTGCGCGAAAATCGGAGCAAATGGGATTTTCCGGGAGCTTTCGGCAAAATTTCGGATGAGAATTTGGCGAAATGGACAGCGGATTTGGACTCAGCGCGCGAAAACGATCAAAACGGTATATTCACTTTATTTTTCGGCGCCAAAACACTGTTCACCGGAACAGTAACTCCGGCTGCCGGAATTACTGTTCCGGCAGCCGGCGGCGACCGGCGGGCGGCGGCAGGCGGCGGCACAGCGGCGGCGCAGCGGCGGAGCACGGCAGAGCGCAGCGGCGCACGGCGCGGGCGGGGGGGCGCTGGTGCGCGGTCCACGGCATGGCGTGCACCGGGTGCACCGAAGACTTACCTTGACACGTGGCGCTTCCCTATTGGCCGGCCAGCTTCTAGAAGGGTCACGTGGCGGCGCTCCGATTGGCCAACATCTTCCGGAAGACCCGGCGCGGGGACCGGGCCTGTGCACCACGTGGACACGTGGCGGCTTCCGAGTGGCCCTTGCACAGGCTGTTTCCTGTTTTGTGGACGCGTGGTGCGTTTTGGTTGGCCCGTTTCGGTGTTCCCTGTTCGGATCCGATCCTGTGTGGGGCCTCAGCCCATTATAAATAGGGCCCCCCACCCCCCTCTCTTTGCACCTCGGTTTTCGAGCCCTTAGAGAGAGAACCAGAGTTTGGGCCCTCTACGAAATTTCTTCCTCTCTCTCTCTTCTCTCTCTCCTCCAAATCTCAGAATTTTTGGAGTTTCAGTTAGTGAGTTGTCTGCGACGCGGCGCACTGCGACGGTTTTCTTTTTCGGCCCATTTCCCGTCGCAGTTCCGTCGAAAATTCCCTGTGGGCTAACCAGGAGGAATTTTTGGATGATTTTTGCGACAGCGCGTTCCTATGAGGTAAGGCTTCGATTACCGTGTTGATCACTTTGCTCCATTTCATACTTTTGGCACGATTCCCGAGGCCTCTTTGACCCCCCTTTTTGCTGTGGAAATTTCTGGACAGTGTCAACTTCTCCGATTTTTATCTTGGCGTAGGAGCATCAGATCGAGGCGTTTAAAGAGTCGATTTTTATCTACTCTTCGCGAGGAACGCAACCGTAATTTTTCTGGATTTTTCTGAGCAATATACAGAGGTGAAAAACTCCTCTCTTTTCGTGCTATTTGAAAAACAGCAAAAGCTGTATTTTTATGAATAATATAGTTACACCCTGTGCAATGTGTGTTGCTGTAGGGCACCGTTCTCGGCAGACAGCAGTTCTAGGGGACTGTGGATAGCCAGGAGACTATCTGGGTGTGATTTGAGCTGTTCAAGGTGGGCGGTTGTTGCTTACCTCATTTTTGACAAGCTCACTGGGATTACTGGAACTCCCTTAAAATTTAATTGATGAGAACAATTGGGACAAACTAATATGACAATTGATAAGAACAATTGGGACAAACTAATATGACAATTGATGAGAACAATTGGGACAAACTAAATTGATGAGAACTATTGGGACTACTAACAGGACTACTAACAGGACTACTAACAGGACAATTGATGAGAACCGCTGGGACGAACTCTCCTAAAATTTAATATAACCCCACAGATGATATGATGACTTATATTGGGACACTGTGTTTGAGACAAAGGCTATAATCTCGCATGCAAATGACTTTTATTCAGTAAATCAATCTTTTTAAATCTTTGACACTATTTTACAACTTTTAAAATAAAGACAGTTGCATGCATGCCCGGACATCAGGTAGGGCCACTATTTATTGCTACACTATCATATTAAGACTTGACATGTTTTATTGCTCTCTTTTGCTTTCAGTTGCTTGTCGCTCGAGTATGAGCAGGGGTTTGGAATAGTATAGCCAAGGTTATGTTAGATTATAAACTTGTGGGGTGTTGCGGTGACCGCGGACAGTAGGCGGTCGATCAGATATTTATCCTTGCATCAGATTAGGGATGAGTCTGGTCTATTTTGCACCAGCTGAGGATCGGGTTTTCTTTAGTGGATAGTTTTCCCACTTGTTAAGTACTATGGCATCAGATCGGGGTTTTCTTTAGTGGATAGTTTTCCCACTTGTTAAGTACTATGGCATCAGATCGGGGTTTTCTTTAGTGGATAGTTTTCCCACTTTGATCATAGTCATGATCCAGTCCTGCTGTTTTATGGCACTTCTGATACTTATTACTGAGATATTTACTCGTGTGGGTCGCTCCCCTCGAGTGCCACTCCGGAGTGTGTTACAGACAGACTTTGAGTCCTTGAGACTCCTATCCCCTATCGGTGTTATGGGTTGACCAGCATACCCAATTTGGCAAACACTATTCCCTATCGGTGTCATGCGTTGGCCAGCATACCCGATTTGGCAAACACTATCCCCTATCGGTGTTATGCATTAGCCAGCATACCCGATTTGGCAAGGCACAGCAGGCAGTACCAGTGACACAAGACTGAGTTATTTCAGGCAGGCATGTTTGGTATTGTTGCATACAGTCATTTCATGCTACATGACATTTAGAGGCATACTAGTGGTGGTTTCCCTTTATTCAGCAGTTCTGTTTACAGCTTTACCACTTATTCCTTTCTGGCCTCTAGTAGTCCTAGTGGGTGCGTCAGAGTTGAGGTTTTGCCCACTAGGGGAGGCTACTAGTTTATCTGGTAGTTCTCACCCCCATTGTTCTTTTCTGTTTCTTTCTTCTCCTTTATTTTTGCAGAGTCGTCTGCGGGAGCTGCTAGGCCATCGGCAGCTGATCGAGGTAAGGGGATCGCTGAATAGATAGATCTCCTGGGAGACTGAGAGCTGTTAGATAGATGTTGCACCCTTTTCTCAGACTGTGGTATTCTTCTTTTATTCTAGGTCTGGCTTTCGCCAGCTGGATGTACTATTTTGGTGAGCTGGGAGATTATTGTACATATTACAGCTTCATTAGTAGTTCCAGTCTGAGATACTTGTTGGGTCGTATATAATACGGATCTAAATAGGGGAAGAAACACCTAGAGGGGGGTGAATAGGTGTAAACGTATAAACACTCCAAAAAATCGTTGCGATAAAACCCAATGCGGAAAATAAAATAACACGCAAGATTTTTACGTGGAAAACTCCATCACCGGAGTAAAAAACCACGGGACCGATAACACGGCAGAAATCCACTAGAATTAAAACACGTACAAGGTGATTTACCGTACACACTTACGACTCAACCTTTTCGATACGCTCCTAGAGGATCTTCTCCGCTCGCTCCGACGCTTCTCGAATCCACGATCTGCGCCCAACGCCGAATCCACGGCGTCCAACGTCGAATCCACGACGTCCGACCGAATCCACGGTCTTCACTCAATAGCACCGTTCGAATCCACGAACGTGCCTCGCTCTGAATCCACGAGAGCGATTGAACCTTGAATCCACAAGGACACGCGAATCCACGCGCCGATTTTTAGGGAAAATCGTTGTTTTTTGGGTGGTGATGATCCGCCGAATACTTAGATCAAAGATAGATCGGAAATACCATCTAAGTATTCATTAGTTTGATTCAACTCAAGATGTGAGTATGAAAACCTAGAATCAAACTAATCAATATAGATGAAGAAACATAGAGTATTCTCTAATGATTTCCTTTCTTCTCTATATGTGGATCTATAGCCGTATATGATGATACAAGAAAATGACGGCTATGTGGATTCCCCCTAGAAAGAAAGACATAGGGTGTATTTATAGGTTAGAAACCCTAGGAAGGAGATAAGAATCAAAAACCAACCATTTCTGGATATTTACGGACGGCGATCCGGATCGTGATAACTAGGATCCGGATCGTCATAACGAAACAGCCAATTCCAGAAAAACGAAGGTTCGGGATCCGGATCATGTGACTACGATCCGGATCGTTCATACAGTTCACCAAACATCAACGTTCGGGATCCGGATTGCGAAGCAAGATCCGGATCGTTCAAGGTAGATGGTAAACTCAACGTTCGGGATCCGGATCAAGAGACTACGATCCGGAAATCGACGATGTATGAACGAACCACCTTCGGGATCCGGATCGAACAACCTGATCCGGATCCTGAACATGTCCCAAGTCCAGTTTTTGATTTTTATGCAATGAAAGATTCTTCCAAGTGTTTCTACACTACAAGAAGTATTCGGATCACACAAATTCTTTAGTTAAACATACCTGATCCTTTTGAATTCTTCTTTCTTGAGATTGAGTTAAATGATCCAACTTTCTTCACCTTCAATCTTCAAGACTTGAGACTTTCACGAAACTACGCCAACTCAAATTCCGTAACAATCTCCCCCTTTGGCGGTTTCGTGACAAAACATAGATCCACTAAAGAAAATTCAAAAAGATATTTTTGTTGCTATCACCATACAACAAAAATTTACAATGGAGATCCAAAATACAATACATGAGTTAAACTCCTAAAACAGACTCTAGACTTAGACATCTGTACTCTCTGCAAAAAGAAATCATTCTTGACAAAAGAAATCGTTAGATACCTCAAGAATTTTGTATCATTCAAAAACCACAAACAGAGATGAAGTTTAAACTCATTTATACTTACCATGACATTTATATTCAGATATGTAAACTGATCATAGTTAAATAAACACCAACATATCTTCTTTGCACGTAAAAACCAAATGTCATGAACATGTTTGTGACAAACTAATATATATATATAGATATGTAATTGATCAGAGTTAAGAACCAACATATCTTCTATGCAATCAAAAACCAAGTGTCACAAACTTGTTAGTGAACATCAACTTGTTAGTTATATTACATGCCCAAATAGTTAGCAAATAGTTAGTCGAGGCATGCATTCATATAGCTGAAAAACCTCAAGTTGAAGTTGAGATCATACTTACCTTGATGTATACAAAATCTTCATCATCAAGATTTTCACAATCAAGATTTTCAAGTTCCCTTACCTTGATATTTCATCATTCATACCATCATTCATTGTTCATTGTTCAAATCATTGTTCTAAACTCTCTCCCCCTTTTTGTCACAAAACAAAGCCAAAAAAAAATTACAGAAGTGGAGAGAATGATTAACAGTTTAAGTTCGAGAACTAAAATCTCAAATAAAACAAAAAAAAAACTTGCACAACAGTGGGATTTAAACATATGCATGAAAACAGAAATTAGAAGGATACGGATCATTCAGACTCGTCTGAACTGATACAGCCGAGGATTTGGAAAATCTTCTTTATTCGCTTGTTCATTGCTGATTGCTTTTTATTTACCTTCTTTATTTCTTCCTTTACCTCAATCAGTTCATTTGATATACGTTCTTGCTCGTTTGAGAGCCTTTGCTGTTCTCTATAGATTGAGGTAACAGAAGCATCATCATCAGAAGTTGATTGTGGTGCTTCTTGTGCCGGAGGTGCAGGTTGAACTGGAGGAGCTGCTGCCGGTGCAGAGGTTGTTGCTTGTTGTCGTTGTTCTCGTTGCCGGTGAAGAGGTATGAATGGTTCATCTGGCTTCGTCGAAAGAGACTTTACAATTGTCGTGTCATTGATTGTTCCTAGACTGTGCAGATAGGAACTCGCATTTGTGTCAGCTTTAAATTTGCGAAGAATGCGCATGATGATCATTGGAAAAGGTAGTCTCTCTGACGGATGAGCTTGCTCCACATATCGTGCCATCCTTGACCAGATGATGTAGGGAATGTTTAAGTTAGCTCCCATTGCTGCTGCGGGATTTCCGAGTAGATAAAGAAATATCATTCTTTCCCACCGAAGAACCTTTGTGTTCATGTTTGGAATAATATTGTAACAAACAATGAGATTTAAGATGCGGTACTCTGGTCGTAGTTCTTTAGAGAACACGGAGTTTCCTGTCGACCGAGTATTTGGAACACAGATTCCATCAACTACCACTCTCCAGGAGAAGGTGTTGAAAACTTGATTCTTCAGATAATGAGTGCCATCGGCTCGGGCGTCCATCCCAAGTACTTCACCAATTAGCTGAGGCGTTACTTTGATTCTGACATTCTTGACTAAAGTTTGAAAATCCCGACGCCCGCTTTCCTGATCAACTAGATAGCAGGCATTCTGATAAAACATCCTCACTGAGTGAAGACAATACCCAGTGGTCTCCGGGAAATCGCAAATGGTAGCAAGACCTCTCTGGTCAAACAAAGTCCCGAACGTCTGAGAACGTTGCGTTAAGGCTTTTACATCAACATGCCTTTCTCCAATGCATTCTCTGTTTTCAAAATCCTTTATTCTAGCCGAGCTGACAAAGTCTTGTGCAGGTGCTTGGCCAGCAGCTGGTTGCTCAATGGTGATTCCTCGAGCACTTCCTCTCTTGCGAGCAACACTTTTTCTTCTTGTTTTCCCAGAAGTTTCTTCCATTGGAGCTTTCCCTTTTTCAGCAGCAGTAGGTTTTGAAGCTTCAGCAGTTGTTTTCCCTTTGGAGACAATGGGAGCAGCTTGCTCAATTTCGATGTTATCCCAGTCAATCGACTCTGTCTCTGATTCAGTGTCGGAATCAACCTTAGTCTTCTTTGCTTTCTTAGCCTTCTTAGGCTTAGCAGTATCCTTGACATGTACCATGGCAGCAAGTAGGAAAATAATCCAAGTGATCACCATTTTGAGTGCTAGTGAAAAATGTATCCTGTGAAGCCGAACTCAAGAACACATGAAAAATTGTTAATTTTCAAAAATTTGAAAAATTGTACCCAAACAATCATAATCATGTAGAGAAGCCAAGAATCAAATTAGTTTTGCAAAAGGACTTTTAAAAGTAGATCGATTGCATGAATTTCGAAAATCCTTATTATATGCCCTAAAACCGAAATTTTAGAAATCGAAGCCTAAAAATCCGTTAATCAGGAGAAAACCTTGCATATAATCAAAACTAATCTACCCAGAGTTCTTATTTCAAAAGAAATTTGATCAAAAACCATCCACAAACAAAGTTGATCCAAGAAAATCGTGCGTTTGAGGAGGAAAAGAGAAAAACGGTGAAAAACCGAGATTTTGATCAATAAAACTTACTTGGAATTGAAGAACTTTGAGTTTGAAAGCTTCCAAGAAGGATGCAATCTAGAGAGAAGCGCTCTGGAAACTTTTGAACAAAAGATTGGAGTAAAAGAAATCAAAACCCTTTTGTTCTTTATAAAAACCTAGCCGCGATCCGGATCCTCCCGAGCTTGCGATCCGGATCGGCTACCCGCAGTAAGAAAACTGCGTTCGGGATCCGGATCGGCAGGTCCAATCCGGATCGTCAGCCCGCAGGAGAAAACCTGCGTTCGGGATCCGGATCACCATGCCCGATCCGGATCGGCCCCAACTTTTTCTTAAGAAAATTTCAGAGAAATTCAGGAAAATCCAGAAAAAGATTGTAGGCACAAATGTGTATCAACTTTAAACAAAAATCATCGTTTCATACAACAAGAATTAGATTATGCCAAATCTATCAATAATATCCAAAAATGAAACGAAAATTTACAAAAATTAAATCCCTTAAAGTTGAACACCTTCAATCACATCTAACTTGACCTTAAGAGTAATGCCTTTATCAAATCATCAATTCAGTAAAGAAAATGAAATACAAAGATCAATAGATGTTTGAAATCCCAAATATGGTAGATAATATTTCTAGACAATCTGTTGAAGAGAGTGGCTCTTTGAGCATCTTTCTTTAAAATCCCACCTTATACCAACCTTGAAATTTGACAGAGTCAAGTATTTCAATATGCATTTTACTTAATCAAAAAATTTGAACAACCATGCTTGGTATACATGTGGTAGCTGCACACAATACTCGGACGACCGAGGTGGTAGTTCTTTCCTCCATGTGGTGGTAGTTTTCACACTCCTCATTGGGATGTAACTCTTTCCACATCTTTTGAGCATTTTACATTATCTTTGACTCCCCCTCAATTGGCTATCAATTATTTAAGATATAAAGTATTCAACCAAAAATTGATCTCGATTTCATACTCGACTAAACAGTCAAATAAGATAATGACTATACCAAGAGATCATTGAGAGAGAAATTGACTTTGATCACTTTAGAAGATGATTTAATTAACATAAATGATCATTGCAACAGTGAAATATTATGATGGCAAAAGCATAATAAATTTCTAAATGTGTGAACAGATGCAATTAAAGTCAATTATGATCTATGCTCAATTAATGTCCTATGTACAAACATAGATAATGAACAAAACAAAAACAAATACAAAACCTATCCTAAGCAAAGATTTCAAAAAGAAGATTATTTCAAGGAAAGCATCCCAATTGCTTTTCGTAAATGAATAAAACGTTTTTGATCCAAAGGTTTTGTTAGAAAGTCAGCTAATTGATCTTCAGTTGAAATATATGAAAGTTGAAGAGTATTTGATTCAACTAGCTCTCTAAGAAAATGATATCTAAGTTCAATATGTTTTGTTCTAGAGTGCAACACAGGGTTTTTAGAAATGTTAATTGCACTTGTGTTGTCACAAAGAATTGTTACCGAAGATGCTGAAATGCGGAAGTCACTCAATACGCTTTTCATCCAAATGAGTTGAGTTGAGCAACTTCCAGCTGAAATGTATTCCGCTTCGGCAGTCGAGAGTGCTATGCAATTCTGTTTTTTACTGTGCCATGCAACAAGGCAATGGCCAAGGTAGAAGCATGCACCACTCGTGCTTTTCCGATCATCCACTGATCCTGCCCAATCGGCATCTGAGTATCCAACAATGTCCAGACTTGTTCCCATAGGATACCAAATTCCGAAATTAATTGATCCTTTGATGTACCGGATGATCCGTTTCACCGCTTTCAGGTGAACCTCCTTTGGTGCTGATTGATATCTCGCGCAAATCCCAACACTAAAGGATATATCCGGGCGACTAGCCGTGAGGTAAAGTAGACTTCCAATCATACTTCTATACAGTTTCTCGTCTACATTCTCACTATGTGATTCACTTCCAAGTCCCTTGTGGCTAGTTCCCATTGGAGTTGGAAAAACTTTACAATTTTCTAGATCAAACTTTTTGACCAACTCCAGTGCATACTTGGATTGACTCAAGTGAATACCTTCATCATTTTGTTTAATTTGCAATCCAAGAAAATAAGACAATTCGCCCATCATGGACATCTCAAATTCGCTTTCCATGGTCTCCGCGAATTTAGAAGCATCATTATCTTTTGTTGCACCAAATACAATGTCATCGACATAGATTTGTGCTACAATGAAATTATTTTGATAATGCTTCACAAAGAGAGTCCTGTCAGCTCCCCCTCGAGTATAGCCCTTCTCCAAAAGGTGCTTTGTTAACCTTTCGTACCATGCTCGCGGTGCTTGTTTCAGACCGTAAAGAGCCTTTTTCAAACGAAAAACATGGTTAGGTTGTTTATGATCTACAAAACCTTTCGGTTGAGCTACATAAACTTCCTCATTTAAAAACCCATTTAGAAATGCGCTCTTGACGTCCATTTGAAATAATTTGATTTTAAAATGACAAGCAATAGCAAACAATATACGAATGGACTCGAGTCTAGCTACAGGGGCGAAAGTTTCGTCAAAGTCTATACCTTCTACTTGAGAGTAGCCTTGAGCAACTAGTCGTGCCTTGTTCCTGATGATAGTACCATCTTCATCTTTCTTGTTCTTGAAGATCCATTTGGTACCTATCACATTATGTTGCTTTGGAGGCTTCGTTAATTCCCAGACTTTGTTTCGCTCAAATTGATGGAGCTCTTCCTGCATTGCTTTAATCCAGTAGTCATCCTGAAGAGCTTCATCTATTGTCTTTGGTTCGATTAAAGATACGTAGCAAGCAAGTCCGCAAACCAACTGCCTTCGAGTTCTAACTCCTTCTTGTGGATCTCCAATGATGTTCGATTCCGGATGATCCTTGGAGATTCGTAGCGTTTGTTGAAATGGAGTACTCGGAGGTACACGAGATGATTCCTGCACATCAGATAAACTAGAAGAACCATTAGATGCATCATTAGTATTGGAAGTATTATTATGAGAAGATGCACTAGCAGGAGAATCATCATCTAGAGAGATATCGAGGGTAGATTTTTCAGATTCAAAATGAGAAGCTTCATCTACTTTAACATTTATAGATTCTACAATCGTCTTAGATTCAATGTTAAATACTCGATATGCTCTGCTATTCGTAGAATAACCCAAAAAGATCCCTTCATCACTTCGAGAGTCGAACTTTCCAAGATTTTCACGGTCACGTAAGATGTAACATCGACTCCCAAAGATACGAAAGTACTTGATATCCGGTTTTCTACTAAACCACAGCTCATATGGTGTATTCAAGGTTCCTGGGCGCAAATACACTCTGTTAATGACATAGACAGCGGTGTTCACAGCTTCAGCCCAAAAATGTAGCGGTAATTTCCGGCTATGAAGCATCACACGCGCCATCTCTTGAACAACCCTGTTTTTGCGCTCAACAACACCATTCTGCTGAGGTGTATAGGGTGCCGAGAATTCATGTTTAATGCCATTTGAAGTACAAAAGTCAATGAATTTTGAATTTATGAATTCTCCACCCCTATCACTTCTAACACGAATGATCTTTTCATTCTTTTCAATCATAATACGATGGCAAATCTCATGAAAAGAGTCAAACGTATCAGCTTTCTCTCTCAAAAATGCTACCCATGAAAACCGAGAGAATCATCAACCAATAAAAAGATGTACCATTTACCTCCCAAGGATGGTTGACGGGTCGGCCCCATTAAGTCCATGTGCAAAAGTTCCAAGGGCCGTTTTGTACCAACGTGGTTCAAGTTTTTGTGTGCAGTCCTAGACTGTTTACCCTTTTGGCAACCACCACACACAACATTTTGTTTAAATAAAAGCTTTGGAATCCCCTTGACCACGTCCTTGTTTGAAATTCTAGTAAGTTCCTTAAAATTAAGTGACCTAGCCTTTCATGCCAAAGAGTTTCATTATTCAAAGCGGCTAAGTTACAATTTTCAGAAAATTTATTAGGAACAACATAACAATTGTTTTCAGATCTAACCCCTTTTAAAAAGAAGACATGGTCCTTATCAGTTACAACGCATTCAACCGATGAAAAGTTAACTGAAAAACCATTGTCGCAAAGTTGACTTATGCTTATGAGGTTAGTCTTAAGGCCATCAACAAATAAGACGTTTTTCAAAATCGGGCCATCTGGAATAGCTACCGTCCCTTTTCCAACAATTTTGGAAGATCGACCGTCTCCGAAAACAACGTGTCCTCCCGAGATTTCTCAAGATTTTGAAAACTATTTTTGTCACCGGTCATGTGACGGGAACACCCGCTATCCAGATACCAAGACGAGCTATCATATGCATGCAAGAAATATTGGAAACAAGACAAGGGAAAATTTCACCTTTGCGCACCCAAACCTTTTTGGAATGCGTCTGTAATGGTCGTGAAGTTTTGTGCCTAGGTGAAAGCGTCTTGTTAAAACGATTGTTGCTCCTTGATGAAGTCGTCTTGTCGGTGAACTACCAAGTCTCTTTTCATTTGAAAAGTTTTGCTTTGATTTCCGGAAAGGAGCCTTTTTGGTAGTTGATGCAAGAGGTGCTTGAGATGAGCGTTCGACTCCCGTCTTGCAATATCTTCTTATGTGCCCTGAAACACCACAACGAAAACATACCTTATATCTTGACGATCCCAAAGAGGATGAAGTAGGTTTGTTGTCGTTGTTTGTCTTGAATTCCGGTGTCGGAGGAGGAGATACCGACTGAAGCACAAAACTGTCCCACTCAAACTTGGACTGTTTCCAGTTTGAGTGTATCCGAGGCCGAACCTATTTGATTGACCAAGACCAAGAAGTCATCCAACTTACTCCTTCCTGAAGAGAATCGCTGTAAGTCATTCTTGAGTTGGAAAATGGTCTTTGTCATTTCCAGGTTATCCTGTCGAGCCTCGTTGTAGAGCTTTGAAAAGTGATTCGCGTTATCCACCAGATTTGTATGTTCCTTTTCAAGTTGCTCATTGGACTCTTGAAGGGAAGCATTTCTTTTATCAGGTTTTCCCTTTCCACTTCAAGAGCGTTTGAGAGAGAAGTCGCTCTTTTGCTTCTTCTTCGAGATCATGCAATCTCCCTCTCAAACTCTTGTTTTGCTTAGCCACTTTCTTTGAATCCCTCAAAAGTCTGTGGTAGGCTAGAGCAAAATCTTCACCTGTCCGAATCATCCGATTCATGTCCATTGCATTCTTTTCAACAGTGGAGTTGGACAATGATTCAGACGTATTTGCCATAAAGCACATGAATGGTGAGGATGTGGACGCGTGGAATGCGGTGGAGCTCTTTTCTTCATCACTTGAAGACGACTCATTTGACGTTGAGTTGTCATCCCAAGTGACGACTTGCATCGCCTTCTTCTTTGCCGGATACTTGTTAGGACACTCCGTTGCAATGTGGCCGTAGCCTCGACATTTGAAGCATTGCAGTTGTCCTTCTGAACTTTTCTTATCCTTTGAGAAGTTCTCCTGCTTTCTTGACTTGTGACTTGAAGTACCCTTGCCTTTGTTCCACTTTCCGAAGGATGGAGATTTGCTTGAATTACCCCTTCGAAAGTTGCGGCGAAAATTCCTTGTCAAGAGAGCGAGCTGCTTCTCAAATTCCTCCATAGAAAGGTTCTCGTCATCGTCCGAGGAGGATGTATCCGCGTCTTCTTCCTTAGTTGTTTTCAACGCATACCTGAAGACTTAGAAGTGGATGCTTTTCCAGAAGAATTGTTAGTATTAAAAGTCATTTCATAAGTTTGTAATGAACCAACTAATTCTTCTACACGTATTTCGTCCGGGTGTTTAATAGTTTCAATGGCAGTAACCTTTGGGCGAAATCGTTCAGGAAGAGTTCTTAAGATTTTTCTTACAATCTTAAATTCTGGAATCTTCTCTCCCCAGATTAGCACATGAGTTTACGATGTCTTGCAATCGTGTATAAGTAGTCCGTGAACGATTCATTTCTGCCATCAAGATGGAGTCAAACTTGCTCGTAAGCATCTGCAGTTTCTGAATCGTCACGAGGTTAGTTCCCTCATGTGTAACCTGGAGAACATCCCAGATTTCTTTCGCAGTCTCACATGCCGAGACGCGAGAGAATTCAGTTTGAGATAAGGCATTAAAAAATAGCATTAATTCCCTTGCCATTGTAAGAAGATAACTCAAACTCTTCCTTGGTCCATTTCGACCTAGGTTTAAGGTGTGAACATCAGAGATAAGTTCAGTTGGATTAGACCATCCTGATTCAATTGAATGCCACACCCTTTCGTCGATGGAAGATAAAAGGCTTTCATCCGTCCTTTCCAGTACGCATAATTTGTTCCATCAAAGAAAGGGGGTCGATTGATGTTTCCACCTTCAACCATTGTTCACAACCCTATTCCCGCTCTGATACCACTTGTTGGTCGTATATAATACGGATCTAAATAGGGGAAGAAACACCTAGAGGGGGGTGAATAGGTGTAAACGTATAAACACTCCAAAAAATCGTTGCGATAAAACCCAATGCGGAAAATAAAATAACACGCAAGATTTTTTACGTGGAAAACTCCATCACCGGAGTAAAAAACCACGGACCGATAACACGGCAGAAATCCACTAGAATTAAAACACGTACAAGGTGATTTACCGTACACACTTACGACTCAACCTTTTCCATACGCTCTACGAAGATCCGTCTCCGCTCGCTCCGACCTTCTCGAATCCACGATCTGCGCCCAACGCCGAATCCACGGCTCAACGTCGAATCCACGACGTCCGACCGAATCCACGGTCTTCACCCAATAGCACCGTTCGAATCCACGAACGTGCCTCGCTCTGAATCCACGAGAGCGATTGAACCTTGAATCCACAAGGACACGCGAATCCACGCGCCGATTTTTGGGGAAAATCGTTGTTTTTTGGGGTGGTGATGATCCGCCGATACTTAGATCAAAGATAGATCGGAAATACCATCTAAGTATTCATTAGTTTGATTCAACTCAAGATGTGAGTATGAAAACCTAGAATCAAACTACTCAATATAGATGAAGAAACATAGAGTATTCTCTAATGATTTCCTTTCTTCTCTATATGTGGATTCTATAGCCGTATATGATGATACAAGAAAATGACGGCTATGTGGATTCACCCCTAGAAAGAAGACATAGGGTGTATTTATAGGTTAGAAACCCTAGGAAGGAGATAAGAATCAAAAACCAACCATTTCTGGATATTTACGGACGGCGATCCGGATCGTGATAACTAGGATCCGGATCGTCATAACGAAACAGCCAATTCCAGAAAAACGAAGGTTCGGATCCGGATCATGTGACTACGATCCGGATCGTTCATACAGTTTCACCAAACATCAACGTTCGGGATCCGGATTGCGAAGCAAGATCCGGATCGTTCAAGGTAGATGGTAAACTCAACGTATTCGGGATCCGGATCAAGAGGACTACGATCCGGATTGCGACGATGTATGAACGAACCACCTTCGGGATCCGGATCGAACAACCTGATCCGGATCCTGAACATGTCCCAGTCCAGTTTTTGATTTTTATGCAATGAAAGATTCTTCCAAGTGTTTCTACACTACAAGAAGTATTCGGATCACACAATTCTTTAGTTAAACATACCTGATCCTTTTGAATTCTTCTTTCTTGAGATTGAGTTAAATGATCCAACTTTCTTCACCTTCAATCTTCAAGACTTGAGACTTTCACGAAACTACGCCAACTCAAATTCCGTAACAATACTATGTGGTTCTTCAACTTCAGCTCTGTATGATGCCTCTTTATTGTTTATCTATATCGGAGCAGGTTACCAGCGCTTCGTTATCGGAAATCCCATGTGCACGGCGGATTTGTTGGCGGCCGGGTTCCGGGGGTACATTTGGCGAGCCCAGATCGTAGTCTGACCCGGGGTGTGACAGCGGGAAACTTTAGTTTTCTGCGGATGGTTTTGAACGTGGTTAAAGGTCCTAAAGAAATTAGAATTGTCGATGATGTTGTTTCACGAAAATTTCGATCTGCAGTGATGCTCTTGGCCTGCTGGTGATGATAAGGAATACGAGAAGCACTACGTGAGGCATCGCTCTGATCTCTTCAAGTCAACTTAGGCAACTATTTTAACCTTAGTCATGTACTGTGAAGTATCAGATCCGATTACGTTTGTGGGAAGAATACTGGAATTGTGGCTAATGATATTATACAAACTAAAAAATATTTCAGGATTAAAACTTGCGACTTCCGCAAATTGAACTTCAAAATCATGTCTTATGTGAACTTGAAATTTTATTCAATAAGAATGGGAGCTCGCTTGATCATTTTAAATTACATATGCTTAATAGGTAATGTTGATCAATTGAACGATGGCTTCTCAGAGAAGAGATGGATTACAATGTAGATGAATTAGGCCAAGAGCATACACGATTGTTCGGGGGTTGAATGATGAACAAAGAAAAATATATGATGTTGTTTTCGTTTCTATAAATGGACAAAATAGGGATGTATATTTGTTTACGGTCATGGCGGAACAGGGAAAGACCTATCTTGGAAGACTATTATTTCCAGACTCCGATCGGAGGAAAGGTGGTACTAGTTGTGGCTTCTTCGAAAATAGCATCACTTTTACTACCTGGTGGTCGTACAGCTCACTCTAGATTTAAGATACCTATTAGGATTGATGACTCTTCAATTTGAGAAATTAAAAGGGCATGCAACTTGCAAAATAATTTCTCATGCTAGCTTAATTATTTGGGATGAGGCACCTATGAATCATAAAAATTATTCGAAGCGTTAGATAGGTCTCTAAACGATATTTGGATTTGGATGACACAACTACCGGACAAAAATTATTTGGAGGAAAGACCGTTTTTAGGGGGTGATTTCAGGCAGATACTTCCAGTTGTTGTAGGAGGTACTCGACATGATATTATTAATGCATCGCTTACAAGGTCTCACATTTGGGGCAAGTTAAACTGTTTCGGCTAAATATTAATATGTGATTATTGTAGGGTCCTTCTGTGAATGAACCGTCTAATTCATCTTTGGTAGATTTAGTAAATGGGTACTAAATGTTGGTGATGGCAAGATAGACGCTGTTAATTTAGATTGAGAAGACAAAGCCACTTGGATTAAATTCCAGATGATTTGCTTATAAAAAATGAGAATGGAATAGAGAGTATTGTTGAGAGAGATATTATGATATGAGGTGAATACGATGATCTGATTATCTAAGGGACAAGGCTATTGTTACAACCATAAATGAAACAGCCGACGAGCTTAATGCATATGTGCTTACTTTACTGCCAACTGAAAGAGCGAACATACTGAGTTCAGATTCAATATGCAATTCGTCGAGAATATTGAAAACAGTGATATACTTTACCCAGTAGAGTTCTTGAATTCTTTGAAATTTAATGGAGTTCTTATCATGAACTCAAGTTAAAAATAGGGGCTCATGTAATGTCGCTCCGCAATATTAATCAAAGTTCTGGTCTTTGTAATGGTACACGATGGTGAAACTCAATTGCTCCTAAGATTATTGAGGCACAGATTTTTACTGACAACCATTGGTGAAAAAGTATATATCCCTCGCATAGTCTTGAATATAACTGATTCTAATGGCCGTTTATACTTAAAAAAGATAATTCCCGATTCGTTTGAGTTACGCCATGACGATTAATAAAAGTCAAGGATAGACATTACAAAAAGTTGGTCTTACTTATCTCAGCCTGTATTTTCTCACGGTCAACTTTATGTAGCAATTTCTCAAGTCACTTCTAGAGAAGGTTACGAATCCTTTAAGGGTTACGAATCCTTATAAAAAATAAAGAACATGAACGTGAAGGATATACAAGAATATTGTTTATCATGAAATATTTGAAGATTTATAATATTTGATTATATTTTTTTTGTAATATAGTATGCGATATTTTTATCATTGAATACAGTATGTAAATATTTCTCTCAATAATAAAATATTTCTCATGCTCAGATTTACTTTTTTACTCGAAATTAGCAATATTACTTGTTTGTTATGTAATATTGTAGTACTATTTTTTATTGTTTAATACAGTAAGTGAATATTTCTCTCACTAATAAAACATGTTTTAATTACTCATCTTCATTTTTCTACTTTATAAATAGTAATGGAATACGTACTGTTATCGAAATTATTATTACAACGACAGAACTGCAAGATTAAAGTACGCATATGTCGAATATGGGAGTCGACTGCTCCATTTCGAAGGAGATATATTTAGTCTTGACTGCTTATTGGTAGATGAAAGGTGATGGTGTTAGGTTTTAGAACAAATATTACATCTTCTCTTATTATTGTGGTGACCCAGATCTCTGCAGGGCTTCTACAGTGCGATTAGCAGCTTCTGGAGGCCTATGTGGCATGTCGGCGGTGTTCCTGCACCCATTTGGACTCAAGTGATGGACTTCGGGTGTATAATGGATCACGTGAGTGATCGGAGGACCCCGTCGGATGTTTAGAACTGGTTTCGCGCGAAATGGTATTAAAATTGGACTCAGCGCGAAATTTGAGTAAAGAACACTTCTCCGGGATTTTCGGCAATTTTAGAAGAGGAATTTGGCAAATCGGACTTCGGATTTGGATTCAGCGCGCGAAAACGGTCAAGATGGACTATTTACTTGTATTTTTCGGAGCCGGATGACCCGGCACGGATTTCGAGGTATTTGGTACTGTTCCGGCCGCCGGAGGGGCGCCGGCGGGCGCAGCGGGCGGCGGAGCGCGGGCGCTGGCGGCGGCGGAGGCGCGCGGTCCACCGCGGAGGCGTGCACCCGGGCGGAGGACGCGTGGCGCCTTCAGGTTGGCCGGCGCAGTGGGCGTGGTCCACGGAAGAGGCGCGGGTGCACGGTGGACCAGGTGGCGACACGTGGCGGCTGGTGTTGGCGGGTCCTGGTGCGCGCGGTCCACGCAGCGGCAGGGTCTGCCTCGGGATGCGTGCCCGGCACGGGGGCCGCGGGCGGCGCGGCCGCGCACGTGGGCGCAGTGGGCGCGGCGTGGGCGCGGTCGAAGGCGTCGTGGGGCGCCACGTGGCGCCCCGTGGTTGGTCGGGCGCACCGGTGCACGACCTCTGGTCGCGACACGTGGCGTCCGTGGTTCGTCGCGGTGCGTGCGCCGGGTGCGGGGAGCAGGAATGGGACGCGTGGCGGGCCTAGGGGATTTCGGGCGTGAACAGTAACGGGCCGGCCCGTTACTGTAGCAGCCCGGAATGCCAAGCGCCCGAAACTTTGGGCCAAAAGTCCAAAATTCGGAATTTTCGGGCTGGGCCTATAAATAGCTGTCTTGTGGGGGAGTTTTGCCCCCTTTCCCGAGCTCCCCTGCCCATGGCCCCTTTAGCAAAGTTGGAGATCTTCATCTTGCGCATCTTCTGGCAGAGGCCCGGATTTTTTGGAAGCCGCGGCGTCGACGACTTCGGCATCGGAGCGCAGTGTGGCGATTTTTCATCGGAGGCCCGTTATCGTCGCAGTTTGATCTGAGAGGTCTACAGAGCTACTCTGTCAGTATTTTTGGACGATTTCTGCGGCGTTGGAATCACGAGAGGTACGTCTTCGACTTTCGTGTTGATCATCTTGCTGGATTCAGAGTTTATGACACGGTTTTCGAGGCATTTCTAAGCCGCTGTTTTCTGGTGGAGTTTTTGGACAGCGGCCCCTTGCCGGAATTTTATCTCCGCACCGAGTGTCGGATTGAGACGAGCCTATACACTTTTTGGATCTACTCGTCGCAAGGATTATCATTGTATTTTTCCGGGATTTTTCTGAGGTTTGCCCGAAGGTATACTATTCCCCTTTTATCTGTGTTTGAGTTTACAGTTGTGTGGTTGTGAGTGTTTGCGCACCTGTATTGTGGAATTTGTAACTTGGCCTACGGGGCTCCAATTGGGCGTGCAGGTACCCGTTTCGAAGGTATCGACGCGAGATCGCAGCAGTATTTTTATTGGAATTTTTGGAGTTCGTTTTACAGGTGAAAATTTCGCATTTAGGGACTGTTCCAGCAGATTTGTGATGCTTGGATTTTATGGAATTAAGTGTATCTTTGGGTTGTGTTTTTGTACCCAGGAGGTATTGATCACTGTTCCTGTATCGTTGGATTGGTGGGTGTGCAGAGATATCTGTTTCTGGACTGTCTCAGCTGTGCGACTCCGGACTGTTAGCATTTTCAGGTGGGTGGCCTTGTCTCATGACCTATGGACTGTGCATTAATTCTATCTGTGTAGGGACTTGCATGTTATAGATGTGTTCTATATAGCATGCTAGATTATAGGAATTGATGTTCCTAATGCTGTTAGATGATCATGTGTTTATTTTCCTTCCCTACAAGCTGTTGATTATGGTATCTTGGAACTTGACCTAGCACCCCGTCATATGTTGCATGTGTAACCAGACTAGTAGAAAACTCACTTGGGCTAGGGTTATTTCTGCTTTAGACATCCACACTTCTACTTTCCTGGACATAGTGTCTTCCTCGCCCGGGTAGTGGGCCGAGTGGTCAGGTGTTATCTTTTAGTGTGGGATGCATGTTACACTCGTGCTTGGGAGCAGAGTGGCGTCTGGTAGATGTAGTTGGTTGTTCATCTGTAGCGGGAGCCGTTTGGGTAGACGGCGGTCCCGAGATGTTTTATTTTCTTGTTTTATCTGTCGCCGCTGTGATAGTGGCAGCGGTAGATCAGTGTTAGCAGGACCTTAAACCCAGAACCTTTTTGGACACACATGATTTTTGTCAACCAAATATTTTCTTCCAAGCATCGTAGGGTCGCCTGAGTCTGTTCCTGTTTGATTGGACGAAGGCATTAGCCCTTCGAGGCTTAGATATAAAACTTGGTTTCAACTGTTTTCCTAAGCAGAACTAAAAATCATTAAATATGGATTTCTTACAGATCAGATGGCTTCAGTAAGAAATGTCACAGTTTTTCCTATAAATTAACCACCGAGATGATTCGAGTGGTCTGGGTTCTAAGGTCTGCCTTTTCTTGGGACGAGAACAACGAGAGGCTATGCCTAGAGCCTGTTCTTGTTTGATTTGGGTTGTAGGTTCTAGTCTTTCGGTGTTCCCGGACCCTTCATTGGGTCAGTGGTTGAGATGTTCGGCCTGTTTGGCCTGTTGAGTCAGCTGTTCGCAGTGGATGCGATGTCGGCCTGTTGAGGCAGTTGTTCGCAGTAGATGCGACGTTTGGCCTGTTTGGCCTGTTGAGACAGTTTCTCGCAGTGGATGCGACTTGGTGCCATGAGTTGGCAGAGTGTGATCTAGAGGTGTTTCTCTGATTTAGTGGTGGAGGTGGTTCTCCCACTTAGCCTTGAGGATCTTGGGGTTCTGGCAGATCGAGTCGTGGAGGTTTCCCGACTCAGCCATGGTCGTGCATTTATCAGATTGAGTCGTTGAGGGTTCTCCGACATAGCTGTGGGAGTGTGTTGGGCTTCCTGTTCGAGTCGAGGTTCTTTTTCCGACCGAGTTGCGCTTTGAGCTTGGAGTTACCGATCTGTTTGATCGTGGATCATAGCCTGCATGAGCCACATTTGGCTTGACAGAGATACTTTACAGAGATACTTGAGATGGGTTACTTTTTACTCGAGCGGGTCGCTCCCTCGAGTGCCACTCCGGAGTAGGCGAGACCGGGTTGTTGTACCGGCGTGAGATTGAGCTTTTCTATCGCGATTGTCGTTGCATTTGTCCCTCTGGCTGTGCTGGTGTTGGCAGTCATGGACGTCCTACGTAAGTCCGCTCCTCCGGGACGACGGCAGTAGGTTGGCAGTCATGGACGTCCTACGTAAGTCCGCTCCTCCGGGACGTAACGGCAGTAGGTTGGCGCAGGCTTGACTGGACCTGATGAGGCAGTCAGTTCAGATTGGGTGATCAGAGATGAGAGTTAGTTGTGGCATCATGTTCCTCTGTTCCACTTCTTGAGCATCTAGATAGAGGCATAGTAGCTGTAGAGTTTACTTTTCCCCAGCTTTCCTTACAGCACTGTATTTGTTACTTTATGCCTCTAGTAGACTTAGTGGGCAGACCGTTGGGCTTGTTGGCGGCACCCACTGAGAACTACTTGGGACGTAGTTCTCACACCGTCGTGGTGTATTTCCCACAGGGACTTCTACTCCTGTTCCTGCTGCTCCTGTTGTGCTTCTTCAGATCGAGGTGAGGGAGTCGCGAGCTAGATCCCTACCAGTCGTCGTCCAGAGAGTAGATGTACCCTTATCATTTTGAGAGTTTCTTGTTGAGAGACCTTGTTGTGAGGTATAGAGTTGTACTTTTCTTTCAGAGTTGAGTGACTTGTACTTTGGTGAGGACTTTGTATTAATTTATTTTATTTCCAGCAGGTTATTTTCAGCTCTGATATCTGGATAGTTTAGTATCTATCTTTTGCAGGTTTGGCGCTTCGTCTATACGGGGTTCACCGTATGGGCGGCGGATCTGTTGGCGAGCCGGGTCGCAGTTTCGACGCCGGGGCGTGACAGATTAGAGTGGTATCAGAGCCTAGGTTGTAGGTCATCGAGGACTTAGAAACCCTAGGCTGGTGGATGGACATTAGGATGACTACGTGAGAGTCGTGACTTTTAGCGAGAGTCCTGATCGAGTTTGTACCTCTCCCAAGAGACGGGATGAGTGATTGGCATGTTTATGCTCCTAAGCGATTATGTTGGCTGCAGACAACATAATGTTGTGGAATTGGTAACATGCCTTAGACTTTCGCTGGATTGGGTCATATGATTGTTGTGTCCTGATGTTTGTTATTGTGCAGTGGACCTACGATGCTTTTGAGACGTCGTGCAGTGAGGAATGCGCATTCCGCATCTGATGAGTAACCCGAGCAGCGGGAGGCAGAGCGAGACCCAGGAGTTATGGGTCCAGATGGCACAGATGTCGGAGGCTGTCTGATGCCAGGAAGAAGCCATGGAACGTTTGATGCGCTTGTTGGAGCAGAGAGCATAGCTAGTTGCAGTACCGCTTGAGTGTCCTCCAGTACTTTCTTCCTATGCAGGGGTATCTTCAGTTGTACCAGTGGGCCGATGGAGCGAGCAGCCCCCTCCGTGCCGACGAGCAGTGCCGAGGCACCGAGGCAGGGTGGATAGTGGATAGTAGCTGAGCTTCGGGACGTCATTGATCGATGGAGCCAGTCCAGGCAGTTGAACCATCCCGATTCACAGGTTTGAGTTGGAGCCTTTGTAGGCAGAATTGGGGTTGGTGGTGATGGAGAGACTATCTGAGAGCCTTCATGTGCTAGGGAGTTTATGCAGTTGTTGAACTGCACGCTCCAGGTTTCGAGGGATGAGACGCATAGGATATGTTTGACGGGGAATGGTTTGTGCCAGGATACCTTTCAGTGTAGTTGGTCCCTCCGTCTTGGATTATTGACGCTTCGATGGGTAGGCTTGTGTGTGGAGCGTGGCGTTGCAGTCCCTTTGGATAGGGATCTGCCGCCAGAGGCGAGTGCTGGATATCGGCGCTTGGCGTCGGGTGATGGAGGACAGACCGACCGGTAGCGGCATTTCTGATCTCTTTACCTGGATAGCGAATTTTCGAGATGCCAGAGATCGGGTGGACCCCGACGGCAGCATCAGCATCTATTTCAGAGTAGCGCAGCGGTAGCGTGGTTTTGTTATCTGCGGAGGACTTTGACCTTCTGCGGGGCAGACGAGAGGAGATTTGGTTGTTGAGGTCGTTAGAGCACACTGGTTATAGCGACAGTGTGAGAGGTGCTTACGGCGGCACCGGGACCCAAAGATATCTCTGTTGCCACGAGATTCCGGGTGTGATTCCACCTGAGCTGTTGTTAATGCCGCCGATTCGGGAGATAGAGTTTAAGTTTGGCGTGGTTCGGGGAACCGCGCCACCCTCGACAGCACCTCATTGGATATTGCCAGTAGAGCTGTGAGAGTGATGGCGCAGTTGCAGGATCTGATGGATCGAGGGGTCTGTTTGACCTAGTGCCACGCCGTTGATATACGGTGGTGATGCCACATCGTTGATACACGACTGTGAGGGCCCTTTTATGGTTCGTGTGTAGACAGGTCCGAGTATTATTCTGGACCTTTTGATGGAGTCATACTCCGGCAGTTTGTTTGGTGCGGGTACCTACTTGGAATCAGACAGCCGAGGACCTTGCCTTGATGGCGTTCAGGACACGGTAGGGCATCTTGAGCTCTTAGTGAGGCCAATTGGATTGATTAACGCCCTGCCACTCTTTGGGTTTGAGGAATTGTGCTCCAGCTGTACTTGATCGCATTGGTAATAAGATCCTCCAGGGATATTATGATCTACTCCCAGAGCGACTTGGAGCATGAGGAGCACTGGTGGATGTGTTAGTATGCTGTGTGGATGAAGCTGTATGCCAGGTTATGGGATACAAGTTTTAGCTTTAGAAGCTTACCTTCTTGGGTCACATTGTGTTAGCCATAGAGCGGCGGTGGTTTTCCAGCCAATGTGGATGCTATTTGAGTTGGCTGAGATCAACATTTATTGTTGAGGTGAGGAGCTTGTTGGATTTCGCAGTGCCAGGAGAGCATGGCGAATGGATGATGAGACTGGTACTAGCGCCGATTGCAGCTTTGCCAGAGATGGGGGATGGACCTTTGTGTTAGTGGTGCCTCCCATAGTGGCTGTGGAGTTACCATTGGGTTATTCTTGTGTATTCAGTATCACCGCGACAGGGCCACTGTGGTGGCGGATACCTGGAGCCGGATAGCTTTTCGGTGTTGAGTTTAGTGGTTCCTCAGTTGGCGCTGGGGTGGGACCGTTGAGGAACAGGGCTCGAGTTTGTGTCCATGAGGGTCCCTTTTGACGGTAGACTGCGGCGAAGCAGTCCATGCGGATGGTCAGGATCCGAGAGTGATTGAGCGAGGGACCTAGCCGATTAGGGCTTTTTCTTTGGATGACCGTATGGGTATGTTCGGATCGCCTGGTTGAGCTGGCATAGGGAGCGGTTTTGGTGCGGCTACATTGGTTGTTCTCTCTTTCCCCCAGCCTTTTCTTCCACGTCTCAGCTCGGGAGTGTCAGGCTTGTGGATTCCTCGCCCGTGATGGACTCGTTTCCTTGAGATCTGCGAGTACTTGTGGTACGATGGACGCCCGTTGCGAATTCTGGCCGTGAGATGAGAGAATTACGCAACTGGGCCATGCCGTACCGGTTGTTGTTGTGTTGTGGAGTAATCAGGGGAGAGACAGGGACTCGAGCTGGAGACGGCAGTGTAGTACCTACCCTTGTTTCTGTGGCACTTTTGGGTTGAGCTGTTTCGAGGACGAAACTTTCTTTTAGGGGGAGGGA
>CM055078.1:3652464-3671950 GCA_029204045.2 Tillandsia leiboldiana | reverse complement strand
AAGGATTTTTCAAAAGGAAAAGAACATTGGTAGCACCTCAAACAAGACGATGACAAAAGAAAAAGATCAATCATACAAGACGTCGTCTTCAAGGAGAATCTCTCAACCTTTACCAACATACTCCAAAACTCAAAAGGTTGGGTATGCAAAGGTGAAACCCCTCCTTGTCTTTAATCGTTCTACGATTAAATCTTGTATAGTTTATGTAGACTATTTTCTTTTTTCTTTTTCTTTTGGCCGACCGTCAACCATCTTTGGGAGGTAAATTGTATATTTTTCTTATTGGTTGATGATTTCTCTCGGTTTTCTTGGGTAGCATTTTTGAGAGAGAAAGCTGATACGTTTGACTCTTTTCATGAGATTTGCCATCGTATTATGATTGAAAAGAATGAAAAGATCATTCGTGTTAGAAGTGATAGGGGTGGAGAATTCATAAATTCAAAATTCATTGACTTTTGTACTTCAAATGGCATAAACATGAATTCTCGGCACCCTATACACCTCAGCAGAATGGTGTTGTTGAGCGCAAAAACAGGGTTGTTCAAGAGATGGCGCGTGTGATGCTTCATAGCCGGAAATTACCGCTACATTTTTGGGCTGAAGCTGTGAACACCGCTGTCTATGTCATTAACAGAGTGTATTTGCGCCCAGGAACCTTGAATACACCATATGAGCTGTGGTTTTAGTAGAAACCGGATATCAAGTACTTTCGTATCTTCGGGAGTCGATGTTACATCTTACGTGACCGTGAAAATCTTGGAAAGTTCGACTCTCGAAGTGATGAAGGGATCTTTTTGGGTTATTCTACGAATAGCAGAGCATATCGAGTATTTAACATTGAATCTAAGACGATCGTAGAATCTATAAATGTTAAAGTAGATGAAGCTTTCTCATTTTGAATCTGAAAAATCTACCCTCGATATCTCTCTAGATGATGATTCTCCTGCTAGTGCATCTTCTCATAATAATACTTCCAATATTAATGATGCATCTAATGGTTCTTCTAGTTTATCTGATGTGCAGGAATCATCTCGTGTACCTCCGAGTACTCCGTTTCAACAAACGCTACGAATCTCCAAGGATCATCCGGAATCGAACATCATTGGAGATCCACAAGAAGGAGTTAGAACTCGAAGGCAGTTGGTTTGCGGATTGCTTGCTACGTATCTTTAATCGAACCAAAGACAATAGATGAAGCTCTTCAGGATGACTACTGGATTAAAGCAATGCAGGAAGAGCTCCATCAATTTGAGCGAAACAAAGTCTGGGAATTAACGAAGCCTCCAAAGCAACATAATGTGATAGGTACCAAATGGATCTTCAAGAACAAGAAAGATGAAGATGGTACTATCATCAGGAACAAGGCACGACTAGTTGCTCAAGGCTACTCTCAAGTAGAAGGTATAGACTTTGACGAAACTTTCGCCCCTGTAGCTAGACTCGAGTCCATTCGTATATTGTTTGCTATTGCTTGTCATTTTAAAATCAAATTATTTCAAATGGACGTCAAGAGCGCATTTCTAAATGGGTTTTTAAATGAGGAAGTTTATGTAGCTCAACCGAAAGGTTTTGTAGATCATAAACAACCTAACCATGTTTTTCGTTTGAAAAAGGCTCTTTACGGTCTGAAACAAGCACCGCGAGCATGGTACGAAAGGTTAACAAAGCACCTTTTGGAGAAGGGCTATACTCGAGGGGGAGCTGACAGGACTCTCTTTGTGAAGCATTATCAAAATAATTTCATTGTAGCACAAATCTATGTCGATGACATTGTATTTGGTGCAACAAAAGATAATGATGCTTCTAAATTCGCGGAGACCATGGAAAGCGAATTTGAGATGTCCATGATGGGCGAACTGTCTTATTTCTTGGATTGCAAATTAAACAAAATGATGAAGGTATTCACTTGAGTCAATCCAAGTATGCACTGGAGTTGGTCAAAAAGTTTGATCTAGAAAATTGTAAAGATTTTCCAACTCCAATGGGAACTAGCCACAAGGGACTTGGAAGTGAATCACATAGTGAGAATGTAGACGAGAAACTGTATAGAAGTATGATTGGAAGTCTACTTTACCTCACGGCTAGTCGCCCGGATATATCCTTTAGTGTTGGGATTTGCGCGAGATATCAATCAGCACCAAAGGAGGTTCACCTGAAAGCGTGTGAAACGGATCATCCGGTACATCAAAGGATCAATTAATTTCGGAATTTGGTATCCTATGGGAACAAGTCTGGACATTGTTGGATACTCAGATGCCGATTGGGCAGGATCAGTGGATGATCGGAAAAGCACGAGTGGTGCATGCTTCTATCTTGGCCATTGCCTTGTTGCATGGCACAGTAAAAAGCAGAATTGCATAGCACTCTCGACTGCCGAAGCGGAATACATTTCAGCTGGAAGTTGCTCAACTCAACTCATTTGGATGAAAAGCGTATTGAGTGACTTCCGCATTTCAGCATCTTCGGTAACAATTCTTTGTGACAACACAAGTGCAATTAACATTTCTAAAAACCCTGTGTTGCACTCTAGAACAAAACATATTGAACTTAGATATCATTTTCTTAGAGAGCTAGTTGAATCAAATACTCTTCAACTTTCATATATTTCAACTGAAGATCAATTAGCTGACTTTTTAACAAAACCTTTGGATCAAAAACGTTTTATTCATTTGCGAAAAGCAATTGGTATGCTTTCTTGAAATAAACTTCTTTTTGAAACCTTTGCTTAGGATAGGTTTTGTATTTGTTTTGTTTTATTCAATATCTATGTTTGTACATAGGACATTAATTGAGCATAGATCATAATTGACTTTAATTGCATCTTTTCACACATTTAGAAATTTATTATGCTTTTGCCATCATAATATTTCATTGTTGCAATGATCATTTATGTTAATTAAATCATCTTCTAAAGTGATCAAAGTCAATTTCTCTCTCAATGATCTCTTGGTATAGTCATTATCTTATTTGACTGTTTAGTCGAGTATGAAATCGAGATCAATTTTTGGTTGAATACTTTATATCTTAAATAATTGATAGCCAATTGAGGGGGAGTCAAAGATAATGTAAAATGCTCAAAAGATGTGGAAAGAGTTACATCCCAATGAGGAGTGTGAAAACTACCACCACATGGAGGAAAGAGCTACCACCTCGGTCGTCCGAGTATTGTGTGCAGCTACCACATGTATACCAAGCATGGTTGTTCAAATTTTTGATTAAGTAAAATGCATGTTGAAATACTTGACTCTGTCAAATTTCAAGGTTGGTATAAGGTGGGATTTTAAAGAAAGATGCTCAAAGAGCCACTCTCTTCAACAGATTGTCTAGAAATATTATCTACCATATTTGGGATTTCAAACCTCTTTTTGATCTTGTATTTCATTTTCTTTACCGAATTGATTAATTTGATAAAGGCATTACTCATAGATCAAGTTAGATGTAATTGAAGGTGTTCAACTTTAAGGATTTACTTCTTGTAAATTTTCGTTTCATTTTGGATATTACTGATAGATTTGGCATAATCTAATTCTTGTTGTGTGAAACGATGTTTTTTTGTTTAAAGTTGATACACCTTTGTGCTTACAATCTTTTTCTGGTTTTTTCTTGAATTTCTCTGAAATTTTTTCTAAAGAAAAGTTGGGGCCGATCCGGATCGGGCAAGGTGATCCGGATCCCGAACGCAGGTTTTCTCCTGCGGGCTGACGATCCGGATTGGACCTGCCGATCCGGATCCCGAACGCAGTTTTTTTCACTGCGGGTAGCCGATCCGGATCGCAAGCTCGGGAGGATCCGGATCGCGGCTAGGTTTTTATAAAGAACAAAAGGGTTTTGATTTCTTTACTCCAATCTTTTGTTCAAAAGTTTCCAGAGTTCTTCTCTCTAGATTTCATCCTCCTTGGAAGCTTTCTAACTCAAGTTCTTCAGTTCCAAGTAAGTTTTATTGATCAAATCTCGGTTTTTCACCGTTTTTCTCTTTTCCTCCTCAAACGTACGAAATTCTTGGATCGATTTTGTTTGTGGATGGTTTTTGATCAAATTTCTTTTGAAATAAGAACTCTGGGTTGTTTAGTTTTGATTATATGCTAGGTTTTCTCCTGATTAACGGATTTTTAGGCTTCGATTTCTAAAATTTCGGTTTTAGGGCATATAATAAGGATTTTCGAAAATCATACAATTGATCTATTTTTAAAAGTCCTTTTGCAAAACTAATTTGATTCTTAGTCTCTCTACATGATTATGATTGTTTGGGTATAATTTTTTCAATTTTTGAAAACTAAGAATTTTTGTGTTCTTGAGTTGGTTTTCACAGGACACCTTCTTAACTCAAGCACTTTGATCATTGTCACTCTCTTGGTTAATCCTTCTCCTGGTCTCAATGGTACACACTCGCCCTACAAATAAACTAAAGAGAGCCAAGAACCTCCAACAAAAAGGTGATTTTGTCGAGGGTCAGTGACACAGAGGTAGATTGTCATGAGGTTGACTGGGCAGCATTGACGGATTGATGATGACTCAATGTATGAACAAGAACCGTCTGATGATTCAAGGAGAAAGGCGTCTGTTAAATCAAAAGAAAAGGCAAATAAAGGACCAGGAAAAGCATCAATGGCAGCACCAATCATCTCCATGAAAAGAAAGAGAATAACTAGACGCTGTGGGCTACGACAGGACATTAATGTTGACACGCCGATAGCTCCTGACTCCCCACATCGCTTGGAAGAAGTATTCGTTAACACTGATCGTCTTCGAGCCTTTGCACATCGCGAATGCATTGGTGAAAGGCATGTTAACATTGAGGCTCTGCAAGGTCACTCCCCTGCCTTTGGCCTTCTGATTGAACAAGCAAACCTTATTCAAGTATGTCGTTTCCCAGAAACTCTTGGCTACTGTTTGCATCATGTGAGGACCTTCTACACTAATGCACGACATCTTCGAGAGGTTGAGAACGGTCCTATGGAGTTCTACACGAACATCCAAGGCACAAGGTTTAAGATTACTCCACAATTGATTGGCGAGGTTTTGGGAATGGAAGCCAGCAAGAAAGGAGTTCACTACTTGAAGGGGGTAAATTTGACAAACACATTATGGCAAAAGTTATAGAGGGAATTTGTCTCGAGGGAACACAATCAACCGAAAATCTGTTCGATCTAAAGAACTTCGTCTTGAATATCGCTTCTTAAACTTCATCACATGCTACAATATACTTCCAAATATGCAGACAAAGGTTGTGAGATGGGACCGGTTGCTGTTTTTGTATCTCATAGGACATCGATCAGAGGCAACGGCATTGAATATCAACATTCCATACATTATCTGGAATAGAATGGCGCGATATGTTGAGCATCCTCACCCCACTGAGAGAATTCCATTTCCCTTGATTATAATGAGGATTTTACAGAAATTTCAGGTTGACATTACTTCAACAACTTATCATCAATGTCTGAGCATGATAAATGAGTCTACTATTGTCAAATCCCTCCATAAGTTGCCGCATGTCACTCCAGTTCCTGCATCTGGAACAAGCACAGTACAAGCACTGCCGCATCACCATCTCGACAAGCAACTGGCACAGATGATGAAGCATCAATAACATCGATTATCAAGGAACAACAGCGACTATCTGTTAAGCAAGAACAAATTTTGACGGAGCAACAACGAATTACCAAAGAGCTTGAGATTACAACGGCAGCTCACATTACCATAACGAAGAAGATCAATTCAATGGACAAGCGGATGCGAAAGATACTCTCTAAGATGGGTTGCACAAGCTCTGAAGACTCAGATTCTGACAACTGATTACTTTTGACTCATTTTCTTTTCCTTTCCTTTTGTGCAGGATTACGATTTTAGGATTTAGTTTTATACTTACGTTAGCTTAGTTCTCAGGTTTTACATTTTATTGGAACTTTTTACTCTCCTCACATTTCGTAGTCTTAACTACATTTTGGCTTTGTTTTGTGACAAAAAGGGGGAGAGAGTTAGAGAGAACTTTGAACAATGTTGACTGCATGAAACATCAAGGTAAGTGAACAATGTTTGATATGAAAACTGGCATGAACATCAAGGTAAGTATTACTCCAACTTCCATTCTCAACTTGAGGTTTTTCAGCTGTATGAATGCATGCCTCGACTAACTATTTGCTAACTATTTGGGCATGTAATATAACTAACAAGTTGATGTTCACTAACAAGTTTGTGACACTTGGTTTTTGATTGCATAGAAGATATGTTGGTTCTTAACTCTGATCAATTACATATCTATATATATATAAGTTTGTCACAAACATGTTCATGACATTTGGTTTTTACGTGCAAAGAAGATATGTTGGTGTTTTTTAACTATGATCAGTTTACATATCTGAATATAAATGTCATGGTAAGTATAAATGAGTTTAAACTTCATCTCTGTTTGTGGTTTTTGAATGATACAAAATTCTTGAGGTATCTAACGATTTCTTTTGTCAAGAATGATTTCTTTTTGCAGAGAGTACAGATGTCTAAGTCTAGAGTCTGTTTTAGGAGTTTAACTCATGTATTGTATTTTGGATCTCCATTGTAAATTTTGTTGTATGGTGATAGCAACAAAAATATCTTTTTGAATTTTCTTTAGTGGATCTGTGTTTTGTCACGAAACCGCCAAAGGGGGAGATTGTTACGGAATTTGAGTTGGCGTAGTTTCGTGAAAGTTTCAAGTCCTGAAGATTGAAGGTGAAGAAAGTTGGATCATTTAACTCAATCTCAAGAAAGAAGAATTCAAAAGGATCAGGTATGTTTAACTAAAGAATTTGTGTGATCCGAATACTTCTTGTAGTGTAGAAACACTTGGAAGAATCTTTCATTGCATAAAAATCAAAAACTGGACTTGGGACATGTTCAGGATCCGGATCAGGCTGTTCGATCCGGATCCCGAAGGTGGTTCGTTCATACATCGTCGCAATCCGGATCGTAGTCTTTTGATCCGGATCCCGAACGTTGAGTTTACCATCTACCTTGAACGATCCGGATCTTGCTTCGCAATCCGGATCCCGAACGTTGATGTTTGGTGAACTGTATGAACGATCCGGATCGTAGTCACATGATCCGGATCCCGAACCTTCGTTTTTCTGGAATTGGCTGTTTCGTTATGACGATCCGGATCTCAGTTATCACGATCCGGATCGCCGTCCGTAAAATTCCAGAAATGGCAGGTTTTTGATTCTTATCTCCTTCCTAGGGTTTCTAACCTATAAATAGACCCTATGTCTTTCTTTCTAGGGTCAATCCACATAGCCGTCATTTTCATATATCATCTTATACGGCTATAGATCCACATATAGAGAAGAAAGGAAATCATTAGAGAATACTCTATGTTTCTTCATCTATATTGATTAGTTTGATTCTAGGTTTTCATACTCACATCTTGAGTTGAATCAAACTAATGAATACTTAGATGGTATTTCCGATCTATCTTTGATCTAAGTATTCGGCGGATCATCACCACCCAAAAACAACGATTACCCCAAAATCGGCGCGTGGATTCGCGTGTCCTTGTGGATTCAAGGTTCAATCGCTCTCGTGGATTCGGAGCGAGGCACGTTCGTGGATTCGAAGGGTGCTATTGGGTGAAGACCGTGGATTCGGTCGGACGTCGTGGATTCGACGTTGGACGCCGTGGATTCGGCGTTGGGCGCAAATCGTGGATTCGAGAAGCGTCTGGAGCGAGCGGAGAAGATCCTCTAGGAGCGTATGGAAAAGGTTGAGTCGTAAGTGTGTACGGTAAATCACCTTGTACGTGTTTTAATTCTAGTGGATTTCTGCCGTGTTATCGGTCCCGTGGTTTTTTACTCCGGTGATGGAGTTTTCCACGTAAAAATCTTGCGAGTTATTTTCATTTCCGCATTGGGTTTTTTATCGCAACGATTTTTGAGTGTTTTATACGTTTACACCTATTCACCCCCCTCTAGGTGTTTCTTCCCCTATTTAGATCCGTATTATATACGACCCAACACAATGTTCTTTCCTTTTGAAAGATTTTTCTTTGATTTGCGGGAAATGAACTCATTGGTAGTAGTTGCAAGATGTGCTTGATTTGATCTTTTCGCTCCATTCTTGCAATTTCTTCTTATGTGCCCTGCAATACCACAACGAAAACATACCTTAGTGCTTGACGATCCCGAAGAGGGTGAAGTAGGCTTGTTATCGTTGCTTGTCGTGAATTCCGGTGTCGGAGGAGGAGATACCGACTGGGGCACAAAGACTGTCCCACTCGAACTAGGAATGTCTCCAGTTTGAGTGTATCCGAGGCCGAACCGATTTGTTTGACCAAGACCAAGAAGCTTATCCAACTTACTCCTTCCAGAAGAGAATTGCTTTAAATCATCCTTGAGTTGAAAAATGGTCTCCGTCATTTCCAATTTTTCCTGTCGAGCCTCGCCGTAGAGCTTCAAGAAGTAATTCGCTTTGTTCACCATATCTACATAATTCTTCTCGAATTGCTCATTGGACTCTTGAAGGGAAACATTTACTTTAATCAGATTATCCCTTTCCACTTCAAGAGCGTTTGAGAGAGAAGATGCCCTTTTTGCTTCTTCTTCGAGATCCTGCAATCTCCCTCTCAAACTCTTGTTTTGCTTTGCCAATTTCTTTGAATCCCTCAAAAGCTTGTGGTAGGCAAGAGCAAAATCTTCACCTTCAGAGTTACTCGATTCATCATCCGTTGCATTTTTTTCAACCCGGGAGGAGTTGGACAATGAATCTGAAGTACTTGCCATTAAGCACATGAAGGGTGAAGATGTGGTGGACGCGTGGAATGCCGTTGCGCTCTTTTCTTCATCACTTGAAGACGACTCATTTGACGATGAGGTGTCATCCCAAGTGACGGCTTGCATCACCTTCTTCTTGGACGGATTCTTATTTGGACACTCCGTTGAGATATGGCCATATCCTCGGCACTTAAAGCATTGGACTTGTCCTTCTGAGCTTTTCTTATCCTTTGAAAAACTTTCTTGCTTTCTTGACTTTTGGCTTGAAAAACCTTTGCCTTTCTTCCACTTTCCGGAGGATGAGATTTTACTTGAATTACCCCTTCGGAAGTTTCGGCGAAAATTTCTTGTCAGGAGAGCAAGCTGTTTCTCAAAGTCCTCCATAGATAGGTTCTCGTCATCGTCTGAGGAGGATGAATCCGCGTCTTCTTCTTTTGTTGTTTTCAATGCATAACCTGAAGACTTAGAATAGAATGCCTTTCCAGAAGAATAGTTAGTAGGAAATGTCATTTCATAAGTTTGTAAAGAACCAACTAATTCTTCTACACGGATTTCGTCCGGGTGTTTAATAGTTTCAATGGCCGTAACCTTGGAACGAAATCTTTCAGGAATAGTTCTTAAGATCTTTCTTACAATTTTAAATTCTGGAATCTTCTCTCCCAAGTTAGCACATGTGTTTACGATGTCTTGCAATCGTGTATAGTAATCTGTGAAAGATTCATTTTCTGCCATGAAAATGGAGTCAAACTTGCTCGTAAGCATTTGCAGTTTTTGAATCTTCACAAGGTTAGTTCCCTCATGTGTAACTTGAAGAACATCCCAGATTTCTTTCACAGTCTCACATGCCGAGACGCGAGAGAACTCTGTTTGTGATAAGGCATTAAATAAAGCATTAATTCCTTTGCCATTGTAAGAAGATAAATCAATCTCTTCCTTGGTCCATTTCGACCTAGGTTTGATGGTGCGAACATCAGCAAGAATTTTAGTTGGATTAGACCATCCTAATTCAATTGATTGCCACACCCGTTCGTCGATGGAAAATAAAAAGGCTTTCATCCGTACTTTCCAGTAGGCATAATTTGTTCCATCGAAGAACGAGGGTCTGTTGATGTTTCCACCTTCAACCATTGTTTACAACCCTATTCCCGCTCTGATACCACTTGTTGGGTTATGCATAATTGGATCTAAATAGGGGAAAAAATACCTAGAGGGGGGTGAATAGGTGTAAACAATAAACACTCAAAAATCTTTGCGATATAAAATCCAATGCGGAAAAATAAATAACACGCAGAGATTTTTACATGGAAAACTCCAATCCGGAGTAAAAAACCACGGGACCGATAACACGGTGAAATCCACTAGAATTAACACACGTACAAGGTGATTTACCGTACACACTTACGACTCAACCTTTTCCATACGCTCCTAGTAGATCTTCTCCGCTCGCTCCGCAACGCTGCTCGAATCCACGATTAGCGTCCAACGCCGAATCCACGGCGTCCAACGTCGAGTCCACGACGTCCGACCGAATCCACGGTCTTCACCCAGTAGCACGTCTCGAATCCACGAACGTACCTCGCTCCGAATCCACGAGAGCGGTAGCACCTTGAATCCACAAGGCCACGCGAGTCCACGCGCCGATTTTGGGAAAATCGTTGTTTTTGGGTGGTGATGATCCGCCGAATACTTAGATTAGAAATAGATCGGAAATACCATCTAAGTATTCAGTAATTTGATTCTACTCAAAATCTGAGTTTGGAAAACCTAGAATCAAATTAATAATATAGATGAAGAAACATAGAATTAAAACATGTATTTTCTTTCTTCTCTATATGTGGATTTTTCTTTTTCGGTCGTATTTTATGCTTTTCGTCGTACCCTAAAAGATGAAACATAGGGTCTATTTATAGGTTAGAAACCATTGGAAGAAGATAAGCATAAAAAACTAACCATTTCTGGAATTTTGCAGGACGACAGTCCGGACTGGAATTGACGGTCCGGACTGTCTCAGCGAAACAGACTATTTCCAGAAAAGACGACATTCGTGGTCCGGACTGCAATCCACGGTCCGGACTGTTCATGCTTTTCTTGCAAATTCCACGTTCGGGGTCTGGACTGAGATCCACGGTCCGGACTGGAATTGCGCACGAACAAACCTACGTTCGGGGTCCGGACTGAGATCCACGGTCCGGACTCTGAACATGTAAAATGCCCAGTTTTTGATTTTTATGCAATCAAAAATTCATCCAAGTGTTTCTACACTATAAGAAGTATTCGGATCAACAAACTTATTGAATTAAACGTACCTGATCCTTTTGAATTCTTCTTACTTGAGATTGAGGTATACGATCCAACTTTTTCATCTTCAATCTTCAAGACTTAACCGATTTCACGAAATACGCCAACTCAAATTCCGTAACATTATGCGTCGGCCAGCATACCCAATTTGGCAGGCACAGCAGGCAGTACCAGTTCTTACTGGTTCATTGATTGGGTTTATTACAGGCAATTACTTTATTGTTGCACTCGTGTCAGGGGGCTGAGTGGAGTCTAGTAGTTGTGTTTAGACCAGTGCTAGTGTTGTTGGGAGCCGTTTGGTTTGACGGTGGTCCCGTGTTGTTGTGAGTACTTTGACCATTGTGTGAGAGGTTGAGCATCTTGAGTCTATCCGTTCTGAGAGAGAGCGTGGATTTCGACTATAGCCTGCATGAGCCACTACTCGATAGCGAGTTAGTCCGTTTGGACACCCTACGTAATTCCTGCCCAGCTGTGAGAGGTGGTTGTAGGTGGGCGCAAGTTTGACTGGACCAGATGTGGCAGTCAGCTCGATTGGGTCGATTGTGCACTTCATGTGCTAGTGGTTGCATACCATTCTTTGGTTCTCCCCTTTTGAGCATTTAGATAGAGGCATGATAGCTGTTGAGTGTCTCCAGCTTTCTTGTTCAGTTTTTACTGCATTGGTTATCTTATGCCTCTAGTGGACTTAGTGGGCAGATCGTCGGGCCTGGCGGTGGTACCCAATGGGAACTCCCTTTTTGGTGTAGTTCTCACACCCATTGGGGGTTTTCCCCCTCCCTTTCTTTTCTCTCATTGTTTTGCAGAGTCTTAGCGGGTGTTGCTGATTCTGCGGTTGTTGATCGAGGCGAGGGAGTCGCGAGCTAGATCCCTACCCGTCGTGGGAGACTAGCGGTACCCCTTCAGAGGAGATCTTCAGTAGATTAGTTATTATATTTTCTCTTTTGAGAGACTGATGTAGTGAGGATATGATATATATTGAGAGCCTGTACACTGATGTGTTTATTGGAGATACCTCCCTGTTGAGTTATGGGTTTTGTATCTGAGGATATTGTATGATTATCATTTTTGGGAGATGGACATTATTGTATTATTTCCAGTTGTACAGTGGTTGGTTTTAGTTTTTCAGCAGATTTTCATTTATAGCTTTGATATCTGTTAGTTGTAGTACCTTTTCTTGCAGGTTGGACGCTTCGCCTGCATGGGGTTTTGCATAGGCGGCGGATCTGTTGGCGAGCCCAGGTCGCAGTTTCGACCCCGGGGCGTGAAATACCTGAAGCTCAACCGAGTGGTTGCCCGCGAGCGGGCCTTCCAAACAACAGGCCAAGCCAGGAAAAAACATGAAAACCGCGCCAATCGTCCGAAGCAGCAAAACCTAGACAATCGACAAAGCAACACGCCAAGCCGGAAAAGCAGAGAAGCCACGCGAAATGACCGAAGTAAAAAGAGATGGAAAACGCAATAAAAATGAACCGTTTGGAATAATCACCATGAAAATTCGAAGTGAAGAACCCAAGCAAAAGAATTGCCAATCGACGGACCATCAAATCATAAATCGATCCCACGAAATCGCGGCCCTCCACGCATATCATCACTGCCACCGACACACCAAAAAAAAACATCAACACGGAAAAAGAACATGCAAAAGAAAACCCAGCGGAATATGTAACAACAAAAAGAAAATTAGAGAAAGTAGCCAAAATAAGGAAGAAGCCGGACGAAGGAAAAAAGATGCAAAAAGAAAAGCAGATGCATAGCTGAAGCTCTGTCAAGTGGTTGCCCATCAATGGACCATCCAAACATCAATTAAACCTGAAGAGTAGCAGACCCCTCTGCCGAGCATCGATAAATAAGTAAATTTATGTATCTTCATTACTTGAATGCTTATTTAGAGTTAGAATGGAGTTTGTTATGATTCCTACATATGTGTGGGTGCATGTAAAAATATGTAAATATGCAAAAATAAACAAACAACCAGGCAAACGTAAGGCAATATGTATGTAAATATACAAATAGGCAAGCGAAAATCAAAAAATGTAAATATGTGGTTTTAAACAAACAACCAGGCGAAGAAAAAGGCAAGAAAAAAAAAAAGGAAGAAAAAGAACAACTGTAGAAGAATATGAAGTAAGGCGTAAACAGTGGGCCAAAACCTAAGAACATATAACAGGAGGAAAAGAGTACATGGCCACAGAATTTCAGCGAAACGCCGGGTGGTTGTCCATGATCGGACCATCCAAACCACAGTCTGGCCATAAATTCAGGCCCATCCCCCCACCCGATACCACCCCGCCCTCAAAATCGGCGCCAGCAATACCGGCAACAAAAAATAGTAGAAACAAAATCATGCAGAGTACATAGCACAATAGAGCAGGAAGTCGGTAGGCAAATCCCAAAACCAAAGCAATATGAAAAGGAAACGTGTCACGCCCCATGTGTAAACCAGAACCCGGGCCCATCTACAGATCCGCCGTGCACACGGAATTTCCCACGTACACGAAGCGTCGAAAACCTGCTCAAATATAATACAAGCAATAAAAGAGCACAAGTACAGAGCTGAAACTAAATTACAACATCTCAGACTGAAACTGAAAATAAAATACAAGAGTAGTAAGTACAATACTCTCTCAGCTCACCAAAATAGTACTACCAGCTGGCTAAAGCCAGACCCAAAATAAAAGGAAAATACAACAGTCTGAGTGGAGGGTACAACAACTGTCTAACCAGACTCTCAGCCTCACAGGAGATCTATCTACTCAGTGATCCCCTTACCTCGATCAGCCGCCGATGGCCCAGCAGCTCCCGCAGAAGACTCTGCAAAACAAAGGGAGGGAAAAAAAGGAAAACAAAAATGGGGGTGAGAACCACTAGTAAAACCAGTAGCCTCCCCCTGTGGGTAAAAGCCTCAAACTCTGACGTTCCCACTAAGTCTACCAGAGGCAAACAGGGAGGTAAAGTGGTAAGCTAAAATAATCTGCTGATAAGAAAAAACTACCACTACTATGCCCCTAATGCAGTACTGAATAACAATGACTATACGCAAGTATCAGTGGATAGTATCTGGCAAATAAACCCAATCAACTCGAGCGAAAACTCGAACACTGCCTGCAAAACTGTTTCAAGTATCTGCTAACAGATCGACACTCACTAATCGGAATCGCGGTCCGGTACTCACTGCCCGATGTGTCAAACGCCTACTCCGGAGTGGCACTCGAGGGGAGCGACCCACACGAGTAAAGTAACCATATCACGAGTATCTCAATATAGCAGGACTGGATCACGAGTATGCTCAAAGTGGGAAACTCCATCCACTAATGAAACCCCGATCCCCCAATTTGATGCGAAAGTAAACATCCGATCAACCGCCCAATGTCTGCGGTCGCCGCAAGACCCCATAAGCTCACAATCTGGTACAACAACCGACATTCGGTGAACGACCCAATATCCGCGGTTGCCACAACACCCCACAAGTCCACAATCTGGTACACCCATCCCAGACTCGATAATCTCGGCTACACTATCCCAAGCCCCTGCTTGAACCCGAGCAACATGAATCATATATCTGAATAAAAAGGAGAAAAAGAGCGAACATGGTTTCTCCTAAGTCAAGTCCCAATATGATAGTGTAGCGATAAAAGATGGCCTATCTAGATGTCCATACAAGCATGCATTTGTCCTCATGAAAGATAAAAGAAAGTGTATCGAATAGTAACTCCACATAGGTATAACCAACATGCCCAAAATTGCTAGCCAACTACACATGTCCATAATCCAAGATCCATAATAACAAATCATCAGAATGGTACTCGCACATAGGATATATCACCTTGTCCTATCAAATAATCAATTTTATGAAAGACTAAGTGCTAACATGGCATGCTAACATATCACCACTACAGTATATCAATCCCACATAGATAGGCTGTAGAATACCGGGTTTTCGGATGTCGCGCCGACCGCACATGATGGCGTGGAGCGGAGAGTTTGCCACGGGCATGTAGCGTTTGGGTTTACTGTTGATGTCGGGTTGATTCGGATCAACGCAGAAGCTCCAGCTCGATTCGGGGTTTTCCGGGCATTGTACGCCGATTGAGGACTAGATTTGGAAGTTACCGACTTCACAGTGGAGTGCAGGAAATTCGGGAACACTTGGAACAGATATATTCTATGATTACAGCGAAGTTCGGGAGGTTCCGGACCGACGCGGAGGATCCGAAGGCGAAAAGTGAGTCAGAACTGACGATTTCGGAGCCGGTTTTTGGATTGAGCACCCCGACTCAACGGATAAGCTTTTTGAGGAGGAAAAGCTGTGAGCGCGTGTATTTTCGATTTACAGCGGAGTTCGGGAGGTTCCGGACGGCGGCGGAGGGCCCGAAGGCAAAAAGTGAGTTGGAGTTGGGCTTTTTGGATTATTTTAATGAGTTAATTAATTGGATTTGCTAATTAAAGGGGTCTTCTTGCTTGGTGACAGAGGAAGAGGGTTGTGGGTTTTGGAATGAGGTAAGTGGTATTTTCTTTTACTTTATATTTAATCCCCTTGCTTAGCTAATT
The DNA here is from genome assembly GCA_029204045.2 of Tillandsia leiboldiana. Lineage (NCBI taxonomy): Eukaryota > Viridiplantae > Streptophyta > Magnoliopsida > Poales > Bromeliaceae > Tillandsia > Tillandsia leiboldiana. The sequence continues at coordinate 3,656,363 of CM055078.1, read as the reverse complement.
AGGCCTTAATTAATTTTAAAGGGCTAATTAGTGAAGCCTGTAGCTTTTTAAAGGGGTGATCTTATCCTCTTGCCACGTCACCATCTTCTCCAACACCCACCTCCCTCTGTAGTTTGATGTAGCAGAGAAGAAAGGAAAAGAGAAAGAAGAAAAGAGAAAAAAGGGAAGAAGAAGAAGGAGAGGAAGAAGGAGAAGTGGGATTTGGAGTTGATCTTGGTTGAGGACTTCCCCTTGGTGGCAGTGTGGAGCTCGTGGGCGTGCATCATGCGTCTTTGAGGTAGGTAAATTGATGTTTTTAATTTTTGAAATTTATGTGGAGTTTTTTTGGGATTTCGGAGTTTAATTGGAGCAATTGAGGGCTTTTATTTTATTTTTGTGAATTAAATAGTTTTTTTTTAATTAATCGCCGCCGTGGGAGCCGCGCGCGCGCGCAACGGCGCACGCGCTGCCGGCGCGGCTGCTGCGCGGGCGCGCAACTGCGCCGCGCGCAGCAGCCGCCAGGGTGCTGCAGCCTTGGCAGCACCCTGTGGCAGGGCGGCGCGCAGGGGAGGCGCGGGCGTTGCGCCCTGGCGCAGTGCCGCGCGCAGCAGAGCGCCGCGTGCGGCGCTGCATGGCCGCGCGTAGGCGCGCGCAGCACTGCATTGCGCGCGGGCCGCGCGCACCACAGGGTGCGCGCGGCGGGCACGTGCAGCGCCGCGGGCCGCGCGCAGCGCAGCGCCGCTGGGGCGCCGCGCGCGGCGCATGTGACACCCCCGGAATTTGGATTAGTCCTATATATAAATGATATAATAGGACTAAATCTCTAACCCGGCTATAGCATTTTGGATGGTAGCAAGATCCAAGAGGAACATGAGAGTTAAGCGTGCTAGAGCTAGAGTAGTTCTAGGATGGGTGACCCCCTGGGAAGTGGGGCGTCACAGTTGGTATCAGAGCCATTCACCAGCCGAAAATGTGAGATGAGTCTCGGCTGAGCTAGGGTTATATAGCGGGTAGAGCGAGGCTCCCCGGCTAATGACCGTTGTGGGTGGAGTGCAGCTCCCCACAAGGTCGGCTAAGGCTAGCGAGACGAGTCTCACATCGCCTGGTGCTTGTGAGTGTGCTTGAGCCTGACGTGGATGTCAGGGCTTAAAGGGGGGAAGAATGTGACACCCCCGGAATTTGGATTAGTCCTATATATAAATGATATAATAGGACTAAATCTCTAACCCGGCTATAGCATTTTGGATGGTAGCAAGATCCAAGAGGAACATGAGAGTTAAGCGTGCTAGAGCTAGAGTAGTTCTAGGATGGGTGACCCCCTGGGAAGTGGGGCGTCACACCGTTGGTCTTGGAGACGGTACCCACTGAGAACTACTATAGGATGTAGTTCTCACACCCTCTGTCGGTGACAGTTTTTCCAGAGGCATCTACCCCTGTTCCTACTCCAGTTGCTGCACCTGTTGATCAAAGTAAGGAAGTAGCGAGCTAATTCCCTACCCGTCCTTGGAGTGTAGCTGTACCCCTTTTTGGAGCTTTTTAGTACAGTCTGCTAGATTATTGTATATTGTTACTTTTGAGAGTTTTATTTTGAGAGACTTATGTATTGTGAGGGTCAGACTTGTACTATTTAGGGTTGTATCTTTTATTTCGGTAGTTTACTTTCCTCGCTCTAATATATGTATAGTTGTAGGATGGGTGACCCCCTGGGAAGTGGGCCGTCACACCGTTGGTCTTGGAGACGGTACCCACTGAGAACTACTATAGGATGTAGTTCTCACACCCTCTGTCGGTGACAGTTTTTCCAGAGGCATCTACCCCTGTTCCTACTCCAGTTGCTGCACCTGTTGATCAAAGTAAGGAAGTAGCGAGCTAATTCCCTACCCGTCCTTGGAGTGTAGCTGTACCCCTTTTTGGAGCTTTTTAGTACAGTCTGCTAGATTATTGTATATTGTTACTTTTGAGAGTTTTATTTTGAGAGACTTATATATTGTGAGGGTCAGACTTGTACTATTTAGGGTTGTATCTTTTATTTCGGTAGTTTACTTTCCTCGCTCTAATATATGTATAGTTGTAGTATTATCTTTTGCAGGTTAGACGCTTCGCCTATACGGGGCTTCCCGTATGGGCGGCAGATCTGTTGTGTGATGATCCAGACTCCCGCAGGAACTGTGCAACATTAAACAGTGATTGTAGGGAGCTTATTCGGTGAAACAGAACTTGTAGAATCAAAATTGGACATTTAATATAGACTCTGCGCGAAAATCGGAGCAAATGGGATTTTCCGGGAGCTTTTGGCAAAATTTCGGATGAGAATTTGGCGAAATGGACAGCGGATTTGGACTCAGCGCGCGAAAACGATCAAAACGGTATATTCACTTTATTTTTCGGCGCCAAAACACTGTTCACCGGAACAGTAACTCCGGCTGCCGGAATTACTGTTCCGGCAGCCGGCGGCGACCGGCGGGCGGCGGCAGGCGGCGGCACAGCGGCGGCGCAGCGGCGGAGCGCGGCAGAGCGCAGCGGCGCACGGCGCGGGCGGGGGGGCGCTGGTGCGCGGTCCACGACATGGCGTGCACCGGGTGCACCGAAGACTTACCTTGACACGTGGCGCTTCCCTATTGGCCGGCCGGCTTCTAGAAGGGTCACGTGGCGGCGCTCCGATTGGCCAACATCTTCCGGAAGACCCGGCGCGGGGACCGGGCCTGTGCACCACGTGGACACGTGGCGGCTTCCGAGTGGCCCTTGCACAGGCTGTTTCCTGTTTTGTGGACGCGTGGTGCGTTTTGGTTGGCCCGTTTCGGTGTTCCCTGTTCGGATCCGATCCTGTGTGGAGCCTCAGCCCATTATAAATAGGGCCCCCCACTCCCCTCTCTTTGCACCTCGGTTTTCGAGCCCTTAGAGAGAGAACCAGAGTTTGGGCCCTCTACGAAATTTCTTCCTCTCTCTCTCTTCTCTCTCTCCTCCAAATCTCAGAATTTTTGGAGTTTCAGTTAGTGAGTTGTCTGCGACGCGGCACACTGCGACGGTTTTCTTTTCGGCCCATTTCCGTCTCAGTTCCGTCGAAATTCCCTGTGGGCTAACCAGGAGGAATTTTGGATGATTTTTGCGACAGCGCGTTCCTATGAGGTAAGGCTTCGATTACCGTGTTGATCACTTTGCTCCATTTCATACTTTTGGCACGATTCCCGAGGCCTCTTTGACCCCCCTTTTGCTGTGGAAATTTCTGGACAGTGTCAACTTCTCCGATTTTTATCTTGGCGTAGGAGCATCAGATCGAGGCGTTTAAAGAGTCGATTTTGATCTACTCTTCGCGAGGAACGCAACCGTAATTTTTCTGGATTTTTCTGAGCACTATACAGAGGTGAAAAACTCCTCTCTTTTCGTGCTATTTGAAAAACAGCAAAAGCTGTATTTTTATGAATAATATAGTTACACCCTGTGCAATGTGTGTTGCTGTAGGGCACCGTTCTCGGCAGACGCAGTTCTAGGGGACTGTGGACAGCCAGGAGACTATCTGGGTGTGATTTGAGCTGTCAAGGTGGGCGGTTGTTGCTTACCTCATTTTTGACAAGCTCACTGGGATTACTGGAACTCCCTAAATTTAATTGATGAGAACAATTGGGACAAACTAATATGACAATTGATAAGAACATTGGGACAAACTAATATGACAATTGATGAGAACAATTGGGACAAACTAAATTGATGAGAACTATTGGGACTACTAACAGGACTACTAACAGGACTACTAACAGGACAATTGATGAGAACCGCTGGGACGAACTCTCCTAAAATTTAATATAACCCCACAGATGATATGATGACTATATTGGGACACTGTGTTTTGAGACAAATGCTATAATCTCGCATGCAAATGACTTTTATTCAGTAAATTCAATCTTTTTAAATCTTTGACACTT
>CM055078.1:3581996-3652364 GCA_029204045.2 Tillandsia leiboldiana | reverse complement strand
TTTTATGCAATGAAAGATTCTTCCAAGTGTTCTACACTACAAGAAGTATTCGGATCACACAAATTCTTTAGTTAAACATACCTGATCCTTTTGAATTCTTCTTTCTTGAGATTGAGTTAAATGATCCAACTTTCTTCACCTTCAATCTTCAGACTTGAAACTTTCACGAAACTACGCCAACTCAAATTCCGTAACAATCTCCCCCTTTGGCGGTTTCGTGACAAAACACAGATCCACTAAAGAAAATTCAAAAAGATATTTTTGTTGCTATCACCATACAACAAAAATTTACAATGGAGATCCAAAATACAATACATGAGTTAAAACTCCTAAAACAGACTCTAGACTTAGACATCTGTACTCTCTGCAAAAAGAAATCATTCTTGACAAAAGAAATCGTTAGATACCTCAAGAATTTTGTATCATTCAAAAACCACAAACAGAGATGAAGTTTAAACTCATTTATACTTACCATGACATTTATATTCAGATATGTAAACTGATCATAGTTAAAAAACACCAACATATCTTCTTTGCACGTAAAAAACCAAATGTCATGAACATGTTTGTGACAAACTTATATATATATAGATATGTAATTGATCAGAGTTAAGAACCAACATATCTTCTATGCAATCCAAAACCAAGTGTCACAAACTTGTTAGTGAACATCAACTTGTTAGTTATATTACATGCCCAAATAGTTAGCAAATAGTTAGTCGAGGCATGCATTTCATACAGCTGAACAACCTCAAGTTGAGAATGGAAGTGGAGTAATACTTACCTTGATGTTCATCCAGTTTTCATATCAAACATTGTTCACTTACCTTGATGTTTCATGCAGTCAACATTGTTCAAAGTTCTCTCTAACTCTCTCCCCCTTTTTGTCACAAAACAAAGCCAAAATGTAGTTAAGACTACGAAATGTGAGGAGAGTAAAAGTTCCAATAAAATGTAAACCTGAGAACTAAGCTAACGTAAGTATAAAACTAAATCCTAAAATCGTAATCCTGCACAAAAGGAAAGGAAAAGAAAATGAGTCAAAAGTAATCAGTTGTCAGAATCTGAGTCTTCAGAGCTTGTGCAACCCATCTTAGAGAGTATCTTTCGCATCCGCTTGTCCATTGAATTGATCTTCTTCGTTATGGTAATGTGAGCTGCCGTTGTAATCTCAAGCTCTTTGGTAATTCGTTGTTGCTCCGTCAAAATTTGTTCTTGCTTAACAGATAGTCGCTGTTGTTCCTTGATAATCGATGTTATTGATGCTTCATCATCTGTGCCAGTTGCTTGTCGAGATGGTGATGCGGCAGTGCTTGTACTGTGCTTTGTTCCAGATGCAGGAACTGGAGTGACATGCGGCAACTTATGGAGGGATTTGACAATAGTAGACTCATTTATCATGCTCAGACATTGATGATAAGTTGTTGAAGTAATGTCAACCTGAAATTTCTGTAAAATCCTCATTATAATCAAGGGAAATGGAATTCTCTCAGTGGGGTGAGGATGCTCAACATATCGCGCCATTCTATTCCAGATAATGTATGGAATGTTGATATTCAATGCCGTTGCCTCTGATCGATGTCCTATGAGATACAAAAACAGCAACCGGTCCCATCTCACAACCTTTGTCTGCATATTTGGAAGTATATTGTAGCATGTGATGAAGTTTAAGAAGCGATATTCAAGACGAAGTTCTTTAGATCGAACAGATTTTTCGGTTGATTGTGTTCCCTCGAGACAAATTCCCTCTATAACTTTTTGCCATAATGTGTTTGTCAAATTTACCCCCTTCAAGTAGTGAACTCCTTTCTTGCTGGCTTCCATTCCCAAAACCTCGCCAATCAATTGTGGAGTAATCTTAAACCTTGTGCCTTGGATGTTCGTGTAGAACTCCATAGGACCGTTCTCAACCTCTCGAAGATGTCGTGCATTAGTGTAGAAGGTCCTCACATGATGCAAACAGTAGCCAAGAGTTTCTGGGAAACGACATACTTGAATAAGGTTTGCTTGTTCAATCAGAAGGCCAAAGGCAGGGGAGTGACCTTGCAGAGCCTCAATGTTAACATGCCTTTCACCAATGCATTCGCGATGTGCAAAGGCTCGAAGACGATCAGTGTTAACGAATACTTCTTCCAAGCGATGTGGGGAGTCAGGAGCTATCGGCGTGTCAACATTAATGTCCTGTCGTAGCCCACAGCGTCTAGTTATTCTCTTTCTTTTCATGGAGATGATTGGTGCTGCCATTGATGCTTTTCCTGGTCCTTTATTTGCCTTTTCTTTTGATTTAACAGACGCCTTTCTCCTTGAATCATCAGACGGTTCTTGTTCATACATTGAGTCATCATCATCCGTCAATGCTGCCCAGTCAACCTCATGACAATCTACCTCTGTGTCACTGACCTCGACAAAATCACCTTTTTGTTGGAGGTTCTTGGCTCTCTTTAGTTTATTTGTAGGGCGAGTGTGTACCATTGAGACCAGGAGAAGGATTAACCAAGAGAGTGACAATGATCAAAGTGCTTGAGTTAAGAAGGTGTCCTGTGAAAACCAACTCAAGAACACAAAAATTCTTAGTTTTCAAAAATTGAAAAAATTATACCCAAACAATCATAATCATGTAGAGAGACTAAGAATCAAATTAGTTTTGCAAAAGGACTTTTAAAAATAGATCAATTGTATGATTTTCGAAAATCCTTATTATATGCCCTAAAACCGAAATTTTAGAAATCGAAGCCTAAAAATCCGTTAATCAGGAGAAAACCTAGCATATAATCAAAACTAAACAACCCAGAGTTCTTATTTCAAAAGAAATTTGATCAAAAACCATCCACAAACAAAATCGATCCAAGAATTTCGTACGTTTGAGGAGGAAAAGAGAAAAACGGTGAAAAACCGAGATTTTGATCAATAAAACTTACTTGGAACTGAAGAACTTGAGTTAGAAAGCTTCCAAGGAGGATGAAATCTAGAGAGAAGAACTCTGGAAACTTTTGAACAAAAGATTGGAGTAAAAGAAATCAAAACCCTTTTGTTCTTTATAAAAACCTAGCCGCGATCCGGATCCTCCCGAGCTTGCGATCCGGATCGGCTACCCGCAGTGAAAAAACTGCGTTCGGGATCCGGATCGGCAGGTCCAATCCGGATCGTCAGCCCGCAGGAGAAAACCTGCGTTCGGGATCCGGATCACCTTGCCCGATCCGGATCGGCCCCAACTTTTTCTTTAGAAAAATTTCAGAGAAATTCAAGAAAAACCAGAAAAAGATTGTAAGCACAAAGGTGTATCAACTTTAAACAAAAAAACATCGTTTCACACAACAAGAATTAGATTATGCCAAATCTATCAGTAATATCCAAAAATGAAACGAAAATTTACAAGAATTAAATCCCTTAAAGTTGAACACCTTCAATTACATCTAACTTGATCTTATGAGTAATGCCTTTATCAAATAATCAATTCGGTAAAGAAAATGAAATACAAAGATCAAAAGATGTTTGAAATCCCAAATATGGTAGATAATATTTCTAGACAATCTGTTGAAGAGAGTGGCTCTTTGAGCATCTTTCTTTAAAATCCCACCTTATACCAACCTTGAAATTTGACAGAGTCAAGTATTTCAACATGCATTTTACTTAATCAAAAATTTGAACAACCATGCTTGGTATACATGTGGTAGCTGCACACAATACTCGGACGACCGAGGTGGTAGCTCTTTCCTCCATGTGGTGGTAGTTTTCACACTCCTCATTGGGATGTAACTCTTTCCACATCTTTTGAGCATTTTACATTATCTTTGACTCCCCCTCAATTGGCTATCAATTATTTAAGATATAAAGTATTCAACCAAAAATTGATCTCGATTTCATACTCGACTAAACAGTCAAATAAGATAATGACTATACCAAGAGATCATTGAGAGAGGAATTGACTTTGATCACTTTAGAAGATGATTTAATTAACATAAACGATCATTGCAACAAAGAAATATTATGATGGCAAAAGCATAATAAATTTCTAAATGTGTGAACAGATGCAATTAAAGTCAATTAAGATCTATGCTCAATTACTATCCTATGTATAAACATAGATATTGAATAGAACAAAACAAATACAAAACCTATTTTAAGCAAAGGTTACAAAAAGAAGTTTATTTCAAAGAAAGCATACCAATTGCTTTTCGCAAATGAATAAAACGTTTTTGATCCAAAGGTTTTGTTAAAAAGTCAGCTAATTGATCTTCAGTTGAAACATATGAAAGTTGAAGAGTATTTGATTCAACTAGCTCTCTAAGAAAATGATATCTAAGTTCAATATGTTTTGTTCTAGAGTGCAACACAGGGTTTTTAGAAATGTTAATTGCACTTGTGTTGTCACAAAGAATTGTTACCGAAGATGCTGAAATGCGGAAGTCACTCAATACGCTTTTCATCCAAATGAGTTGAGTTGAGCAACTTCCAGCTGAAATGTATTCCGCTTCGGCAGTCGAGAGTGCTATGCAATTCTGCTTTTTACTGTGCCATGCAACAAGGCAATGGCCAAGATAGAAGCATGCACCACTCGTGCTTTTCCGATCATCCACTGATCCTGCCCAATCGGCATCTGAGTATCCAATAATGTCCAAACTTGTTCCCATAGGATACCAAATTCCGAAATTAATTGATCCTTTGATGTACCGGATGATCCGTTTCACCGCTTTCAGGTGAACCTCCTTTGGTGCTGATTGATACCTCGCGCAAATCCCAACACTAAAGGATATATCCGGGCGACTAGCCGTGAGGTAAAGTAGACTTCCAATCATACTTCTATACAGTTTCTCGTCTACATTCTCACTATGTGATTCACTTCCAAGTCCCTTGTGGCTAGTTCCCATTGGAGTTGGAAAATCTTTACAATTTTCTAGATCAAACTTTTTGACCAACTCCAGTGCATACTTGGATTGACTCAAGTGAATACCTTCATCATTTTGTTTAATTTGCAATCCAAGAAAATAAGACAGTTCGCCCATCATGGACATCTCAAATTCGCTTTCCATGGTCTCCGCGAATTTAGAAGCATCATTATCTTTTGTTGCACCAAATACAATGTCATCGACATAGATTTGTGCTACAATGAAATTATTTTGATAATGCTTCACAAAGAGAGTCCTGTCAGCTCCCCCTCGAGTATAGCCCTTCTCCAAAAGGTGCTTTGTTAACCTTTCGTACCATGCTCGCGGTGCTTGTTTCAGACCGTAAAGAGCCTTTTTCAAACGAAAAACATGGTTAGGTTGTTTATGATCTACAAAACCTTTCGGTTGAGCTACATAAACTTCCTCATTTAAAAACCCATTTAGAAATGCGCTCTTGACGTCCATTTGAAATAATTTGATTTTAAAATGACAAGCAATAGCAAACAATATACGAATGGACTCGAGTCTAGCTACAGGGGCGAAAGTTTCGTCAAAGTCTATACCTTCTACTTGAGAGTAGCCTTGAGCAACTAGTCGTGCCTTGTTCCTGATGATAGTACCATCTTCATCTTTCTTGTTCTTGAAGATCCATTTGGTACCTATCACATTATGTTGCTTTGGAGGCTTCGTTAATTCCCAGACTTTGTTTCGCTCAAATTGATGGAGCTCTTCCTGCATTGCTTTAATCCAGTAGTCATCCTGAAGAGCTTCATCTATTGTCTTTGGTTCGATTAAAGATACGTAGCAAGCAAATCCGCAAACCAACTGCCTTCGAGTTCTAACTCCTTCTTGTGGATCTCCAATGATGTTCGATTCCGGATGATCCTTGGAGATTCGTAGCGTTTGTTGAAACGGAGTACTCGGAGGTACACGAGATGATTCCTGCACATCAGATAAACTAGAAGAACCATTAGATGCATCATTAATATTGGAAGTATTATTATGAGAAGATGCACTAGCAGGAGAATCATCATCTAGAGAGATATCGAGGGTAGATTTTTCAGATTCAAAATGAGAAGCTTCATCTACTTTAACATTTATAGATTCTACGATCGTCTTAGATTCAATGTTAAATACTCGATATGCTCTGCTATTCGTAGAATAACCCAAAAAGATCCCTTCATCACTTCGAGAGTCGAACTTTCCAAGATTTTCACGGTCACGTAAGATGTAACATCGACTCCCGAAGATACGAAAGTACTTGATATCCGGTTTTCTACTAAACCACAGCTCATATGGTGTATTCAAGGTTCCTGGGCGCAAATACACTCTGTTAATGACATAGACAGCGGTGTTCACAGCTTCAGCCCAAAAATGTAGCGGTAATTTCCGGCTATGAAGCATCACACGCGCCATCTCTTGAACAACCCTGTTTTTGCGCTCAACAACACCATTCTGCTGAGGTGTATAGGGTGCCGAGAATTCATGTTTAATGCCATTTGAAGTACAAAAGTCAATGAATTTAGAATTTATGAATTCTCCACCCCTATCACTTCTAACACGAATGATCTTTTCATTCTTTTCAATCATAATACGATGGCAAATCTCATGAAAAGAATCAAACGTATCAGCTTTCTCTCTCAAAAATGCTACCCAAGAAAACCGAGAGAAAACATCAACCAATAAGAAAAAAAAAAATATACAATTTACCTTGCAAGGATGGTTGACGAGTTGGCCAAAAGAAAAAGAAGAAAAGAAAATAGTCTACATAAACTATACAAGATTTAATCGTAGAATGATTAAAGACAAGGAGGGGTTTCACCTTTGCATACCCAAACCTTTTGAGTTTTGGAGTATGTTGGTAAAGGTTGAGAGATTCTCCTTGAAGACGACGTCTTGTATGATTGATCTTTTTCTTTTGTCATCGTCTTGTTTGAGGTGCTACCAATGTTCTTTTCTTTTGAAAAATCCTTCCTTGAATTCCGGGAAGTGAGCTTATTGGTAGCAATTGCAAGATGTGGTTGATTTGTTCTTTGAGCTCCAATCTCGCAATTTCTTTCGATGTGCCCTGCAAAATTACAACGAAAACATACCTTTGAGCTTGACGATTCCGAAGAGGATGAGGTAGGTTTGTTGTCGTTGTTTGTCTTGAATTCCGGTGTCGGAGGAGGAGATACCGACTGAGGCACAAAGACTGTCCCACTCGAACTTGGACTGTTTCCAGTTTGAGTGTACCCGAGGCCGAACCGATTTGTTTGACCAAGACCAAGGAGTTTATCCAACTTACTCCTTCCTAAAGAGAATTGCTGTAAGTCATCCTTGAGTTGGAGAATGGTCTCTGTCATTTCCCGTCTTTCCTGTCGGCCCTCGCCATAGAGCTTCAAGAAGTAGTTTGCTTTGTTCATCATATCTATATAGTTCTTCTCGAGCTGCTCATTGGACTCCTGAAGGGAAACATTTTCTTTTATCAAACTATCCCTTTCCACTTCAAGATCGGTCGAGAGAGAAGTTACCCTTTTTACTTCTTCTTCGAGATCCTGCAATCTCCCTCTCAACCCCTTGTTTTGCTTAGCCGGTTTCTTTAAATCCTGTAAAGATCTGTGATAGGCTAGAGCAAACTCTTCACCTTCCGAATCATCCGATTCATTGTCCATTGCATTCTTTTCAACAGTGGAGTTGGACAATGATTCAGACGTACTTGCCATAAAGCACATGAATGGTGAAGATGTGGACGCGTGGAATGCCGTGGAGCTCTTTTCTTCATCACTTGAAGATGACTCATTTGACGTTGAGTTGTCATCCCAAGTGACGACTTGCATCGCCTTCTTCTTTGCCGGATACTTGTTAGGACACTCCGTTGCAATGTGGCCGTAGCCTCGACATTTGAAGCATTGCAGTTGTCCTTCTGAACTTTTCTTATCCTTTGAGAAGTTCTCCTGCTTTCTTGACTTGTGACTTGGAGTACCCTTGCCTTTGTTCCACTTTCTGAAGGATGGAGATTTGCTTGAATTACCCCTTCGAAAGTTGCGGCGAAAATTCCTTGTCAAGAGAGCGAGCTGCTTCTCAAATTCCTCCATAGAAAGGTTCTCGTCATCGTCCGAGGAGGATGTATCCGCGTCTTCTTCCTTAGTTGTTTTCAACGCATAACCTGAAGACTTAGAAGTGGATGCTTTTCCAGAAGAATTGTTAGTATTAAAAGTCATTTCATAAGTTTGTAATGAACCAACTAATTCTTCTACACGTATTTCGTCCGGGTGTTTAATAGTTTCAATGGCAGTAACCTTTGGGCGAAATCGTTCAGGAAGAGTTCTTAAGATTTTTCTTACAATCTTAAATTCTGGAATCTTCTCTCCCAGATTAGCACATGAGTTTACGATGTCTTGCAATCGTGTATAGTAGTCCGTGAAAGATTCATTTTCTGCCATCAAAATAGAGTCAAACTTGCTCGTAAGCATCTGCAGTTTCTGAATCTTCACGAGGTTAGTTCCCTCATGTGTAACCTGGAGAACATCCCAGATTTCTTTCGCAGTCTCACATGCCGAGACGCGAGAGAATTCAGTTTGAGATAAGGCATTAAAAATAGCATTAATTCCCTTGCCATTGTAAGAAGATAACTCAAACTCTTCCTTGGTCCATTTCAACCTAGGTTTTAAGGTGTGAACATCAGAGATAAGTTCAGTTGGATTAGTCCATCCCGATTCAATTGAATGCCACACCCTTTCGTCGATGGAAGATAAAAAGGCTTTCATCCGTACTTTCCAGTACGCATAATTTGTTCCATCAAAGAAAGGGGGTCGATTGATGTTTCCACCTTCAACCATTGTTCACAACCCTATTCCCGCTCTGATACCACTTGTTGGGTCGTATATAATACGGATCTAAATAGGGGAAGAAACACCTAGAGGGGGGTGAATAGGTGTAAACGTATAAAACACTCAAAAATCGTTGCGATAAAAAACCCAATGCGGAAATGAAAATAACTCGCAAGATTTTTACGTGGAAAACTCCATCACCGGAGTAAAAAACCACGGGACCGATAACACGGCAGAAATCCACTAGAATTAAAACACGTACAAGGTGATTTACCGTACACACTTACGACTCAACCTTTTCCATACGCTCCTAGAGGATCTTCTCCGCTCGCTCCAGACGCTTCTCGAATCCACGATCTGCGCCCAACGCCGAATCCACGGCGTCCAACGTCGAATCCACGACGTCCGACCGAATCCACGGTCTTCACCCAATAGCACCCTTCGAATCCACGAACGTGCCTCGCTCCGAATCCACGAGAGCGATTGAACCTTGAATCCACAAGGACACGCGAATCCACGCGCCGATTTTGGGGTAATCGTTGTTTTTGGGTGGTGATGATCCGCCGAATACTTAGATCAAAGATAGATCGGAAATACCATCTAAGTATTCATTAGTTTGATTCAACTCAAGATGTGAGTATGAAAACCTAGAATCAAACTAATCAATATAGATGAAGAAACATAGAGTATTCTCTAATGATTTCCTTTCTTCTCTATATGTGGATCTATAGCCGTATAAGATGATATATGAAAATGACGGCTATGTGGATTGACCCTAGAAAGAAAGACATAGGGTCTATTTATAGGTTAGAAACCCTAGGAAGGAGATAAGAATAAAAAACCTGCCATTTCTGGAATTTTACGGACGGCGATCCGGATCGTGATAACTGAGATCCGGATCGTCATAACGAAACAGCCAATTCCAGAAAAACGAAGGTTCGGGATCCGGATCATGTGACTACGATCCGGATCGTTCATACAGTTCACCAAACATCAACGTTCGGGATCCGGATTGCGAAGCAAGATCCGGATCGTTCAAGGTAGATGGTAAACTCAACGTTCGGGATCCGGATCAAAAGACTACGATCCGGATTGCGACGATGTATGAACGAACCACCTTCGGGATCCGGATCGAACAGCCTGATCCGGATCCTGAACATGTCCCAAGTCCAGTTTTTGATTTTTATGCAATGAAAGATTCTTCCAAGTGTTTCTACACTACAAGAAGTATTCGGATCACACAAATTCTTTAGTTAAACATACCTGATCCTTTTGAATTCTTCTTTCTTGAGATTGAGTTAAATGATCCAACTTTCTTCACCTTCAATCTTCAGGACTTGAAACTTTCACGAAACTACGCCAACTCAAATTCCGTAACACATTGGTAGTACATCAAACAAGACGACGACGTCAAGGAAAAGCGATGGATCAAACAAGACGCTTTCACCAAAGGTATCAACTTCACAATCATTTCCGACGTACACCAAAACTCGAAAGGTTTGGGTACACAAAGGTGAAATCTTCCCTTGTCTTGTTACTAATATTTCCTTGCATGCATATGATAATTCGTCTTGGTATCTGGATAGCGGTTGTTCCCGTCACATGACCGGTGACAAAAACTGCTTTCAAAATCTTGAGAAAATCTCCGGAGGACTTGTAGTTTTCGGAGATGGTCGGTCTTCCAAAATTGTTGGAAAAGAAACTGTAGCTATTCCAGATGGCCCGGTACTGAATAATGTGTTATTTGTTGAAGGCCTTAAGACTAACCTCATAAGTATCAGTCAACTTTGTGACAATGGTTTTTCAGTTAATTTTTCATCTGTTGAATGTGTTGTAACTGATAAGGACCATGTTTTCTTTTTAAAGGGGGTTAGATCTGAAAACAATTGTTATGTTGTTCCTAATAAAATTTCTGAAAACTGTAACTTAGCCTCTTTGAATAATGAAACACTTTGGCATGAAAGGCTAGGTCACATAAATTTTAAGGAACTTGCTAGAATTTCAAACACAGACGTGGTCAAGGGGGTTCCAAAACTTTCACTTAAACAAAACATTGTGTGTGGTGGTTGTCAAAAGGGAAAACAATCCAGGACTGCACACAAGAACTTGAACCACGTTGGTACTAAACGACCCTTAGAATTATTGCATATGGATCTTATGGGGCCGACTCGTCAACCATCTTTGGGAGGTAAATGGTATATTTTCTTATTGGTTGATGATTTCTCTAGATACTCATGGGTAGCATTTTTAAAAGAGAAAGCTGATACTTTTGATTGTTTTCACGAGATCTGCCATCGTATTATGATTGAAAAGAATGAAAAGATCATTCGTGTTAGAAGTGATTGAGGTGGAGAATTCATAAACTCTAAATTCATTGATTTTTGCACTTCCTACGGCATTAAACATGAATTCTCAGCACCCTATACACCTCAACAGAATGGTGTAGTCGAGCGCAAAAATTGGGTTGTACAAGAGATGGCACGTGTTATGCTTCATAACCGGAATTTACCATTATATTTTTGGGCTGAAGCCGTGAACACTGCAGTCTATGTTATTAATCGAGTTTATTTGCGCCCGGGAACCTTAAATACACCATATGAGCTGTGGTTTAGTAGAAAACCAATTGTCAAATATTTTCGTATCTTTGGGAGTCGATGTTTTATTCTGCGTGATCGCGAAAACCTTGGTAAGTTCGGCTCGCGAAGCGACGAAGGGATTTTTATGGGTTATTCTACTAACAGTAGAGCATATCGGGTATTTAACTTGGAATCTAAAACGATAGTAGAATCTATAAATGTTAAAGTAGATGAAGCTTTCCACTTTGCATCTGATAAATCTACCCCTGATATCTCTCTTGATGATGATACTCCTGCAAATGCATCTTCTCATAACAATTCTTCCGATAATAATGATACATCTAATGGTTCTTCAAGTTTATCTGATGTGCAGGAATCATCTCATGTACCTCCGAGTACTCCGTTACCTCAAACGTTACGCATCTCCAAGGATCATCCGGAATCTAATATTATTGGAGACCCACAAGAAGGAGTCAGGACTCGGAGACAGTTGGTTTGTGGATTCGCTTGTTACGTTTCCTTAATCGAACCAAAGAACGTTGATGAAGCTCTTCAGGATGACTACTGGATTGAAGCAATGCAGGAAGAGCTCCATCAGTTTGAACGCAACAAAGTCTGGGAATTAATGACGCCTCCGAAGCAACACAATGTGATTGGTACTAAATGGATTTTCAAGAACAAGAAAAATGAGGATGGTACCATCATCAGGAACAAAGCACGTTTAGTTGCTCAAGGCTACTCTCAAATAGAAGGTATAGACTTTGATGAAACTTTCGCCCCTGTAGCTAGACTCTAGTCCATTCGTATCTTATTCGCTATTGCTTGTCACTTTAAAATAAAACTCTTTCAAATGGACATTAAGAGCGCGTTTTTAAATGGGTTTTAAAATGAGGAAGTTTATGTGGCTCAACCGAAAGGTTTTGTAGACTGTAAACTACCTAACCATATTTTTCGTTTGAAAAAGGCTCTTTACGGTTTAAAACAAGCACCGCGAGCGTGGTACGAAAGGTTGACAAAGCACCTTTTGGAGAAGGGCTATACTCGAGGGGGAGCAGACAGGACTCTCTTTGTGAAGCATTATCAAAATAACTTCATTGTTGCACAAATCTATGTCGATGACATTGTATTTGGAGCAACAAAGGATAATGATGCTTCTAAATTCGCTGAAACCATGGAAAGCGAATTTGAGATGTCAATGATGGGCGAACTGACATACTTTCTTGGATTGCAAGTGAAACAAAATGATGAAGGAATCCATCTGTGTCAATCCAAGTATGCAAAGGAGTTGGTAAAGAAATTCGGATTAGAAGATTCTAAAGATTTTCCGACTCCTATGGGAACTAGCAATAAGGGATTAGGAAGTGAATCTCTTAGTGAGAATGTAGACGAGAAACTTTATCGCAGCATGATTGGAAGTCTACTTTACCTCACAGCTAGTCGCCCGGACATATCCTTTAGTGTTGGGATTTGCGCGAGATATCAATCAGCACCAAAGGAGGTTCACCTGAAAGCGGTGAAATGGATCATCTGGTACATCAAAGGAACCATTAATTTCGAAATTTGGTATCCTATGGGAACAAGTCTAGATATTGTTGGATATTCAGATGCCGATTGGGCAGGATCTGTGGATGATTGGAAAAGTACGAGTGGTGCATGTTTTTATCTTGGCCATTGCCTTGTGGCTTGGCATAGTAAAAAGCAAAACTGCATTGCACTCTCGACTGCCGAAGCGGAATATATCTCTGCGGGTAGTTGTTCAACCCAACTCATTTGGATGAAAAGTGTGTTGAGCGACTTCCGAATTTCAGCAACTTCGGTAATGATTCTCTGTGACAACACCAGTGCTATAAACATTTCCAAAAACCCTGTGTTGCACTCAAGAACAAAACACATTGAACTTAGATATCATTTTCTTAGAGAGCTAGTTGAATCAAATATTCTTCAACTTTCATATATTTCAACTGAGGATCAATTAGCTGACATTTTAACAAAACCTTTGGATCAAAAACGTTTTATTCATTTGCGTAAGGCAATTGGAATGCTTTCCTTGAAATAATTTCTTTTTGAAACCAATCCTTAGGTTAGGTTTTGTTTTTGTGTTTTTGTTCTTTACCTATGCTTGTACATAGAACATTAATTGAGCATTAGTTACATTGACTTTAACTGCATCCTTTTATATGTTTAGAAATTTATTACGCTTTAGATATCATAATAATTCATTTGATGCAATGATCAGTTATGTCAATTAAATCATCTTTGTTTTGATCAAAGCCAATTTCTCTCTCAATGATCTCTTGGTATAGTTATTATCTTATTTGACTATTTAGTCGAGAATGAAATCGAGATCAATTTTTGGTTGAATACTTTATATTTTAAATAATTGATAGCCAATTGAGGGGGAGTCAAAGAAAAAGTATTATGCTCAAAAGTTGTGAAAAGAGTTACATCCCAATGAGGAGTGTGAAAACTACCACCACATGGAGGAAAGAGCTACCACCTCGGTCGTCCGAGACCTGTGTGCAGCTACCACATGTATACCAAGCAAGGTTTTTCAAGTTTGATTAAATAAAATGCATATTGAAATACTTGACTCTGTCAAATTTCAAGGTTGGTATAAGGTGGGATTTTTAATGAAAGATGCTCAAAGAGCCACTATCTTCAACAAATTGTCTAGATACATTATCTAATATATTTGGGATTTCAAACATCTATTGATCTTGTATTTCATTTTCTTTACCAAATTGATGATTTGATAAAGGCATTACTCATAAGATCATGTTAGATGTGATTGAAGTTGTTCAACTTTAAGGGATTTAATTTTTATAAATTTTTGTTTCATTTGTTGAATATTTTTGATAGATTTGGCATAATCTATTTCTTGTTGTATGAAACGATGATTTTTATTTAAAGTTGATACACAACAATGCTTACAATCTTTTTCTGGAATTTCTGGATTTTTTCTGAATTTTTCTGTAGAAAAAGTTTGGAGCCGGTCCGGACTGGACAAGCCAATCTGGACCCCGAACGCAGGAAAATCCTGCGGGTAGCCGATCCGGACTGCATTCTTCGGGCAGTCCGGACCGCGGCTAGGGTTTTATTAAGAACAAAAGGGATTTGATTTCTTTTACTACAATCTTTTGTTCAAAAGTCTCCAGAGATTCTCTCTCTAGAATTCAAGAATTTTGGAGCCTTCCCAACTCATTTTCTCCAAATCCAAGTGAGTTTTCTTGATCAAAATCTCGGTTTTTCACAGGTTTCCTATATTTTTCTCAAAACGTGATGCAAATCTCATATTTTTTTCGTTTATGATTTGTTTTTGATCAAACTTCTTTTGAAATAAGAACTCTGGGAACATTAGTTTTGATTATATGCTAGGTTTTCTCTTGATTAACAGATTTTTAGGCTTCAATTTCTAAAAATTCAGTTTTAGGGAATATAATAGGAATTTTCGAAAATCATGGAATTGATCTACTTTTAAAATTCTTTTTGCAAAACTAATTTGATCCCTAGTCTCTCTATATGATAATGATTGTTTAGGTACAAATTTTCAAATTTTTGAAAATAAATAATTTTTGTCGTATTCTTGAGTTGTTGTTCATAGGACTTGACTCTCACAACGAACAGTAGGAATGGTAATCACTTGGATCATATTTCTTCTTTCTACCATGGTTCACTCGAAAGCAACGACCAAGCCTAAGAGGGCTAAGAAGGCAAAGAAAACTCGAGATGATTCCGAGACGGAATCAGAAACTGAATCAATCGACTGGGATGAGTTGGTGGTTGAAGCGACAGTTCCTACTGCTTCCAAAGGGAAAGCACTTGCTGAAACCTCTAAAGCAAAGGCGCAGGATATTGCTGATGAGGAAGACGAATTGTATGTCAAGAACAAAAAGCTCAAGAAGTCCAAACACTACACTAGACAGGAAAATGTCGAGGGAAGTGGAATTCAAATCTCTGAATCCCTCTCTAGAGCACACTCGGTACCTAGAGAATCCCCATGGGCTGAAGGCCAGCATGCATCATCTGCCTCTACAGCTCGTCCAGCGACTTCAAGGAGAAACGCTCTAGAAGCTTCTGTATTGGCCTCCATTCATCAGGACCAAAGAAGACTTTCTGCTGACCAAGAGAAATTGGCATTAGGTCTCCGGCAAATGGCCGCTGAACAAAAACAGATGAAGAAGAAATGTTCCAAAATATCACGAATGCTGAAAGGGATTTTGAACAAGATAGAAGATACCAGTTCAGACAGTTCTGATTTGGCTTGATCTTTGGCGTATATGCTCTAACTTTTATCTTTTTATGCAGCTTTTTTTTGGTATTTTTAAGTTTTAGTTCTCAGGTTTTTCTTATCGTTTGAACTTTTTTTTTAACTCTCCTTAAATTTTGTAATTTTGGCTTCGTTTTGTGACAAAAAGGGGGAGAGAGTTTAGAGAACTTTGAACTTTGAACAGTAATTGAACAATGCACAATGCTGAAACTAAGGTAAGTATAACTTCAACTTTTTGGGTTTTTATCTTGTGATTTGATGCATGCCTCAACTAACTATTTGGGCATGTAATATAACTAACAAGTTGCTTGTTGACTAACCTTTCTGTGACATTTGGATTTGTATTGCTTAGAAGATATGTCATTTTTTATTGTGATTTCCATACATATCTGAATTTGCAAATGTCATGATGAGTATAAACTCTATTTCTGTGTTTGGTTTTGATTGCTGAAAATTCTTGAGGTATCTAACGATTTCTTTTGTCAAGAATGCTTCTTTTTGCAGAGATTACAGATGTCTAAGTCTAGAGTCTGTTTTAGGAGTTTAACTCATGTATTTATCTTTATTTGGATCTCCAATGTAAATTTTTGTTGTATGGTGATATCAACAAAAATATCTTTTTGAATTTTCTTGAGTGGATTTGTGTTTTGTCACGAAACCGCCAAAGGGTGAGATTGTTACGGAATTTGAGTTGGCGTATTTCGTGAAATCGGTTAAGTCTTGAAGATTGAAGATGAAAAAGTTGGATCGTATACCTCAATCTCAAGTAAGAAGAATTCAAAAGGATCAGGTACGTTTAATTCAATAAGTTTGTTGATCCGAATACTTCTTATAGTGTAGAAACACTTGGATGAATTTTTGATTGCATAAAAATCAAAAACTGGGCATTTTACATGTTCAGAGTCCGGACCGTGGATCTCAGTCCGGACCCCGAACGTAGGTTTGTTCGTGCGCAATTCCAGTCCGGACCGTGGATCTCAGTCCGGACCCCGAACGTGGAATTTGCAAGAAAAGCATGAACAGTCCGGACCGTGGATTGCAGTCCGGACCCCGAATGTCGTCTTTTCTGGAAATAGTCTGTTTCGCTGAGACAGTCCGGACCGTCAATTCCAGTCCGGGCTGTCGTCCTGCAAAATTCCAGAAATGGTTAGTTTTTTATGCTTATCTTCTTCCAATGGTTTCTAAACTATAAATAGACCCTATGTTTCATCTTTTAGGGTACGACGAAAAGCATAAAATACGACCGAAAAAGAAAAATCCACATATAGAGAAGAAAGGAAATACATGTTTTAATTCTATGTTTCTTCATCTATATTATTAATTTGATTCTAGGTTTTCCAAACTCAGATTTTGAGTAGAATCAAATTAATGAATACTTAGATGGTATTTCCGATCTATTTCTAATCTAAGTATTCGGCGGATCATCACCACCCAAAAACAACGATTTTCCCAAAATCGGCGCGTGGACTCGCGTGGCCTTGTGGATTCAAGGTGCTACCGCTCTCGTGGATTCGGAGCGAGGTACGTTCGTGGATTCGAGACGTGCTACTGGGTGAAGACCGTGGATTCGGTCGGACGTCGTGGACTCGACGTTGGACGCCGTGGATTCGGCGTTGGACGCTAATCGTGGATTCGAGCAGCGTTGCGGAGCGAGCGGAGAAGATCTACTAGGAGCGTATGGAAAAGGTTGAGTCGTAAGTGTGTACGGTAAATCACCTTGTACGTGTGTTAATTCTAGTGGATTTCACCGTGTTATCGGTCCCGTGGTTTTTTACTCCGGATTGGAGTTTTCCACGTAAAAATCTCTGCGTGTTATTTATTTTTCCGCATTGGGTTTTATATCGCAAAGATTTTTGAGTGTTTATTGTTTACACCTATTCACCCCCCTCTAGGTGTTTTTTTCCCTATTTAGATCCAATTATACATAACCCAACACATAACACCGATAGGGGATAGGAGTCTCAAGGACTCAAAGTATGTATATCGCACACTCCGGAGTGGCACTCGAGGGGAGCGACCCACACGAGTAAAGTGCCTGAGTAATAAGTATAATAGTAGTATAAATCAGCAGGACTGGATCATGACACTGATCAAAGTGGAAATACTCATCCACTAAAGAAAGCCCCGGTCCTCAATCAGATGCAATAGTACTCAATAAGTGGGAAACTCCATCCACTAGAGAAATCTGGTACCCAATCTGATGCATAAATAAATATCCGGTCAACCACCCAATATCCGCGGTTGCCGTAATGCCCCACAAACCATAATCTAAAACCGACCTCCGGTCGACCGCCCAAAGTCCGCGGTCACCGCAAAACCCTGCCAGCCTCAATCCAGCACAACCCATCCCTGACACCAATGTCCCGGCTACACTACCCCAAACCCCTGCTCGCACCCGAGCAACACAGACTGCCTGACTAACAAAGAAGGAGAAAGGAATAACATGGTTTCTCCAAAGTCAAGTTCCAAAATGTAGTGTAGCAGTAAAAGATTGTCTAACTAGATGTCCATACAAGCATGCAAATGTTCTCAAGGAAATGAAAGGGAGTAAAGCATATAATAGATCCACTAGGTATAAACAACATGCCAGAATCCCATATGAACTACACCTATCCACAATCCAGGGTCCATCAAAAGAATGATCAGAATAATACCCGCACATAGATATAGCCTCCTACTCCATCGAGTAATCATAACATAAAAGACTATGTGCAACAAGGCATGCTAAAAGATCACTACTATAGTATATCAATCTGCATGATCTAGGCCATTCCACAAGCTTCCATCTCGATGCTAAATATTGTACAATTAAACAAGCATGCTAACAATCACATAGGGTACATCCCTTAGGTAAGCATTTACTATTCATCCTTATGAATATCCAAATCCCGCAAGTCCTCGAAAATATTTAGATGAATATTAATCTTGCAATTTCCTTATACAATCATCCTTCCTAGCATACCTTACAATAACATACAATGTACCCTAAACATGCATGCTTTCTAACATAAAGAATTAGAGAACCGTCCACCGGTTCTGGAGATGAAGCAACCCACCTGAAACGCTTTCCGCAGGCAAAGCTGAAGTCGGTGAAGAGCGTGGCCACTCGCTAACAAAATCCACTGAACCTGCATCCTCGGTACATGCCGCGCAAGCCTTGGTTCCAATCAACATCACGCCAACAATACAACACAACAACAACTCAACATCACACACAATCAAATATACAAGTACCCTCATGAACATGCTGTCACTCAAGAAACCGTCCAGAACTGTGCCATTTTTACCTGGGAGATAAGCTCGGGAAATTCCAGAAAAAATACCGCCGCGACCGTCGCGGCGAGCCGATCGAAACGAGTACCTTCACTGTCACGCCCCGGGGTCGAAACTGCGACCCGGGCTCGCCAACAGATCCGCCACCTATGCAAAATCCCGCATAGGCGAAGCGTCTAACCTGCAAAAGATAGTACTATAGCTACGCAAATATCAGAGCGGAAATAAAATGCTGTAAAATAAAATCCAATCACTGTACAACACGAAATAAAGTACAACATCCATCTCCTCAAATACAGATAATCATCATACAATGTCCTCAGTACAACATCTCTCAACTATAAAAGGGAGATAAACTAAAACTATAGTACATCGGTCTCTCCAAATACAAAAGATCCCTCTCAAAGAAAACAATAAAAACCAGCTGACAGCTACAAGGAATCTCCAACCAGGGGATACAACTGCACTCCTCGGGCGGTAAGGATCTAGCTCGTGACTCCCTCGCCTCGAACAACGACCGAAAGATCAACAACTCCCGCAGAAGACTCTGTAAAATAGGAGGAAGAAAAGAGGGAAACAACAGTGGGGGTGAGAACCACTAGTAAACCACTAGCCTCCCCCTGTGGGTAAAGCCTCCAACTCCGGCGAACCCACTAAGTCTACCAGAGGCAAGAAAAGGAATAAGTGGTAAAGCTGTAAACAGAACTGCTGAATAAAGGGAAACCACCACTAGTATGCCTCTAAATGTAATACCGAAAGGAAAGACTGAATGTATGCATCAGTATCTAACATGCCTGCCTGAATAAACCTAATCTAGTGCCACCAGTAAAACTGGTACTGCCTGCTGTGCTTGCCAAATCAGGTATGCTGGCCAACGCATAACACCGATAGGGGATAGGAGTCTCAAGGACTCAAAGTATGTATAACGCACACTCCGGAGTGGCACCCGAGGGGAGCGACCCATACTAGTAAAGTAAGTAGCCAGTAACAAGTATCATAAGTATCAAAATCAACAGGACTGGATCACGACTCTGATCAAAGTGGGAAAACCCAACCACTAAAGAAAACCCCGGTCCTCAAACAGATGCCAAAGTACTCAATAAGTTGGAAACTCCATCCACTAGAGAAATCAGATGCAATAGTACTCAATAAGTGGGAAACTCCATCCACTAGAGAAATCTGATGCAATAGTACTCAATAAGTGGAAAATTCCATCCACTAGAGAAATCCGATCCCCAATCAGATGCAATAGTACTCAATAAGTGAGAAACTCCATCCACAAGAGAAATCTGATACCCAATCTGATGCATAAGTAAAGATCCGGTCAACCGCCCAATGTCCGCGGTCGCCGCAACACCCCACAAGACCAAAATCTGATAAAGTAATCAACATCTGGCTAACCGCCTAATGTCCGCGGTTACCACAATAACCCACAATCCACAATCGGGTAAAATAATCAATATCCGGTCAACCGCCTACTGTCCGCGGTTGCCACAATAACCCACAATCCAACATCAAGCCCAAGTCTCCGACTCTAAGGTCCCGGCTACACTATCCCAAACCCCTGCTCGAACCCGAGCAACATGACTCAAAAGTCTAAATGAGAAGGAGAAAGGAAACAATCATGGTTTCTCCTAAGTCAAATCCCAATATGATAGTGTAGCAATAAATAATGGCCTATCTAGATGTCCATGCAAGCATGCAAAAGTCCTCGTGCAAGATGAAAGAAAGTGAATCAAATAACAGTTCCACATGTGTATCAAATAATAAATCCACATAGATATGACCATCATGCTAAAATCATCAGCCAACTACACATGTATATAATCCTTGATCCATAATAAATCCCAAGTGGTACCCGCACATAGATATGTCATCATGTCCCAACAATTAATCCATTTAACCAACTTTCATAAAATCTATGTACTAACATGGCATGTTAATTATCACTATTAAAAATGTCCCCGCAATCATGTTTCCACAACCATATTATCCCAATAATATTCCCAATATGCTATGTCCACCAAATTAATCTCAAATGATAGGCTCACAATAATATCAGTCAATCATGCATGGTAATCAATCAATATGTCCAATAGAGGGCTTCTCTAATAAACTTAGTGAGCAAGTCAGAAGTAGAGGTATGCAACAACCACCCACCTCGATCGTAGAGCATGCGAAACACAGCACAAACACGCCCTCACTTCAGATAATCACGGCACACTGCACGGTAATCCAAACGGCGTACACTTAATCCAAAAATGCACAATTACCCGTTGTCCAACAATCAGTCTCGAAAATGGCAAAATCTCACCTACGAGATGAACTCGAAAAAATCCAGAAAAATAACCGCTATGATCGTCGCATCGATCCGATCGAAACGAGTACTCGCACGTTCTGATCCGATACCTGTCGGCCAAGATAAAAATAAAACACCGCTGCATGCTCAAAACTTCCCACAACAAAAATCCGGTAGCATTCTGTCCAGAAAAGGGGGATTATCACCTTCACAGCAACCTCCAAAAATCCCAGAAAAATCACCACTGTGTTTCTCGAGACGAGTAGATATCAATCGAGTCCTTAAACGCCTCATTTCGTTGCTCGTAGGTCAAGATAGAAAATCGACAAGCCTCCGCTGTCCAAAATCTCACAACAGAAAAGGGGTCACGAAAACACCTCGGGAACTATGCCAAAAACTCGAAATGCGGAGAAGTGATCAACACGGAAAACGAAGACTTACCTCTTGTGAACGCGCTGCCGTGAAAATCGGCTCAAAGTTCCATTGGGGTGATCCAGGGTGCCTCGCGGACCGAAAAGTGACGGTGGAAGCCAAAATCCAAGAAACGTCGCAGTGCGCCGCGTCGCAGTGCGCCGCGTCGCAGAAAGCGCGGATGTCGAGGCCTCCAAAAAAACCTGAGAATCCATCACGAGATGCCCCACAAAATGCTGAACAATCTTCCTTAAGGCCTCACAGAGAGATGGGCTCGGGAAGAAGGCCAAAACGTGCTGGAAAGAAGGCTTATATATAGCCAAACCGAACAAATCAAATAGTGCCGAATGGGTCCCAACTTTCGTGCGCCCGAATTGATTCGGGCGCGCACAGTGCGCCTGAATCTGGCCGTCCATCAGCGCCCGAATCAACCAGATGCTGCCACGTCACCCCAAAACAGCAAACTGCAAACTCCGCCATCCGCGCTGCGCCACGTCGCCCGCGCCCTAACAGCAAACAGCGGCGCCGGCCACCCCGGCCGCGCCGCGTGGCACCCCCGCGCCTGCCCCGCGCACATGGCCCGGCTGACCCGCGCGTACGGCCACCTGCCCGCCAGTACGGCCACCTGCCCCGGCCATCTGCTCCGCTCCTCGCGTGGACCGCGTGCACTACACCGCTCCAACCACCAGCTGCCACGTGTCCCCCGTCGGTCCATGCACCAAGCCGCGCGTCCCATTGACCCCGCGCGCGTGCGCCTGCCACTCCCGGGCCGCCACGCGTCCTGTCCCCGGTGCACGCCGGCCCCGTGGACCGAGCGGCCCGTGCCTCTGCCCGCCGCCGCGCTCCGCCGCTGCCCGCGCCGCCAGCGCTGCCCCCCGGCCGCCGGAACAGTACCTTTGCCTCGAAAATTGTGTTTTCGCATCCGGGCTCCGAAAAATACAAGTAAATAGTCCATTTTCACCGTTTTCGCGCGCTGAATCCAAATCCGCTGTCCGTTTTGCCAAATTCCATCTCTAAAAATGGCCGAAGGCATTCGAAAAGGTGTTCTTAATCCAAATTTCGCGCTGAGTCCAATTTTGATATCCGTTTTGCGCGAAACCACTTCTAAACATTCGACGGGTCCTCCGAATACCCACGTGATCCATTTAACACCCGAAGTCCATCACTTGTGTCCAATTGGTGCACAAACACCGTCGACACGCCACATAGGCCTCCAGAAGCTGCTGGTCACACTGTAAAAGCCATGCAGAGATCCGGGTCACCACATGCACGTCCCAAACCGAGTTTCGTACATCAAGATAAAAATTCGACAAGGTGACCCTCTCAAAAGAATCCTGTACAAAAAATCTATAGCACTTTGCTCTGGAAAATAGGATTTTTCACCTTCGGGAGAAACTCAGAAAAATCCAGAAAAATTCGAGGACGTTCCTTGCGCTGCGTTGATGCAAAATGACTACAGGCACGCCTCCATCCGATGCCTGAGCGCAAAGTTATTGCCGAAAATATGATGTGCCGTCCAAAACTCCGTAGTGGAAAATGGGTCATAAAAAGGCTCGGGAAACTCAAAGAAAAACTTGAAAAGAGGACAAGCTCAAATCACGAGAGTCGTAGCCCTACCTGTCTTGAAACCAATGGCGCAAGAATCACCGAAAAATATAGTCGGATTAGGACGGGAGAGCTCGTGCACCGAAATGCGACGGAGGAGATCACCGAAGAGAAATCGTCACACTACACCGTAAAATCAAAAACCTCAAAGTGCGTGCCACCAAAAGTCCCAGGAATCCACAGGTGGAAGCGGCTCTGGAAGAGGAAGAATCTTGGTGAAGGTTGCACCGAGAGAAACCGAGCAGAGAAATAGCTACCAGCCGTTGTTCTCGGCCTATTTATAGGCTGGGAAAAACAAATCCTGAAATGACCGGGGTGTCCCCGGTTTCGGGCGCCCGAAACTTTCGGGCGCCGAAAACCGGGTCGGACGGAGCCCGTCCGACCGCGCCCGAAATCGTGTGGTGAAGCCACGTCACCGCACAACAGCGCACACCGAAGCTGCCGCTAGCTGTGCGCCGCGTGGCCGCGCGCCCGAGCGCGGGAAACCGCGTCAACGCGCGCCCACGTGCGCGCCTGCGCCGCCGCCTGCGCCCTCTGCACGCACGCGTCCCGAGGCCACCCCTGCCTGCTTCGTGGTCCCAGTACACTACACCGACCAATCCTACACGACCACGTGTCCCAAGGCAACCCAATAGGAAGAAGACACGTGGCATGCCGCCCACGTACACCGCGCGCCTGCCCGCGCGCCCGCTTGCCTGCCCGCGCGCCTGCCCGCGCCCGCGCGCTGCCCGCGCCCGCTCCGTCGCTTGCCCGAGCCTGTGCCGCCGCGCTCCGCCGCTGCCCGCCGCCCGCCGGAATAGTGCCCAATGCCTCAAAATCCGTGCGCGGCATCTAGGCTCCGAAAAATACAAATATGTAGTCCATTTTCATCGTTTTCGCGCGCTGAATCCAAATACGTTGTCCGTTTTGCCAAATTCCATTTCTAAAAATTGCTGAAGGCATCCGGAAAGGTGTACTTTGTCCAAACTTCACGCTGAGTCCAATTTTGAGATCCGTTTCGCGCGAAACCACTTCTAAACATTCGACGGGGTCCTCCGATTACCCACGTGATCCATTTTAAGCCCGAAGTCCATCACTTGTGTCCAAATTGTGCACAAACACCACCGACACACCACGTAGGCCTCCGTAAGCCGTCAATCAACCAGTAATCTCCTCGCGGGGATCCGGGTCCTCACATCCTCCCCCACTAAATGAAAGTTTCGTCCTCGAAACTAACACAACTCAAACAGGAGTCTCAAAATCAAGGGTAGGTACTCATAATCACCGTCTCTAGCTCCTAAGTCATCACTCACTCCCCGTGATTACTCCTCAATAACAACAACAACAGCCAGTACGACATAGCCCGGTTGCGCAAACCTCGAATCTCACGTGCCAGAATTCGCAATGGGCGTCCCTCGTACTCCAACCACTCACAGATCTCAAATGGAGCGAGTCAATCACGGGCAAGGGATCCAAAGGAAAAACACTCCTGAGCTGAGACATGAAACACCACAGGGCTCCATCAAAAAGTTGGGGGAAACAAAATAACCACCAGTGCAACACGCACCAAACCACATCCTGTGTCAACTCAACCAAGGCAATCCGAAACACATCCCCGCGATCATCCAAGAAGGAAAGAAGCCCTCACAAACTAGGGTCCTCACTCGGTCACTCCCGAATCCTGACCTTCCGAGTAAACTACTCAGCCGCGGTATATCATCCAAAGGAACACTCAGGGACACAACCACAAGCCATGTTTGCCTCAACAGTCCACACAGCGTCAGCTGTGGAATCATTAAACTCAACCCCCAACAGCTTTCCTGCTCCAGGTATCCGCCAACACAGTGGCCCTGTCGGGGTGATCCAGAATGCTCAATAATAATCTAACAGCAACTCCACAGCCACTATGGGAGGCATCACTATAACTCGCAAATCCATCCCCCATCGCTGGCAATACCATAATTGGCACTGGTATCAGTCTCATTATCCATTAGCCATGCCCTCCTGGCACTGCCAAGTCCAAGAAGCTCCTCACCTCAAGAATAAATGTTGATCTCAGCCAATCTCGAATAACATCCATTTTGGTCGGGTTTCCACCGCCGCCCCTCCAGCTCGAACAAGGTGACCTAAGAAGGTATGCTCTCGAAGCTAAAACTTGTATCTCAATAACTCGGCATACAGCTTCATCCACATGCATGGTAGCACATCCACAAGTGCTCCTCTTAATCCAAGTCACTCAGGGAGTAAATCAAAATATCCCCGGAGAATCCTGCTACCCATCCAAACAAGTACAGCTGGAGCACAATTCCTCAAACCATAAGAGCGGCAGGGCATTAATCAATCTAATTGGCCTCACTGTGAGCTCATAATGCCCCTACCGTGTCCTAAATGCCATCTAGGCAAAGTCCTCGGCTGTCTGATTCCAAGTAGGTACACGCATCACCACAGTAACTGCCGGAGTAGAACTCCACCAAAGGGTCCTAAATAATATCCGGACCTGCCTGTGCTCAAGTCACAACGAACCCCCATCGTCGTGTATCAACGATGTGGCAAGTGATCAACTCACCAAAAGAACCCTCGATCCATCAGATCCTGTAACTCCGCCATCAGCTCTCTAACAGCTCCTCTGGCGATATCCAATGAGGTGCTGTCGAGGGTGGCGCGGTTCCCCGAACCACGTCAACCGCAATCTCTATCTCCCTAACCGGCGGCATCATCAACAACTCAGGTGGAAATCACACCCGGGATCCTGTGGGCAACAGGGATATCCTTGAGTCCCGGTGCCGCCGTAAGCACCTCTCACACTGTCGCTATAACCTGTGCGCTCTAACAATCTCAACAACCAAGCCTCCTCTCGTCTGCCTTGCAGAAGGTCAAAGTCCTCTCTTTCCGCAGCCAAACAACCTGTGGCACTGTGCCAACCAATCCCAAGCACTGGGTCAAAACATCGAACTGCCACAATTACCAATAAGTCTGCCGGTATAACTCACGGTTTCAACTGCACTGGACATGATCCATAGGCCTCCTCCACATGCACAACAACAACAAAACCTGTACCTCAAGTGCATGTGGTAACGACTTTACCTCTAGTCCATGCAGGAATGCAACGTGCTCTAACACCGACTGCTGTGATGAAATCACACATGCGACAACTCGATCCACTACCGTGGCGCCCTCCAACCGGGCGGCACAGATTCATCCGCTCGATGCAAGTGGTCGTCGCTCAGTCTGCCTGAAAATATCTTGATTAACCACATGGGAGCACGACTTCTGCCTCTGCCCACACAGGGGTAACAAATGCGGTCCTCCGCAGATAACCAATCCATGCTACCGCCGCACCACTCTGACATAGATGCTGATGCTGCATCGGGATCCGCCCGATCTCTGGCATCTCGGGAACCCGTTATCTTGGAAAAAAGAAATCAGAAATGCCTCTGCCGGCCGATCTATCCTCCATCACCCGGCGCCAAGCGCCAATATCCAGAACTCGCCTCTGGCGACAGATCCCTATCCAAAGGAACTGCAGCGCCACGCTCCAAACACAACGCCTACTCCAACGAGGCGTCAAAACCTGTAACGGAGGGACTGAATAAACTGAACGATAGATCGATCACGTCCCCTCAGCTCACCAGCTGTCAACTATCTACCCTTCCTCGGTGCCTCGGCACTAAACGTTGGCACGGAGGGGGTTACTCAGTGCTCCGACAACTGTGTCACCAAGACCAGCTGCTCACTCAGTCGCTGATATGCCTCTAACGATCCTGTCATCTGGGTCCGGAGCTCTCTAACCTCAATCCGGGTATCCGGCCCAAATCCAACCACTCAAGCTCAACTGCTATGACAGGATGCACACGGGTCCCAAACCCAGCGTTGGGGAGACACAGCTCACCACGACAAAACTGCAATTCATCACACAACAACGCTCGACCCAATCCAGCGAAAGTCTAAAGCATGTCACCCGTTCCGCAGCATTATGTTTTCTGCAGCCAACATAATCACTTAGGAGAATAAACATGCCGATCACTCCTCCCGTCCCTTGGAAGAAGTATAAAACTCAATCAGGACTCTCGCTATAAATCACGACTCTCACGAAGTCAACCAAGGGTCAAACCATAAGCCTAGGGTTTCTAAGTCCACCATGACCTACAACCTAGGCTCTGATACCACTCTAATCTGTCACGCCCCGGGGTCGAAAGTGCGACCCGGGCTCGCCAACAGATCCGCCGCCTATGCAAAACCCTGCACAGGCGAACCATCCTACCTGTAAGAAAAGGTACTACAGCTAACAGATAACAGAGCTATAAATGAAAATCTGCCGAAAAACTAAAACCAACCACTGTACAACTGGAAATAATACATTAATGTCCATCTCCCAAAAATAATAATCATACAATATCCTCATATACAAAACCCAGAACTCAACAGGGAGGTATCTCCAATAAATACATCAGTGTATAGGCTCTCAATACATATCATATCCTTACTACATCAGTCTCTCAAAAGAGGAAATAAAATAACTAATCTACTGAAGATCTCCTCTGAAGGAGTACCGCTACTCTCCCACGACGGGTAGGGATCTAGCTCGCGACTCCCTCGCCACGATCAACAACCGCGGAATCAGCAACACCCGCTAAGACTCTGCAAAACAAGGAGAGAAAAGAAAGGGAGGGGGAAAACCCCCAATGGGTGTGAGAACTACACCAAAAAGGGAGTTCTCAGTGGGTACCACCGCCAGGCCCGATGATCTGCCCAATAAGTCCACTAGAGGCATAAGATAACCAATGCAGTAAAAACTGAGCAAGAAAGCTGGAGACACTCAACAGCTATCATGCCTCTATCTGAATGCTCAAAATAGGAGAACCAAAGAATGGTATGCAACCACTAGCACATGAAGTGCACAATCGACCCAATCGAGCTGACTGCCACATCAGGTTCAGTCAAACCTGCGCCCACCTACAACCACCTCCCACTGCTGGGCAGGAATTACGTAGGGTGTCCAAACGGACTAACTCGCTATCGAGTAGTGGCTCATGCAGGCTATAGTTGAAATCCACGCTCTCTCTCAGAATGAATAGACTCAAAATGCTCAACCTCTCACACAATGGTCAAAGTACTCACAACAACACGGGACCACCGTCAAACCAAACGGCTCCCAACAACACTAGCACTGGTCTAAACACAGCTACTAGACTCCACTCAGCCCACTGACACGAGTGAAACAATAAAGTAATTCCCTGACACCAATGTCCCGGCTACACTACCCCAAACCCCTGCTCGCACCCGAGCAACACAGACTGCCTGACTAACAAAGAAGGAGAAAGGAATAACAAGGTTTCTCCAAAGTCAAGTTCCAAAAAGTAGTGTAGCAGTAAAAGATGGCCTAACTAGATGTCCATACAAGCATGCAAATGTCCTCAAGGAAATGAAAGGGAGTAAAGCATATAATAGATCCACTAGGTATAAACAACATGCCAGAATCCCTAATAAACTACACCTGTCCACAATCCAGGGTCCATCAAAAGAATGATCAGAATAATACCCGCACATAGATATAGTCTCCTACTCCATCGAGTAATCATAACATAAAAGACTATGTGCAACAAGGCGTGCTAAAAGATCACTACTATAGTATATCAATCTGCATGATCTAGGCCATTCCACAAGCTTCCATCTCGATGCTAAATATTGTACAATTAAACAAGCATGCTAACAATCACATAGGGTAAATCCCTTAGGTAAGCATTTACTATTCATCCTTATGAATATCCAAATCCCGCATGTCCTCGATAATATTTACATGAATATTAATCTTGCAATTTCCATATACAATCATCCTTCCTGGCTTACCTTACAATAACATACAATGTACCCTAAACATGCATGCTTTCTAACATAAAGAATTAGAGAACCGTCCACCGGTTCTGGAGATGAAGCAACCCACCTGAAACGTTTTCCGCAGGCAAAGCTGAAGTCGGTGAAGAGCGTGGCCACTCGCTAACAAAATCCACTGAACCTGCATCCTCGGTACATGCCGCGCAAGCCTTGGCTCCAATCAACATCACGCCAACAATACAACACAACAACAACTCAACATCACACACAATCAAATATACAAGTACCCTTATGAACATGTTGTCACTCAAGAAACAGTCCAGAACTGTGCCATTTTTACCTGCGAGATAAGCTCGGGAAATTCCAGAAAAAATACCGCCGCGACCGTCGCGGCGAGCCGATCGAAACGAGTACCTGCATTGTCACGCCCCGGTGTCGAAACTGCGACCCGGGCTCGCCTACAGATCCACCACCTATGCAAAATCCCGCATAGGCGAAGCGTCTAACCTGCAAAAGATAGTACTATAGCTACGCAAATATCAGAGCGAAAATAAAATGCTGTAAAATAAAATCCAATCACTGTACAACACGAAATAAAGTACAACATCCATCTCCTCAAATACAGATAATCATCATACAATGTCCTCAGTACAGCATCGCCCAACTATAAAAGGGAGATAAACTAAAATTATAGTACATCAGTCTCTCCAAATACAAAAGATCCCTCTCAAAGAAAATAATAAAAAGCAGTTGACAGCTACAAGGAATCTCCAACCAGGGGATACAGGTGCACTCCTCGGGCGGTAAGGATCTAGCTCGTGACTCCCTCGCCTCGAACAACGACCGAAAGATCAGCAACTCCCGCAGAAGACTCTGCAAAACAGGAGGAAGAAAAGAGGGAAACAACAGTGGGGGTGAGAACCACTAGTAAACCAGTAGCCTCCCCCTGTGGGTAAAGCCTCCAACTCCGGCGTACCCACTAAGTCTACTAGAGGCGAGAAAAGGAATAAGTGGTAAAGATGTAAACAGAACTGCTGAATAAAGGGAAACCACCACTAGTATGCCTCTAAATGCAATACCGAAAGGAAAGACTGAATGTATGCATCAGTATCTAACATGCTTGCCTGAATAAACCCAATCTAGTGCCACCAGTAAAACTGGTACTGCCTGCTATGCCTGCCAAATCGGGTATGCTGGCCAACGCAAAACACCGATAGGGGATAGGAGTCTCAAGGACTCAAAGTATGTATAACGCACACTCCGGAGTGGCACCCGAGGGGAGCGGCCCACACGAGTAAAGTAAGTAGCCAGTAACAAGTATCATAAGTATCAAAATCAGCAGGACTGGATCACGACTCTGATCAAAGTGGGAAAACCCAACCACTAAAGAAAACTCCAGTCCTCAAACAGATGCCAAAGTACTCAATAGGTGGGAAACTCCATCCACTAGAGAAATCTGATGCAATAGTACTCAATAAGTGGGAAACTCCATCCACTAGAGAAATCTGATGCAATAGTACTCAATAAGTGGGAAACTCCATCCACTAGAGAAATCCGATCCCCAACCAGATGCAATAGTACTCAATAAGTGGGAAACTCCATCCACTAGAGAAATCTGATACCCAATCTGATGCATAAGTAAAGATCCGGTCAACCGCCCAATGTCCGCGGTCGCCGCAACACCCCACAAGACCAAAATCTGATAAAGTAATCAACATCTGGCTAACCGCCTAATGTCCGCGGTTACCACAATAACCTACAATCCACAATCGGGTAAAATAATCAATATCCGGTCAACCGCCTACTGTCCGCGGTTGCCGCAATAACCCACAATCCAACATCAAGCCCAAGTCTCCGACCCTAAGGTTCCGGCTACACTATCCCAAACCCCTGCTCAAACCCGAGCAACATGACTCAAAAGTCTAAATGAGAAGGAGAAAGGAAACAATCATGGTTTCTCCTAAATCAAGTCCCAATATGATAGTGTAGCAATAAATAATGGCCTATCTAGATGTCCATGCAAGCATGCAAAAGTCCTCATGCAAGATGAAAGAAAGTGAATCAAATAACAGTTCCACATGTGTATCAAATAATAAATCCACATAGATATGACCATCATGCTAAAATCATCAGCCAACTACACATGTATATAATCCTTGATCCATAATAAATCCCAAGTGGTACCCCCACATAGATATGTCATCATGTCCCAACAATTAATCCATTTAACCAACTTTCATAAAATCTATGTGCTAACATGGCATGTTAATTATCACTATTAAAAATGTCCCCGCAATCATGTTTCCACAACCATATTATCCCAATAATATTCCCAACATGCTATGTCCACCAAATTAATCTCAAATGATAGGCTCACATTAATATCAGTCAATCATGCATGGTAATCAATCAATATGTCTAATAGAGGGCTTCTCTAATAAACTTAGTGAGCAAGTCAGAAGTAGAGGTATGCAACAACCACCCACCTCGATCGTAGAGTACGCGAAGCACAGCCGAAACACGCCCTCACTTCAGAAAATCACGGCACACTGCACGGTAATCCAAACGGCGTACACTTAATCCAAAAATGCACAATTACCCGCTGTCCAACAATCAGTCCCGAAAATGGCTAAATCTCACCTACGAGATGGACTCGAAAAAATCCAAAAAAATAACCACTGCGATCGTCGCGTCGAGCCGATCGAAACGAGTACTCGCACGTTCTGATCCGATACCTGTAGGCCAAGACAAAAATAAAACACCGCTGCATGCTCAAAACTTCCCACAATAAAAATCTGGTAGCATTCTGGCCAGAAAAGTGGGATTATCACCTTCACAGCAACCTCCAAAAATCCCAGAAAAATCACCACTGTGTTCCACGCGACGAGTAGATATCAAACGAGTCCTTAAACGCCTCATTCTGTTGCTCGTAGGTCAAGATAGAAAATCGACAAGCCTCCGCTGTCCAAAATCTCACAATAGAAAAGGGGTCACCAAAACACCTTGGGAACCATGCCAAAAACTCGAAATGCAGAGAAGTGATCAACACGGAAAACGAAGCCTTACCTCTTGTGAACACGCTGCCGTGAAAAGAGGCTAAAAGTTCCATTGTGGTGATCCAGGGTGCCTCGCGGACCGAAAAGTGACGGTGGAAGCCAAAATCCAAGAAACGTCGCAGTGCGCCGCGTCGCAGAAAGCGCGGATGTTGAGGCCTCCAAAAAAATCTAAGAATCCATCACGAGATGCCCCACAAAATGCTGAACAATCTTCCTTAAGGCCTCACAGAGAGATGGGCTCGGGAAGAAGGCCAAAACGGGCTGCAAATAAGGCTTATATATAGCCAAACCGAACAAATCAAATAATGCCGAATGGGTCCCAACTTTCGGGCGCCCGAATTGATTCGGGCGCGCACAGTGCGCCCGAATCTGGCCGTCCATTAGCTCCCGAATCAACCAGATGCTGCCATGTCACCCCAAAACAGCAAACTGCAAACTCCACCATCTGCGCTGCGCCACGTCGCCCCCGCCCTAACAGCAAACAGCGGCGTAGGCCACCCCGGCCGCGCCGCGTGGCACCCCCGCGCCTGCCCCGCGCACATGGCCCGGCTGACCCGCGCGTACGGCCACCTGCCCGCCAGTACGGCCACCTGCCCCGGCCATCTTCTCCGCTCCTCGCGTGGACCGCGTGCACTACACCGCTCCAACCACCAGCTGCCACGTGTCCCCCGTCGGTCCATGCACCAAGCCGCGCGTCCCATGGACCCCGCGCGCGTGCGCCCACCACTCTCGGGCCGCCACGCGTCCTGCCCCCGGTGCACGCCGGCCCCGTGGACCGAGCGGCCCGCGCCTCTGCCCGCCGCCGCGCTCCGCCGCTGCCCGCGCCGCCAGCGCTGCCCCCCGGCCGCCGGAACAGTACCTTTGCCTCGAAAATCGTGTTTTCGCATCTAGGCTCCGAAAAATACAAGTAAATAGTCCATTTTCACCGTTTTCGCGCGTTGAATCCAAATCCGCTGTCCGTTTTGCCAAATTCCATCTCTAAAAATTGCCGAAGGCATTCGAAAAGGTGTTCTTAATCCAAATTTCGCGCTGAGTCTAATTTTGATCTCCGTTTTGCACGAAACCACTTCTAAACATTCGACGGGTCCTCCGAATACCCACGTGATCCATTTAACTCCCGAAGTCCATCACTTGTGTCCAATTGGTGCACAAACACCGCCGACACGCCACATAGGCCTCCAGAAGTTGCTGGTCACACTGTAAAAGCCATGCAGAGATCCGGGTCACCACATGCACGTCCCAAACTGAGTTTCATACATCAAGATAAAAATCTGACAAGGTGACCCTCATAAAAGAATCCTGTACAAAAAATCTGTAGCACTTTGCTCTGGAAAATGGGATTTTTCACCTTCGGGAGAAACTCAAAAAAATCTAGAAAAATTCGAGCACGTTCCTTGCGCTGCGTATATGCAAAATGACTATAGGCACGCCTCCATCCGATGCCTGAGCGCAAAGTTATTGCCGAAAATCCGATGTGCTGTACAAAACTCCGCAGTGGAAAATAGGTCATAAAAAGGCTCGGGAAACTCCAAGAAAAACTCGAAAAGAGGACAAGCTCAAATCACGAGAGTCGTAGCCATACATGTCGTGAAACCAATGACGCAAGAATCGCCGGAAAAGATGGTCGGATTAGGCCGGGGGAGCTCGTGCACCGAAATGCGACGGAGGAGATCACCGAAGAGAAATTGTCGCACTGCGCCATAAAATCGAAAACCTCGAAGTGTGTGCCACCAAAAATCTTAGGAATCCACAGGTGGAAGCGGCTCTGGAAGAGGAAGAATCTTGCCGATGGGTGCACT
This sequence comes from Tillandsia leiboldiana, assembly GCA_029204045.2. Classification (NCBI taxonomy): domain Eukaryota; kingdom Viridiplantae; phylum Streptophyta; class Magnoliopsida; order Poales; family Bromeliaceae; genus Tillandsia; species Tillandsia leiboldiana. The sequence goes on along the minus strand of CM055078.1, from coordinate 3,618,569 downwards.
GAGAGAAACCGAGCAGAGAAAGAGCTACCAGTCGTTGTTCTTGGGCTATTTATAGGCTGGGAAAAACAAATCCGGAAATGACCGGGGTGTCCCCGGTTTCGGGGGCCCGAAACTTTCGGGCGCCGAAAACTGGGTCGGACGGAGCACGTCCGACCGCGCCCGAAACCGCGGTGAAGCCACGTCACCGCAAAACAGCGCACACCGAAGCTGCCGCTAGCTCTGCGCCGCGTGGCCCCACGCGGAAGCCGACACGTGGCGCGCCCGAGCGCGGGAAACCACGTCAACGCTCGCCCACATGCGCTCCTGCGTCCTCTACACGCACGCATCCCGAGGCCACCCCTGCCTGCTTCGTGGTCCCAGTCCACTACACCGACCAATCCTACGCGGCCACGTGTCCCAAGGCAACCCAATAGGAAGACGACACGTGGCACGCCGCCCCCGTACACCGCGCGCCTGCCCGCGCGCCCGCGTGCCTGCCCGCGCGCCTGCTCGCGCCCGCGCCCGCTCCGTCGCTTGCCCGAGCCTGTGCCGCCGCGCTCCGCCGCTGGCCGCCGCCCGTCGAAATAGTGCCCAATGCCTCGAAATCCGTGCACGGCATCTGGGCTCTGAAAAATACAAATAAGTAGTCCATTTTCATCGTTTTCGCGCGCTGAATCCAAATCCGCTGTCCGTTTTACCAAATTCCATTTCTAAAAATTGCTGAAGGCATCCGAAAAGGTGTTCTTTGTCCAAATTTGGCGCTGAGTCCAATTTTTATATCCGTTTCGCGCGAAACCACTTCTAAACATTCGACGGGGTCCTCCGATTACCCACGTGATCCATTTAAATCCCGAAGTCCATCACTTGTGTCCAAATTGTGCACAAACACCACCGACACACTACGTAGGCCTCCGTAAGCTGTCAATCAACCAGTAATCTCCTCGCGGGGATCCGGGTCCTCACATCCTCCCCCACTAAATGAAAGTTTCATCCTCGAAACTAACACAACTCAAACAGGAGTCTCAAAATCAAGGGTAGGTACTCATAATCTCCGTCTCTAGCTCCTAAGTCACCACTCACTCCCCGTGATTACTCCTCAATAACAACAACAACAGCCAGTACGGCATAGCCCGGTTGCGCAAACCTCGAATCTCACGAGCCAGAATTCGCAATGGGCGTCCCTCGTACTCCAACCACTCACAGATCTCAAATGGAGCGAGTCAATCGCGGGCGAGGGATCCAAAAGAAAAACACTCCTGAGTTGAGACATGAAACACCACAGGGCTCCATCAAAAAGTTGGGGGAAACAAAATAACCACCAGTGCAACACGCACCAAACCACATCCTGTGTCAACTCAACCAAGGCAATCCGAAACACATCCCCGCGATCATCCAAGAAGGAAAGAAGCCCTCACAAACTAGGGTCCTCGCTCGGTCACTCCCGAATCCTGACCATCCGAGTAAACTACTCAGCCGCGGTATATCATCCAAAGGAACCCTCAGGGACACAAACACAAGCCATGTTTGCCTCAACAGTCCACACAGCGCCTGCTATGGAATCATTAAACTCAACCCCAAACAGCTTTCCTGCTCCAGGTATCCGCCAACACAGTGGCCTTGTCGGAGTGATCTAGAATGCTCAATAATAATCTAACAGCAACTCCACAGCCACTATGGGAGGCATCACTATAACTCGCAAATCCATCCCCCATCGCTGGCAATACCATAATTGGCACTGGTATCAGTCTCATTATCCATTAGCCATGCCCTCCTGGCACTGCCAAGTCCAAGAAGCTCCTCACCTCAAGAATAAATGTTGATCTCAGCCAATCTCGAATAACATCCATTTTGGTCGGGTTTCCACCGCCGCCCCTACGGCTCGAACAAGGTGACCTAAGAAGGTATGCTCTCGAAGCTAAAACTTGTATCTCAATAACTCGGCATACAGCTTCATCCACATGCATGGTAGCGCATCCACAAGTGCTCCTCTTAATCCAAGTCACTCAGGGAGTAAATCAAAATATCCCCGGAGAATCCTGCTACCCATCCAAACAAGTACAGCTGGAGCACAATTCCTCAAACCATAAGAGCGACAGGGCATTAATCAATCCAATTGGCCTCACTGTGAGCTCATAATGCCCCTACCGTGTCCTAAACGCCATCTAGGCAAAGTCCTCGGCTGTCTGATTCCAAGTAGGTACACGCATCACCACAGTAACTGCCGGAGTAGAACTCCACCAAAAGGTCCTAAATAATATCCGGACCTGCCTGTGCTCAAGTCACAACGAACCCCCATCGTCGTGTATCAACGACGTGGCAAGTGATCAACTCACCAAAAGAACCCTCGATCCATCAGATCCTGTAACTCCGCCATCAGCTCTCTAACTGCTCCACTGGCGATATCCAATGAGGTGCTATCGAGGGTGGCGCGGTTCCCCGAACCACGTCAACCACAAAATCTATCTCCCTAACCGGCGGCATCATCAACAACTCAGGTGGAAATCACACCCGGGATCCTGTGGGCAACAGGGATATCCTTGAGTCCCGGTGCCGCCGTAAGCACCTCTCACACTGTCGCTATAACCTGTGTGCTCTAACAATCTCAACAACCAAGCCTCCTCTCGTCTGCCTTGCAGAAGGTCAAAGTCCTCTCTTTCCGCAGCCAAACATCCTGTGGCACTGTGCCAACCAATCCCAAGGACTGGGTCAAAACATCGAACTACCACAATTACCAATAAGTTTGCCGGTATAACTCACAGTTTCAACTGCACTGGACATGATCCACAGGCCTCCTCCACATAGACAACAACAACAAAACCTATACCTCAAGTGCATGTGGTAACGACTCTACCTCTAGTCCATGCAGGAATGCAACCTGCTCTAACACCGACTGCTGTGATGAAATCACACCTGCGACAACTCGATCCACTACGAGTAGCGCCCTCCAACCGGGCGGCACAGATTCATCCGCTCGATGCAAGTGGTCGTCGCTCAGTCTGCCTGAAAATATCTTGATTGACCACATGGGAGCACGACTTCTGCCTCTGCCCACACAGGGGTAACAAATGCGGTCCTCCGCAGATAACCAATCCATGCTACCGCCGCGCCACTCTGATGTAGATGCTGATGCTGCCATCGGGATCCGCCCAATCTCTGGCATCTCGGGAACTAGTTATCCTGGAAAAAAGAAATCAGAAATGCCTCTGCCGGCCGATCTGTCCTCCATCACCCGGCGCCAAGCGCCAATATCCAGAACTCGCCTCTGGCGACAGATCCCTGTCCAAAGGAGCTGCAGCGCCACGCTCCAAACACAACGCCTACTCCAACGAGTCGTCAAACCCTGTAACGGAGGGACTGAATAAACTGAAAGGTATCCTGGCGCAATCCACTCCTAGCCACACGTATCCTATGTGCCTCGTCCCTCGAACCTGGAGCCCGCAGTTAAGCAACTGCGTAAACCCTCGGCACAAGGAGGTTCTCAAATAGTCTCTCCAATACCACCAACCACGATTCTGCCTCCAAAGGCTCCAAGCTCAATCCTATGAATCGGGGTAGTTCAACTGCCAAAACTGGTTCGATAGATCGATCACGTCCCCTCAGCTCACCGGCTGTCAACTATCCACCCTGCCTCGGTGCCTCGGCACTAAACGTTGGCACGGAGGGGGTTACTCTGTGCTCCGACAACTATGTCACCAAGACCAGCTGCTCACTCAGTCGCTGATATGCCCCGAACGATCCTGTCATCTGGGTCCGGAGCTCTCTAACCTCAATCCGGGTATCCGGCCCAAATCCAACCACTCAAGCTCAACTGCTATGACAGGATGCACACGGGTCCCAAACCCAGCATCGGGGAGACACAGCTCACCACGACAAAACTGCAATTCAGCACACAACAACGCTCGACCCAATCCAGCGAAAGTCTAAAGCATGTCACCCGTTCCACAGCATTATGTTGTCTGCAGCCAACATAATCACTTAGGAGAATAAACATGTCGATCACTCCTCCCGTCCCTTGGAAGAAGTATAAAACTTAATCAGGACTCTCGCTATAAATCACGACTCTCACGAAGTCAACCAAGGGTCAAACCATAAGCCTAGGGTTTCTAAGTCCACCATGACCTACAACCTAGGCTCTGATACCACTCTAATCTGTCACGCCCCGGGGTCGAAACTGCGACCCGGGCTCGCCAACAGATCCGCCGCCTATGCAAAACCCCGCACAGGCGAAGCGTCCAACCTGTAAGAAAAGGTAGTACAGCTAACAGATAACAGAGCTATAAGTGAAAATCTGCCGAAAAACTAAAACCAACCACTGTACAACTGGAAATAATACAATAATGTCCATCTCCCAAAAATGATAATCATACAATATCCTCAGATACAAAACCCAGAACTCAACAGGGAGGTATCTCCAATAAATACATCAGTGTATAGGCTCTCAATACATATCATATCCTCACTACATCAGTCTCTCAAAAGAGGAAATAAAATAACTAATCTACTGAAGATCTCCTCTGAAGGGGTACCGCTACTCTTCCACGACGGGTAGGGATCTAGCTCGCGACTCCCTCGCCTCGATCAACAATCGCAGAATCAGCGACACCCGCTAACACTCTGCAAAACAAGGAGAGAAAAGAAAGGGAGGGGTAAAACCCCCAATGCGTGTGAGAACTACACCAAAAAGGGAGTTCTTAGTGGGTACCACCGCCAGGCCCGACGATCTGCCCACTAAGTCCACTAGAGGCATAAGATAACCAATGCAGTAAAAACTGAACAAGAAAGCTGGAGACACTCAACAGCTATCATGCCTCTATCTAAATGCTCAAAATGGGAGAACCAAAGAATGGTATGCAACCACTAGCACATGAAGTGCACAATCGACCCAATCGAGCTGACTGCCACATCTGGTCCAGTCAAACCTGCGCCCTCCTACAACCACCTCCCACTGCTGGGCAGGAATTACGTAGGGTGTTCAAACGGACTAACTCGCAATCGAGTAGTGGCTCATGCAGGCTATAGTCGAAATCCACGCTCCCTCTCAGAACGGATAGACTCAAGATGCTCAACCTCTCACACAATGGTCAAAGTACTCACAACAACACGGGACCACCGTCAAACCAAACGGCTCACAACAACACTAGCACTGGTCTAAACACAGCTACTAGACTCCACTCAGCCCCCCTGACACGAGTGCAACAATAAAGTAATTGCCTGTAATAAACCCAATAAATGAACCAGTAAGAACTGGTACTGCCTGCTGTGCCTGCCAAATCGGGTATGCTGGCCGACGCATAACACCCATAGGGGATATGAGTCTCAAGGACTCAAAGTATGTATATCGCACACTCCGGAGTGGCACTCGAGGGGAGCGACCCGCACGAGTAAAATGCCTGAGTAATAAGTATAATAGTAGTATAAATCAGCAGGACTGGATCATGACACTGATCAAAGTGGAAAAACTCATCAACTAAAGAAAGCCCCGGTCCTCAATCAGATGCAATAGTACTCAATAAGTGGAAAACTCCGTCCACTAGAGAAATATGGTACCCAATATGATGCATAAATAAATATCCGGTCAACAACCCAATATCCGCGGTTGCCGTAATGCCCCACAAACCATAATCTAAAATCGACCTCCGGTCGACCGCCCAAAGTCCGCGGTCACCGCAAAACCCTGCCAGCCTCAATCCAGCACAACCCATCCCTGACACCAATGTCCCGGCTACACTACCCCAAACCCCTGCTCGCACCCGAGCAACACAGACTGCCTGACTAACAAAGAAGGAGAAAGGAATAATATGGTTTCTCCTAAGTCAAGTTCCAAAAAGTAGTGTAGCAGTAAAAGATGGCCTAACTAGATGTCCATACAAGCATGCAAATGTCCTCAAGGAAATGAAAGGGAGTAAAGCATATAATAGATCCACTAGGTGTAGTGTTATGGTTTTCCTATGCAACTTTCCGATGAATCCACTGTGTAGAACACCTAGTGTTGGTGTGTCTGGCCCATGGTGCATCAAAAGGGGTGCCACCGATGGACCTGGTGAGACATTGATAGCTGATTTGGTGTTCGGCTGCATTTGCCGAATTTTAGAAAAGGTTTTGGGCCAATCTGAGGTCGGATTTGGATTCAGCGCGGAAAAACGCTTGAAAACGGCTATTTGCTTGTTAAATTTGGAGTCCGGATGACCAAAAACGGGCTTCCGGAAGTTTTCGGGGATTTTCGGTGCATGGGGGAGGCTCGTGGACCGGCCTGAGCCACGTGGCGGCCCATTATTGGCCAGCTCACGTAGCTCGGTCCACGGGGGGGGGGGTGCGGCGGGTGTATGGACCGCCGTGCGGGCCACGTGGCGCGCCCGGAGTGGCGGGTGCGCGCGGCGCGGTCCAAGGAAAACTGCGCAGCTACGGTGGACCGGGTGCACGACACGTGGCGGCCTGGCATTGGCTGGCCCACGAAGTCTCGGTCCACGGCGCGCGCAGTGGAGGCGTCTCGGTACGGAGCGCGCAGGGTTGGCAGACGAGTGGTCGGCCGCACTCGAGTGCCGCCACGCGTCGGCCCGCGGTTGGCGGGCCGTACCTACCCCCGCTGACTGCAGGGGGACACGCGGCGCGCAGCGAAGGCACTTGCTTTGCTGTCCCCTGTTCGTGCACACGTGGCAGCTCCTGGGCTTTCTGGGCGCGTCGGATGGAAACCGTCCGACCGGGTTTCCGGGCGCAGTGCGCCCGAATCCTGCGCCCGAAAACCCGGCCCAATAGTGTTTGGGCTGAGCCTATAAATAGGCTACCTTGTTTTGTTTTTGGGCTTTTTGGACTCCATTTCTCAGAGAACCCTTCAGAGAAAATTTCCCTCCCTCAGTGTACTATCCTTTGGAGGACTTTGGAGATTTTTGGTGACACGTTTCCCGAGGTTCACGATTTTTCGGCGCGGCGCGACGCTTGTTCTCCGGCGACCCCCTTCGCCCCTTCTCAGTGTTTGGACTCCCCCGACTCACGCCGACATCCGATTTCGTCGATTCTTGCGCCGTTGGACTCCCGACAGGTAGGACTTCAACTCATGTGTTTTGAGGTTCCTCGTTTTCCATGCTGATCTTGGAGTTTTCTGAGCACCCATTTGACCCATTTTTCTTCGCGGACTTTTGGACAGCACCGCGGTGTTCTTGCCGTATCTTTTCGCTCAGACGTCGGATCGAGGCGATTCAAAAGGCATTTATTATCTACATTTCGCAAGGAGTCTCCTGAATTTTTCTCAGATTTTTCTGGATTTCTCTCCAAGGTGAAAATCTCCTTTCACTGTGGTTCTTTGACACAGATTTTCTGGACAGTTTGGTTTGAGGTGTTCCACTTGCAGAAATTGTAACTCAGCGTAGAAAAATCGGATTTGAACGTGCAGGTACTCGTTTCGACGGGCTCGTCGCGAGGATCGCGATAGTATTTTTCTTGGAATTTTCCGGACATTTTTCGCAGGTGAAAATTGTGGAACTTTGGACTGTGGTATTAGTGGACAGATTTTTGTAAACTGTGAATGTTTATTTTATGTATGTTCCTTTGGGGTATTTTGTATAGAGTTGTGGTGACTATTTTGGACTGAGCGTGGGATACGCTTTTGGGTCAGGGATTAGCGCTCGAGGTGGGTGATGTTGTAAACCTCCTACTTATGATTTGTCACTAGGCCTATTGGAATGCTCTTGATCATGTTGTTAGTAGAACTATGAAATGGACCTAGCATACTTGTATGAGATCATGGTTTCTTTGTTAATATTTGCATTGTCAGAAACTACAAGTTAGTAGGTTGTGTTTCCATGCTTTAGATATGTAGTATAATTACTTGGAAATCATGCTAAATCCATAACATGTTGAATGTTTAATGAAAGGTTGGGACATGCGGTTAGAGTACTTAAAATGGTTTCACCAAGAAAAGGACTTTTGCATGCTTGAATGGTCACCTAGATAGGCCACCTTTTTCTGCTACACTATCATGCTGGAATTGACTTAGGAGAAACCATGTTTCATTCTTTCTCCAGTCACTTAGACATAGGGTATAGTATGCTCTGATTAGAGCAGGGACTGGGATAGTGTAGTCAGCTTTGGGATTTGGGGACAGGCAGGTTTGAGGACAGGGTACTCGCGGCAACCGCGGATTTCGGGTGGTTGACCGGACTGTTATTAGTGCATCAGATTTGGGGATAAGGGATCGAGACTTCGTTAGTGGATGGGTTGTTCCCACTTAAGTAGAGTCTTGGTCCAGTCCTACTATATCGGGTTACTTGTGACCGTGCCGGTCAGGAGCCGGTCTGTTGCAGTACTTGAGACCGTGCCGGTCAGGAGCCGGTCTGTTGCAGTAATTATGACCGTGCCGGTCAGGAGCCGGTCTGTTGCCTCTGGGATGGGACCGTGCCGGTCAGGAGCCGGTCTGTTGCCTCTGGGATGGGACCGTGTCGGTCAGGAACCGGTCTGCATCCCGCAGCTGAGATGTGAGTTAGTGGGCATAGTAGGCAGTACCGGTGTTCACCGGTGTCTAGATTGGGTTACCAAAGGCAGGCATATGTATACTCTGATGTATGCATTTAGCTACTCTTTTAGCTTATTACTTGAGAGGCATCTTAGTGATAGCTTTTATCAGTTGTTATACGTATAGCTCACCACCTTGTTTTATTTCTCCGCCTCTTGTAGTCCTAGTGGGCAGGTCTGTGATAGAGGTTTACCCACTAGGGGAGGCTACTGTTTTTATAGTAGTTCTGACCCCCACTGTTTTCCCTTTTCTTGTCCCCTTTGTTTTACAGAGTCATCTGCTGGAGTTGCGGGACCCTCTTCCCAGGATCGAGGTAAGAGGATCGCTGACTAGATAGCTGCTACCCCGAGCTCGAGTTTAGTAGTTTTGTTGTATCCCCTGTACACTCAGACGGTTGTATTTTCTTTTATTTTTGGGTCTGGCTGCGGCCAGCTGGTTGTATTTATTTCGTGAGATAGGAGAGACACATGTATATTCATGAGAGATTATTGTACTTTTATTTCCAGCATTTGTCTGAGATGTACTAGTTTCAGTTTAGCTCTGTTTTATGCTCCAGTATTATTTCTTTTATATCTGAGCAGGTTACCAGCGCTTCGTGTACACGGGAATTACCGTGTGCACGGCGGATCTGTGGACGAGCCCGGGTTCTGGTTTACACCCGGGGCGTGACAGATTAGGTTGGTATCAGAGCTTAGGGATAGGTCAGTTGGGACTTAGGAAACCCTAGGCTTTTTGGCAGACCCATGAAGGTAGGGCGTGAGTGACGCGATATTTTGCGAAAGTCGGCAATTTGTTATTAAACTCTTCCTGTGAGTGGAGAGGGACTGGCATAGCCTATTTCTGGTGGACTGTTATGTTGGCTGCAGACAACATAAGGTTACAGAAATAGGGGGAATGTCTATGACTTTCGCTGGATTGGGTCGAGTGTGGTTTTGCTTACTGACCCGTGGTTTCTTGTGTGGCAGGATGCCTCTTAGGCGGCAGATCCCTACTTGGGGTACTCCTACACCCCCGGAGGAGCCGAAGTAGTCCGGGCCCTCTGAGATCAGTGAGTTGAGGGCCATGGTGGCCCAGTTGGCGGTGAGTCACCGCCGACAGGAGCAGAGGTTTGAGCAGTTGCTGGCTCAGGTTGCGGCACCTCCCCCTACTACTGTAGAGGCCCCTGTACCTCCGGTTGTACCGCCGGCTATTCCAGTCGTCCCTACGGCACCGTCGTCTAGCAGTGGGGCTCCGGGGGTGATCAGGCCATTGACCCCAGCAGAGGAGCAGGAGTTTGCTAACAAACTCGCCCAGTTCTGTAAGCGAGGACCACCTAGGTTCTCGGGGCGGAGCACTCACCCATGGGAGATAGGATCGTGGTTAGCATCAATGGAGAAGTTGTTCAGAGATTTCTTCATTGATCCGAGATTCAGAGTACACATGGCCGTACATTGTCTAGAGGGGGATGCAGATGCTTGGTGGCGTCGGGTCGAGCCCTTAGAGTTTCAGATCACCCGACAGCTACCCTGGTCGGAGTTCAGGAGGATGATCCTTGATACCTATTTCTCCACGAGCGTGAAGAAAAAGCTAGAAGATGATCTGAAGAATCTTCAGCAGGGTGATCGGACAGTGTGGGACTACTTTCAGGAGTTCACGCAGTTGCTCAACTGCGTACCCTATGTTGCCAGGGATGGGCCGCACCAGGTGGAGCTTTTTGAGACGGGTCTACGCCCAGAGATTTATACCTTAGTGCATGCCCAGAGGCTCCAGACTTTGTCAGAGGCTGTGGATCACGCGCAGTGGGTGGAGAGGGGAGATCATGTGGTTGCTAGGCGCGGAGGCTTGGTCGCTCAGAGTTCTGAGAGGAAGCGGCCAGCGCCAGACGATGGGGGACAGGCCAGTTCATGGAGGCCGCCCCGACCGCCACCGCCTCAGTTTACGGGCCGTGGGCGTTCGGAGCGGCGAGGGCCTGGGGGATCCCAGAGGCCCCCACAGCAGCAGCAGCATCAGCAGCCCCAGCGGTAGCAGCAGCACTCACAGCAGCAGAGGTCGCAGTCGCGATAGCAGGGATCACAGCGGCAGAGGCAGCAGCAGCAGCAGTCGACGCAGCCCCGGTCTACAGTTGGGTGTGTTTTCTGCAGGGGTCAGCACCCCTATGATACTTGTGATTTGAGGCACGGTCGCTGTTTCAGATGCGGGCAGTCAGGTCATCGGCGAGCTACTTGCCCTTTTTCGACATCGCCGGCTCCTTCCTCAGCATCAGTCCCTTCGGTGCCCCAGCAGCGGCCTTATGCTCCAGCGAGCAGGGCTCCTTCTTCCCACCCTGCAGATTACCGACCACTAGCTCAGAGCGGATGGGTTTATGCCGCCCAGGTGGAGGACTCCTCGGCAGGCGACCACGTGGTGGCAGGTATCATTTTACTTTTCGGTATTAGAGCTCACACTTTATTTGATACCGGTGCATCACATTCTTTTATCAGTAGAGCATTTGCATCATCTCATGGACTAGAGTTAGGTCGGTTGCCGCATGCATTAGAGGTACAGATTCCCGATCATATTTTGCATGTAGAGGAGTGTTGTTGGTCTTGCCCTGTACAGCTTGAGTCTTGGATTTTGCCAGCGGACCTGATGGTCCTTAGTCAGCTGCGAGATTTTGACATTGTACTGGGGATGGATTGGCTGGCTCGCTATTTCGCGACGATTGATTGCGCCGCGAGGACTGTTACTTTTAGCGAGCCAGGCCAGGAGGTGTTCGTTTACAGGGGGTGCCAGAGTGCTTTCTTTGCCTCTGTGGTTTCGACTTCTTGAGCGAGGCAGATGATGCGCAGTGGATGCGTGGCCTTTTTGGCATCAGTGGTTAAGGAGCCTACGGTGGCACCGGGACTCGCAGATATCCCTATTGTCCACGAGTTCCCGGATGTGTTTCCTCCTGAGCTGATTCATATGCCGCCGGATAGGGAGGTTGAGTTTTTGATTGACGTAGTCCCAGGAACTGCGCCAATCTCTAAGGCTCCTTACCGAATGGCACCGGCTGAGCTGCGAGAGTTAAAGGCGCAACTCCCGGATTTAATGGATAAAGGCTTTGTGAGGCCAAGTGTATCGCCTTGGGGAGCGCCGGTGCTATTTGTGAAGAAGAAGGATGGATCACTTCGACTATGTGTTGATTATCGGGAGCTGAATAAAGTGACCATCAAGAACAAGTACCCTTTGCCGCGCATTGATGACTTATTTGATCAGCTGCAAGGGTCTTGTGTCTTCTCCAAGATTGACTTACAGTCTGGTTACCACCAATTGAAGGTGAAGGCCGAGGACATCCCAAAGACGGCATTCAGGTCGCGGTACGGGCATTATGAGTTCACCGTCATGCCTTTTGGATTGACAAATGCCCCTGCTGCTTTTATGGATTTAATGAACAGGATTTTTCGACCATACCTGGATCGGTTCGTCGTTGTTTTTATCGATGACATCCTAGTTTATTCCCAGAGCGATGTGGAGCACGAGGAGCACTTGAGAATTGTGCTGCAACTTCTGAGAGAGAGGAAGTTGCATGCCAAGCTATCTAAGTGTGATTTCTGGCTTCGGGAGGTTGTATTTTTGGGCCACGTGATTTCAGCCACTAGAGTGGCAGTAGACCCGGCGAAGATCGAGGCAGTCCGGGATTGGCCCCGACCGACGACGGTATCAGAGGTCCGCAGTTTTATGGTCTTAGCTGGATATTACCGTCGGTTTGTGGAAGGTTTTGCGAAACTTTCCACACCCCTCACTCGTTTGACGCGAAAAGGGATTAAGTTTCTCTGGAGTGAGGATTGCCAGAGGAGCTTTGAGGAATTAAAGAACAGATTGATGTCGGCTCCTATCCTTTCCCTCCCTGTTATGGGGAAAGGATATGTGATTTACAGTGATGCATCGCACAGTGGACTTGGTTACGTGCTGATGCAGGAGGGAAGGGTAATCGCTTATGCCTCTCGGCAATTGAAGGATTATGAAAAGAATTACCCTACCCATGACTTGGAGCTAGCTGCAGTGATTTTCGCACTAAAGTTATGGCGCCACTACCTGTATGGGGAGCGCTGTGAGATTTACACCGACCACAAGAGCTTGAAATACCTGTTCACACAGAAGGAGCTCAACTTGAGGCAGCGCAGATGGTTGGAATTGTTGAAGGACTATGATGTAGACATATTATACCATCCTGGCAAGGCCAACGTGGTTGCTGATGCCCTGAGCAGGAGGGCAGTACAGAGTTTATCTTTGATGATCACCGATCAGGCGCCATTACTTGAGCAGATGAGGCGGTTAGAGCTCGAGGTTGTGTCCCCTGGGGTCTCTGCTAGACTTATGTCTCTAGTCGTGCAGCCCACTCTGTTGGACAGGATTCGAGAGACAGAGTGAGGACCCCCACCTGATGAGGATTCGAGAGCAGATGCAGACTGATTTGATAGGGGACTTTTCAGTTGATGCTTCGGGAGTACTACGGTACAGGGACCGAGCTTGTGTGCCTATGGATGCAGAGATCCGAGAGCAGATCTTGAGGGAGGCCCACTATACACCTTATACCATCCATCCTGGTGGGACTAAGATGTATAGGGACCTTAAGGCACAGTTATGGTGGAATGGGATGAAAAGAGACATTGGGAGATTTGTAGCACACTGTCTAACTTGTCAGCAAGTAAAGGCTGAACATCGTGTACCTGCTGGCAAGTTGCAGAGTCTCCCAATCCCTGAATGGAAATGGGAACATGTTACGATGGATTTTGTCACAGGTTTGCCGAGAGCACAGACGGGGGCGGATGGTATCTGGGTAGTTGTGGACAGACTTACCAAGTCCGCTCACTTTTTACCGGTTCAGATGACTTGGCCGATGGAGCGTCTAGCACAGGTGTACTTGGCTGAGGTGGTTAGATTGCACGGGGTACCCGTTTCCATCGTATCAGATAGAGACCCGAGGTTTGTCTCGCATTTTTGGAGGAGTTTACAGACAGCCTTGGGGACGCAGCTCCGATTTAGTACAGCATTCCACCCACAGACGGATGGGCAGTCAGAGCGCACTATTCATACCCTCGAGGATATGTTGAGAGCATGCGTTCTGGACTTTGGAGGAGGGTGGTACCGACACTTGGGATTAGTTGAGTTTGCGTACAACAACAGCTATCAGGCGAGCATTCAGATGGCTCCGTTTGAAGCGTTGTATGGACGCAAGTGTCGGTCACCCCTTTATTGGAGTGACGTGGGTGAGAAGAAGACTTTGGGTCCTGATCTACTATTAGAGGCAGAGGAAAAGGTCAGATTGGTACGACGACATCTTGAGACCGCCCAGAGTCGACAGAGGAGCTATGCTGATACTCGACGGCGAGACTTAGAGTTTCAGGTGGGTGACCATGTTTTTCTGAAAGTGTCACGCCCCGGGGTCGAAACTGCGACCCGGGCTCGCTAACAGATCCGCCATCTGTACGGAAACTGCCGTACAGACGAAGCGTCTAACCTGCAGAAAAAGTCTATAACTAGCAAATATCAGAGCATAAGAACTAGAATACTAGAGAAAGGAAACTGAACATCTGAACATCTGTACACAAGTAAAAATCCCAAAATACAGCAGTAACTAAAGATACAATATACTCTCACAGTCTCTCGATACAAGTGTCCAGTACAAAAGGAGACTCCAGAGGGTACTACTATCACTGTGCTACACCGACTCGGGTAGGGACTAGCTGGCCACGCCCTTACCTCGATCAGAAGACTCCGCACGCGAAGGAGTCTGAACCACTGCCTCAGGAGTACCTGCACCACAGCGGGTGTGAGAACTACTGCAAAAGGTAGTTCTCAGTGGGCACCGTCCCCAAAGCACACGGTATGCCCACCAAGTCCACCAAAACACGGTAAGGTAAACAGATAGATAGATAGATAGATAGATATGGAAAGCTGTAAATCTATCACTAAATGCTCAAGAAAATAAGTACTATGGATCATGCAATGCACCTCACCCACATATGTCACCCAATCTCAATGACTGTCCACTTTGGACCAGTCAAGCAAACCTGCGCTCACCTACTGCCACTACGCCCAAATAGGACTTGGTCTTACGTAGGGGTGTCCCTCTAGGACCATCTCAGTAACCTCATCGCAGCCTCGTCAGGCGCGGCAACATCATCGCATCCGGAGCGTAGCTCGCGGGGAGCGACCCCGCGAACTCAAGTACCTCAAGTATCACATAACTGGCATCAAATGCCAGGCTCAGCAGGCTGTAATCCACGATCAAAAAGATCGGAAAGAGAGTAAACAGACACCTCACACTCATGTCGACAGTCGGAGTAATCTCCACGACTCAACTGTAATGCTCACAAAGTGTCCCCAAGATCATAGTAACTCTAACCCTCAGTAAAACCTCTGGGCACCTAAGAATTTAAAGACCCTTTTTAAAGATCAGCTTTTTCAAGAAAAAGGTTTTTCAGCTAAATAAATATGTTTCAGGTGCCTTGAAGGAAGTCGCTAAACATGTAGTGGATAAAACAGAGTTAGAGTCTACAGTGAACGAACCGGGTTCCAATGAGATAAGTAACAACCCTCGGAGAACACACAGATACAGTAGGAGCTATAAATACCGGAGTTTTTGCATGATCAAGGTGTTTCTTAAGCTTTAGAGGGCATCCCGCGATTTCTGGAAGCCAAATCCAACCCACCTGTGGTCTACTAACAGACCGCGCGCCCTAAAGATGTCTCGAAGCAAGCCGGCGGCTCCACGCGGCGAGAAAAGCACTCACCCGGCCTCGACGGAAGCTAAAAACTGCACTACCAGCCGCCTGGAAGGAAGGAATCGCAAAAACAGTCAAGAACAGCCAAAAATGAACATCCGGCGGCGAAAAACGGCCTCCGTCGGCGAAAACGGCGAAAAATAAGCCTCCGACGGCGAAAAACAGCGGCCGACGGCGAAAAACAGCCTCCGTCGGCGAAAATGGCGAAAAATCAGCCTCCGACGGCGAAAAACAGCGAAAAACAGCCTCCGTCGGCGAAAACGGCGAAAAAATCAGCCTCCGACGGCGAAACCGGCCTCCGTCGGCGAAAACGGCGAAAAAATCAGCCTCCGACGGCGAAACCGGCCTCCGTCGGCGAAAAAACGGGGCCGACACGCAAACCGAGGCGTCGCCACGGTCCCGGGGCTCGCCGAGAGGCGAAGACAGCAGCCGCGCGGCCCAGGAGGTCGGCCGCGAGGAGCAGGGGCCCGCCGCGCGGCGCCGGAGCGCCCCTGCGGGACTGCGCGCGGCGCCCAGCGGCGCTGCGTGCAGCGCGCGGCGGTGCTGCGCGCGCCCGCGCGCAACCCGCCGCGCGCAGCCCGCCGCGCGCAGCATGCTGCGCTGCGCGCCCGCGCAGGCCTGCGCGCGGCCCGCGCGGCCCACGCGGCCCTGCCGCGCGCGTGCCTGCGCGCGGCCCCGGCAGCGCCGCCGCAGGGTGCTGCCGACAGCAGCACCCTGGCGCCGGCGACAAAAAAAATTAAAAAAATTAAAAAAAATTCTAAAAATTCCCGAAAAATCCAATAAATGCCGTTTTTATTTTTAAAAGTCCAAAGAAAATTTTCCCAGGCTCCAAAAAAAATCCCCAAGCTCAAAGTGAAAATCCCAAGCTTCAAACTCAATTATTTAATTCTAAAAAAAAATTCAAAACACTCGAAAACCTACCTCAACGACGCGCCCACGCGCTCCACGACCACCACAAGAGGGTCCACCACCAAGAACAAACTCTCAAAATCCTCCTTTCTTTTCTCTTTTCCTTTCGTTCTTTCATTCCCTTGCTTTCTCTGCTTCGAGGAGGCTTCAGAGGAGTGGATGAAGGTAGGTGGTGAAGGTGTGGTCACCAAGGGGGGTGTGGTCACCACCCCAAAAGCTACATACCACTAATTAATTAAGGGCAAAGTTAATTAACACCTAATTAACTAGTAGTAGCTTAAAATAAAACATTAAAACACATACCTTCAAAAATCAAAAACCCCCAAATACAACTCTTCTGCCACCAAGAAAAGAGAAGGAATTAAAAAACAAAGCTATTAAAAATAATATTAAAATAATGCAAAAATGCCCAACCTCAACTCACTTTTTGCCTTCGGGCCCTCCGCCGCCGCTCGGAACCACCCGAACTCCGCTGTAAATCAAAAATACACGCGCTCGCGCCTTTCCTCAGTCGAAAAGCTCGTCGGTGGAGTCGGTAAGCTCGCCCGAAAGATCCGGTGTACCACACTCTCCCCCCCTTCAAACGGTTTCGTCCTCGAAACCCAAAAAGCTCCAAACTCAGGAGGGAGGGTCAAATAAATGCGGGTAGGCTGTCCTCAGCTCCTCCTCGGGCTCCCAAGTAGCCTATCTCTCATCATGGTGGCTCCACAATACCTTCACGAAAGGTATGACCCGATTTCGCAATTCCCTCGTCTCTCGAGCAAGAATTCGAATCGGGCGCTCCTGGAAGTGCAGCTCCTCGTCCAGCTCCAAAGAAGTGAAGTCCACAATGTGCGAGGGGTCGTAAACATATCTCCTCAAGACGGAAACATGAAACACGTCATGAGTACCAGCTAACCGCGGCGGTAGAGCAACCCGATAGGCAACGGGTCCAATGCGCTCAAGAATCTCAAAAGGTCCAACAAAACGCGGACTCAGCTTTCCGCGGACTCCAAAGCGTCGAATTCCTCGAGAGGGCGAGACCTTCAGAAACACGTGAACTCCAATCTGAAACTCCAAGTCTCGCCTCCTCCTGTCGGCGTAGCTTCTCTGTCGGCTTTGAGCAGTTTCCAAGTGGCGCCGAATGACTTTAACTTTTTCCTCGGCTTCAAGAAGCAAGTTTGGTCCCAAGGTTTTCCTTTCACCCACGTCACTCCAACATAAAGGCGATCGACATTTCCGTCCATACAATGCTTCGTAAGGAGCCATCTGGATGCTCGCTTGGAAGCTATTGTTATAAGCAAACTCTGCTAGTCTCAAATGTCGATCCCAGCTGCCGCTGAAGCTCAAGACACAAGCCCTCAACATGTCCTCCAAGGTCTGAATAGTCCGCTCGGACTGTCCGTCGGTCTGTGGGTGAAAGGCCGTGCTAAACTGAAGCTGGGTCCCCAAGGCAGTCTGCAAGCTCCTCCAAAACTGTGAAGTGAACCTCGGATCCCTGTCAGACACAATAGATGCTGGCACCCCATGAAGCCTCACAATCTCATCCAAATATAATTGTGCTAACCTCTCCAAGGCCCAACTGGACTGTATCGGCAGAAAGTGAGCCGATTTGGTCAATCGGTCCACTATCACCCAGATAGCATCAGCTCCACCCTGAGTCCTCGGTAGTCCAATAATGAAGTCCATGGTGATATGATCCCATTTCCACTCGGGTATTGGAAGTCTCTGTAACTTGCCAGCTGGAACCTGATGTTCAGCCTTAACTTGCTGGCAAGTTAAGCAGTGGGCTACAAACCTCCCAATATCTCTCTTCATACCCTGCCACCAGAATTGCGCCCTCAAATCTCTATACATCTTTGTTCCCCCTGGGTGGAGGGTATAAGGTGTATAGTGAGCTTCCCTAAGGATCAGCTCTCTAATATCAGAGTCCACGGGCACACAGTAGCGGTCCCTGTACCTGAGTACTCCCACTGCACCCACAGAAAAGTCCCCGCCCTGACCATGCTGCACCTGGTCTCTGATCCTCTCAAGGTAGGAGTCTCCACTCTGCTTCTCTCTAATCCTGTCCAGTAGAGTGGGCTGCAAGACGATAGACATAAGTCTTGCAGAAACCCCCGGGGACACAACCTCTATAGCCAATCTCCTCAGCTGCTCACTCAAAGGCCTCTGCTGGGTAATTAGTAAGCTCAAGGACTGCCCTGCTCGCCTGCTCAAAGCATCTGCGACCACGTTGGCCTTGCCGGGGTGATACTGAATGCTCAAGTCATAATCCTTTAGCAGCTCCAGCCACCGCCGTTGCCTCAAATTGAGTTCTTTCTGGGTGAACAAGTACTTCAAACTCTGGTTGTCGGTGAAGATCTCACAGCGCTCGCCGTACAAATAATGTCGCCACAGCTTCAAAGCAAAGACCACTGCGGCAAGCTCCAGGTCATGCGTAGGGTAATTTCTCTCATAGTCCTTTAACTGGCGGGAAGCATAGGCAATTACCCTACCATGCTGCATCAACACGCATCCAAGGCCGCTGTGGGAGGCATCACTGTAAATCACGAATCCCTCACCCATGACTGGTAGTGCAAGGACCGGCGCTGAAATCAACCTCTGCTTCAGCTCCTCGAAGCTTTGTTGGCACTGTTCTGTCCAAATAAATCTTACCCCCTTCCTGGTCAGTCTAGTGAGGGGGGTAGAGAGCTTCGCAAAGCCCTCTACAAACCGACGGTAATAGCCCGCTAGGCCTAAAAAGCTCCGAATCTCCGTCACCGTCGTAGGTCTAGGCCAATCCCGAACTGTATCGATCTTCGCCGGGTCCACCGCCACTCCTGTGGCTGAAACTAAGTGGCCTAGAAAAGCAACCTCCCGAAGCCAAAAGGCGCACTTCTTCAACTTGGCATACAACTCCTTTTCCCTCAGAAGCTGTAGCACTAACCTCAAGTGCTCCTCGTGTTCAGAATCGCTTCGGGAATAAATCAAGATGTCGTCGATGAAGACTACCACAAAACGGTCCAAGTACGGCTTAAACACTCGGTTCATAAGATCCATAAAAGCAGCGGGGGCATTTGTCAATCCAAAAGGCAACACCGTGAACTCATAATGCCCATACCGAGTCCTAAACGCCGTCTTGGATATATCCTCGGCCCTCACCCTCAGCTGGTGGTAACCGGATTGAAGATCTATCTTTGAGAAAACCGTAGCTCCCTGAAGCTGATCAAATAGATCATCAATCCGAGGAAGGGGATACTTGTTCCTGACGGTCACTTTATTCAACTCCCGATAGTCAACACATAATCTGAGTGATCCGTCTTTCTTTTTAACAAAAAGAATTGGTGCTCCCCACGGTGACACACTCGGCCTAATGAATCCACGATCCAGGAGATCCTGCAACTGAGCTTTAAGTTCCCTCAACTCTGCTGGGGCCATCCTGTAAGGCGCTTTAGAGATCGGTGTAGTTCAAGGGACTACATCGATCACAAACTCTATCTCTCGATCCGGCGGCATAGAAGATAACTCCGAGGGAAAAACATCCGGGTACTCGGAGACAACAGGGATGTCTTCGAGTCCTGGCGTCGCCGAAGGCGCCTCAACTACAGTAGCAAGAAAAGCAACACAACCCCTACTCAACATCTGACGAGCTCTGGCGGAAGATACAGTCACTGCAAACAGTGAACTCTGACATCCTCTAAAAACAAACTCCTCCTGACCCGGCTCCCGAAGGGTCACAGTCCTCAATCTACAATCTATAGTGGCATAGTACCGGGACAACCAGTCCATACCCAAAACTATATCAAAATCCTGGAGCTGTCGAAGGACAAGCAGATCAATGGGTAAAATCCAGGGTCCAAGCTGTACTGGACAGGACCGACAACACTCAACTACATGCAGCACAAGATCGGGAATCTGAACCTCTAATGCACAAGTCAAAGGCCCTATCTCAAACCCATGCGATGATGCAAATGTGCTACTGATAAATGAATGTGATGCTCCAGTATCAAAAAGTGCTCGTGCACGAGTAGAAGAGATACAGATAATACCTGCCACCACCTGATCGGCGGCTGAAGAGTCCTGGACCTGAGCGGCGTATACTCGCCCGCTCGTCGGTGGTCGTCTCTCTGACTGTCGAGAAGAAGTGGCACGATCCCCCTGAGTGAAGCTCGGTGAAGCTCCTGCTACCTGCAAGGGCATGGGAGGAGTCGATGCGGTCGAAGGTGCTGATGGCCCAACCCTCGGGCACGCCCACGCTATGTGCCCCGGCTACCCACACCGATAACATCGGCCATGACGATGCTCGCACTGCTGAGGTGCGTGTGGACCACCTCAAATCACACAATGATCTGAGCGTCTCTGCTGCTGCGGCTGCTGCTGCTGCTGCTGCTGCTGCTGTCTGGGGGGCCGATAACCCCCTGGCCTCTGCCTCCTCTGTGACCCGCGGCCCCGTGGCTGGAACTGTGGCTGTGGTGGTCTCGGGGGCCTCGGTCTGCTCGACTGCCCAAAATCCTGCGGTGCTAGGCGCTTTTCCCCGGAGCTGGTCCCTGGCGCTCCGCCCCTCTCTGACATGATCACCGTACCTCGTGAAACCCACCGAGCTCTCGCTATAGCTGCATCCAAAGTCGGTGATTGGTGTGAGTGAACGAGATGATAGATATCCTGGTGCAGTCCTCTCTCGAACAAATCCACTCTTTGAGCCTCATCAGGGGCAACATGCGGCGCACTGTTCAGCAATTTCGGGAACTCTCGAATATACTCCTGGAGGGGTCGGCTACCCTGCTGCAGTCGCCGAAGATCCCCTTCGAGCTTCTGCTTTGCACTATCGGGGAAGTAGGCTCCGCGCAGCAGAGCTCGGAACTCCGGCCATGTCATCAACTGAACTCCTGGCGGTCCCACGGGGCGGACTCGACGCCACCATGTCTCGGCGTCCTTCTCCAAATAATGAGCCGCTAGGTGCACCTGATGCTCCTCCTTGATGAAGAGGTTCTCAAAAAGCTTCTCCATCGCCGCGATCCAGTTCTCAACATCCCACGGCTCTGAACTCAGGCCTGAAAACCGCGGTGGGTGGAACTGGCTGAAGTAGGACAGTCGATCTGTGAGCTCCCTCTGCTCTGCCTCTGTCAATGGTGCAATCTGTGACGAGGTCGACGAAGTCGCTGCTGGGGGCGCTGTTGAAGATGTCCTCTGCTCAAGTATCCTCATCATACGATCTAAATTTTCCTCCTGGCGCTTGACTGTCTCATCTTGGCGCCTGACTGTCTCTTCTTGGCGCTTGGCCGTTTCCTCCTGGCGCTGCAACGCCTCAGTCAAGTGGGCCACCTGGGCCCGCAACCCGTGAACCTCCGCCTGCTCAGTATGCTCGGCCCCCTGCCGCTCGGGCTCCTCATCTACGGCGGGATGAGCCCTCGTCGTCGCTCGACGTCTAGGAGGCATCGTCGATCCTGTAATAAAAATCAAACATTAGGACCAAGAATCGCTCAACCCAATCAAACGAGAGTCTATACTTGTTACCCGTTCCAAAGAGTGATGTCGTCTGCAGCCGACATGACCCTTTAGAGAAATAACAAGCAAAATTACTCGCCCCAAATCCCCTGGGAGAGTTATAACTCAATCATGACTCTCGCTAAAAGAAATCACGTCACTCTCGATAGTCATCCTAATGTCCAACCAGAGTAGCCTAGGGTCTCTAAGTCCTCAACGACCTATTAACCTAGGCTATGATACCACCTAAATCTGTCACGCCCCGGGGTCGAAACTGCGACCCGGGCTCGCTAACAGATCCGCCATCTGTACGGAAACTGCCGTACAAACGAAGCGTCTAACCTGCAGAAAAAGTCTATAACTAGCAAATATCAGAGCATAAGAACTAGAATACTAGAGAAAGGAAACTGAACATCTGAACATCTGTACACAAGTAAAAATCCCAAAATACAGCAGTAACTAAAGATACAATATACTCTCACAGTCTCTCGATACAAGTGTCCAGTACAAAAGGAGACTCCAGAGGGTACTACTATCACTGTGCTACACCGACTCGGGTAGGGACTAGCTGGCCAAGCCCTTACCTCGATCAGAAGACTCCGCACGCGAAGGAGTCTGAACCACTGCCTCAGGAGTACCTGCACCACAGCGGGTGTGAGAACTACTGCAAAAGGTAGTTCTCAGTGGGCACCGTCCCCAAAGCACACGGTATGCCCACCAAGTCCACCAAAACACGGTAAGGTAAACAGATAGATAGATAGATAGATAGATATGGAAAGCTGTAAATCTATCACTAAATGCTCAAGAAAATAAGTACTATGGATCATGCAATGCACCTCACCCACATATGTCACCCAATCTCAATGACTGTCCACTTTGGACCAGTCAAGCAAACCTGCGCTCACCTACTGCCACTACGCCCAAATAGGACTTGGTCTTACGTAGGGGTGTCCCTCTAGGACCATCTCAGTAACCTCATCGCAGCCTCGTCAGGCGCGGCAACATCATCGCATCCGGAGCGTAGCTCGCGGGGAGCGACCCCGCGAACTCAAGTACCTCAAGTATCACATAACTGGCATCAAATGCCAGGCTCAGTAGGCTGTAATCCACGATCAAAAAGATCGGAAAGAGAGTAAACAGACACCTCACACTCATGTCGACAGTCGGAGTAATCTCCACGACTCAACTGTAATGCTCACAAAGTGTCCCCAAGGTCATAGTAACTCTAACCCTCAGTAAAATCTCTGGGCACCTAAGAATTTAAATACCCTTTTTAAAGATCAGCTTTTTCAAGAAAAAGGTTTTTCAGCTAAATAAATATGTTTCAGGTGCCTTGAAGGAAGTCGCTAAACATGTAGTGGATAAAACAGAGTTAGAGTCTACAGTGAACGAACCGGGTTCCAATGAGATAAGTAACAACCCTCGGAGAACACACAAATACAGTAGGAGCTATAAATACCGGAGTTTTTGCATGATCAAGGTGTTTCTTAAGCTTTAGAGGGCATCCCGCGATTTCTGGAAGCCAAATCCAACCCACCTGTGGTCTACTAACAGACCGCGCGCCCAAAAGATGTCTCGAAGCAAGCCGGCGGCTCCACGCGGTGAGAAAAGCACTCACCCGGCCTCGACGGAAGCTAAAAACTGCACTGCCAGCCGCCTGGAAGGAAGGAATCGCAAAAACAGTCAAGAACAGCCAAAAACGAACATCCGGCGGCGAAAAACGGCCTCCGTCGGCGAAAACGGCGAAAAATCAGCCTCCGACGGCGAAAAATCAGCCTCCGACGGCGAAAAACAGCGAAAAACAGCCTCCGTCGGCGAAAACGGCGAAAAAATCAGCCTCCGACGGCGAAACCGGCCTCCGTCGGCGAAAACGGCGAAAAAATCAGCCTCCGACGGCGAAACCGGCCTCCGTCGGCGAAAAAACGGGGCCGACACGCAAACCGAGGCATCGCCGCGGTCCCGGGGCTCGCCGAGAGGCTAAGACAGCAGCCGCGCGGCCCAGGAGGTCGGCCGCGAGGAGCAGGGGCCCGCTGCGCGGCGCCGGAGCGCCCCTGCGGCACTGCGCGCGGCGCCCAGCGGCGCTGTGCGCAGCGCGCGGCGGTGCTGCGCGCGCCCGCGCGCAGCCCGCCGCGCGCAGCATGCTGCGCTGCGCGCAGCGGTGCGCGGCCCGCGCGGGCCTGCGCGCGGCCCGCGCGGGCCTGCGCGCGGCCATGCCGCGCGGGCCTGCGCGCGGCCATGCCGCGCGCACCCGCGCGCGGCCCCGGCAGCGCCGCCGCAGGGTGCTGCCGACAGCAGCACCCTGGCGCCGGCGACGGAAAAAATTAAAAAAATTAAAAAAAATTCTAAAAATTCCCGAAAAATCCAATAAATGCCGTTTTTATTTTTAAAAGTCCAAAGAAAATTTTCCCAGGCTCCCAAAAAAATCCCCAAGCTCAAAGTAAA
Source organism: Tillandsia leiboldiana (assembly GCA_029204045.2). NCBI lineage: Eukaryota > Viridiplantae > Streptophyta > Magnoliopsida > Poales > Bromeliaceae > Tillandsia > Tillandsia leiboldiana. The sequence continues at coordinate 3,594,563 of CM055078.1, read as the reverse complement.
AATCCCAAGCTTCAAACTCAATTATTTAATTCTAAAAAAAAATTCAAAACACTCGAAAACCTACCTCAACGACGCGCCCACGCGCTCCACGACCACCACAAGAGGGTCCACCACCAAGAACAAACTCTCAAAATCCTCCTTTCTTTTCTCTTTTCCTTTCGTTCTTTCATTCCCTTGCTTTCTCTGCTTCGAGGAGGCTTCAGAGGAGTGGATGAAGGTAGGTGGTGAAGGTGTGGTCACCAAGGGGGGTGTGGTCACCACCCCAAAAGCTACAGACCACTAATTAATTAAGGGCAAAGTTAATTAACACCTAATTAACTAGTAGTAGCTTAAAATAAAACATTAAAACACATACCTTCAAAAATCAAAAACCCCCAAATACAACTCTTCTGCCACCAAGAAAAGAGAAGGAATTAAAAAACAGAGCTATTAAAAATAATATTGAAATAATGCAAAAATGCCCAACCTCAACTCACTTTTTGCATTCGGGCCCTCCGCCGCCGCTCGAAACCACCCGAACTCCGCTGTAAATCAAAAATACACGCGCTCGCGCCTTTCCTCAGTCGAAAAGCTCGTCGGTGGAGTCGGTAAGCTCGCCCGAAAGATCCGGTGTACCACAGAAAGTCTCGCCTTCGAAGGGGATTCGGAGATTTGGTATTCATGGGAAACTGAGCCCTCGTTATATTGGACCTTTCGAGGTGTTGGAGCGCTTAGGGCCAGTTGCCTACAGGCTTGCACTTCCTCCCAGGCTTTCAGGTGTTCACAATGTTTTTCATGTATCGACTCTGAGGAGGTATGTTCATGACCCGTCCCACATCATCGATTTCACCCCATTAGAGGTTGCTGAGAACCTGAGCTATGTTGAGCGGCCGTTGAGGATCTTGGACCGTGAGGTTAGGGAGTTGCGCAGTCGGGCCATCCCTTATGTGAAGATCCTCTGGAGCAGTCACGATGAGCGCGAGGCTACCTGGGAGCTGGAGTCAGCGATGATGGATGCTTACCCCCACTTGTTCGAGGCCCCTGTTTGAGGTATGACTTTTGTTTCGAGGACAAAACTTTTTCTTGTGGGGGAGGATGTAGTGTTCTGGTTTTCCCATGCAACTTTCCGATGAATCCACTGTGTAGAACACCTAGTGTTGGTGTGTCTGGCCCATGGTGCATCAAAAGGGGTGCCACCGATGGACCTGGTGAGACATTGATAGCTGATTTGGTCTTCGGCTGCATTTGCCAAATTTTAGAAAAGGTTTTGGGCCAATCTGAGGTCGGATTTGGATTCAGCACGGAAAAACGCTTGAAAACGGCTATTTGCTTGTTAAATTTGGAGTCCGGATGACCAAAAACGGGCTTCCGGAAGTTTTCGGAGATTTTCGGTGCATGGGGGAGGCTCGTGGACCGGCCTGAGCCACGTGGCGGCCCATTATTGGCCGGCTCACGCAGCTCGGTCCACGGGGGGGGCGCGGCGGGTGTATGGACCGCCGTACGGGCCACGTGGCGCGTCCGGAGTGGCGGGTGCGCGCGGCGCGGTCCAAGGAAAACTGCGCAGCTACGGTGGACCGAGTGCACGACGCGTGGCGGCCAGGCATTGGCTGGCCCACGAAGTCTCGGTCCACGGCGCGCGCAGTGGAGGCGCCTCGGTACGGAGCGCGCAGGGTTGGCAGACGCGTGGTCGGCCGCACTCGAGTGCCGCCACGCGTCGGCCCGCGGTTGGCGGGCCGTACCTACCCCCGCTGACTGCGGGGGGACACGCGGCGCGCAGCGAAGGCACTTGCTTTGCTGTCCCCTGTTCGTGCACACGTGGCAGCTCCTGGGCTTTCCGGGCGCGTCGGATGGAAACCGTCCGACCGGGTTTCCGGGCGCAGTGCGCCCGAATCCTGCGCCCGAAAACCCGGCCCAATAGTGTTTGGGCTGAGCCTATAAATAGGCTACCTTGTTTTGTTTTTGGGCTTTTTGGACTCCATTTCTCAGAGAACCCTTCAGAGAAAATTTCCCTCCCTTAGTGTACTATCCTTTGGAGGACTTTGGAGATTTTTGGTGACACGTTTCCCGAGGTTCATGATTTTTCGGCGCGGCGCGACGCTTGTTCTCCAGCGACCCCCTTCGCCCCTTCTCAGTGTTTGGACTCCCCCGACTCACCCCGACATCCGATTTCGCCGATTCTTGCGCCGTTGGACTCCTGACAGGTAGGACTTCAACTCCTGTGTTTTGAGGTTCCTCGTTTTCCATGCTGATCTTGGAGTTTTCTGAGCACCCATTTGACCCATTTTTCTTCGCGGACTTTTGGACAGCACCGCGGTGTTCTTGCCGTATCTTTTCGCTCAGACGTCGGATCAAGGCGATTCAAAAGGTATTTTTCATCTACATTTCGCAAGGATTCTCCTGGATTTTTCTCAGATTTTTCTGGATTCCTCTCGAAGGTGAAAATCTCCTTTCACTGTGGTTCTTTGACACAGATTTTCTGGACAGTTTGGTTTGAGGTGTTCCACTTGCAGAAATTGTAACTTAGTGTAGAAAAATCGGATTTGAACGTACAGATACTCGTTTCGATGGGCTCGTCGCGAGGATCGCGATAGTATTTTTCTTGGAATTTTCCGGGCATTTTTCGCAGGTGAAAATTGTGGAACTTTGGACTGTGGTATTAGTGGACAGATTTGTGTAAACTGTGAATGTTTAATTTATGTATGTTCCTTTGGGGTATTTTGTACAGAGTTGTGGTGACTATTTTGGACTGAGCGTGGGATACGCTTTTGGGTCAGGGATTAGCGCTCGAGGTGGGTGATGTTGTAAACCTCCTACTTATGATTTGTCACTAGGCCTATTGGAATGCTCTTGATCATGTTGTTAGTAGAACTGTGAAATGGACCTAGCGTGCTTGTATGAGATCATGGTTTCTTTGTTAATATTTGCATTGTCAGAAAACTACAAGTTAGTAGGTTGTGTTTCCATGCTTTAGATATGTAGTATAATTACTTGGAAATCATGCTAAATCCATAACATGTTGAATGTTTAATGAAAGGTTGGGACATGCGGTTAGAGTACTTAAAATGGTTTCATCAAGAAAAGGACTTTTGCATGCTTGAATGGTCACCTAGATAGGCCACCTTTTTCTGCTACACTATCATGCTGGAATTGACTTAGGAGAAACCATGTTTCATTCTTTCTCCAGTCACTTAGACATAGTGGATAGTATGCTCTGATTAGAGCAGGGACTGGGATAGTGTAGTCAGCTTTGGGATTTGGGGACAGGCAGGTTTGAGGACAGGGTACTCGCGGCAACCGCGGATTTCGGGCGGTTGACCGGACTGTTATTAGTGCATCAGATTTGGGGATAGGGGATCGAGACTTCGTTAGTGGATGGGTTGTTCCCACTTAAGTAGAGTCTTGGTCCAGTCCTACTATATCGGGTTACTTGTGACCGTGCCGGTCAGGAGCCGGTCTGTTGCAGTACTTGAGACCGTGCCGATCAGGAGCCGGTCTGTTGCAGTACTTATGACCGTGCCGGTCAGGAGCCGGTCTGTTGCCTCTGGGATGGGACCGTGCCGGTCAGGAGCCGGTCTGTTGTCTCTGGGATGGGACCGTGTTGGTCAGGAACCGGTCTGCATCCCGCAGCTGAGATGTGAGTTAGTGGGCATAGTAGTCAGTACCGGTGTTCACCGGTGTCTAGATTGGGTTACCCAGGCAGGCATATGTATACTCTGATGTATGCATTTAGCTACTCTTTTAGCTTATTACTTGAGAGGCATCTTAGTGATAGCTTTTATCAGTTGTTATACGTATAGCTCACCACCTTGTTTTATTTCTCCGCCTCTTGTAGTCCTAGTGGGCAGGTCTGTGATAGAGGTTTACCCACTAGGGGAGGCTACTGTTTTTATAGTAGTTCTGACCCCCACTGTTTTCCCTTTTCTTGTCCCCTTTGTTTTGCAGAGTCATCTGCTGGAGTTGCGGGACCCTCTTCCCAGGATCGCTGCTACCCCGAGCTCGAGTTTAGTAGTTTTGTTGTATCCCCTGTACACTCAGACGGTTGTATTTTCTTTTATTTTTGGGTCTGGCTGCGGCCAGCTGGTTGTATTTATTTCGTGAGCTGGGAGAGACACATGTATATTCATGAGAGATTATTGTACTTTTATTTCCAGCATTTGTCTGAGATGTACTAGTTTCAGTTTAGCTCTGCTTTATGCTCCAGTATTATTTCTTTTATATCTGAGCAGGTTACCAGCGCTTCGTGTACACGGGAAATACCGTGTGCACGGCGGATCTGTGGACGAGCCCGGGTTCTGGTTTACACCCGGGGCGTGACACTAGGTATAAACAACATGCCAGAATCCCTAATGAACTACACCTGTCCACAATCCAGGGTCCATCAAAAGAATGATCAGAATAATACCCGCACATAGATATAGCCTCCTACTCCATCGAGTAATCATAACATAAAAGACTATGTGCAACAAGGCATGCTAAAAGATCACTACTATAGTATATCAATATGCATGATCTAGGCCATTCCACAAGCTTCCGTCTCGATGCTAAATATTGTACAATTAAACAAGCATGCTAACAATCACATAGGGTAAATCCCTTAGGTAAGCATTTACTATTCATCCTTATGAATATCCAAATCCCGCAAGTCCTCGATAATATTTACATGAATATTAATCTTGCGATTTCCTTATACAATCATCCTTCCTGGCTTACCTTACAATAACATACAATGTACCCTAAACATGCATGCTTTCTAACATAAAGAATTAGAGAACCGTCCACCGGTTCTGGAGATGAAGCAACCCACCTGAAACGCTTTACGCAGGCAAAGCTGAAGTCGGTGAAGAGCGTGGCCACTCGCTAACAAAATCCACTGAACCTGCATCCTCGGTACATGCCGCGCAAGCCTTGGCTCCAATCAACATCACGCCAACAATACAACACAACAACAACTCAACATCACACACAATCAAATATACAAGTACCCTCATGAACATGCTGTCACTCAAGAAATAGTCCAGAACTGTGCCATTTTTACCTGCGAGATAAGCTTGGGAAATTCCCGAAAAAATACCGCTGCGACCGTCGCGGCGAGCCGATCGAAACGAGTACCTGCGCGTCCCAAACCGAGTTTCGTACATCAAAATAAAAATCCGACAAAGTGACCCTCTCAAAAGAATCCTGTACAAAAAATCTGTAGCACTTTGCTCTGGAAAATGGGATTTTCCACCTTCGGGAGAAACTCAGAAAAATCCAGGAAATTTCGAGGACGTTCCTTGCGCTGCATAGATGCAAAATTACTAAAGGCACGCCTCCCTCTGATGCCTGAGCGCAAAGTTATAGCCGAAAAACCGATGTGCTATCGAAAACTCCGCAGTGGAAAATGGGTCATAAAAAGGCTCGGGAAACGCCAAGAAAAACTAGAAAATAGGACAAGTTCCAATCACGTGAGTCGTAGCCCTACCTGTCGTGAAACCAATGGCGCAAGAATCGCCGGAAAAGATGGTCGGAGTAGGCCGGGGGAGCTCGTGCACCGAAATGCGACGGAGGAGATCACCAAAGAGAAATCGTCGCACTGCGCCGTAAAATCAAAAACCTCAAAGTGCGTGCCACCAAAAATCCCAGGAATCCACAGTTGAAAGCGGCTCTGGAAGAGGAAGAATCTTGCTGAAGGTTGCACTGAGAGAAACCTAGCAGAGAAAGAGCTACCAGCCGTTGTTCTCGGCCTATTTATAGGCTGGGAAAAACAAATCCGGAAATGACCGGGGTGTCCCCGGTTTCGGGCGCCCGAAACTTTCGGGCGCCAAAAACTGGGTCGGACGGAGCCCGTCCGACCGCGCCCGAAACCGTGTGGTGAAGCCACGTCACCGCAAAACAGCGCACACCGAAGCGGCTGCTAGCTTTGCGCCGCGTGGCCCCACGCGGAAGCCGACGCGTGGCGCGCCCGGGCACGGGAAACCGCGTCAACGCGCGCCCACGTGCGGACCTGCGCCGCCGCCTGCGCCCTCTGCACACACGCGTCCCGAGGCCACCCCTGCCTGCTCCGTGGTCCCAGTCCACTGCACCGACCAATCCTACGCGGCCACGTGTCCCAAGGCAACCCAATAGGAAGACGACACGTGGCACGCCGCCCCCGTACACCGCGTGCCTGCCCGCGCCCGCGCCCTGCCCGTGCCCTCTCCGCCGCCTGCCCGAGCCTGTGCCGCCGCACTCCGCCGCTGCCCGCCGGCCGCCGGAATAGTGCCCAATGCCTCGAAATCCGTGCACGGCATCTGGGCTCCGAAAAATACAAATAAGTAGTCCATTTTCATCATTTTCGCGCGCTGAATCCAAATCCGCTGTCCGTTTTGCCAAATTTTATTTCTAAAAATTGCTGAAGGCATCCGGAAAGATGTTCTTTGTCCAAACTTCGCGCTGAGTCTAATTTTGATATCCGTTTCGCGCGAAACCACTTCTAAACATTCGACGAGGTCCTCCGATTACCCACGTGATCCATTTTATGCCCGAAGTCCATCACTTGTGTCCAAATTGTGCACAAACACCACCGACACACCACGTAGGCCTCCGTAAGCTGTCAATCAACCAGTAATCTCCTCGCGGGGATCCGGGTCCTCACAAGGTATGCTTTTGTTTCTTTTTTTTCTTTTTCCTTTTATTATTTTTTTTTCTTTTTGGCCTTATTTCCCAAATGGTGGGAGTGGTATTTACTCTCTTTCCATATATGGTGTTTCTTTCCTCGACATATTGCTTACATCTTTTGCTACCTCAGTTGTACCTTCTTGGTGCTAATGTTCTATTTTGGAACCTCGCCGTCTTATCTGAGCCACCCTAATTTAAATTGACCACCTCATTTTTTTTTTTCGTTTTGCGATGATTTTGGCATTGTTTTCTTCTTACTTTTTCCTACTTTTTTGTTCTATTTCTTTTCTTGCCTTCGTTGGGTCTCTGTGTTTTGATTGTTCTTTGAGATTTGCTCACCTACAATTGCTTTCATTTTTTCCTTATCGTTTTACAGTTCCGTTTTTTTCTCGATTTGTTTGCTCTTTTTCTTTCCTTTTTTTTTTCCTTCCCTTCTTTTTTTTTCCCCTCTCTTTACCTTTTCAATTTTTTTCCCCTCCTTTTTATACATTTATCTCAAATGTGTTTTACCGTACCTGCTAAGTTTTTGCGCTTTCCTAAATCTGTCAAGAGTTGCATATTGGTTTTGCCATCAATTTTTTTTCTTTTAGTATTAACCGCTTCCTCTCCTGCCTCTACTTCATGCCTTCCTTTCTTTTTTGCACCCCTGTCTTTTCTTGCAATTTCTGCTATGCCGACAATTTGTCTTTCCTACACTCGATTACTGCGTGAGATCTGCGAGCAACTTCCAATGCCTATCCCGTAGTGCGTTCTGTCCACAAATACTGAGGGAATGTTCTTAGCGTACATGGATATTCACATTCCTCGGCAAGAATCTTTTGTTGAGTTCGTGCGGTGTTGGGGCGCGCATTCTTCTACATCTAACAGTGCTTAATAGGAAGTTGCTCGCTCTACTATTAAGAAACTGGTTGAGGAGTTTGGCTTGCAAGTTAAGGATGTTAACTTTGACGATAGCTTGTTCTACAAAAATTTATATGATCATCTTTCTACATATTACATCCTACTATTTGCTGAATATAACAGGCTGTCGAGAGAGTACAATTTCTTGAAGGATTGTCATGTTTCTATTGTCACTGAGAAGAATGAGTATGTAGCTGTGCATCTTACGATTCGCCACGCTATCGAGGAGTGCCATGCGGTGATAAATCACCTTCATCCGGCTGGTTTTGTTATGGCCTCTGCCCCGTCTGATGCTATGTCCACTCACTATGGTTAGGTGTTGGGGCTTCATGTCGGCTACGTTTTGCCTTCGTGCTTTTTTTTTTGTATCTCCACTCGCTATGTACTTTCCACCTAAGTTCTCTTTTAGTTTCCTACTTTTGTGTGTTTCCCTCTCACCGCACACTTTGCACTTGAGCACTTTTGGCTTTCCTAATCCTGTGCTATCTGTTTCTTAGTTTTCCCTACTTCAAGTTCTTTGTATATTTTTCTTGATTTTATCCTCTTTTGAAAATTATCTACTTCATCCTTTGTGTGTTTATGTAGGATTCGTATACAATGAATGGTGATTCTTTGTTTCATTTATGTGTTTTGGTTTTCCATTCCAACTTATTTGTGCCTGTCTTGATTAATACGAAGATGTGAGACCAAATCCTGCTTAACTTATTTATTTTGCGAATTTTTGGGGTGATGATGATGCATGGAAAGAAACAAAAAAATATATACAAGAAGTTTGCATGGGATTTTTTTTTTTGCCGGTCGTGGTTTAAAGAAATAGCAATATGAGATTTGGATGGCCTAATCCTTTGGCAACCGTCTCGGGCAGCCATCTTGACTCCTACATATGTGTGTGTGCCTGTAAATATATGTAACTTCATTCCTTGAATGCTTATGTAGATATAAAATAGAATTAGAGTGCAGTTTGTATGCACGGAACGAAACAAAAGAAAAATATTAGTTTGAATGGCATGTTTTTTTGGGCGGCCATGGTTTAGAGAAATAACAATACCAGATTTGGATGGCCTAATCCTTTGGCAACCATCTCGACTACTACATATGTGTGTATGCCTGTAAATATGTGCAACTTCATTCCTTGAATGCTTATGTGGCGTCCCGTTTTTCCCGTGTGTCTTGACCGTGGGGTCGGCGACGAGAAAACACCTATTTTTGGTGTATCGAGTGCCTTGCACGTCAAACGGACGACAAAAACGGACTCAACGTGCGAAAACAGTGAAAATAGCTATTTTCGGGCGAAAATGAGCTAACAGGCTCATTTCGGTCGCGGGCCGGCTCACGGCCACATACGCGCACCGGGAGCACCGAACCTGCGCCGTGCCACGTGTCGAGTAGGGGTTGGCTGGACACAGGCGTGGGGGCGGTGGCTGAGGGAGCTAGCGCGGGGCGTGGGCGCACGTGGGTGGCGCCACGTGGCGGCGCCGCAGTGGGCACGCGGCGGCCGAGGGCGCTGGCGCGGGGCATGGGCGCTTGTGGGTTGCGCCATGTGGCGGCGCCTCAGTGGGCTCGGCGGCCGAGGGTGCTAGCGCGGGGCGTGGGCGTGCATGGGTGCGACCACGTGGCGGGGTCCCGTTGGCCAAGCTCCGTGCGACGCCGCGCGCGTTGACGCCGGGGGGGGGGGGGCGCGGGTGCTGCCACGTGGAGGCCTCCGATTGGCCCCCGTGGGGAGTGGGCGCCCGTGGTGCTCACTATTGCGGCCCGATGCGGTTTCGGGCGCCCAAAAGTGTGATTCGGGCGCCCGAATCTTGGTTTTTTCTGCTATAAAAGCCCGGAACCTCTTTCTTTCTTCCTTTTTTCTCTTTTGCTCCATCCGAGGGTTCTTAGGGGCATGGGAGAGAAGCATGGGAGAGAAAGTTGAGTGCCACAAGGGCGCTTGTTGTGCCGTGGAGCGCGCGCGAGGTGTTTCAAAGAGCCGGGCGGACGTGGATGCACAAGTTAACGGCGGGCCGACGCTAAGGTAGGTTCCGCCTTATGTTTTGCGGTGTTTTTCGGCACAGGTCTTAGATTTTGCTATTGGGGTTTTTGTCTTTGAACTCTATGCCTTTGTCCCTGTTAGGGACCATTGTTGGAGGTGTCGTTTTGCCGCGCAGTTTATCGTCGGACTTTTCGGGGTGTACCATTTGCGCGTGGTGGGCGCCGTTGCGCTTTCTGTTTTGAAAGAGAGCGTGTTGCCGCAGGAGCCCAATTGCAAGTGTCTACAAGCAATTAGCAACTTTGAGGTGGGTTGGTTTTTCCTCCAAAACTGTGGATTTTCTACTAATTCTAGTATGATAGTTTTCAGCATGCTAGAATAGGTTCTATTATTATTGTAGCATGATATTTATAGAGTTATGGGACTTTGACTAGCACCTTGACATATGATTGCGTGTATTCAACCAGATTGCTAAAAAACTCTCACTTTGGTTAGGTTCTTTTATGTTCTAGTTTTCACCCTTTGCATTCCTTTTTCTTGGACATAGAGCTTTTCCTCACCCGGATAGTGGGCCGAGTGGTCGAGATAGTATTGGATACATGTTGCACTTGTGCCTGGGGGGCGAGTGGAGCCTGATAGTTGTGGCTAGTGTTGTGCCGGTGTTGGGAGCCGTTTGGATAAACGGTGGTCCCGGGTCGTTGGGTATTCTCCGAATTATTGTCGCCACCAAGTTTGTGGTCGTGGTGTACTTGTGATATCAGGACCTTGAACCCATAATATATTTGGACACTCATGATTTTAGTAAATCAGTGTTTTTCCTTCCAAATTTCTAAGGGTCGTTGGAGCTTGTTCTTGTTTGATTGGGCGAAGGCATTAGCCCTTCGGGGTTCGAAAAATAAACTTTGTTTAATCGATTTTCTCAAGAACTAAAATCTATAAAAGTTAGTTTTCTCAAATTAAGACTGTTTTCTAAAAAAGGAACTATTTAAATTCTCACCCCGAGAGGGTTTGAGTGGAAATGGTATTCAGTAATAAAGATCATCTTTTCTTACAAACTTCCTCACCCGAAAGGGGTGAGTGATCTGGGTTCTAAGGACTTTTTTCATTTTCGGGTTGAGAACAACGGAAGGCTATGCCTATAGCTTGTTCTTGTTTGATTGGGGTTGTAGGTATTAGTCTTTCGGGGTTTTCGGACCCTTCGTTGATGCGGTTGTGGAGTATCTCCAGCTAGTGAGTTTAGCGTGGTGAGTTGGATGTCCTGTTTTGGGAGCCGTTGGGTTGACGGCGGTCCCAGCTGTGGAGTATCTCCAGCTAATGAGTTTAGCGTGCTGAGTTGGATATCCTGTTTTGGGAGCCGTTTGGGTCGACGGCAGTCCCGGCTGTTGAGTACCTCCAGCCAGTGGGTTAGTGTTGTGAGTTGGTCGTTGTCGATCTGATTGATTGTGGATTTGGACTATAGCCTGCATGAGCCTGATTGAGCTTGACAGAGATGCGCGGATACTTCCTCTGTGGGGTCACTCCCTGTGGTGACCCGGATCTTTGCAGGGCTTCTACAGTGTGACCAGCAGCTTCTGGAAGCCTACGTGGCATGTCGGCGGTGTTCGCGCGCCAATTTGGACACAAGAGATGGACTCGAGGCTTAAAATGGATCTCGTAGGTAATCGGGGGGACCCCATCGGATGTTTAGAAGAGTTTACGCGCGAAGTGGATATCGAATTTAGGCTCGGCGCGGAATTCGGATTAAAAATACCTTTCCGGGAGCCTCCGGCAAATTATAGGATTGGAATTTGGCAAAATGGAGGCCGGATTTGGAATCAGCGCGCGAAAACGGTCAAGATGGGCTATTGTATTTTTCGGAGCTTGCTACAGTAAAATCACTGTTCATGGCCGGAACAGTATTTCCGGCGATCGCCGGCGGCAGCCGGCGGCGGCGGGCGGCGGCGGAAGGCGGCGGCGCGGGCTCGGGCAGGCGGCGCGCGGCCGCGGGCAGGCGCACAGGGGCGCGGGCAGGCGCGCGGGGGCGCGGTCAGGTGCGCGGTCCACGCGGCCGTCGTGCACCCGAGGAAGGGACACGTGGCAGGTTCTTACTGGTCGGTGTTGGTGGTCTGGGTTCACGGAGCAGGCCGGTGGTGCACGGTGGACCGGCTTGGGACACGTGGCATCTGCGCACTGGTTCGGTGCATTGAAATTGCGTGCACCGGGCGCAGCAGGCCAAGGGTGTGACACGTGGCGCCTCCCCATTGTACGGGGTACTGTGCGTGGCAGGTGGGGCGACGTGCGCTGGCAGGCGGGCAGGTGGCCATACCGGCAGGCAGGTGGCCGTACGCGCGGGTCAGCCGGGGCGACGTGCGCGGGGGCAGGCAACGGTCAACGCCACGTGGCGGAGCGAGGGACGCCGGTTTGGCTGTTGCCTGTTCGGGCGACACGTGGCGAGCGCTGGGGCGGGTCGGACGAAGCCTGGATCCCGTCCGACCGCGTATTTTGGGCTGGGCCACACTGTGCGCCGCCCGAAAGTTTTGGGCCGGGCCGCACTGTGCGCGCCCGAAAAGTTTCGGGCGGCCCGAAAAATGGGACACAATGGGAATTTTCCCAATTGTTTTCTGCTGCCTATAAATAGCACCCGGAGCCCTCTTCTTTGGCTCTTTTCCTCTCAGCCCACGCACCATCTGCCCGAGCACCTTGAAGAAGACTTGTTCATCTCTTAATTCTTGATCTTCCTGCCAAGTTTTAGGATTTTAAGAGCACGCATCCCGAGTTCTGGATTTTACGGTGCGGCGCGATGTTGCTTTCTAGTGTTCTTCTTCGGCGCAGCGACAGTGTTTTGGCTCCCCTGGGCTACCCCGAGATCATTTTGTAGTGATTCTTGCCCCGACAGACTCCTAAGAGGTAGGGCTTCATCTTTCGTATTGATTGCGCTTTCCTGTTTCGAGTTTTTGGCACGGATCCCGAGGCAACACTGTGACCCCTTTTTCTGTTTGGCTTTGTGGGACAGCATCGAGGTGTTTTGGCCATATCTTTGCGCACAAGCGTCAGCCGGAAACGAGCTTATACAACTTTTTCATCTACAGATCGCAAGGAACGCGCTC
>CM055078.1:3416155-3581896 GCA_029204045.2 Tillandsia leiboldiana | reverse complement strand
CTTACCTTGGGATGCGACTTACGCAAGGCAGGCAGTACCCAGGTATTACTGGGTTTTTCTATCGATGGGTTTATTCAGGCAGATACTTTTGGTACAACTCTGCGGGGGACCGACGTGGGAGCTAGTAGCTGTGTTTAGGACCAGTGTAGTATTGTGGGAGACCTTCGGGGTTTCGGTGGTCACGTGTGTCGTTGTGAGTTCTTGACCATTGTGTGAGCGGTGAGCATCTTGAGTCTTTCGTTTGAGAGAGAGAGGCATGGATTTGACTCTAGCCTGCATGAGCCACTAATCGATAGCGAGTGAGTCCGTTTGGACGCCCTACGTAATTCCTGCCCCGTCAGCGGGAGGTGGTTGTAGGTGGGCGAAGGTTTGAATGGACCCGATGTGGCGCAGCTCGATTGGGTCGATTGAGCACCTCGTGTGCGAGTGTTGATATCTTAAGCAGAGTTTCCCATTTGAGCATTTAGATAGAGGCATAGTAGCTGTAGAGGGTTCCAGCTTCTCTTTCAGTTTACTGCATCGGTTATCTTTTGCCTCTAGTAGTCTTGGTGGGCAGATCGTCGGGCCTAGTGGCGATACCCACTGAGAACTCCCTTATTGCGTAGTTCTCACGCCCGTGGGGGTTTTCCCCTTTTGTCCTTCCTCATCTTGTTTTGCAGAGTCTGGCGGGTGTGGACGTTCTGTGGTTGCTGTGCGTGGTGAGGGAGTAGCGAGCTAGATCCAGACCCATCTTTGGAGAGTAGCGGTACCCCTTTGGAGGAGATCTTCAGTATAGTCGGTAGATTGGTATTTATTCTCTTTTGAGAGACTGATGTAGTGAGGATATGATGTATTGAGAGCTTGTACATGATGTTTATTTGAGATATCTCCCTGTTGAGCTATGAGTTTTGTACTCGAGGTTATGTATGATCATCATTTTGGGAGATGGACCTGTTGTTTTATCTTCAGTTGTACAGTGGTTGATTTTATTCTACAACAGTTTTATCTTTTAGCTCTGATATCTGTTAGCTGTAGTTCTTTTTGCAGGTAGGACGCTTCGCCTATGCGGGTTTGGCATAGGTGGCGGATCTGTTGGCGAGCCCGGGTCGCAGTTTCGACCCCGGGGCGTGACAGATTAGGTGGTATCAGAGCCTAGGTTGTAGGTCATGGTGGACTTAGAAACCCTAGGCTTGTGGTTAGACCCTAGGATGACTTCGTGAGAGTCGTGATTTGTAGCGAGAGTCCTGATTGAGTTTTTACACCTCTCCCGAGGGACGGGACGAGTGATTGGCATGCTTATTCTCCTAAGTAGTTATGTGGCTGCAGACAACATAACGCTGTGGAATGGGTGACATGCTCTAGACTTTCGCTGGATTGGGTCGAGCGTTGTTGTGTGCTGATTTGTGGTTTCGTCGTGGCGAGCGGTGTCTCACCGGCGCTGGGTTTGGGACCCTGTGCATCCTGTCATGGCAGTAGTGAGCTTGAGCGGTTGGTTTTGGGCTGGATAACCGGATTGAGGTCAGAGAGTCTGGACCAGATGACAGGATTGTTAGAGGCATATCAGCGGCAGAGTGAGCAGCTAGTTTGGTGACGCAGTTGTCAGAGCAGTGGGCTGCCCGACTGTACTTTTTCTTCTGAGACCACCAGGATGTAGTACCCTCAGCGGCAGGGATTTTTGTAGTGCCAATAGAGCGAGTGGCCCCTCCGTGCCAATGTTTTGTGCCAAGGCACTGAGGTAGGGTGGATGGTTGACAGCAGAGGAGCTGTGGGGCATGTTTGATTTAGTGAGCCAGATTTGGCAGATGAACCACCAGACTCGTAAGATTGAGCTTGGAGCCTTTGGAGGCAGAGTCGTGGTTGGGGGTGATGGAGTGATCAATTGAGAGCCTCCCTGTGCTAGAGAGTTTATGCAGTGTTGAACTGGTGCTCCAGGTTTCGAGGGACGAGGCACATAGGATAAGTGAGATTGGGAGTGGATTGCACCAGGATACTCTTTAGTGTTCTTTTCGGTCCCTCATGTTCGGGTTTTGGACTGAGGATGCCTCGTCGGAGTAGGCATTGTGTTGGAGCTGGACATTGCAGTTCCTTGGATGGGGATCTGCCGCTAGAGGCGAGTTCTGGAGGGAGGCGCTTGGCGCTAGGTGATGGAGGACAGATCGGCAGGCAGAGGCATTTTCGTTTTGCTTCCTGGGTGGTGGATATCCTTGTGGATGGTAAATGTAAAGCTTACCCAAGGGAATTCTACCCTTTGTGATTTACAACTTGCATATTTTGATTATATCATATGGGATTGAGGGGTGAGCTTAGAAAGGATAAGTGTATAGGGAATTGCATGGATAATGGTGTTTTGTCTTATGACGGTTGCAATGATGGATTTCTGAGATGTTGGGGATCGGGTGGACCCCGATGGCAGTATCAGTGTCTATATCAGAGTAGCGCAACGGTTAGCGTGGTTTTGTTGTCTGCGGAGGATCGTATCTGTTGCCTCAGCGTGAGCAGAGACAGAGGTCGTGCTCCCTTGTGATTGATTGGATATTTTCTGGTGGACTAAGCGACAACCGCTTGCATCGTGTGGATGAGTTTGTGCCGCCTGGTTGGAGGACGCCACGGCGGTGGATCGGGTTGTTGCAGGTGTGATTTCATCACAGTAGTCGGAGTTAGTGCACTTTGCATTCCGCATGGACTAGAGGCAGAGTTGTTACCACGTGCACTAGAGGTACAGGATACCATCGGTGTTGTGCATGTGAAGGAGGCTTGTGGATTATGTTCAGTGTCGTTGAGACCATGAGTTATACCGGCAAACCTTTTGATATGGGTGGCAGTTCGATGTTTTGACCCAGTGCTTGGGATTGGTTGGCACGGCACCATTGGATGGTTAAGTGCAGAGAGGGTGCTGATTGTGACTTTTGCGAGGCAGACAAAGGAGGCTTGTTATAGGGAAACTGTTCGAGCACACTGATTTTAGCGACTGTGTGAGAGGAGGTTATGGTGGCGCCGGTACCAAAGGATATTTCTATTGCTGCGAAATCCCGGGTGTGAGTCCACTCGAGTTGATGATTATGCCGCCTGTTAGGGAGATTGAGATTACGGTTGACGTGGTTCTGGAAACCGCGCCAACCTCGATAGCACCACTTGGATATTATCTGTAAGAGCTGGGAGAGTTGATCGCACCGGTGCAGGGATCTGTTGGATCGAGGGTCTGTTTGACCTAGTGCCACGTCGTTGATACACGACGGTGAGAGCCCTTTGGGATTGGAGCCCAGGCAGGTTCAGATGTTATTTAGAATCTTTTGATGGAGCTATGTACAGGCAGTTATTGTATGATGCCTGCACCAGCATGGAAATTCAACTGAGGGCTTTGTCTAGATGGTGTTCAGGACAAAGTAGGGGCATTACGAGTACAGTGAAGCCAATGGATTGACTAATGCCCTGTTGCCTCTAGATTGAGGAATTTTGCATTTCTGTTGGCCTTGAACGGTTGGTTAGCGGTATCCTCCAGGGATATTTTGATTTTACCCCCCCCTCCCTGAGTGATTTAGAGCTTGTGCAGCATTTGTATATGGTGTGACAAGGTCTGTGGGGAAGAAGCTTTTTGCCAAGTCGTTGTGGTGCAAGTTTTAGCTTCGAGAGCATATCTTCATGGATTACTTATTCTAGCCGAAGGGGCGGCGGTGGAAATTCGGCCAAAGTGGATGCTATTTAAGGCTGGCCGAGATCGACGGTCATTGTTGGGGTGAGGAGTTTTTGGACTGGATAGTGCCAGCAGAGCTTGATGACCGGGTGATGAGATTGGTACCAGCGCCGATTCTAACCTAGTCAGTGGTGGGAGATGGATTTGTGAGTTATAGTGATACCTCCCGTAGTGGCTGTAGAGCCACCATTGGATTTTGTGAGCATCCAGTGTCACCCGACAGAGCCACTGTGGTGGCGGATGCCTGGAGCCGAAGAGCTATTTGGGAGTCGAGTTTGACGGTTCCATAGCTGGCACTGTGTGGGGCCATCCTTGTGTGCAGGGTTTGAGTTGAGTCCCTGAGGATCCCTGTTTGATGAGAGGCTGCGGCTGAGCAATCCACTTAGGTGGTTAAGTGTTGAGAGCGACCGAGTGTGAACCCCTGCTTGTTTGGGCCCCTTTTCTGTGCAGGTGTTTGTGTGGATGTGATTCGGGTCGCTTTGGTTGAGCTGGCTCTTGGGAGTGATTTTAGAGCGTGTTACTCAGGCTGTTTGTTCCTTTTCCCCCGCCTTTTGTTGGAGTTTTTGAGGTTTTTCTGCGTCTCAGCTCTGGAGTGTCATGTTTTGGACCCCTCGCCCGTGATTGACTCGTTCCTTTTGGGGTCTGTGAGAGTTTGGAGTACGAGGGACGCCCGTTGCGAATTCCGACTCGTGAGGTGAGGGAATTGCGCAATCGGGCTATGCCGTACTGGTTGTTGCTGTTGTTGTTGCTGAGGAGTAATCACGGGGAGTGATAGGTGACTTGGGAGCTGGAGACGGCGGTGTTGAATTTTGACCCCTGGTTTCTGAGACTCCTTGGGAGTTGCTCTAGTTTCGTGGACGAAACTTTCTTTTAGTGGGGGAGGATGTGGTGACCCGGATCTTTGCAGGGCTTCTACAGTGTGACCAGCAGCTTCTGGAAGCCTACGTGGCATGTCGGCGGTGTTCGCGCGCCAATTTGGACACAAGAGATGGACTCGAGGCTTAAAATGGATCTCGTAGGTAATCGGGGGACCCCATCGGATGTTTAGAAGAGTTTACGGCGCGAAGTGGATATCGAATTTAGGCTCGGCGCGGAATTCGGATTAAAAATACCTTTCCGGGAGCCTCCGGCAAATTATAGGATTGGAATTTGGCAAAATGGACGCCGGATTTGGAATCAGCGCGCGGGAAAACGGTCAAGATGGGCTATTTACTTGTATTTTTCGGAGCTTGCTACAGTAAAATCACTGTTCATGGCCGGAACAGTATTTCCGGCGATCGCCGGCGGCAGCCGGCGGCGGCGGGCGGCGGCGGAAGGCGGCGGCGCGGGCTCGGGCAGGCGGCGCGCGGCCGCGGGCAGGCGCATAGGGGCGCGGGCAGGCGCGCGGGGGCGCGGTCAGGTGCGCGGTCCACGCGGCCGTCGTGCACCCGAGGAAGGGACACGTGGCAGGTTCTTACTGGTCGGTGTTGTGGTCTGGGTTCACGGAGCAGGCCGGTGGTGCACGGTGGACCGGCTTGGGACACGTGGCATCTGCGCACTGGTTCGGTGCATTGAAATTGCGTGCACCGGGCGCAGCAGGCCAAGGGTGTGACACGTGGCGCCTCCCCATTGGACGGGGTACTGTGCGTGGCAGGTGGGGCGACGTGCGCTGGCAGGCGGGCAGGTGGCCGTACCGGCAGGCAGGTGGCCGTACGCGCGGGTCAGCCGGGGCGACGTGCGCGGGGCAGGCACGGTCAACGCCACGTGGCGGAGCGAGGGACGCCGGTTTGGCTGTTGCCTGTTCGGGTGACACGTGGCGAGCGCTGGGGCGGGTCGGACGAAGCCTGGATCCCGTCCGACCGCGTATTTTGGGCTGGGCCACACTGTGCGCGCCCGAAAGTTTTGGGCCGGGCCGCACTGTGCGCGCCCGAAAAGTTTCGGGCGCCCGAAAAATGGGACACAATGGGAATTTTCCCAATTGTTTTCTGCTGCCTATAAATAGCACCCGAGCCCTCTTCTTTGGCTCTTTTCTCTCAGCCCACGCACCATCTGCCCGAGCACCTTGAAGAAGACTTGTTCATCTCTTAATTCTTGATCTTCCTGCCAAGTTTTAGGATTTTAAGAGCACGCATCCCGAGGTTCTGGATTTTACGGTGCGGCGCGATGTTGCTTTCTAGTGTTCTTCTTCGGCGCAGCGACAGTGTTTTGGCTCCCCTGGGCTACCCCGAGATCATTTTGCAGTGATTCTTGCGCCGACAGACTCCTAAGAGGTAGGGCTTCATCTTTCGTATTGATTGTGCTTTCCTGTTTCGAGTTTTTGGCACGGATCCCGAGGCAACACTGTGACCCTTTTTCTGTTTGGCTTTGTGGGACAGCATCGAGGTGTTTTGGCCATATCTTTGCGCACAAGCGTCAGCCGGAAACGAGCTTATACAACTTTTTCATCTACAGATCGCAAGGAACGCGCTCGTATTTTTCTTGGATTTTTCTGAGATTTCATCAGAGGTGAAAATTACTGTTTTCTCAGTGAACAGTGTACAGTTTTAATACAGATTTTTGTATGAGTGTACCACCTTGTCGAATTTATATCTTGGCTTACCGAACTCAGATTTGGGCGTGCAAGCTACCGTTGCGAAGCTATCGACGCGAGGATCGCGGTGATATTTTTCTGGGAATTTTCTGGGCTCTTGCTGCAGGTGAAAATTAAGCATTTTTGGGACTGTTGTTGTATGTGTGTGTGAGAGCAGATTTTGGAATGTATGTGTAATAGTGGACTTTGTGTTGTGCCAGGAGAGTTACGGGTGTGCTGAACTTATTGGAGCAAGGGATTAGAGTTATCTGGTGTTTTCAGCTGTTGGGCTTTGGACAGTCAGCTTTTCAGGTGGGTGCTTTGTTCCGAGAACCGGTGGACGGTTCTCTAACTCTATATGTTAGAATTGCATGCAGGTGTAGGGTACAATACCTGGGATTGATTGGTAAGCTTAACAATGTTGATTTATGGGAATTGCAAGTTAATTATTCATATTATGACAATGGTATTAATCAGACATTTATGTTGATGATTAGTGGAAGCTTACCTAAGGCAAGGTTACCCCATATGATTAATTATCATGCCATGTTAGCATATAACCCTTTTATGAGGCTGGTTTATACAATGGGATAGGATTATGTAGTTATGTGCAGGTTCTACTCCAAGGAGTGATTATGGATCGAAAATCATGGACAGGTATGGTCATTGCTAATTCTGGCATGAGGTTTATTTTTCTTATTCTTCTTGAGGACAAATGCATGCTTGTATGGACATATGTGTATGGACATATAGTTAGGCCATCTTTTACTGCTGCACTACATATTGGAACTTGACTTAGGAGAAACCATGTTATTCCTTTCTCCTTCTTGTTAGTCAGGCGGTCTGTGTTGCTCGGGTTCGAGCAGAGGTTTGGGATAGTGTAGCTGGGACCTTCGGGTCAGAGACAGGGTGTGCTTGATGTTGGATCGTGGGTTATTGCGGCAACCGCGGACAGTAGGCGGTTGACCGGATCTTGATTATTTTACCCAATTGTGGGTCGTGGGTTATTGCGGTGACCGCGGACTTTGGGCGGTTGACCGGATGTTGACTATTGCATCAGATTGGGTATCAGATTTGTTCTAGTGGATGGTGTTTCCCACTTTTGAGTACTATTGCGTCAGATCGGGGTTTTGTTAGGGGACGGAGTTTCCCACTTTGATCATAGTCTTGATCCAGTCCTGCTATTATGAGACAGTGGTTACAGAGATACTTGTGATACTGATGACAGAGTTACTTTACTCGTGTGGGTCGCTCCCCTCGAGTGCCACTCCGGAGTGTGCGACTGGACGGATCGAGGCCAGTCTGTTACTTACTTTTGTGTGCGATCGGACGGTTCGATGCCGATCTGTTACTTACCTTGGGATGCGACCGTACCAGCAGAGCAGGCAGTACCAGTGATTACTGGTTTATCGATTGGGTTTATTCAGGCAGATACTTTTTTTTACACTCGTGCCTGGGGGACCGAGTGGAGTCTAGTAGCTGTGTTTAGACCAGTGCTAGTATTGTTGGGAACCGTTCGGGGTTTGACGGTGGTCCCGTGGTCGTTGTGAGTTCTTTGACCATTGTGTGAGAGGTTGAGCATCTTGAGTCTTTCCGTTCTGAGAGAGAGAGGGCATGGATTTGACTATAGCCTGCATGAGCCACTACTCGATAGCGAGTTAGTCCGTTTGGACGCCCTACGTAATTCCTGCCCGTCAGCGGGAGGTGGTGTAGGTGGGCGCAGGTTTGACTGGACCCGATGTGGCAGTCAGCTCGATTGGGTCGATTGAGCACCTCGTGTGCGAGTGTTGCATATCTTCATCAGAGTTTCCCCATTTGAGCATTTGGATAGAGGCATAGTAGCTGTAGAGTGTTTCCAGCTTCTTCTTTCAGTTTTACTGCATCGGTTATCTTTTGCCTCTAGTAGTCTTGGTGGGCAGATCGTCGGGCCTAGTGGCGATACCCACTGAGAACTCCCTTATTGCGTAGTTCTCACGCCCGTTGGGGGTTTTCCCCCTTTTGTCCTTTCTCCTCTTTGTTTTGCAGAGTCTTGGCGGGTGTTGCCGTTCTGTGGTTGCTGTGCGTGGTGAGGGAGTAGCGAGCTAGATCCAGACCCATCTTTGGAGAGTAGCGGTACCCCCTTTGGAGGAGATCTTCAGTATAGTCGGTAGATTGGTATTTATTTCCTCTTTTGAGAGACTGATGTAGTGAGGATATGATGTATTGAGAGCTTGTACACTGATGTTTTATTTGAGATATCTCCCTGTTGAGCTATGAGTTTTGTACTCGAGGTTAATGTATGATTATCATTTTTGGGAGATGGACCTTGTTGTTTTATCTTCAGTTGTACAGTGGTTGATTTTATTCTAAAGCAGTTTTATCTTTTAGCTCTGATATCTGTTAGCTGTAGTTCTTTTTGCAGGTAGGACGCTTCGCCTATGCGGGTTTGGCATAGGTGGCGGATCTGTTGGCGAGCCCGGGTCGCAGTTTCGACCCCGGGGCGTGACACTCCCCTCGAGTGCCGCTCCGGAGCTGGGCCTGTTATGTTTCTATCGCGACTTGTCGATGCCGTCCGTGTGGGACGCCCTACGTAAATCTCATCCTCCTGTGGATGTGTGGTAGTAGGTAGGCGCAGGTTTGACTGGCCCTTTTTGGGCAGTGATTACGATTGGGTCGATTAGGCACCTCGTGTTTGAGTGATTGCATATCATCATTTGTTTTCTCCATTGAGCATGGTAGATAGAGGTATGATAGCTGTAGATTTCTTTCCAGCTTATCCTTTCTTTATTCAGTATTCTGTTATCTTATGCCTCTAGTAGACTTAGTGGGCAGACTGTTGGTCTTGGAGACGGTACGGACTGAGAACTACTGTAGGATGTAGTTCTCACACCCTCTATCGGTGACAGTTTTGCAGAGGCTTACCCCTTCCGTTCATGTTCTAGCTGGCTCGACGGACCGAGGACAGGGAGTCACGAGATAGATCCCTACTAGTGTAGTTTATTTTGGTGAGATAGATGTACCATCCCGGATTGTGGAATTTTACTGTACATTGTTGTATTTATTATTTTGTTATCTCCCTTTTTGGATTCCTAGATATTGTATAGGAGGATCTTTTATTGTACTATTCCTGTGGATCAGGTATTGTATCATTTATGTTTGGGAGATGTATCTTGTATTTATTCCAGTTGTACAGTAGTTGAATTTTATTTACAGGTGTTTATTTTTTCCGCTCTGATTTCTGTATAGCTGTAGTACTATTTGTTGCAGGTTAGACGCTTCGTCTATGCGGGATTTTTTCCGTATGGGCGGCGGATCTGTTGGCGAGCCCGGGTTGCAGTTTCGACCCCGGGGCGTGACAGCTTATGTAGAATTAGAGTGCAGTTTGTTATGATTCTATCGTGTTGCTTATCATGTTGCTTTTCTTTGAGAATTTTACCCCTACATATGTGTGTATGTATGTAAGTATGTGTAATTTCATTCCTTCAATGCTTATTTAGAATTAGAATGTAGTTTGTTATGATTCCTTCCATGCTTATTTAGAATTAGAATGCAGTTTGTTATAATTTCATTCCTTTAATGCTTATCTCATCCCTTGATTAGTATGCACTTGAGAATTAGAATGCAGTTTGTTATGATTCTATCGTGATGCTTATCGATCATGTTGCTTTCCTTTGGGCATTTGACACTTGCATGTGTGTATGTATGTAAATATATGTAATTTTATTCCTTCAATGCTTATTAAGAATTAGAATGCAGTTTGTTATGATTCCTTCGATGCTTATTTAGAATTAGGATGCAGTTTGTTATAATTTCATTCATTCAATGCTTATGTAGAATTAGAATACAATTTGTGCTGATTCTGTTAATGCTTATGTAGAATTAGAATACAGTTTGTGATGATTCTGCTGCTTATTTACACTCGCCTTGGTTAATATTAAAACATTGCTTATCTTGTTGCTTTCCTTTGAGCACTTGATTCATACATATTGCTTATCCTGTTGCTTTCCTTTGAGCACTTGAATCCTACATATGTGTAGAATTAGAATGCAGTTTGTTATGGTTCCTTCAATGCTTATTTGGAATTAGAATGCAGTTTGTTATAATTTCATTCCTTCAATGCTTATTTCATTCTTTGATTAATATGCACTTGAGAATTAGAATGCAGTTTGTTACGATTCTGTTGCGATGTTTATCATGTTGTTTTCCTTTAGACATTTGACACCTACATATGTGTGTATGTACGTAAATATATGTAATTTGATTCCTTGAATACTTTATAATTAGAATGCAGTTCGATATGGTTCCTTAGATGCTTTTTGAGAATTAGAATGTAGTTTGTTATAATTTCATTCCTTCAATGCTTATGTAGAATTAGAATACAGTTTGTGCTAATTCTGTTAAAGCTTATGTAGAATTAGAATACAGTTCGTGCTAATTCTGTGCTTTTTTACTCTCGCCATGGTTATTATTAAAACATTGCTTATCCTGTTGCTTTCCTTTGAGCAATTGATTCCTACGTATTGCTTATCCTGTTGCTTGTTACGGAATTTAAGTTGGCGTATTTCGTGAATTCGGTTAAGTCTTGAAGATCGAAGGTAAAGAAAGTTGGATCATTTAACTCAATCTCAAGAAAGAAGAATTCATAAGGATCAGGTATGTTTAACTTAATATCTTTGGTGATCCGAATACTTCTTATAGTGTAGAAACACTTGGATGGATTTTTAATTGCTTAAATATCAAAAACTGGACATGGGACATGTTCAGGATCCGGATCAGACTGTTCAATCCGGATCCCGAAGGTTGTTCGTTCATACACCAGTTCAATCCGGATCGTAGCTTCCCTTGATCCGGATCCCGAACACTGGGTTTACCATTTTATTTGAACGATCCGGATCAGGCTTTGCAATCCGGATCCCGAACGTTGATGTTTGGTGAACTATATGAACGATACGGATCAAGCACTTCGATCCGGATCCCAAACCTTCGTTTTTCTGGAATCTGTTTTTCTCGCTACTGCAATCCGGATCGCCGATCTCCGATCCGGATCGTCGTCATGTAAAAATTCCAGAAAAAGATAGTTTTTGATCCTTATCTTCTTCCAAGGGTTTCTAACCTATAAATAGACCCTATGATTCTTTTTCTAGGGCTAATCCACATAATTGAAAAAGTAGCCGTCATCTTTTATACGGCCTAAGATCCACATATAGAGAAGAAAGGAAATCATAGATTCTATCTTATGTTTCTTCATCTATATTGATTGATTTGATTCTAGGTTTTCATACTCACATTTTGAGTAGAATCAAATCAATGAATACTTAGATGGTATTTCCGGTCTATTTCTAATCTAAGTATTCGGCGGATCATCACCACCCAAAAAACAACGATTTACCCCAAAATCGGCGCGTTGACTCGCGTGGCCTTGTGGATTCAAGGTGCTACCGCTCTCGTGGATTCGGAGCGAGGTACATTCGTGGATTCGAAGCGTGCTACTGGGTGAAGACCGTGGATTCGGTTGGACGTCGTGGACTCGACGTTGGACGCCGTGGATTCGGCGTTGGACGCAAATCGGGGATTCGAGAAGCGTCGTGGAGCGAGCGGAGAAGATCAACTAGGAGCGTATGGAAAAGGTTGAGTCGTTTGTGAGTACGGTACATCACCTTGTACGTGTTTAATTCTTGTGGATTTCACCGTGTTATCGGTCCCGTGGTTTTTTACTCCGGTTTGGAGTTTTCCACGTAAAAATCTTGCGTGTTCATTTATATTTCCGCATTGGGGTTTTATTGCGCAATGATTTATATTTCCGCTTTCTTCTTCGACGGATTCTTAGTTGGACACTCCGTTGAGATATGGCCGTATCCTCGGCACTTGAAGCATTGGACTTGTCCCTCTGAACTTTTCTTATCCTTTGAAAAGTTCTCTTGCTTTCTTGACTTGTAACTTGAAGTACCCTTGCCTTTCTTCGACTTTCTGAAGGATGGAGTTTTACTTGAATTACCCCTTCGAAAGTTGCGGCGAAACTTCCTTGTCAAGAGAGCGAGTTGCTTCTCAAATTCCTCCATAGATAGGTTCTCGTCATCGTCTGAGGAGGATGAATCCGTGTCTTCTTCCTTTGTTGTTTTCAAAGCATAACCTGAAGACTTAGAAGAGGATGCCTTTCCCGAAGAATAGTTAGTAGTAAATGTCATTTCATAAGTTTGTAATGAACCAACTAGTTCTTCTACACGCATTTCGTCCGGGTGTTTAATAGTTTCAATGGATGTAACCTTTGGGCGAAATCGTTCAGGAAGAGTTCTTAAGATCTTTCTTACAACCTTAAATTCTGGAATCTTCTCTCCCAGGTTAGCACATGAGTTTACGATGTCTTGCAATCGTGTATAGTAGTCCGTGAAAGATTCATTTTCTGCCATGAAAATAGAGTCAAATCTGCTCGTAAGCATTTGCAGCTTTTGAATCTTCACGAGGTTAGTTCCCTCATGTGTAACCTGAAGAACATCCCAGATTTCTTTCGCAGTCTCACATGCCGAGACGCGAGAGAATTCAGTTTGAGATAAGGCATTAAAAATAGCATTAATTCCCTTGCCATTGTAAGAAGATGAATCTAACTCTTCCTTGGTCCACTTCGACCTAGGTTTGATGGTGCGAACATCAGCAATAATTTCAGTTGGATTAGACCATCCTAATTCAATTGATTGCCACACCCGTTCGTCGATGGAAATTAAAAAAGCTTTCATCCGTACTCTCCAGTACGCATAATTTGTTCCATCAAAGAATGGGGGTCTGTTGATGTTTCCACCTTCAACCATTGTTTACAACCCTATTCCCGCTCTGATACCACTTGTTGGGTTATATGTAATAATGGATCTGAACAGGGAAAAAAACACCTAGAGGGGGGTGAATAGGTGTAAACAATAAACACTCAAAAAATCATTGCGCAATAAAAACCCAATGCGGAAATATAAATGAACACGCAAGATTTTTACGTGGAAAACTCCAAACCGGAGTAAAAAACCACGGGACCGATAACACGGTGAAATTCACTAGAATTAAACACGTACAAGGTGATATACCGTACTCACAGACGACTCAACCTTTTTCATACGCTCCTAGTTGATCTTCTCCGCTCGCTCCACAACGCGTCTCGAATCCACGATCTGCGTCCAACGCCGAATCCACGGCGTCCAACGTCGAGTCCACGACGTCTTACCGAATCCACGGTCATCACCCAGTAGCACGCTTCGAATCCACGAACGTACCTCGCTCCGAATCCACGAGAGCGGTTGCACCTTGAATCCACAAGGCCACGCGAGTCCACACGCCGATTTTGGGGTAAATCGTTGTTTTTGGGTGGTGATGATCCGCCGAATACTTAGATCAAAGATAGATAGGAAATACCATCTAAGTATTCATTAGTTTGATTCAACTCAAAATGTGAGTATTAAAACCTAGAATCAAACTAATCAATATAGATGAAGAAACATAGAGTAATATCTAATGATTTCCTTTCTTCTCTATATGTGGATCTAGGGCCGTATAAGATGATATTTGATTATGACGGCTCTATGTGGATTATATGGATTCACCCTAGAAAAAGAATCATAGGGTCTATTTATAGGTTAGAAACCCTAGGAAGAAGATAAGGATCAAAAACTGTCGTTTCTGGAAATTTTTACGACGGCGATCCGGATCGGATTAGCTGTGATCCGGATCGTCGTAACGAGTCAGGCAATTCCAGAAAAGCAGGGTTCGGGATCCGGATTGTAATGCTCGATCCGGATCGTTCATACAGTTCACCAAACATCAACGTTCGGGATCCGGATTGCGAAGCCTGATCCGGATCGTTCAAGGAAAATGGTAAACTCAATGTTCGGGATCCGGATCAAGGGAAGCTACGATCCGGATTGAACTGGTGTATGAACGAACCACCTTCGGGATCCGGATTGCACAATCTGATCCGGATCCTGAACATGTCTCATGCTCAGTTCTTGATTTTTATGCAATAAAAAATTCTTCCAAGTGTTTCTACACTACAAGAAGTATTCGGATAACCAAAAATATTTAGTTAAACTTACCTGATCCTTTTGAATTCTTTTTTCTTGAGATTGAGGTATATGATCCAAACTTCATTCATCTTCAATCTTCAAGACTTAACACTTTCACGAAATGCGCCAAAACAAAATCCGTAACAATCTCCCCCTTTGGCGGTTTCGTGACAAAACACAGATCCACTAAAGAAAATTCAAAAAAGATATTTTTGTTGCTATCACCATACAACAAAAATTTACAATGGAGATCCAAAATAAAATACATGAGTTAAACTCCTAAAACAGACTCTAGACTTAGACATCTGTACTCTCTGCGAAAAGAAATCATTCTTGACAAAAGAAATCGTTAGATACCTCAAGAATTTTATATCATTCAAAAACCACATACAGAGATGAAGTTTATACTCATTTACACTTACCATGACATTTATACATTCAGATATGTAAACTGATCATAGTTAAAACACCAACATATCTTCTATGCAATCAAAATCCAAATGTCATGTTAGTGAACATCAACTTGTTAGTTATATTACATGCCCAAATAGTTAGTCGAATAGTTAGTCGAGGCATGCATTCAAACACAAATGAAAACCGAAAGTTGAAGTTCTACTTACCTTTCAAGTTGAGGTCAAGTTGAGGTTATACTTACCTCTATAGTTTCAAGTTTCTCACAACCACATTGTATCAATGTCTCAATTGTTTATACTTCTCTCTCCCCCTTTTTGTCACAAAAATTAGCCAAAGATTACCAAAATGGAGAGAACAGTCCAAGTACCACAAGTTTGAGAACTAAAAACTAAAAACTGAAATCTTAAAAACCTGCACAAAGAAAAAGGTTAAAGAAAATGAAGTTCCTGCACAAGAGAAGGATTAGACAAACGATTCAAGCATCTGAATCTGAGTTATTCGAGGCGGAGTCCTCAGAGCTCGTGCAGCCCAGCTTCTTCAAAATTCCTTTAAGCATTCCCGAAATCGTAGAACACTCTTGTTTCATCTGATGTATGTCCTTGGACATCTTTCTGAGTCCTAGAGCCATTTTGTCTTGCTCTTGTTTGATGGAAGATTCCAGGTTTCCCTTTTGGTCAATTCTTCTGGAAGTTGAAGAACGTTGTGTGACGATTGACGGAGCAGTCTGTCCTTCATTCCGAGGAGATCTTCTTGGCAAAGAATGTGAATTGTCAAGAGGTTCATTGCTTGGCACATTCTTTTTCCTTGCTTGCTGCTTAAGTATTGAGGAAGACTTCAGTAGCTTCTTGTTCTTTAGGTAAACCTTATTTTCTTCATTAATACCTTGTTGTACTTCATCAAGAAATGTGTCCCAATCTTCTTCGTCTTCAGATTCAGTGTCGATTTGAGAGATGTTCTTTGGATTCTCTTGACATGGTTCATTTATTTCAATACCTCGAGCTCGTCTAGGTCGACGAGCGAGTCTTTTTCTTTTTAAGAATATGGATGAAGAGGTCATTGGTGCTTTTCCTTTTTCCGTAGCAGTGGGCAGAGCCTTTTCCTTTGATGTCTCTGCACGGGCTTTCCCTTTCGATGCAACAGAGGTTTCCTGTGGCGATTTTTCAGGATGTGTTTCATCATCTGACAACTCATCCCAATTGACTTCATCCTTTTTAGCCCTCTTGGGCTTGACAGTGTCTCTCGTATGTACCATAGCAGCCAGAAGAAAAATGATCCACGTGATCACCATTGCTATTGGTTTCTTGTGAAAAGAAATCCTGTGAGCAACAACTCATGAAAAATTGTTAATTTTCAAAAATTTGAAAAATTGTACCCAAACAATCATTATCATGTAGAGAGACTAAGAATCAAATTAGTTTTGCAAAAGGAATTTTAAAAATAGATCAATTGCATGATTTTAGAAAATTCCCATTATATGCCCTAAAACCGAAATTTTTAAAATCGAAGCCCAAAAATTCGTTTATCTTGATAATACCTAGCATATAATCAAAACTAATCTACCCAGAGTTCTTATTTCAAAAGAAATTTGATCAAAAACCATCCACAAACGAAATTGATACAAGAAATTCATCACGTTTTGAGGAGGAATAAGAAAAACGGTGAAAAACCGAGATTTTGATCAATAAAACTTACTTGGAATCGAAGAACTTGAGTTTGAAAGCTTCCAAGATGGAAGAAATCTAGAGAGAGAAGCTCTGGAAACTTTGGAACAAAAGATTGGAGTAAAAGAAATCAAAACCCTTTTGTTCTTTATAAAACCCTAGCCGCGATCCGGATCAGTTCGTGATTACGATCCGGATCGGCTACCCGCAGTGAAAAACTGCGTTCGGGATCCGGATCGGCAGGTCCAATCCGGATCGTCTGCCCGCAGAAGAATATCTGCGTTCGGGATCCGGATCGGCAGGTCCAATCCGGATCGGCTCCAACTTTTTCTTTAGAAAATTTCAGAGAAATTCTAGAAAAACCAGAAAAAGATTGTAAGCACTTTTGTGTATCAACTTTAAATGAAAATCATCGTTTCATACAACAAGAAATAGATTATACCAAATCTATCAATAACATCCAACAAATGAAACGAAAATTTATAAAAATTAAATCCCTTAAAGTTGAACAACTTCAATTACATCTAACTTGATCTTATGAGTAATGCCTTTATCAAATCATCAATTCGGTAAAGAAAATGAAATACAAAGATCAATAGATGTCTAACATCCCAGATAAATTAGATAATTATCTAGTCAATTTATTGAAGAGAGTGGCTCTTTGAGTATCTTTCAATAAAAATCCCACCTTATACCAACCTTGAAATTTTGACAGAGTCAAATATTTCAACAAGCATTTTACTTAATCAAACCTGAAAAACCTTGCTTGGTATACATGTGGTAGCTGCACACAGTACTCGGACGACCGAGGTGGTAGCTCTTTCCTCCATGTGGTGGTAGTTTTCACACTCCTCATTGGGATGTAACTCTTTCCACATCTTTTGAGCATAATACTTTTTCTTTGACTCCCCCTCAATTGGCTATCAATTATTTAAGATATAAAGTATTTAGCCAAATATTGATCTCGATTTCATACTCGACTAAACAGTCAAATAAGATAAAAACTATACCAAGAGATCATCGTGAGAGAAATTGACTTTAATCAAAACAAAGATGAGTTAATTGACATAAATGGTCATTGCATCAAATGAAATATTATGACATCTAAAGCATAATAGATTTCTAAATATATAAAAGGATGCAGTTAAAGTCAATCAAACTAATGCTCAATTAATATTCTATGTCTAAGCATAGATAATGAACAAAAACACAAAAACAAAACCTAACCTAAGCAAAAGTTTCAAAAAGAAGTTTATTTCAAGGAAAGCATTCCAATTGCTTTACGCAAATGAATAAAACGTTTTTGATCCAAAGGTTTTGTTAAAATATCAGCTAATTGATCTTCAGTTGAAATATATGACAGTTGAAGAGTATTTGATTCAACTAGCTCTCTAAGAAAATGATATCTAAGTTCAATGTGTTTTGTTCTAGAGTGCAACACAGGGTTTTTGGAAATGTTTATAGCACTAGTGTTGTCACAAAGAATTGTTACCGAAGTTGCTGAAATCCGGAAGTCGCTCAACACAGTTTTCATCCAAATGAGTTGGGTTGAACAACTACCCGCTGAGATATATTCCGCTTCGGCAGTCGAGAGTGCAATGCAGTTTTGCTTTTTACTGTGCCATGCAACACGGCAATGGCCTAAATAAAAACATGCACCACTCGTACTTTTCCGATCATCCACAGATCCTGCCCAATCGGCATCTGAGTATCCAATAATATCTAGACTTGTTCCCATAGGATACCAAATTCCGAAATTTATGGTTCCTTTAATGTATCGGATGATCCGTTTCACCGCTTTCAGGTGAACCTCCTTTGGTGCAGATTGATATCTCGCGCAGATTCCAACACCAAAAGATATATCCGGGCGACTAGCCGTGAGGTAAAGTAGACTTCCAATCATACTCCGATAAAGTTTCTCGTCTACATTCTCACTAAAAGATTCACTTCCTAATCCTTTATTGCTAGTTCCCATTGGAGTTGGAAAATCTTTACAATTTTCTAGATCAAACTTTTTGACCAACTCCAAAGCATACTTGGATTGACACAAATGGATGCCTTCGTCACTATGTTTCACTTGCAATCCAAGGAAATAAGTCAATTCGCCCATCATTGACATCTCAAATTCGCTTTCCATGGTTTCAGCGAATTTAGAAGCATCATTATCCTTTGTTGCTCCAAAAACAATGTCATCGACATAGATTTGTGCAACAATGAAGTTATTTTGATAATGCTTCACAAAGAGAGTCCTGTCAGCTCCCCCTCGAGTATAGCCCTTATCCAATAGGTGCTTTGTTAGCCTTTCGTACCATGCTCGCGGTGCTTGTTTTAAACCGTAAAGAGCCTTTTTCAAACGAAAAATATGGTTAGGTAGTTTACAGTCTACAAAACCTTTCGGTTGAGCCACATAAACTTCCTCATTTAAAAACCCATTTAAAAACGCGCTCTTAACGTCCATTTGAAACAATTTTATTTTAAAATGACAAGCTATCGCGAATAAGATACGAATGGACTCGAGTCTAGCTACAGGGGCGAAAGTTTCATCAAAGTCTATACCTTCTACTTGAGAGTAGCCTTGAGCAACTAAACGTGCTTTGTTCCTGATGATGGTACCATCTTCATTTTTCTTATTCTTGAAAATCCATTTGGTACCTATCACATTGTGTTGCTTTGGAGGCTTTGTTAATTCCCAGACTTTATTTCGCTCAAACTGATGGAGCTCTTCCTGCATTGCTTTAATCCAGTAGTCATCCTGAAGAGCTTCATCGATGTTCTTTGGTTCGATCAAGGAAACGTAGCAAGCGAATCCACAAACCAACTGTCTCCGAGTTTTGACTCCTTCTTGTGGGTCTCCAATGATGTTTGATTCAGGATGATCCTTGGAGATGCGTAACGTTTGTTGTAACGGAGTACTCGGAGGTACATTAGATGATTCCTGCATATCAGATAAACTTGAAGAACCATTAGATGCATCATTAATATTGGAAGTATTATCATGAGAAGATGCACTTACAGGAGTATCATCATCAAGAGAGATATCGAGGGTAGATTTTTCAGATGCAAAGTGAAAAGCTTCATCTACTTTAACATTTATAGATTCTACAATCGTTTTAGATTCCATGTTAAATACCCGATATGCTCTGCTATTTGTAGAATAACCCAAAAAGATCCCTTCGTCACTTTGAGAATCGAACTTACCAAGATTTTCGCGATCACGTAAAATAAAACATCGACTCCCAAAGATACGAAAGTATTTGATATCCGGTTTTCTACTAAACCACAGCTCATATGGTGTATTTAAAGTTCCTGGGCGCAAATACACTCGATTAATGACATAGACAGCGGTGTTCACAGCTTCAGCCCAAAAATATAGCGGTAAATTCCGGCTATGAAGCATCACACGCGCCATCTCTTGAACAACCCTGTTTTTGCGCTCAACAACACCATTCTGCTGAGGTGTATAGGGTGCTGAGAATTCATGTTTTATGCCGTTGGAAGTGCAAAAATCAATGAATTTAGAATTAATGAATTCTCCACCTCTATCACTTCTAACACGAATGATCTTTTCATTCTTTTTAATCATAATACGATGGCAAATCTCATGAAAAGAATCAAACGTATCAGCTTTCTCTTTTAAAAATGCTACCCATGAAAACCTAGAGAAATCATCAACCATTAAGAAAATATACCATTTACCTCCCAAAGATGGTTGACGGGTCGGCCCCATTAAATCCATGTGCAGTAATTCCAAGGGCCGTTTGGTACCAACGTGGTTCAAGTTCTTGTGTGCAGCCCTTGATTGTTTTCCCTTAAGACAACCTCCGCACACAATGTTGTTTTTAAATAAAAGTTTAGGAACCCCCTTAACCACGTCTTTATTTGAAATCTTTGCTAGTTCTTTAAAATTTATGTGACCTAGTCTTTCATGCCAAAGTGTTTCATTATCCAAAGAAACTAGGTTACATTTTTCTGAAATTTTATTAGGAACAACATAGCAATTGTTTTCAGATCTAACCCCTTTTAAAAGAAGACATGGTCCTTATCAGTTACAACACATTCAACAGATGAAAAGTTAACTGAAAAACCATTGTCGCAAAGTTGACTTATGCTAATGAGGTTAGTCTTAAGGCCATCAACAAATAACACGTTTTTCAAAATCGGGCCATCTGGAATAGCTACCGTTCCTTTTCCAAAAATTTTGGAAGATCGACCGTCTCCGAAAACAACGAGTCCTCCGGAGATTTTCTCAAAGTTTTGAAAACTATTTTTGTCACCGGTCATGTGACGGGAACAACCGCTATCCAGATACCAAGACGAATTATCATATGCATGCAAGGAGACATTAGTAACAAGACAAGGGAAGATTTCACCTTTGCGCACCCAAAACCTTTTGGAATGCGTCGGTAATGGTCGTGAGGTTATTCTCCTAGGTGAAGGCGTCTTGTTAGATCGATTGCTGCTCCTTGATGATGTCGTCTTGTGCGGTGAACTACCAAGTCTCTTTTCCTTTGTATGATTTGCATTTGATTTCTGAGGAATCACCTTTTTGGTAGTCGTTGCAAGAAATGTCTGAGTTGAGCGTTTGGCTCCTGTCTTGCAATATCTCCTTATGTGCCCTGAAATACCACAACGAAAACATATCTTTGTGTTTGACGATCCCGAAGAGAAAGAAGTAGGCTTGTTGTCGTTGTTTGTCGTGAATTCCGGTGTCGGAGGAGGAGATACCGACTGAGGCACAAAAACTGTCCCACTCGAACTTGGACTGTTTCCAGTTTGAGTGTACCCGAGGCCGAACCGATTTGTTTGACCAAGACCAAGAAGCTTATCCAACTTACTCCTTCCTGATGAAAATCTCTTTAAGTCATCCTTTAGTTGGAGAATGGTCTTTGTCATTTCCAATTTATCTTGTTGGGCCTCGATGTAGAGCTTTGAGAAGTGATCCGCTTTATCCACCAGTTTTGTATGTTCCTTCTCAAAAAGCTCATTGGACTCTTGAAGGGAAACATTTGCTTTTATCAGATTATCCCTTTCCACTTCAAGATCGGTCGAGAGAGAAGTTACCATTTTTACCTCTTCTTCGAGATCCTGTAATCTCCCTCTCAACCCCTTGTTTTGTTTAGCCAGTTTCTTTGAATCCCTCAAAAGTCTGTGGTAGGCTAAAACAAAATCTTCACCTTCAGAGTTACTTGATTCATCATCCGTTGTAGTTTTTTCAACCCGGGAGGAGTTGGACAATGAATCTGAAGTACTTGCCATTAAGCACATGAAGGGTGAAGATGTGGACGCGTGGAATGCCGTTGCGCTTTCTTCTTCATCACTTGAGGATGACTCATTTGACGTTGAGTTGTCATCCCAGGTGACGACTTGCATCGCTTTCTTCTTCGACGGATTCTTAGTTGGACACTCCGTTGAGATATGGCCGTATCCTCGGCACTTGAAGCATTGGACTTGTCCCTCTGAACTTTTCTTATCCTTTGAAAAGTTCTCTTGCTTTCTTGACTTGTAACTTGAAGTACCCTTGCCTTTCTTCGACTTTCCGAACGATGGAGTTTTACTTGAATTAACCCTTCGAAAGTTGCGGCGAAACTTCCTTGTCAAGAGAGCGAGCTGCTTCTCAAATTCCTCCATAGATAGGTTCTCGTCATCGTCTGAGGAGGATGAATCCGTGTCTTCTTCCTTTATTGTTTTCAAAGCATAACCTGAAGACTTAGAAGAGGATGCCTTTCCCGAAGAATAGTTAGTAGTAAATGTCATTTCATAAGTTTGTAATGAACCAACTAGTTCTTCTACACGCATTTCGTCCGGGTGTTTAATAGTTTCAATGGCTGTAACCTTTGGGCGAAATCGTTCAGGAAGAGTTCTTAAGATCTTTCTTACAACCTTAAATTCTGGAATCTTCTCTCCCAGGTTAGCACATGAGTTTACGATGTCTTGCAATCGTGTATAGTAGTCCGTGAAAGATTCATTTTCTGCCATGAAAATAGAGTCAAATCTGCTCGTAAGCATTTGCAGCTTTTGAATCTTCACGAGGTTAGTTCCCTCATGTGTAACCTGAAGAACATCCCAGATTTCTTTCGCAGTCTCACATGCCGAGACGCGAGAGAATTCAGTTTGAGATAAGGCATTAAAAATAGCATTAATTCCCTTGCCATTGTAAGAAGATGAATCTAACTCTTCCTTGGTCCACTTCGACCTAGGTTTGATGGTGCGAACATCAGCAATAATTTCAGTTGGATTAGACCATCCTAATTCAATTGGTTGCCACACCCGTTCGTCGATGAAAATTAAAAAGGCTTTCATCCGTACTCTCCAGTACGCATAATTTGTTCCATCAAAGAATGGGGGTCTGTTGATGTTTCCACCTTCAACCATTGTTTACAACCCTATTCCCGCTCTGATACCACTTGTTGGGTTATATGTAATAATGGATCTGAACAGGGGAAAAAACACCTAGAGGGGGGTGAATAGGTGTAAACAATAAACACTCAAAAAATCATTGCGTAATAAAAACCCAATGCCGAAATATAAATGAACACGCAAGATTTTTACGTGGAAAACTCCAAACCGGAGTAAAAAACCACGGGACCGATAACACGGTGAAATCCACTAGAATTAAACACGTACAAGGTGATATACCGTACTCACAGACGACTCAACCTTTTCCATACGCTCCTAGTTGATCTTCTCTGCTCGCTCCACAACGCGTCTCGAATCCACGATCTGCGTCCAACGCCGAATCCACGGCGTCCAACGTCGAGTCCACGACGTCTGACCGAATCCACGGTCTTCACCCAGTAGCACGCTTCGAATCCACGAATGTACCTCGCTCCGAATCCACGAGAGCGGTTGCACCTTGAATCCACAAGGCCACGCGAGTCCACGCGCCGATTTTGGGGTAAATCGTTGTTTTTGGGTGGTGATGATCCGCCGAATACTTAGATCAAAGATAGATAGGAAATACCATCTAAGTATTCATTAGTTTGATTCAACTCAAGATGTGAGTATTAAAACCTAGAATCAAACTAATCAATATAGATGAAGAAACATAGAGTAATATCTAATGATTTCCTTTCTTCTCTATATGTGGATCTAGGGCCGTATAAGATGATATTTGATTATGACGGCTCTATGTGGATTATATGGATTCACCCTAGAAAAAGAATCATAGGGTCTATTTATAGGTTAGAAACCCTAGGAAGAAGATAAGGATCAAAAATTGTCGTTTCTGGAAATTTTTACGACGGCGATCCGGATCGGATTAGCTGTGATCCGGATCGTCGTAACGAGTCAGGCAATTCAAGAAAAGCAGGGTTCGGGATCCGGATTGTAATGCTCAATCCGGATCGTTCATACAGTTCACCAAACATCAACGTTCGGGATCCGGATTGCGAAGCCTGATCCGGATCGTTCAAGGAAAATGGTAAACTCAATGTTCGGGATCCGGATCAAGGGAAGCTACGATCCGGATTGAACTGGTGTATGAACGAACCACCTTCGGGATCTGGATTGCACAATCTGATCCGGATCCTGAACATGTCTCATGCTCAGTTCTTGATTTTTATGCAATAAAAAATTCTTCCAAGTGTTTCTACACTACAAGAAGTATTCGGATCACCAAAAATATTTAGTTAAACTTACCTGATCCTTTTGAATTCTTCTTTCTTGAGATTGAGGTATGTGATCCAAACTTCATTCATCTTCAATCTTCAAGACTTAACACTTTCACGAAATGCGCCAAAACAAAATCCGTAACATAATCCAACTTAATTTATTGGTGATGTTCGCACCATCAAACCTAGGTCGAAATGGACCAAGGAAGAGATAGATTTTTCTTCTTACAATGGCAAGGGAATTAATGCTTTATTTAATGCCTTATCACAAACAGAGTTCTCTCGCGTCTCGGCATGTGAGACTGCGAAAGAAATCTGGGATGTTCTTCAAGTTACGCATGAGGGAACTAACCTTGTGAAGATTCAGAAATTGCAAATGCTTACGAGCAAGTTTGACTCTATTTTCATGGCAGAAAATGAATCGTTCACAGACTATTACACACGATTGCAAGACATCGTAAACTCATGTGCTAACTTGGGAGAGAAGATTCCAGAATTTAAAATTGTAAGAAAAATATTAAGAACTCTTCCTGAAAGATTTCGTTCCAAGGTTACAGCCATTGAAACTATTAAACACCCGGACGAAATCCGTGTAGAAGAATTAGTTGGTTCTTTACAAACTTATGAAATGACATTTCCTACTAACTATTCTTCGGGAAAGGCATCCTCTTCTAAGTCTTCAGGTTATGCTTTGAAAACAACAAAAGAAGAAGACGCGGATTCATCCTCCTCAGGCGATGACGAGAACCTATCTATGGAGGACTTTGAGAAGCAGCTCACTCTCTTGACAAGGAAGTTTCGCCGAAATTTTCGAAGGGGTAATTCAAGCAAAACTCCATCCTTCGGAAAGTGGAAGAAAGGCAAGGGTTCTTCAAGTTACAAGTCGAGAAAGCAAGAGGGTTTTTCTAAGGATAAGAAAAGCACAGAAGGACAAGTCCAATGCTTCAAGTGCCGAGGGTACGACCATATCTCGACGGAATGTCCAAATAAGAATCCGTCCAAGAAAAAGGCGATGCAAGCCGTCACTTGTGATGACACCTCATCGTCAAATGAGTCATCATCAAGTGATGAAGAAGACAACGCAACAGCGTTCCACGCGTCCACATCTTCACCCTTCATGTGCTTAATGGCAAGTACATCCGAGTCATTGTCCAACTCCACTGTTGAAAAGAATGCAACGGACAATGAATCGGATGATTCGGAAGGTGAAGATTTTGCTCTAGCCTACCACAGACTTTTAAGGGATTCAAAGAAACTGGCTAAGCAAAACAAGGGGTTGAGAGGGAGATTGCAGGATCTTGAAGAAGAAGTAAAAAGGGTAACTTCTCTCTCGACCGATCTTGAAGTGGAAAGGGATAATCTGATAAAAGCAAATGTTTTCCTTCAAGAGTCCAATGAGCAATTCGAGAAGAATTATATAGATATGGTGAACAAAGCGAATTACTTCTTGAAGCTCAACGGCGAGGCTCGACAGGAAAAATTGGAAATGACAGAGACCATTCTCCAACTCAAGGATGACTTACAGCGATTTTCATCAGGAATGAGTAAGTTGGATAAGCTTCTTGGTCTTGGTCAATCAAACAAGTTCGGCCTCGGATACAATCGAACTGAAGACAATTTTAGTTCGGTTGGGACAGTTTTTGTGCCTCAGTCGGTATCTCCTCCTCCGACACCGGAATTCACGACAAGCGACGACAACAAGCCTACTTCACCCTCCTCGGAATGGTCAAGCACTAAGGTATGTTTTCGTTGTAATTTTGCAGGGCACATAAGGAGAAATTGCAAGATGGGAGCCAAACGGTCAACTCAAGCACTTCTTGCAACGACTACCAAAAGGGTGATTCCTCGAAAATTGAATGCAAATTCTTTGAAGGAAAAGAGCCTCGGTAGTTCATCAAACAAGACGACGACGTCAAGGAAAAGTGACGGATCAAACAAGACGCTTTCACCAAAGGTATCAACCTCACAATCATTTCCGACGTACACCAAAACTCGAAAGGTTTGGGTACGCAAAGGTGAAGTTTTCCCTTGTCTTGTTACAAATATTTCCTTGCATGCATATGATAATTCGTCTTGGTATCTGGATAGCGGCTGTTCCCGTCACATGACCGGTGACAAAAACTGCTTTCAAAATTTTGAGAAAATCTCCGGAGGACTTGTGGTTTTCGGAGACAGCCAGTCTTCCAAAATTGTTGGAAAAGGAACAGTAGCTATTCCAGATGGCCCGATTCTGAATAATGTGTTATTTGTTGATGGGCTTAAGACTAACCTCATTAGTATCAGTCAACTTTGTGACAATGGTTTTTCTGTTAATTTTTCATCTGTTGAATGCATTGTAACTGATAAGGATCGTGTTTTCTTTTTAAAAGGGGTTAGATCTGAAAACAATTGTTATGTTGTTCCCAATAAAATTTCTGAAAATTGTAACTTAGCCTCTTTGAATAATGAAACACTTTGGCATGAAAGGCTAGGACACATAAATTTTAAGGAACTTGCTAGAATTTCGAACAAAGACGTGGTCAAGGGGGTTCCTAAACTTTCACTTAATCAAAACATTGTGTGTGGTGGTTGTCAAAAGGGAAAACAATCTAGGACTGCACACAAGAACTTGAATTACGTCGGTACCAAACGGCCCTTGGAATTATTGCATATGGATCTTATGGGGCCGGCACGTCAACCATCCTTGGGAGGTAAATGGTATATTTTCTTATTGGTTGATGATTTCTCTCGGTATTCATGGGTAGCATTTTTAAAAGAGAAAGCTGATACTTTTGATTCTTTTCACGAAATTTGCCTTCGTATTATGATTGAAAAGAATGAAAAGATCATTCGGGTTAGAAGTGATAGAGGTGAAGAATTCATAAATTCTAAATTCATTGATTTTTGCACTTCCAACGGCATTAAGCATGAATTCTCAGCACCCTATACACCTCAACAGAATGGTGTTGTCGAGCGCAAAAACAGGGTTGTTCAAGAGATGGCACGTGTTATGCTTCACAGCCGGAATTTACCGCTACATTTTTGGGCTGAAGCTGTGAACACTGCAATCTATGTTATTAATCGAGTTTATTTGCGCCCGGGAACGTTAAATACACCATATGAACTATGGTGTTGTAGAAAACCCAACATCAAATATTTTCGCATCTTCGGGAGTCGGTGTTACATTTTGCGTGACCGTGAAAATCTTGGAAAGTTTGACTCTCGAAGTGACGAAGGGATTTTCTTGGGGTATTCTACAAATAGTAGAGCATATCGGGTATTTAACTTGGAATCTAAAACGATCGTAGAATCTATAAATGTTAAAGTAGATGAAGCTTTCCACGTTGCATCTGATAAATCTACCCCTGATATCTCTCTTGATGATGATACTCCTGTAGGTGCATCTTCGCATGATAATACTTCCAATATTAATGATGCATCTAATGGTTCTTCAAGTTTATCTGATGTGCAGGAATCATCTCATGTACCTTCGAGTACTCCATTACAACAAACGTTACGCATCTCCAAGGATCATCCTGAATCAAACATCATTGGAGACCCACAAGAAGGAGTCAAAACTCGGAGACAGTTGGTTTGTGGATTCGCCTGTTACGTTTCCATAATCGAACCAAAGAATGTCGATGAAGCTCTTCAGGATGACTACTGGATTGAAGCAATGCAGGAAGAGCTCCATCAGTTTGAACGCAACAAAGTCTGGGAATTAACGACGCCTCCGAAGCAACACAATGTGATCGGTACTAAATGGATTTTCAAGAACAAGAAAAATGAGGATGGTACCATCATCAGGAATAAAGCACGTTTAGTTGCTCAAGGCTACTCTCAAATAGAAGGTATAGACTTTGATGAAACATTCGCCCCTGTAGCTAGACTCGAGTCCATTCGTATCTTATTCGCTATTGCTTGTCACTTTAAAATAAAACTCTTTCAAATGGACGTTAAGAGCGCGTTTTTAAATGGGTTTTTAAATGAGGAAGTTTATGTGGCTCAACCGAAAGGTTTTGTAGACTGTAAACTACCTAACCATGTTTTTCGTTTGAAAAATGCTCTTTACGGTTTAAAACAAGCACCGCGAGCTTGGTACGAAAGGTTGACAAAGCACCTTTTGGAGAAGGGCTATACTCGAGGGGGAGCAGATCGGACTCTCTTTGTGAAGCATTATCAAAATAACTTCATTGTTGCACAAATCTATGTCGATGACATTGTGTTTGGAGCAACAAAGGATAATGATGCTTCTAAATTCGCAGAAACCATGGAAAGCGAATTTGAGATGTTTATGATGGGGGAACTGACATACTTTCTTGGATTGCAAGTGAAACAAAATGATGAAGGCATCCATCTGTGTCAATCCAAAAGGAGTTGGTAAAGAAATTCGGATTAGAAGATTCTAAAGATTTTCCTACTCCTATGGGAACTAGAAATAAGGGATTAGGAAGTGAATCTCTTAGTGAGAATGTAGACGAGAAACTTTATCGCAGCATGATTGGAAGTCTACTTTACCTCACAGCTAGTCGCCCGGATATATCCTTTAGTGTTGGGATTTGCGCGAGATATCAATCAGCACCAAAGGAGGTTCACCTGAAAGCGGTGAAACGGATCATCCGGTACATCAAAGGAACCATTAATTTCGGAATTTG
This sequence comes from Tillandsia leiboldiana, assembly GCA_029204045.2. Classification (NCBI taxonomy): domain Eukaryota; kingdom Viridiplantae; phylum Streptophyta; class Magnoliopsida; order Poales; family Bromeliaceae; genus Tillandsia; species Tillandsia leiboldiana. The sequence continues at coordinate 3,553,341 of CM055078.1, read as the reverse complement.
GTATCCTATGGGAACAAGTCTAGATATTATTGGATACTCAGATGCCGATTGGGCAGGATCTGTGGATGATCGGAAAAGTACGAGTGGTGCATGTTTTTATCTTGGCCATTGTCTTGTTGCATGGCATAGTAAAAAGCAAAACTGCATTGCACTCTCGACTGCTGAAGCGGAATACATCTCAGCGGGTAGTTGTTCAACTCAACTCATTTGGATGAAAAGCGTGTTGAGCGACTTCCGGATTTCAGCAACTTCGGTAACTGTTTTATGTGACAACACTAGTGCTATAAATATTTCAAAAAACCCTGTGTTGCACTCTAGAACAAAACACATTGAACTTAGATATCATTTTCTTAGAGAGCTAGTTGAATCAAATATTCTTCAAATTTCCTACATTTCAACTGAAGATCAACTAGCTGACTTGTTAACAAAACCTTTGGATCAAAAACGTTTTATTCATTTGCGTAAAGCAATTGGAATGCTTTCCTTGAAATAACCTCTTTTTGAAACTTTTGTTTAGGTTAGGTTTTGTTTTTGTGTTTTTGTTCATTATCTATGCTTAGACATAGAACATTAATTGAGCATTAGTTTTGATTGACTTTAACTGCATCCTTTTATATATTCAGAAATCGATTATGCTTTAGATATCATAATATTTCATTTGATGCAATGATCATTTATATCAATTAACTCATCTTTGTTTTGATCATTTATAATATTATGCTTTTGCCATCATAATATTTCACTGTTGCAATGATCATTTATGTTAATTAAATCATCTTCTAAGTGATCAAAGTCAATTTCTCTCTCTCAATGATCTCTTGGTATAGTCATTATCTTATTTGACTGCTTAGTCGAGTATGAAATCGAGATCAATATTTGGTTGAATACTTTATATCTTAAATAATTGATAGCCAATTGAGTGGGAGTCATAGAAAAAGTAAAATGCTCAAAAGATGTGGAAAGAGTTACATCCCAATGAGGAGTGTGAAAACTACCACCACATGGAGGAAAGAGCTACCACCTCGGTCGTCCGAGTATTGTGTGCAGCTACCACATGTATACCAAGCAAGGTTTTTCAAGTTTGATTAAATAAAATGCATGTTGAAATACTTGACTCTGTCAAAATTTCAAGGTTGGTATAAGGTGGGAATTTTAATGAAAAATGCTCAAAGAGCCACTCTCTTCAATAAATTGACTAGATATATTATCTAACTTATCTGGGATGTTAGACATCTATTGATCTTTGTATTTCATTTTCTTTACCAAATTGATGATTTGATAAAGGCATTACTCATAAGATCAAGTTAGATGTAATTGAAGTTGTTCAACTTTAAGGGATTTAATTTTTATAAATTTTCGTTTCATTTGTTGGATGTTATTGATAGATTTGGCATAATCTATTTCTTGTTGTATGAAACGATGATTTTCATTTAAAGTTGATACACAAAAGTGCTTACAATCTTTTTCTGGTTTTTCTAGAATTTCTCTGAAATTTTTCTAAAGAAAAAGTTGGAGCCGATCCGGATTGAACCTGCCAATCCGGATCCCGAACGCAGATATTCTTCTGCGGGCAGACGATCCGGATTGGACTTGCCGATCCGGATCCCGAACGCAGATTTTCTCTGCGGGTAGCCGATCCGGATCGTAATCATGAACTGATCCGGATCGCGGCTAGGGTTTTTATATAGAACAAAAGGGTTTTGATTTCTTTTACTCCAATCTTTTGTTCCAAAGTTTCCAGAGCTTCTCTCTCTAGAATTCATCCATCTTCGAAGCTTTCAAACTCAAAGTTCTTCGATTCCAAGTAAGTTTTATTGATCAAAATCTCGGTTTTTCACAGTTTTTCATATTCTTCCTCAAAACGTGATGAAATTCTTGTATCTATTTCATTTGTGGATGGTTTTTGATCAAATTTCTTTTGAAATAAGAACTCTGGGTAGATTAGTTTTGATTGTATGCTAGGTATTCTCAAGATAAACGGATTTTTGGCCTTCGATTTCAAAAATTTCAGTTTTAGGGCATATAATGGGAATTTTCGAAAATCATGCGATTGATCTATTTTTAAAATTCTTTTTGCAAAACTAATTTGATTCTTAGTCTCTCTACACGATAATGATTGTTTGGGTACAATTTTTCTAATTTTTGAAAATTAACAATTTTTTCGTGTTCTTGAGGTGTTGCTCACAGGATTTCTTTTCACAAGAAACCAATAGCAATGGTGATCACGTGGATCATTTTTCTTCTGACTGCTATGGTACATACGAGAGACACTGTCAAGCCCAAGAGGGCTAAGAAAGCGAAGAAAGCTAAAGATGATTCCGATACTGAATCTGAGACGGAATCAATTGATTGGGATGAGCTTCAAGTTGAAGCAACAACTGTTCCCACTGCTTCGAAGGGAAAAGCGCCTGCGGAAACATCGAAGGCTCCGCCTACTGCTGCTGAAAAAGGCAAAGCTCCAATGGAAGAAACTTCTGGGAAGACAAAAAGAAAAAGACTTGCTCGACGGCTTGGACGAGCTCGAGGTATTGAAATAAATGAACCATGTTAAGATGAAACAAAGAATATCCCTCAAACTGAAATTGAATCTGAAGACGAAGAAGATTGGGACACATTTCTTACTGAAGTACAACAAGGTATTGATGAAGAAAATAAGGTTTACCTAAAGAACAAGAAGCTACTGAAGTCTTCCTCAATACTTAAGCAACAAGCAAGGAAAAAGAATGTGCCAAGCAATGAACCTCTTGACAATTCACATTCTCTGCCAAGACGATCTTCTCGGAATGAAGGTCAGACTGCTCCGTCAGTCGTCACACAACGTTCTTCAACTTCCAGAAGAACTGACCAAAAGGCAAACTTAGAATCTACCATCAATCAAGAACAAGATAGAATGGCTCTAGAACTCAGAAAGATGTCCAAGGGCATACAGCAGATGAAACAAGAGTGTTCTACGATTTCGGGAATGCTTAAAGGAATTTTGAAAAAGCTGGGCTGCACGAGCTCTGAAGACTCTGCCTCAGATGATTGACTTGTGCTGATGTCTAATAATTTTTTTTTTTGCAGGTTTTTAAGTTTTTAGTTTTATCGTTTTAGTTCTCACACCTTAGGTACTTGAACTGTTAACTATTCTCTCCATTTTGGTAATTTTTGGCTAATTTTTGTGACAAAAAGGGGGAGAGAGAGATAAACAATGATACAAATGTTTGTGAGAAACTTGAAACTATAGAAGGTAAGTATAACCTCAACTTGAAAGGTAAGTAGAACTTCAACTTTCGGTTTTCATTTGTGTTTGAATGCATGCCTCGACTAACTATTCGACTAACTATTTGGGCATGTAATATAACTAACAAGTTGATGTTCACTAACATGACACTTGGATTTTGATTGCATAGAAGATATGTTGGTGTTTTAACTATGATCAATTTACGTATCTGAATGTATAAATGTCATGGTAAGTATAAATGAGTATAAACTTCATCTCTGTATGTGGTTTTTGAATGATATAAAATTCTTGAGGTATCTAACGATTTCTTTTGTCAAGAATGACTTTTTTTGCAGAGAGTACAGATGTCTAAGTCTAGAGTCTGTTTTAGGAGTTTAACTCATGTATTTTATTTTGGATCTCCATTGTAAATTTTTGTTGTATGGTGATAGCAACAAAAATATCTTTTTGAATTTTCTTGAGTGGATCTATGTTTTGTCACGAAACCGCCAAAGGGGGAGATTGTTACGGAATTTAAGTTGGCGTATTTCGTGAATTCGGTTAAGTCTTGAAGATCGAAGGTAAAGAAAGTTGGATCATTTAACTCAATCTCAAGAAAGAAGAATTCATAAGGATCAGGTATGTTTAACTTAATATCTTTGGTGATCCGAATACTTCTTATAGTGTAGAAACACTTGGATGGATTTTTAATTGCTTAAATATCAAAAACTGGACATGGGACATGTTCAGGATCCGGATCAGACTGTTCAATCCGGATCCCGAAGGTTGTTCGTTCATACACCAGTTCAATCCGGATCGTAGCTTCCCTTGATCCGGATCCCGAACACTGGGTTTACCATTTTATTTGAACGATCCGGATCAGGCTTTGCAATCCGGATCCCGAACGTTGATGTTTGGTGAACTATATGAACGATCCGGATCAAGCACTTCGATCCGGATCCCGAACCTTCGTTTTTTTGGAATCTGTTTTTCTCGCTACTGCAATCCGGATCGCCGATCTCCGATCCGGATCGTCGTCATGTAAAAATTCCAGAAAAAGATAGTTTTTGATCCTTATCTTCTTCCAAGGGTTTCTAACCTATAAATAGACCCTATGATTCTTTTTCTAGGGCTAATCCACATAATTGAAAAAGTAGCCGTCATCTTTTATACGGCCTAAGATCCACATATAGAGAAGAAAGGAAATCATAGATTCTATCTTATGTTTCTTCATCTATATTGATTGATTTGATTCTAGGTTTTCATACTCACATTTTGAGTAGAATCAAATCAATGAATACTTAGATGGTATTTCCGGTCTATTTCTAATCTAAGTATTCGGCGGATCATCACCACCCAAAAAACAACGATTTACCCCAAAATCGGCGCGTGGACTCGCGTGGCCTTGTGGATTCAAGGTGCTACCGCTCTCCTGGATTCGGAGTGAGGTACGTTCGTGGATTCGAAGCGTGCTACTGGGTGAAGACCGTGGATTCGGTCGGACGTCGTGGACTCGACGTTGGACGCCGTGGATTCGGCGTTGGACGCAAATCGTGGATTCGAGAAGCGTCGTGGAGCGAGCGGAGAAGATCAACTAGGAGCGTATGGAAAAGGTTGAGTCGTCTGTGAGTACGGTATATCACCTTGTACGTGTTTAATTCTAGTGGATTTCACCGTGTTATCGGTCCCGTGGTTTTTTACTCCGGTTTGGAGTTTTCCACGTAAAAATCTCTGCGTGTTATTTATTTTTCCGCATTGGGTTTTATATCGCAAAGATTTTTGAGTGTTTATTGTTTACACCTATTCACCCCCCTCTAGGTGTTTTTTCCCCTATTTAGATCCAATTATACATAACCCAACATTGCTTTCCTTCGAGCACTTGATTCCTACATATGTGTGTACGTATGTACATATATGTAACTTCATTCCTTGAATACTTATGTAGAATTAGAATGGAGTTTGTTATGATTCTACCGTGTTGCTTATCCTGATGCTTTCCTTTGGACACTTAACTCCTGCATATGTTTGTATGTGTGTAAATATATGTAACTTCATTCCTTGAATGTTTGTGTCAAATTAGAATACAGTTTATTATGATTCTGCTTCTCATTTACATTCCCTATAATTGTGTGTGATGTATATTGTAGATTATTATGCTTATCCTGTTGCTTACCTTTGGGCACTTGATTCATACATATGTATGCATGCATAGCTATATATGTGACTTCATTCCTTGAATGCTTATGCAGAATTAGAATGGATATCATTTTTCTTATTCCGTTGCTTACCTTTGGTCACTTGATTCCTACATATGTGTGTATGTATAGCTATATATGTGACTTCATTTCTTGAATGCTTATGTAGAATTAGAATGGACTTTATTATTCTTCTACTATGTTACTTATCTTGTCGCTCTACTTTGGTTACTTGACTCCAGCATATGTGTGTATGTGTGTAGATATATGTAACTTCATTCCTTAAATATTTGTGTGGAATTAAAGTGCAGTTTGTTATGATTCTGCTTCTCATTTACATTCCCTTGATTAATATGCGCTTTATTCCTACGTATGTGTGTATGTGTATATATATATGTACCTTCATTCGGTGAATGCTTATGTACAATTAGAATGTACAATTAGAATACAATTTGTGCTGATCTTGTTGTTCCTAAGTGCTTTTTGTTATGATCCTGTTGTCCATTTACGCTCACCTTGGTTAATATTAAAACATGTGATTGTGTGTGACTGTGTGTGACTGTGTGCGCGTGCGTGCGTGTGTGTGTGACTGTGTGTGTGGCTGTGTGTGTGTATGTGTGTGTGCACGTGTATGTGTCGCTGTGTGCGTGACTGTGTTGCTTACCTTGGGCAATTCACTCCTACAGTTCAATTCTGTTGCTTTCCTTGGGCGGCTGGCTCCTCTATATGTGTATATTTGTGTAGAGAAAGGAAAGTTTGGGATTTGGATGGCCTAATCATTCGACAACCATCTCGGGCGACCATCTGCTGTTTGTGCTATTTTACTTCATCCTTAACTATTTTTTTTTGGAATTGTTGTACAGTTGGTACTGCTTTTTTTTATTCTACTTATTGCTTGACTGTTTTTTTTGTATAATTATTGTCCAGTTGGTTCTGACTATATAAATTCTATTTATGTGTTTCATTTTTTGCTTTTTCAACTTATTTACACTTGCCTTAATTAATACAGAAATACGCACCTAATCCTTGCATGTACATACTTATGTATTTTCTTATTTTGTACCTTTCTAGGGCGATGATGATATAAAGAAGGCGAACAAAAAAAAAATAATAATAAGAGATTTGGATGGCGTATTCTTTGGTCAACCATGATGTAAAGAAAGAATAGTCCGAGATTTGGATAGCCTAATCCTTAGGCAACCGTCTCGCACAACCATCTCATTAAGTTCGTCGTGTTCTGCTCAACCTATTTGTTTTTGTTGGATTGGGATATTGACTGAGCCTCTTTTTTTTATTTCCTTTTTTTCGTGTTCTTTCTTTCTTTCTATGTGTGACTATGAGTGACTGTGTGTGTGCGCGCGCGCGCGCATGATGCTTTCCCTATTGCTTCACTTACCTCCTACGTATGTCTGTATGTATGTGAATATATGTACCTTCGTTTCTTGAATACTTATGTAGAATATGAATACTGTTTGTTATGATTCTAATGATTACTTACACTCCCTTGATCAATATGCACTTGACTCCTACATGTCTATATGTGTATATATGTATGTAACTTCATATTTTGCATGCTTACGTAGAATTAGGATACAATTTGTGTCGATTAATATTAAAACATGTAATTGTGTCTGGCAGTGTGTGTTTGTGTGAGTGTGTTTGTGTGTGTGACCGTGTGTGTGGCTGTGTGTGTGCGTGGGCGTGCGCACGCGTGTCCGTGACTGTGTGGGTCTGCGTGTGTGGGTGTGCACGTGTCCGTGGCCGTGTGTGGGTGTGTGTGTGTGTGTGTGCATGTGTGTGTGTGTGACTGTATGTGTGTACATATACACATCCATGTACATATATATATATATATATATATATATATGTGTGTGTGTGTGTGTGTGTGTGTGTGTGTGTGTGTGTGTGTGTGTGTGTGTGTGTGTGTGTGTGTGTGTGTGTGTGTGTGTGTGTGTGTGTGTGTGTGTGTGTGTGTGTGTTGTACACGTTGTGAGTGCTGACTTATTACTTTCATGTTCCACAGCTTCCAGTCGAGTGTCGTCTTCATCTATGGACCAATTGTGACCAATACGATTTTCATTCTTCTCTGTGGTTTTTGGCGGTAGCTGTTGCTTCGTGCATTTTTTCAGGTGCCTGCGGCTGTCTATCGAGTGCTATTCTCTTATGCCTTCATCTCCTGTTGAGCCTCTGCTTCCATTTTTATTCCCTGCTGAGGTATTCATAATTATAAATATAATTTAGTTATATACAAAAAAAATGAGAAAAAAATTGATCATTTAGTTATCTCTATTGCTTGAAGGTTTATCTACCTGTTGTATCTTTATTTTTCGGAACTTCTGTAACTATAATGTTTTTGTTGGGTTATATGTAATAAGGATCTAAATAGGGGAAAAAACACCTAGAGGGGGGTGAATAGGTGTAAACGTATAAACACTCAAAAATCGTTGCGATAAAAACCCAATGCGGAAATAAAAATAATACGCAAGATTTTTACGTGGAAAAACTCCATCACCGGAGTAAAAAACCACGGGACCGATAACACGGCAGAAATCCACTAGAATTAAAACACGTACAAGGTGATTTACCGTACACACTTACGACTCAACCTTTTCCATACGCTCCTAGAGGATCTTCTCCGCTCGCTCCACGACGCTTCTCGAATCCACGATCTGCGCCCAACGCCGAATCCACGGCGTCCAACGTCGAATCCACGACGTCCGACCGAATCCACGGTCTTCACCCAATAGCACCCTTCGAATCCACGAACGTGCCTCGCTCCGAATCCACGAGAGCGGTTGAACCTTGAATCCACAAGGACACGCGAATCCACGCGCCGATTTTTGGGGTAAATCGTTGTTTTTGGTGGTGATGATCCGCCGAATACTTAGATCAAAGATAGATCGGAAATACCATCTAAGTATTCATTAGTTTGATTCAACTCAAGATGTGAGTATGAAAACCTAGAATCAAACTAATCAATATAGATGAAGAAATATAGAGTATTCTCTAATGATTTCCTTTCTTCTCTATATGTGGATCTAGAGGCGTATATATGAAAATGACGGCTATTTTTATTTTCGGCCTCTTTTTGGATTAACCCTAGAAAAAGAGTCATAGGGTCTATTTATAGGTTAGAAACCCTAGGAAGGAGATAAGAATCAAAAACCTAACATTTCTGGAAATTTTACGGACGGCGATCCGGATCGGATTAGCTGTGATCCGGATCGTCGTAACGAGTCAGGTAATTCCAGAAAAACGAAGGTTCGGGATCCGGATCGAAGTGCTTGATCCGGATCGTTCATACAGTTCACCAAACATCAACGTTCGGGATCCGGATTGCGAAGCCTGATCCGGATCGTTCAAGGAAGATGGTAAACTCAGTGTTCGGGATCCGGATCAAGAGAGGCTACGATCCGGATTGAACTGGTGTATGAACGAACCACCTTCGGGATCCGGATCGAACAACCTGATCCGGATCCTGAACATGTCCCAAGTCCAGTTTTTGATTTTTATGCAATGAAAGATTCTTCCAAGTGTTTCTACACTACAAGAAGTATTCGGATCACACAAAATCTTTAGTTAAACATACCTGATCCTTTTGAATTCTTCTTTCTTGAGATTGAGTTAAATGATCCAACTTTCTTCACCTTCAATCTTCAAGACTTGAGACTTTCACGAAACTAGGCCAACTCAAATTCCGTAACAATCTCCCCCTTTGGCGGTTTCGTGACAAAACACAGATCCACTAAAGAAAATTCAAAAAGATATTTTTGTTGCTATCACCATACAACAAAAATTTACAATGGAGATCCGAAAATTTAAAAACATGAGATAAACTCCTAAAACAGACTCTAGACTTAGACATCTGTACTCTCTGCACAAAGAAATCATTCTTGACAAAAAGAGATCGTTAGATACCTCAAGAATATTTAGCATACAAAACCTAGTACAGAGATAGAGTTTATCTGATCATCATGACATTTGAGAATTCAGATATGTAAAAGAATCATAGTCAAAAACCAACATATCTTCTATGCAATCAAAAACCAAATGTCATAAAGTGTTAGTCCAACATCAACTTGTTAGTCATATTACATGCCCAAATAGTTAGTCGAATAGTTAGCAGAGACATGCAAACAATCACAAGATAAAAACCAAATTTAAAGTTGAAGTGATACTTACCTTGATGTTCATTCACATCATCATTGTTCAATCATTCACATCATCATTGTACCTTGATGCAGTCATCATTGTTCATCATTGATGTATACAAGATCACAATTTTCACAATATCATTGTTCAAGTTCTCTAAACTCTCTCCCCCTTTTTGTCACAAACAAAGCCAAAATTACCAAAACTTGAAGGAGAGTTAAAAATTTCAAAGAAAATGTTCCGAAGTTTAAGAACTAGAACTAAGAGTAAGTCCTAAAAACTGAAAAACCTGCACAAGAAAAGGTTAAAAATCTAAAGTTCCTGCATAAGAGAATTGTTAGTCAAACGATTCAGGCATCTGAATCTGAGTCAACCGAGGCGGAGTCTTCAGAGCTCGTGCAACCCAGCTTTTTCAAAATTCCTTTAAGCATTCCCGAGATCGTAGTACACTCTTGCTTCATCTGATGTATGTCCTTGGACATCTTTTTGAGTTCTAGAGCCATTTTATCTTGTTCTTGTTTTATGGAAGACTCTAGATTTCCCTTTTGGTCAGTTCTTCTGGAAGTTGAAGAACGTTGAGTGACGATTGACGGAGCAGTCTGACCTTCATTCCGAGGAGATCGTCTTGGCAAAAAGGGTGGATTGCTTGGTACATTCTTTTTCATGGCTTGCTGCTTAAGTATTGAGGATGACTTCAGTAGCTTCTTTTTCTTTAGGTAAACCTTATTTTCTTCATCAATGCCTTGTTGTACTTCGTCAAGAAATGTGTCCCAATCTTCTTCGTCTTCTGATTCAGTGTCAATTTGAGAAATATTCCTTGGGTTCTCTTGACATGGTTCATTTATTTCAATACCTCGACCTCGTCCAGGTCGTCGAGCAAGTCTTTTTCTTTTTAGGAAAATGAATGAAGAAGTCATTGGTGCTTTTCCTTTTTCCGCAGCAGTGAGCGGAGCCTTTTCCGTTGATGTTTCTGCATGGGCTTTCCCTTTCGATGCAACAGAGGTTTGCCGTGGCGATTCTTCAGGATGTGTTTCATCATCTGATAACTCATCCCAGTTAACTTCATCCTTTTTAGCTCTCTTGGCAGTGTCTCTCGTATGTACCATAGCAGCAAGTAGGAAAACAATCCAAGTGATCACCATTGCTAATGGTTTCTTGAGAAAAGAAATCCTGTGTGGAACAACTCAAGAACACATGAGAAAATTGTTAATTTTCAAAGATTTGAAAAATTGTACCCAAACAATCATAATCATGTAGAGAGACTAAGAATCAAATTAGTTTTGCAAAAGGACTTTTAAAAATAGATCAATTGCATGATTTTCGAAAATCCTCATTATATGCCCTAAAACCGAAATTTTAGAAATCGAAGCCTAAAAATCTGTTAATCAGGAGAATACCTAGCATATAATCAAAACTAATCTACCCAGAGTTCTTATTTCAAAAGAAATTTGATCAAAAACCATCCACAAACAAAGTTGATCCAAGAAATTCATCACGTTTGAGGAGGAAAAGAGAAAAACGGTGAAAAACCGAGATTTTGATCAATAAAACTTACTTGGAGTTGAAGAACTTGAGTTTGAAAGCTTCCAGGAAGGATGAAATCTAGAGAGAGAGGCTCTGGAAACTTTGGAACAAAAGATTGGAGTAAAAGAAATCAAAACCCTTTTGTTCTTTATAAAGCCCTAGCCACGATCCGGATCAGTTCATGATTGCGATCCGGATCGGCTACCCGCAGTGAGAAACTGCGTTCGGGATCCAGATCGGCAGGTCCAATCCGGATCGTCAGCCCGCAGAAGAAAACCTGCGTTCGGGATCCGGATCATCTTGCCCGATCCGGATCGGCTCCAACTTTTTCTTTAGAAAATTTCAGAGAAATTCAAGAAAAACCAGAAAAAGATTGTAAGCACAAATGTGTATCAACTTTAAACAAAAATCATCGTTTCATACAACAAGAATTAGATTATGCCAAATCTATCAATAATATCCAAAAATGAAACGAAAATTTACACAAATTAAATCCCTTAAAGTTGAACACTTTCAATTACATCTAACTTGATCTTATGAGTAATGCCTTTATCAAATCATCAATTCAGTAAAGAAAATGAAATAAAAAGATCAATAGATGTTTGAAATCCCAAATATAGTAGATAATGTATCTAGACAATCTGTTGAAGAGAGTGGCTCTTTGAGCATCTTTCTTTAAAAACCCACCTTATACCAACCTTGAAATTTGACGGAGTCAAGTATTTCAACATGCATTATACTTAATCAAAATTTGAACAGCCATGCTTGGTATACATGTGGTAGCTGCACACAATACTCGGACGACCGAGGTGGTAGCTCTTTCCTCCATGTGGTGGTAGTTTTCACACTCCTCATTGGGATGTAACTCTTTCCACATCTTTTGAGCATTTTACTTTTTCTATGACTCCCACTCAATTGGCTATCAATTATTTAAGATATAAAGTATTCAACCAAATATTGATCTCGATTTCATACTCGACTAAGCAGTCAAATAAGATAATGACTATACCAAGAGATCATTGAGAGAGAGAAATTGACTTTGATCACTTAGAAGATGATTTAATTAACATAAATGATCATTGCAACAGTGAAATATTATGATGGCAAAAGCATAATAAATTTCTAAATGTGCGAAAAGATGCAATTAAAGTCAATTATGATCTTTGCTCAATTAATGTCCTATGTACAAACATAGATAATGAACAAAACAAAAACAAATACAAAACCTATCCTAAGCAAAGGTTTCAAAAAGAAGTTTATTTCAAGGAAAGCATTCCAATTGCTTTTCGTAAATGAATAAAACGTTTTTGATCCAAAGGTTTTGTTAGAATGTCAGCTAATTGATCCACAGTTGAAATATATGAAAGTTGAAGAGTATTTGATTCAACTAGCTCTCTAAGAAAATGATATTTAAGTTCAATATGTTTTGTTCTAGAGTGCAACACAGGGTTTTTTGAAATGTTAATTGCACTTGTGTTGTCACAAAGAATTGTTACCGAAGATGCTGAAATGCGAAAGTCGCTCAATACGCTTTTCATCCAAATGAGTTGAGTTGAGCAACTTCCAGCTGAAATGTATTCCGCTTCGGCAGTCGAGAGTGCTATGCAATTCTGCTTTTTACTGTGCCATGCAACAAGGCAATGGCCAAGATAGAAGCATGCACCACTCATGCTTTTCCGATCATCCACTGATCCTGCCCAATCGGCATCTGAGTATCCAACAATATCCAGACTTGTTCCCATAGGATACCAAATTCCGAAATTAATTGATCCTTTGATATACCGGATGATCCTTTTCACCGCTTTCAGGTGAACCTCCTTTGGTGCTGATTGATATCTCGCGCAAATCCCAACACCAAAAGATATATCCGGGCGACTAGCCGTGAGGTAAAGTAGACTTCCAATCATACTTCTATACAGTTTCTCGTCTACATTCTCACTATGTGATTCACTTCCAAGTCCCTTGTGGCTAGTTCCCATTGGAGTCGGAAAATCCTTCGAATTTTCAAGATCAAACTTTTTAACCAACTCCATTGCATACTTGGATTGACTCAAGTGAATACCTTCATCATTTTGTTTAAATTGCAATCCAAGGAAATAAGTCAATTCGCCCATCATGGACATCTCAAATTCGCTTTCCATGGTCTCCGCGAATTTAGAAGCATCATTATCTCTTGTTGCGCCAAATACTATGTCATCGACATATATTTGTGCTATAATGAAATTGTTTTGATAATGCTTCACAAAGAGAGTCCTATCAGCTCCCCCTCGAGTATAGCCCTTCTCCAAAAGGTGCTTTGTCAACCTTTCGTACCATGCTCGCGGTGCTTGTCTCAGACCGTAAAGAGCCTTTTTCAAACGAAAAACATGGTTAGGTTGTTTATGGTCTACAAAACCTTTCGGTTGAGCCACATAAACTTCCTCATTTAAAAAACCATTTAGAAATGCGCTCTTAACGTCCATTTGAAATAATTTGATTTTAAAATGACAAGCAATAGCAAATAGTATACGAATGGACTCGAGTCTAGCTACAGGGGCGAATGTTTCGTCAAAGTCTATACCTTCTACTTGAGAGTAGCCTTGAGCAACTAATCGTGCCTTGTTCCTGATGATAGTACCATCCTCATTTTTCTTGTTCTTGAAGATCCATTTGGTACCTATCACATTGTGTTGCTGTGGAGGCTTCGTTAATTCCCAGACTTTGTTTCGCTCAAATTGATGGAGCTCTTCCTGCATTGCTTTAATCCAGTAGTCATCCTGAAGAGCTTCATCTATGTTCTTTGGTTCGATTAAAGATACGTAGCAAGCGAATCCACAAACCAACTGCCTCCGAGTTCTGACTCCTTCTTGTGGATCTCCAATAATATTTGATTCCGGATGATCCTTGGAGATTCGTAACGTTTGTTGAAAAGGAGTACTCGGAGATACATGAGATGATTCCTGCACATCAGATAAACTAGAAGAGCCATTAGATGCATCATTAATATTGGAAGTATTATCATGAGAAGATGCACTAGCAGGAGAATCATCATCTATAGAGATATCGAGGGTAGATTTTCCAGATCCAAAGTGAAAAGCTTCATCTATTTTAACATTCATAGATTCTACGATCGTCTTAGATTCCAAGTTAAAAACTCGATATGCTCTACTATTAGTAGAATACCCCAAGAAAATCCCTTCGTCACTTCGTGAGTCAAACTTTCCAAGGTTTTCACGGTCACGTAAAATGTAACACCGACTCCCGAAGATGCGAAAATATTTGATGTTGGGTTTTCTACCACACCATAGTTCATATGGTGTATTTAACGTTCCCGGGCGCAAGAACACTCGATTAATGACATAGACAGCGGTGTTCACAGCTTCAGCCCAAAAATGTAGCGGTAAATTCCGGCTATGAAGCATCACACGCGCCATCTCTTGAACAACCCTGTTCTTGCGCTCGACAACACCATTCTGTTGAGGTGTATAGGGTGCAGAGAATTCATGCTTAATACCGTTTGAAGTACAAAAGTCAATGAATTTTGAATTAATGAATTCTCCACCTCTATCACTTCTAACACGAATGATCTTTTCATTCTTTTCAATCATAATACGAAGGCAAATCTCGTGAAAAGAATCAAAAGTATCAGCTTTCTCTTTTAAAAATGCTACCCAAGAATACCGAGAGAAATCATCAACCAATAAAAAAATATACCATTTACCTCCCAAAGATGGTTGACGGGTCGGCCCCATTAAGTCCATGTGCAAAAGTTCCAAGGGCCGTTTTGTACCAACGTGGTTCAAGTTCTTGTGTGCAGTCCTAGACTGTTTTCCCTTTTGGCAACCACCACACACAACGTTTTGTTTAAATAAAAATTTTGGAACCCCCTTGACCACGTCCTTGTTTGAAATTCTAGTAAGTTCCTTAAAATTTAAGTGACCTAGCCTTTCATGCCAAAGAGTTTCATTATTCAAAGTGGCTAAGTTACAATTTTCAGAAAATTTATTAGGAACAACATAACAATTGTTTTCAGATCTAACCCCTTTTAAAAAGAAGACATGGTCCTTATCAGTTACAACGCATTCAACAGATGAAAAGTTAACCGAAAAACCATTGTCGCAAAGTTGACTTATGCTTATGAGGTTAGTCTTAAGGCCATCAACAAATAAGACGTTTTTCAAAATCGGGCCATCTGGAATAGTTACCGTCCCTTTTCCAACAATTTTGGAAGAACGACCGTCTCCGAAAACAACAAGTCCTCCGGAGATTTTCTCAAGATTTTGAAAACTATTTTTGTCACCGGTCATGTGACGGGAACAACCGCTATCCAGATACCAAGACGAACTATCATATGCATGCAAGGAAACATTGGTAACAAGACAAGGGTAAATTTCACCTTTGCGCACCCAAACCCTTTTGGAGTGCGTCGGTAATGGTCGTGAGGTTATTCTCCTAGGTGAAGGCGTCTTGTCAGATCGATTGCCGCTCCTTGATGACGTCGTCTTGCGCGGTGAACTACCAAGGCTCTTTTCTTTTGAAAGGTTTTGCTTTGATTTCCGGGGAGGCGCCTTTTTGGTAGTCGTTGCAAGAGGTGATTGAGGTGAGCGTTTGACTCCCGTCTTGCAGTTTCTTCTTATGTGCCCTGAAACACCACAACGAAAATATACCTTAGATCTTGACGATCCCAAAGAGGATGAAGTAGGTTTGTTGTCGTTGTTTGTCTTGAATTCCGGTGTCGGAGGAGGAGATACCGACTGAGGCACAAAAACTGTCCCACTCGAACTTGGACTGTTTCCAGTTTTAGTGTATCCGAGGCCGAACCGATTATTTTGACCAAGACCAAGAAGTCTATCCAACTTACTCCTTCCTGAAGAGAATCGCTGTAAGTCATCCTTGAGTTGGAAAATGGTCTTTGTCATTTCCAGGTTATCCTGTCGAGCCTCGTTGTAGAGCTTTGAGAAGTGATTCGCGTTATCCACCAGATTTGTATGTTCCTTCTCAAGTTGCTCATTGGACTCTTGAAGGGAAACATTTGCTTTTATCAGGTTTTCCCTTTCCACTTCAAGAGCGTTTGAGAGAGAAGTCGCTCTTTTTGCTTCTTCTTCGAGATCATGCACTCTCCCTCTCAAACTCTTGTTTTGCTTAGCCACTTTCTTTGAATCCCTCAAAAGTCTGTGGTAGGCTAGAGCAAAATCTTCACCTTCCGAATCATCCGATTCATTGTCCGTTGCATTCTTTTCAACAGTGGAGTTGGACAACGACTCGGATGTACTTGCCATAAAGCACATGAAGGGTGAAGATACGGACGCGTGGAATGCGGTGGAGCTCTTTTCTTCATCACTCGAAGACGACTCATTTGACGTTGAGTTGTCATCCCAAGTGACGACTTGCATCGCCTTCTTCTTTGCCAGATACTTGTTAGGACACTCTGTGATGACCTGGATCTCTGCAGAGCTGTGGTGGAGTCATTGGTGACATCTGGGGAGCTTGTACTGTGTGTTGGAGGTGTTTGTGCACCAATTGGACAGTTGTGGCGGACTTCGGGCTTACTGGATCACGTGGGTGATCAGTGGACTCCGTCGGATCGTTAGAAGTGGTTTCGCGCGAAGCGGATATTAAAAATGGACTCAGCGCGAAGTTTGGACCAAGGATTACCTTTCTGGATGCCTTCGGCAAATTTTGGAGTTGGAATTTGACAAAATGGACATCAAATTCGGATTCAGCGCGCGAAAACGGTCAAAACGGACTACCCACTTGTTATTTTTGAGCATCGGGTACTGTTCATGCCGGAACAGTGTTTCCGGCGGCGGCGGCAGCGGCGGAGCAGCCGCAGGCAGCGCGGCGGACGGAGGCGCGGGCCGCCCGGTCCACGCGGCAGGCGTGCACCGGGGGAGGGACGCGTGGCGGCTCGGGAGTGGGCCGGTCCGCGGGGCGCGGTCTACGGAGAGTGCGGGGCGCACGGTGGACCGGGGGGTTGGACACGTGGCATTACTGGATTGGTCGGTGCAGTGGACTTGGTCTACGGAGCAGGCGGGCGTGGTGCATGGACCGGCGGGACACGTGGCGTCTTCTGGTTGGTGGGCTCATGGAGTCTGGGTCCACGGAGGTGAACCGGGGTGCCTCGGGATTCGCGCCTGGCAGGGGGCGCAGGCGGCGGGCGCAGGCGGGCACGTGGGCGCGGCAGGCGGGCGTTGACTGGGTGCGCGCCACGTGTCGCCGCGGCATTGGCCCACGCATCGCGCAGGGGGCGGCCAGCGTGGCTGTCCGCTGTGCGGGGGGCGACGTGGAGGCCTGGGGAACTTCCGGGCGCGCACAGTGTTGGGCCGGGCCCAACACTGTAGCCGCCCGAAAGTTGGAGCGCCCGAAAATTTGGGATAGGATGGGTATTTTCGGATTTGTTTCTCCCAGCATATAAAAGGCCGAGTTCAGCTGCTGGGAACTTCTTTTCTGCGCGGATTTTCACTGTGCAACCTTCACAAGAAATGCTCCTCTCCCTGTGGCGATTCCATCTGCAGATTTCCAGATTTTTCAGCGGCACGCATCCCGAGGTTACCATTTTTACGGCGCGGTGCGACGCTCGTTCGTTTGTGTTCTTCTTCGTCGCATTTCGGTGCGAGGACTCCCCCGGCTTACTCCGACCTCTGAATGAGGCGATTCTTGCGCCGTTGGCTTCACGACAGGTAGGGCTACGTTTCCCATGTTTACTGGTTTTTCCCATTCCGAGCTTTTCATGGGTTTTTTGGATCATCTTGTGACCTCATTTTCTGGGGCGGAGTTTTGGGACAGCGGTGTGGTATTTTGGCGATATCTTCGCGCACAGGCATCGGATTGGGGCGATTCAAGAGGCATTTTGCATCTACACATCACGAGGAATATCTCCAAATTTTCTTGGAATTTTCTGAATTTTTCCCCGAAGGTGAATATCCCTGTTTACAGAACCTTGTGGTTCAGTTTTTGTGAGCAGTTTGTTTCGAGGTGGTTCTCTTGTCGGAATTGTTTCTCAGTGTAGGAAACTCGGATTTGAGTGTGCAGGTAGTCGTTTCGACGGGTTCGTCGCGAGGATCGTGACAGTATTTTTCTTGGAATTTTCCGGGCATTTCTCGCAGGTAAAAACAGGGGAACTGTGGACTGTTGTGTTTGGGACAGTTTTGTGTGAGCATTGTATGTTATTTATGTATGTTCTTTTGGGAATTTTGTACAGCGATCGCGGCGGCTTATCGGTTTGGGCGAGGGCACTTTTTGGACTTGGAATTAGCGATCGAGGTGGGTGGTTGTTGTTTACCTCTATTTTGAAATGCTCACTAGGAATATTAGAGTGATCTCTTTATTTGGATATGCATGTTTAAGTGATATAAATTGTGAGCTTTTCCTATGGAAATTACTATTGTGGATATTTGATAGTGGTTGGGACTTATACATGTTGGTATGGATGGAATGTTAGCGTTTAACCTTGCATGTGGAATGGAATGTTTATTTTGGGCGTTATGATTATCCTGTTAGTGGTTGATACTAATTGAGGATTTTATGACATGCATAGGTGGATAGTGATGCTTTATCATGGATTATAGACATGTGTGGTTGGATACTGTTTTAGCATGATGGTTATATCTATGCGGAGTTATTAATTGTTACACATGTGGAACCACTATTGGACACCTTTTCCTTTATTTCCTTGAGAACACTTGCATGCTTGTTTGGACATCTAGGTAGGCCATCTTTTATCGCTACACTTTCATGCTGGAACTTGACTTAGGAGAAACCTTGTTTGCTTCTTTCTCCTTTTCGTTAGTCAGGTGGGTTTGCTCGGGTTTGAGCAGGGGTTTGGGATAGTGTAGCCGGGGCCTGGATTATGGATCATGGGTTTTGGCGGCGACCGCGGATATTGGGCGGTTGACCGGATGTCGGTTGTAGGACATCGGTGATAAGGCATGATTATGGACTAGTGGGTTTTGTGGCAACCGCGGATAGTAGGCGGTTGACCAGATGTCGGAGGTGGGACATGATTGTGATTGTGGGTTATTCCGGCGACCGCGGGTTTTGGGTGGTTGACCGGAGGTCGGTTGTTAGACTTGGTCGTGGATTGTGGGGTATTGCGGCAATCGCGGATATTGGGCGATTGACCGGATGGTTACTTTTGCATCTGATTGGGAATCAGTTTTCTTTTAGTGGAGGGTTGTGTTCCACTGGGGGCTTTAGTTGTGATCTAATCCTGCTTTTATCACCGGCGCGGTTATTGCCCGGTGAGGCTTTTATTACCCCGGCGCGGTTATTGCCCGGTGGTGCTTTACTCGTGTGGGTAGCTCCCCTCGAGATCCCCTTCGGAGGCCGGGGCTGGACAGTTATGGACAGGGTTTGCTATCACATCGGCGCGGCTTATTGGCCCGATGATGAGGGCGGCAGCAGGAATTTTGCTATCACATCGGCGCGGCTTATTTGCCCGATGATGAGGGCGGTACAAATTGGGTTCATCTGGGACGGTTGGTTATTGTTGCTTTTGGTTGTTTCCAGTCTAGAACTGTATTTTAGAGGCATAGTAGTGGTAGATTTCCCTTTTGCAGCGGTTTCATTTCTTACCACTCTTCTTTCCTTTTTGCCTCTGGTAGGCCTAGTGGGGGTGTCAGAGTTTGAGGTTTTACCCTCTAGGGGAGGCTACTGGTTTACTAGTAGTTCTCACCCCCATTCTTCTTTCCTCTTTTGCTTCTTCCTTGTTTTGCAGTGTCTTCTGCGGGTGCTGCTGGGCTTTCAGCGGCGGGTCGAGGAGAGAGGACGGCTGAGTAGATAGATCTCGAGGCAGGATGAGCGTGTTAGCTGGACTGTTGGTGTACCCAGGTTTCCTCAGACGGTTGTACTTTTACATTTGGGACTGGCTTTTGCCAGCAGGTTGTATTTATTTTGGTGAGCTGGGAGGGACAGATGTATCATTTATACAGATGTATTGTATTTTATTTCCAGCTTCAGTCTGAGATGTATTAGTTTTAGTTCAGCTCTGTTTTTGTTGCTCTTTTATTGTTTTCTTATATCTGAGCAGGTTTGGCGCTTCGTGTACACGGGAAATACCGTGTGCACGGCGGATCTGTAGACGGGCCCGGGTTCTGGTTTACACCCGGGGCGTGACAGATTAGGTGGTATCAGAGCTTAGGGATAGGTCATTTGGGACTTAGGAAACCCTAGGCTTTTCGGCGGACCCTAGGATGTTAGTGCGTGAGAGACGCGACACTTTGCGAAAGTCGGTGATTTATTTGTTTGACTCTTCATGTGAGTGAAGAGGGATCGACATATCCTATTTTTGTGGGACAGTTATGTTGGCTGCAGACAACATAAAGTTACAAAAATAGAGGGATGTCTTTGACTTTCGCTAGATTGGGTCGAGTGTTTGGGGTGTGCTGATTTGCGGTTTTGTCGTGGTGAGCGGTGTCTCCCCGACGTTGGGCCCTGACCCGGGTGCACCTTGGTGCGGCAGTTGGGTCTGAGCTGGTTGTTTCGGGCCGGATACCCAGGTTGGAGTCTGGGAGTTCCGGACCCGAAGGGTAGGTGTGTTGGAGGCAGATCAGCGGCGCAGTGGCACAGTTGTCGGAGCGGTGACACAGTTGTCGGATCAGCGCGGTGGCACAGTTGTCGGAGTGGTGACACAGTTGTCGGATCAGCGCAGTGGCACAGTTGTCGGAGCGGTGACACAGTTGTCGGATCAGCGCAGTGGCACAGTTGTCGGAGCGGTGACACAGTTGTCGGATCAGCGCAGTGGCACAGTTGTCGGAGCGGTGACACAGTTGTCGGATCAGCGCAGTGGCACAGTGGTCGGAGTAGCGAGTAGCCCCACCGTGCCGACGTTTAGTGTTGGGGCACCGAGGTAGGGTGGACAGTTGACAGCGGGTAAGCTGTGGGATTGCTTTGATCGAGTGAGCCAGTTTTGGCGGATAAGTCGCCCCGATTTGTGGGATTGAGTATGGAGCCCTTGGAGGCAGGGTCTTGTTCGGTGGGGGATAGAGAGTACTTGAAGGTCTTTATGGCAAGAGTTAACGCAGTTGCTGAACTGCACGCTCCATGTATAGAGGGACGGGGCGCATAGGATATGAGTGTCTGAGAGTGGATTGCGCCAGGATACCTTGTAACTCATTGGGTCCCTCCAGTACGGATTTAGGACGCCTCATTGGAGTAGGCGCCGGGTGTGGGGTGTGGTATTGTGGTTCCTTTGGATTGGGATCTACCGCCTGAGGCGAGTTCTGATTGAGGCGCTTGGCGCCGGGTGATGGAGGACAGATCAGTCGGTGGAGGCATTCCCGATTTCTTTTTCCAGGATAGTGGATTTCTGAGACAGTCGGAGCACATATGTTACAGCGGTCGGTGGGGTGGTACTTGTTGGGCTGGCGGGTTCAGTTTTCTTTCGCGGCGGTTGATTATGCCGCGAGGACAGTTTTCTTGGGGAGCCAGGCCCGGAGGTGTTGGTGTACTTGGGTTGCTTGAGGGTTATCTTCGCCTCTATAGTTTTGACTTCGAAAGCGAGGCGGATGTTTCGCTGTGGATGAGTAGACCTTTGGCTGGGTGTTGATGCCGGAGAGTCGGGGAATTGCTTCTACATCCCGACGGTTTAGAGATTAGAGATCAGAGTCTACGTGATCAGTTGGGGGACTTATATTGGATACCTTGGGAGTACAGAGGTATGGGGATCAAGCTTTTGTGTCGATGGACTTGTGCTTGGATTATCTGAGACCTTGGGAGGAGCGGATGCTTGTACCGATGCAGACTACTTGGTAGCTCGAGCGGTTAGCCCAGCTGTACTTGGATGAGGTGGTGCGGTTTTTCTGGAATGCCCGCCTCTATTTTGTTCTAGTTAGAGACCCGAGGGTTGTATCGCGTCTCTGGAGGAGGTATTAGACAGCTTTGGGAGCTAGAGTGGTGGATGATTGGATATTTACCCCCTCTATTTGGTTGTGGTCTCGGGTTGAGGATTGATTTTAGTTTCGAGGACGAAACTTTCTTTTAGTGGGGGAGGGTGTGATGACCTGGATCTCTGCAGAGCTGTGGTGGAGTCATTGGTGACATCTGGGGAGCTTGTACTGTGTGTTGGAGGTGTTTGTGCACCAATTGGACAGTTGTGGCGGACTTCGGGCTTACTGGATCACGTGGGTGATCAGTGGACTCCGTCGGATCGTTAGAAGTGGTTTCGCGCGAAGCGGATATTAAAAATGGACTCAGCGCGAAGTTTGGACCAAGGATTACCTTTCCGGATACCTTCGGCAAATTTTGGAGTTGGAATTTGGCAAAATGGACATCAAATTCGGATTCAGCGCGCGAAAATGGTCAAAACGGACTACCCACTTGTTATTTTTGAGCATCGGGTACTGTTCATGCCGGAACAGTGTTTCCGGCGCGGCGGCAGCGGCGGAGCAGCCGCAGGCAGCGCGGCGGACGGAGGCGCGGGCCGCCCGGTCCACGCGGCAGGCGTGCACCGGGGGCGGGACGCGTGGCGGCTCGGGAGTGGGCCGGTCCGCGGGGCGCGGTCTACGGAGAGTGCGGGGCGCACGGTGGACCAGGGGGTTGGACACGTGGCATTACTGGATTGGTCGGTGCAGTGGACTTGGTCTACGGAGCAGGCGGGCGTGGTGCATGGACCGGCGGGACACGTGGCGTCTTCTGGTTGGTGGGCTCATGGAGTCTGGGTCCACGGAGGTGAACCGGGGTGCCTCGGGATTCGCGCCTGGCAGGGGGCGCAGGCGGCGGGCGCAGGCGGGCACGTGGGCGCGGCAGGCGGGCGTTGACTGGGTGCGCGCCACGTGTCGCCGCTGCATTGGCCCACGCGTCGCGCAGGGGGCGGCCAGCGTGGCTGTCCGCTGTGCGGGGGGCGACGTGGAGGCCTGGGGAACTTCCGGGCGCGCACAGTGTTGGGCCGGGCCCAACACTGTAGCCGCCCGAAAGTTGGAGCGCCCGAAAATTTGGGATAGGATGGGTATTTTCGGATTTGTTTCTCCCAGCATATAAAAGGCCGAGTTCAGCTGCTGGAAACTTCTTTTCTGCGCGGATTTTCACTGTGCAATCTTCACAAGAAATGCTCCTCTCCCTGTGGCGATTCCATCTGCAGATTTCCAGATTTTTCAGCGGCACGCATCCCGAGGTTACCATTTTTACGGCGCGGTGCGACGCTCGTTCGTTTGTGTTCTTCTTCGTCGTATTTCGGTACGAGGACTCCCCCGGCTTACTCCGACCTCCGAATGAGGCGATTCTTGCGCCGTTGGCTTCACGACAGGTAGGGCTACGTTTCCCATGTTTACTGGTTTTTCCCATTCCGAGCTTTTCATGGGTTTTTCGGATCATCTTGTGACCTCATTTTCTGGGACGGAGTTTTGGGACAGCGGTGTGGTATTTTGGCGATATCTTCGCGCACAGGCATCGGATTGGGGCGATTCAAGAGGCATTTTGCATCTACACATCACGAGGAATATCTCCAAATTTTCTTGGAATTTTCTGAATTTTGCCCCGAAGGTGAATATCCCTGTTTACAGAACCTTGTGGTTCAGTTTTTGTGAGCAGTTTGTTTCGAGGTGGTTCTCTTGTCGGAATTGTTTCTCAGTGTAGGAAACTCGGATTTGAGTGTGCAGGTAGTCGTTTCGACGGGTTCGTCGCGAGGATCGTGACAGTATTTTTCTTGGAATTTTCCGGGCATTTCTCGCAGGTAAAAATAGGGGAACTGTGGACTGTTGTGTTTGGGACAGTTTTGTGTGAGCATTGTATGTTATTTATGTATGTTCTTTTGGGAATTTTGTACAGCGATCGCGGCGGCTTATCGGTTTGGGCGAGGGCACTTTTTGGACTTGGAATTAGCGATCGAGGTGGGTGGTTGTTGTTTACCTCTATTTTGACATGCTCACTAGGAATATTAGAGTGATCTCTTTATTTGGATATGCATGTTTAAGTGATATAAATTGTGAGCTTTTCCTATGGAAATTACTATTGTGGATATTTGATAGTGGTTGGGACTTATACATGTTGGTATGGATGGAATGTTAGCGTTTAACCTTGCATGTGGAATGGAATGTTTATTTTGGGCGTTATGATTATCCTGTTAGTGGTTGGTACTAATTGAGGATTTTATGACATGCATAGGTGGATAGTGATGCTTTATCATGGATTATAGACATGTGTGGTTGGATACTGTTTTAGCATGATGGTTATATCTATGCGGAGTTATTAGTTGTTACACATGTGGAACCACTATTGGACACCTTTTCCTTTATTTCCTTGAGAACACTTGCATGCTTGTTTGGACATCTAGGTAGGCCATCTTTTATCGCTACACTTTCATGCTGGAACTTGACTTAGGAGAAACCTTGTTTGCTTCTTTCTCCTTTTCGTTAGTCAGGTGGGTTTGCTCGGGTTTGAGCAGGGGTTTGGGATAGTGTAGCCGGGGCCTGGATTATGGATCATGGGTTTTGGCGGCGACCGCGGATATTGGGCGGTTGACCGAATGTCGGTTGTAGGACATCGGTGATAAGGCATGATTATGGACTAGTGGGTTTTGTGGCAACCGCGGATAGTAGGCGGTTGACCAGATGTCGGAGGTGGGACATGATTGTGATTGTGGGTTATTCCGGCGACCGCGGGTTTTGGGCGGTTGACCGGAGGTCGGTTGTTAGACTTGGTCGTGGATTGTGGGGTATTGCGGCAATCGCGGATATTGGGCGATTGACCGGATGGTTACTTTTGCATCTGATTGGGAATCAGTTTTCTTTTAGTGGAGGGTTGTGTTCCACTGGGGGCTTTATAGTTGTGATCTAATCCTGCTTTTATCACCGGCGCGGTTATTGCCCGGTGAGGCTTTTATTACCCCGGCGCGGTTATTGCCCGGTGGTGCTTTACTCGTGTGGGTAGCTCCCCTCGAGATCCCCTTCGGAGGCCGGGGCTGGACAGTTATGGACAGGGTTTTCTATCACATCGGCGCGGCTTATTGGCCCGATGATGAGGGCGGCAGCAGGAATTTTGCTATCACATCGGCGCGGCTTATTTGCCCGATGATGAGGGCGGTACAGATTGGGTTCATCTGGGACGGTTGGTTATTGTTGCTTTTGGTTGTTTCCAGTCTAGGACTGTATTTTAGAGGCATAGTAGTGGTAGATTTCCCTTTTGCAGCGGTTTCATTTCTTACCACTCTTCTTTCCTTTTTGCCTCTGGTAGGCCTAGTGGGGGTGTCAGAGTTTGAGGTTTTACCCTCTAGGGGAGGCTACTGGTTTACTAGTAGTTCTCACCCCCATTCTTCTTTCCTCTTTTGCTTCTTCCTTGTTTTGCAGTGTCTTCTGCGGGTGCTGCTGGGCTTTCAGCGGCGGGTCGAGGAGAGAGGACGGCTGAGTAGATAGATCTCAAGGCAGGATGAGCGTGTTAGCTGGACTGTTGGTGTACCCAGGTTTCCTCAGACGGTTGTACTTTTACATTTGGGACTGGCTTTTGCCAGCAGGTTGTATTTATTTTGGTGAGCTGGGAGGGACAGATGTATCATTTATACAGATGTATTGTATTTTATTTCCAGCTTCAGTCTGAGATGTATTAGTTTTAGTTCAGCTCTGTTTTTGTTGCTCTTTTATTGTTTTCTTATATCTGAGCAGGTTTGGCGCTTCGTGTACACGGGAAATACCGTGTGCACGGCGGATCTGTAGACGGGCCCGGGTTCTGGTTTACACCCGGGGCGTGACACACTCCGTTGCAATGTGGCCGTAGCCTCGACATTTGAAGCATTGTAGTTGTCCTTCTGAACTTTTCTTATCCTTTGAGAAGTTCTCTTGATTTCTTGACTTGTAACTTGAAGTACCCTTGCCTTTGTTCGACTTTCCGAAGGATGGAGATTTGCTTGAATTGCCCCTTCGAAAGTTGCGGTGAAACTTCCTTGTCAAGAGAGCGAGCTGCTTCTCAAATTCCTCCATAGAAAGATTCTCGTCATCGTCTGAGGAGGATGTATCCGCGTCTTCTTCCTTAGTTGTTTTCAACGCATAACCTGAAGACTTAGAAGTGGATGCCTTTCCAGAAGAATTGTTAGTAGTAAATGTCATTTCATAAGTTTGTAATGAACCAACTAATTCTTCTACACGTATTTCGTCCGGGTGTTTAATAGTTTCAATGGCAGTAACCTTTGGGCGAAATCGTTCAGGAAGAGTTCTTAAGATCTTTCTTACAATCTTAAATTCTGGAATCTTCTCTCCCAGGTTAGCACATGAGTTTACGATATCTTGCAATCGTGTATAGTAGTCCGTGAAAGATTCATTTTCTGCCATCAAGATAGAGTCAAACTTGCTCGTAAGCATTTGCAGTTTCTGAATCTTCACGAGGTTAGTTCTCTCATGTGTAACCTGAAGAACATCCCAGATTTCTTTCGCAGTCTCACATGCCGAGACGCGAGAGAATTCAGTTTGAGATAAGGCATTAAAAATAGCATTAATTCCCTTGCCATTGTAAGAAGATGAATCTAACTCTTCCTTGGTCCATTTCGACCTAGGTTTTAAGGTGTGAACATCACCAATAAATTCAGTTGGATTAGACCATCCTAATTCAATTGATTGCCACACCCGTTCGTCGATGGAAATTAAAAAGGCTTTCATCCGCACTTTCCAGTACGCATAATTTGTTCCATCGAAGAACGGGGGTCGGTTGATGTTTCCACCTTCAACCATTGTTTACAACCCTATTCCCGCTCTGATACCACTTGTTGGGTTATATGTAATAAGGATCTAAATAGGGGAAAAAATACCTAGAGGGGGGTGAATAGGTGTAAATGTATAAACACTCAAAAATCGTTGCGATAAAAACCCAATGCGGAAATAAAAATAATACGCAAGATTTTTACGTGGAAAAACTCCATCACCGGAGTAAAAAACCACGGGACCGATAACACGGCAGAAATCCACTAGAATTAAAACACGTACAAGGTGATTTACCGTACACACTTACGACTCAACCTTTTCCATACGCTCCTAGAGGATCTTCTCCGCTCGCTCCACGACGCTTCTCGAATCCACGATCTGCGCCCAACGCCGAATCCACGGCGTCCAACGTCGAATCCACGACGTCCGACCGAATCCACGGTCTTCACCCAATAGCACCCTTCGAATCCACGAACGTGCCTCGCTCCGAATCCACGAGAGCGGTTGAACCTTGAATCCACAAGGACACGCGAATCCACGCGCCGATTTTTGGGGTAAATCGTTGTTTTTGGTGGTGATGATCCGCCGAATACTTAGATCAAAGATAGATCGGAAATACCATCTAAGTATTCATTAGTTTGATTCAACTCAAGATGTGAGTATGAAAACCTAGAATCAAACTAATCAATATAGATGAAGAAACATAGAGTATTCTCTAATGATTTCCTTTCTTCTCTATATGTGGATCTAGAGGCGTATATATGAAAATGACGGCTATTTTATTTTCGGCCTCTTTTTGGATTAACCCTAGAAAAAGAGTCATAGGGTCTATTTATAGGTTAGAAACCCTAGGAAGGAGATAAGAATCAAAAACCTAACATTTCTGGAAATTTTACGGACGGCGATCCGGATCGGATTAGCTGTGATCCGGATCGTCGTAACGAGTCAGGTAATTCCAGAAAAACGAAGGTTCGGGATCCGGATCGAAGTGCTTGATCCGGATCGTTCATACAGTTCACCAAACATCAACGTTCGGGATCCGGATTGCGAAGCCTGATCCGGATCGTTCAAGGAAGATGGCAAACTCAGTGTTCGGGATCCGGATCAAGAGAGGCTACGATCCGGATTGAACTGGTGTATGAACAAACCACCTTCGGGATCCGGATCGAACAACCTGATCCGGATCCTGAACATGTCCCAAGTCCAGTTTTTGATTTTTATGCAATGAAAGATTCTTCCAAGTGTTTCTACACTACAAGAAGTATTCGGATCACACAAAATCTTTAGTTAAACATATCTGATCCTTTTGAATTCTCATTTCTTGAGATTGAGTTAAATGATCCAACTTTCTTCACCTTCAATCTTCAAGACTTGAGACTTTCACGAAACTACGCCAACTCAAATTCCGTAACAGTTTTTAGTACTGCTTACATGATATTTACCTTTGCTTGCCATTTAAGTTTCGAACTTACATCCAACTATAATTTACTTGCTTGCAGATTTGTTAGGGGTCTAACTTTTTTTTCTTTTACTTAATATACTTGGTTTGTTACTCTGCCACATGCATTTTACTTTGTTTTTTCTACCTGTATTTACCTGTTGTTTAATTATGCACACGTATACGGCAGCAGTAATCACTCAGCTTCGTGCGCATGTTGAATTCCAATTTTATAAATTAATATTTTATATTTTTTCAAATTAAGACGTTCTTCTTTGTATTTCGTTAAATAGGTTCTATCCTCACTCCTCCTATTAACTTCTGTCTGCAAGATTGAATGGATATATCATCGGTATATAGAGAGAGTAGAAAAAAAAGAAAACAAATACTTAATCAGCGCAGGAATCGTTCTAAACGATGTCATACAGAAAATACAAATAATATAAATCACGAGGGAGCTTCTAATTATAATCTCAAGTGTAATGAGTTACATTTACAAGTGGGGACCTCTATGGAAGACGAATAAATACCCGAAACAAGACAACATGCATCTTCTTGCTTGGAAATCCAATGTGTCAAGCAATTGTATCTAGGGTTACCAGAATATCAATGCCAGTCACGTGGAGATTTGTTATGGTATAACGAAAGAATTTACAAACATCTAAATGAAACTGTCCCAAGGTTTTCTTTATGTTGCTAGGAAGGGCGGATCTGTTTACCTCTTCTTCGAAATACACCAAATGTGTTGGATGTTCTGTTGGATTACCAAGGTTCTCGGCAAGCTACAAAATTTTGGAAAAATATTAGGGTGTATAATTCAATATTTGCATTTACGTCTATAGACGTAAAAATAGACGTCGATATTAATAAAAGACCAGGCCCATATATTTTTAGAATTAGTGGTCACATAATGGGCTCTCTTCTTCCACTTGATGGACACCAACCTAAATTTGCACAGCTATATATCTATGACACTGAAAATGAACTTGATAATAGAATGAGAGTCCTTAGTTCAGGTGGTGATTTACTAAATATTGATAAGGATATTGTTGCAGAATTAATAAGAATGCTTGATGTCGAAAATGAAATTGTCAAAGCATTTAGGATGGCTAGAGATCGTTTCAAAGAAAATGAATACCTGCCGGTTAGGTTGTGGTTGGTTGGTTCGCATGGTGGGAGCGCCTCTTAGTAGAATCCTCCATCCTGTGCTGAAATTGCTGGTTTGATTATTGGTGATTTGGGTTGTGCAGATCGACAGCCTGATATCATTGTTGAGCATAAAGCACATGGTTTAAGACGGATCAGTGACTTACACCCCTCTTTCATGGCTATGCAGTATCCTATAATCTTTCCATATGGTGAAGATGGTTTTAGATTGGGCATTGAATGTAACTGAAACTCACATAGAAAAACAAATGTCAGGCAGTGCATAACGATGCGTGAGTTTTATGCCTATAGGATACAAAACAGATTGCATTTAGGAAAAACTCTAATACGAGGGGGAAAGCTCTTTCAGCAGTATGTAGTACATACTTTCTCATGCGTTGAAGAAGAAAGGCTTGGTTATATTAGAAAAATTCAAACAAACTTACGCTTTGAGATATATAAAGGTATTAAAGATTATATTGTTGAGGGTAATGTCGATGGTTATGCTATCGAAAAAAGAATTATACTGCTCTCGAGTTTTACTGCTGGTCCCCGCTATATGATCCAAAATTATCAAGATCCTATTGCCATATGCAGGCATTGCGGGCCTCCTGATTTATTTATTACATTTACATGCAATGCACAATGGCAAGAAATACAAGATGCCTTACATTTTATTCCTGGATAGCGAGCTGAGAATAGACCTGATATTGTTACTAGAGTTTTCAAGATGAAGTTGGAAACTTTAATGGCCAATATAAAAAAAGAACAATTTTTCGGCAAGTCGGCTACTGGTGCGTAATCGTTAATAACTTTTAACATCTATATAGGCTTTAAAAATTAATAGTGCAAGTGATTTTCTCATCATTTTGAAATTTATCTTTTTTGCATTTATTGCCGGAATTATATACAGTAGAGTTTCAGAAGAGAGGGTTTCTGCATGTACACATTTTAGTATAGTTGCATGCTGAACATAAATACTTAATGAATATTGAAATTGATTCGATTATTTCAGCCGAGATACTTGATAAGGATATTGATCTAGTCGGTTACGCAACAGCCGGAAAATTTATGATGCACGGTCCATGTGGGCTAGCAAAATCAGGAGCACCCTGTATGGTAAAGGGACGGTGCTCGAAATAATTTCCAAAAGAGTACAACAATGAAACAATTTTGAACGACGATGGATTTGCAATATATAGAAGGAGAAATAATCAGAGAAGTGTTGTTAAAAATGGAATTGAGCTTGATAATAGATTTATCGTTCCTCACAATTTAAAGTTCGTTGCTAAATATCAGGCGCATATTAATGTTGAATGGTGTAATAAATCAAGACTTATAATGTATTTATTTAAATACGTCAACAAGGGCCACGATCGATCTGCAGTTATTGTAGAAAATAATATAAATCCCGAGAGCTCTACCTCTGACCAACGCTATAAACAAGTTGATGAAATCAAACAATACTTGGATTGTCGATATTTGTCATCTTATGAGGCTATTTGGAGGTTATTTGATTTTGATATTCATTTTAGACAACCATATGTGGAAAGACTAATTGTTCATTTACCAATGATGAATAATGGTACCTATCGTGACGACCAGAATTTGGAAGATGTGCTGAGGCGTCCCAACATAGACAAAATAATATTTACAACATGGATGGACATGAACCTAGCTAGCGAGGATGCTCGCGAACTCACATATGTGGAATTTCCTACTAAATGGGTCTGGCATCCAAAAGAGAAGTTTTGGTCTAGCCGAAAGCAAGGCAATCGCATAAGCAGGATAATTTATATTCACCCAAGCGCCGGAGAACTTTACTTCCTGCAAATGTTTTTAAATCTGGTTAAAGGTCCAAGAAACTATAAAGAGATTAGGACCATCCATGGTGTTGTTCATGAAACATTCCGATCTGTGTGTGTTGCCCTTGGCCTACTTGGTGATGATAGGGAATGGCAAGAAGCACTTCACGAAGCATCCCTTTGGTCTTCTTCAAGCCAGCTGAGGCAATTATTTGTAACCTTAGTAATGTATTGTGAAGTGTCGGAACCCGTTTTGCTGTGGGAAGAGTTTTGGGAATTACTGGCTGATGATATTATACATAGATTAAAAAATATTATCGAAATTCAAAACTTGTGATTGCCTCAAGCCAAACTCCAGAATCATGTCTTATTTGAACTCAAAATTTTATTCAATAAGAATGGTAGCTCGCTTGATCATTTTAGGCTACCTATTCCTAATAGGTTAACTGTTGAACAGTTGAACAACATGCTTCTCAGAGAAGAGCCGGATTACGATGTAGATGGATTAGATGAAGAGCACACACAGTTGTTTAGCGGGTTGAATGTGTAGTGGTCCAGATTCCCATGCAACTTTTTCGGTGAATCCACTGTGTATAACACCCATTGATGGTGTGTCTGGCCCATAGGGCATCAAAGGGATGCCATTGATGGACCCAGAGGGGTATCTTTAGTTGAATTGGCCTTCGGCTATTTTTGTCGAATTTTAGAAAAAGTTTTGGGCCAAACAGAGGTTGGATTTGGATTCAGCACGAAAAAACGCTTGAAAACGGCTATTTGCTTGTTAAATTCGGAGTCCGGATGACCAAAAACGGACTTCCGGAAGTTTTCGGGGAATTTCGGTGCATGGGGGGAGACCGTGGACCGGCCGGAGCCACGTTGTCACGCCCCGGGGTCGAAACTGCGACCCGGGCTCGCCAACAGATCCACCACCTATGCCAAACCCGCATAGGCGAAGCGTCCTACCTGCAAGAAAAGTACTATAGCTAAACAGATATCAGAGCTATAAATAAAAAATCTGCTGTATAACTAAAAATCAATCACTGTACAACTGGAAATAATACAATAAGTCTGTCTCCCAAAACTGATAATCATACAATATCCTCATGTACAAGCTCATAGCCCAACCGAGAGATATCTCTAATGAATACATCAGTGTACAGTCTCTCAAAAGAGGAAAATAAAATAACTAATCTACTGAAGATCTCCTCTGAAGGGGTACCGCTACTCTCCAAACATGGGTAGGGATCTAGCTCGCGACTCCCTCGCCTCGATCAACAATCGCAGAATCAGCAACACCCGCTAAGACTCTGCAAAACAGAGGAGAGGAAGGAAAAAGAAGGGGGAAAACCCCCAAAGCGTGTGAGAACTACACCAAAAAGGGAGTTCTAGTGGGTACCACCGCCAGTACCGACGGTCTACCCACCAAGTCCTCAAGAGACAAAAACTAACCAAAGTCGTAAAGACTGAAAAAGAAGGAAGCAGGAGACTCTCAACAGCTATCAGGCCTCTATGCCTGCTAAGCCTGCCTATGCCTGCCATGCCTGCCTATGCCTGCCATGCCTGCCTATGCCAGCCTATGCCTGCTATGCCTGCCATGCCTGCCGTGCCTGCCTGTGCCTGCCTATACCTGCCATGCCTGCCATGCCTGCCTATGCCTGCCTATGCCTGCCATGCCTGCCGTGCCTGCCTGTGCCTGCCATGCCTGCCATGCCTGCCTATTCCTGCCTATGCCTGCTATGCCTGCCATGCCTGCCATGCCTGCCTATGCCTGCCATGCCTGCCATGCCTGCCTATTCCTGCCTATGCCTGCCTATGCCTGCCATGCCTGCCTATTCCTGCCATGCCTGCCATGCCTGCCTATTCCTGCCTATGCCACGGTCAACAACTCACAATGACCCTGGGACCACCGTAACCCCAGACGGTTCCCAACAACACTAGCACTGGTCTAAACACAGCTACTAGACTCCACTCGGTCCCCCTGACACGAGTGCAACTATAAGGCAAATGTCTGTAATAAACCCCAATCTAATGCCACCAGTAGAACTGGTACTGCCTGCTGTGCCTGCCAAATCGGGTATGCTAGCCTACGCATAACACCGATAGGGGATGGGAGTCTCAAGGACTCGAAGTCTGAAAATCGCACACTCCGGAGTGGCACTCGAGGGGAGCGACCCACACGAGTAAAGTGCCTCAGTAACAAGTATCGTAAATCAACAGGACTGGATCATGACTCTGATCAAAGCGGGAAAGCCCAACCACTAAAGAAAGCCTCGGTCCTCAATCAGATGCAAAAATACTCAAATAGTGGGAAACTCTGTCCACTAGGGAAATCAGATACCCAATCTGGTGCATAAATAAATGTCCGGTCAACCACCCAATATCCGCGGTTGCCGCAAAGCCCCACAACTAATCCAACCTGTCCCAGACACCAAGTCCCGACTACACTACCCAGAACCCCTTCTCGAACCCGAGCAACACAGACCACCTGACTAACAAAGAAGGAGAAAAGGAATACATGGTTTCTCCTAAGTCAAGTTCCAAAAGTAGTGTAGCAGTAAAAGATGGCCTAACTACATGTCTATACAAGCATGCTTTTGTCCCCAGAAACGATAAAAGTGGGTGAAACATATATTAGCAAAACATGCTAAAGTATTCCCACTATGGTATACCAATCTCACCCAAGTAGGCCATTCCTTGCTTCCCTTTCACTCATATCGGTTGTACATCAAATATGCCTGCTGTCAGTCATCGAGGGGTGACATCCCTAAAAGTGCACTTATATTTGCCATAACATAATCATTGCCTTATACAGTTACTGATATTAAGCTTACCCACCTGAAGTGTTCAATCCAAGGCAAACCTGGGGTCAGTGAAGAGCGTGGCCACTTGCTCGCATAATCCGCTGAACCCGTATCCACGGTACATGTCGCGCCACCTCGGCTCCTTGGAGTGTTCCAAAAACACTCGCGAACCCTCCTGCAGAACGGACTCTGAAAAATCCATCAAAAATACTGTCGCGATCGCCGCGTCGATACCTTCGAAACGAGTACCTGCACGTCAAAATCCGAGTCCCGGAGGCCGAGTTACAAATTCCACAACACGGTGAGCGCGAAAGTCCACAACAAACGCAACTGTAATACTCTGCACAGAAAAGGGGAAAGAAGTATACCTTCGGGCGAATCTCAGAAAATTCCCCAGAAACACGACGGTAATCCTTGTGACGCGTAGATCCAAAGAGTGCAAAGGCACGCCTCAATCCGAGCTCGTACAATAAGCTGCACGCAAAACGGTGCACACCGCCGGAGTCCGCACGCAAAACGGAGCACGGCGCCGAAACCCGCGCGCAAAACAGAGTCCGCCCGCAAAATGGAGCACGGCGCTGAAACCCGCGAGCAAAATGGAGTCCCGCAAAACGGAGCACGGTGCCGAAGCCCGCGCGCAAAACGAAGTCCGCACGCAAAACGGAGCACGGTGCCGAAGCCAGCGCGCAAAACGGAATCCGCACGCAAAACGGAGCACGCCGTCGGGGTCCGCACGCAAAACGGAGCAGTAAAAATATGCTCCCTAACACAGACAAGAGCAAGGGGTTAATCCAATGTCCAAAAGGATGCTCCAAAACTGTGCCAAAAATACCGCAAAACTAACACGCGGGACCTACCTCGACCGCGTCGCGCCGCCCAACCGTCTTCTTGAAACACCTCGCGCGCTTTGCGAGGTCCACGGCGCACCGCCGCACCCCACAAAATTCCCTCCCTCTCACTCTCTCTCGCTTGGTTGGAGAAGAAGAGAAATGGGAGAAGAAACGGTGCGCGGGGAGGAAAAGGAAGAAGAAGAGAAGAAAGGGAGGAGGGGAGGGCTCCCGTGGACCGGGTCCACGGTGCACCGCCCCAAAGGCCCGCAGCCGGGTGGTCCACCGCACAGGGGCGCGTGCGCCAGGCGCAGGCGCGCGCCCCCTGTGCCACGCGGTACGCGCCACACGGGCGCGTGACACCGCGCCACACCGGGCGCGTGACACCGAGCGGACGCGTACCCCCCCCGCGTCCGCGTGGGTGCGAATGGGGGCACGCCACGTGGCGCCCCCCCCCCCCCCCCCCCCCCGCGTCACCTGCGCAGTCAGGCGCGTTTTCCCAACGCGCCTGTCTGCGTTCCCCCCCTCGCACAGTACACCCGAGCGCACCTCGGGATTCGCGCGCATCTCGGGATCCGTGCCGCGACGCCTCGAGATCCGCGCACGCCTCGAAAAGCGCGCGCGCCAACTGGGCTCCGAAAAAAGCAAGTAAATAGTCCAATCTCAACGATTTCGCGCGCTGAATCCAAATACGGTGTCCGATTTTCCAAATTCTCACTCTAAAAATTGTCGAATGCATCCGGAGAGGTGATCCTTTATCCAAACTTCGCCCCGAGTCTAATTTTAATATCCATTGCGCGCGAAACCACTTCTAAGCATTCAATGGGGCCATCTGACTACTCTCGTGATCCAATTAACACACCAAGTCCATCAAAAGTGTCCAATTGGTGTACAAACGCCACCGACACGCCACCTAGGCCTCCAGAAGCTGCTGGTCAGCCAGTAATCACCTCGTGGGGATCCAGGTCCTTACATCCTCCCCCACTAAAGAAAGTTTCGTCCTCGAAACTAGCTCAATTCCACCAGGAGTCACAAACACTAAGGATAAGTACTCAACATCATCATCTCCAGCTCCAAGTTGCTGCTCACTACCCGTGACCACTCCTCAACAACAACAACAGCTACGACCAGCACGGCATAGCCAGATTGCGCAACCTCTAATCTCACGAGCCAGAATTCGCAACGGGAGTCCCTCGTACTCCAAACATTCCTAGATCTCAAATAGGGCGAGTCAATCACGGGCGAGGGATCCAAAAACATAACCTTCTGGAGCTGAGACATAAAATACAACCGGGGTTCCAACAAAGTTGGGGGAAACCAGATAACCGCCAGTGCAACACACACCAAATCACAACCTGTGTCAACTCAACCAAGGCAACCCGAAGCACACCCACACGATTAACCAATAAGGAAATGAGCCCTAACAAGGAGGGGTCCTCACTCGGTCACTCCCGAATCTTGACCATCCGAGTGAACTACTCAGCCGCGGTCTATCATCCAAAGGAACCCTCAGGGACACAACCACAAGCCATGTTTGCCCCAATAGTCCACACAGCGCCAGCTGTGGAATTATCAAACTCATCCCCAGACAGCTTTCCTGCGCCAGGTATCCGCCATCATAGTGGCCCTGTCGGGGTAATCCAAAATGCTCAACAATAACCCAACGGTAATTTCCCAGTCGCTTTAGGAGGCATCACTAAAACTCGCAGATATCTCTCCCAACACTGGAAATACTAGCATTGGCGCTGGTAGCAATCTCATCATCCGATTGCCAAGCTTTCCTGGCACTACCCAGTCCAAGAAACTCCTCACCTCGACAATAATTGTCGATCTCGGCCAAATCCCAAGTGATATCCATATTGGCCGGATTTCCACCGCCGCTCCTACGACTCGAACAACGTGACCCAAGAAGGTATGCTTCTGGAGCTACAACTTGTACCTCAATAACTTGGCATACCACTTCATCCACACGGGCATGGTAGCACATCCACAAGTGCTCCTCGCGCTCCACATCGCTCTGGGAGTAAATCCAAATATCCCCGGAGGATCTTGTTACCAATCCAATTAAGTACAGCTGGAGCACAATTCCCTAAATCATAAGAGTGGCAGGGCATTAATCAATCCACTCGGCCTCACTGTGAGCTCGAGATGCCCTACCGTGTCCCGAACGCCATCTAGACAAGATCCTCGGCTGTCTGATTCTGAGTAGGTACTCGCATCATACAATAACTTCCTGCATATAGCTCCATCAAAAGGTCCTAGATACCACCCGGAGCTGTCTACACTCGAACCATAAAAGGACCCATACAGTCGTGCATCAACGACGTGGCATCACCACCGTGTACCAACGGCGTGGCATCAGGTCAAACAGACCCCTCGATCCATCAGATCCTGCAACTGCGCCATCAGCTCTCTCAGCTCTACAGGCGATATCCAATGAGGTGCTATCAAGGGTGGCGCGGTTCCCCGAACCACGTCAAACGCAATCTCTATCTCCCTAATCGGCGGCATCGACAACAGCTCAGGTGAAATCACACCCGGGATCTCGTGGGCAACAGAGATATCCTTGAATCCCGGTGCCGCCAAAAAGCACCTCTCACACTGTCGCTAAAGCCTGTGTGCTCTAACCGTCTTAACAACCAAACCTCCTCTCGTCTGCCTCGTAGAAAATCGACGTCCTCTCACTCCTCAGCCAAAAAATCCTGTGGCGTTGTGCCAATCACTCTCAAGCACATGGTCAAGATACCAAACTGCCACGATTACCATTAAGTCTGCCGGTAACTCGCAGTCTCGGCTGCACTGGACATGATACAAAAGTCTCCTCCACATGCACAACAACAACAGACACCTGTACCTCTAGTGCACGTGGTAATAATTCTGCCTCTAGTCAATGCAGGAATGCAACATGCTCTAACTCCGGCGGCTGTGATGAAATCACACTTGCAACAACTCCATCCACTGCCGTGGCGCCCTCCAACCGGGCGGCACAGACTCATTCATTCGATGCCGGCGGTTGTCGCTCAATCTGCAAGAAAAAAGTAGACCAAACACAAAGGGAGCACGACCTCTGTCTCTGCTCACACTGAGGCGACGAATAAGGTCCTCCGCAGATAACAAATCCACGCTACCGCTGCGCCACTCTGATATAGATATTGATACGGCCATCGGGGTCCACCCGATCTCTGGCATCCCAGGAACCCGTCATCCTGGAAAAGAAATCAGAAGTGCCTCTGCCGGCCGATTTGTCCTCCATCACCCGGCGCCAAGCGCCAATATCCTGAACTCGCCTCTTGCGGCATATCCCTAACCAAAGGAACTGCAGCGCCACGCTCCATACACAACGGCTACTCTATCGAGGCATCCAAGATCCAAAATCTATACAGGAGGGATCGAATAAACTGGAAGGTATCCTGGCGCAATCCACTCCCAGTCTCACATATCCTATGCGCCTCGTCCCTCGAAACCTGGAGCGCGCAGTTCAACAACTGCATAAACTCTCTAGCACATGGAGGCTCTCATTAATCACGCCATCACCACCAACCACGACTCTGCCTCCAAAGGCTCCAACTCAATCTTATGAGTCGGGGTGGTTCATCTGCCGAATCTGGCTCAAAAGATCGATTATGTCCCCTCAGCTCACTAGCTGTCAACTATCCACCCTGCCTCGGTGCCTCGACACTAAACATCGGCACAGAGGGGGCTACCTACTCCATCGGTGCCACAAAAATCCCCGCCCCTGAGGATACTGCAACCGGGTGGTCTCAGAAGGAAGCACTGTCGAGCTGCCCGCTGCTCCGACAACTGTGTCACTAAAACCAGCTGCTCGCTTGCTCTGCCACTGATAGGCCTCAGACGATCCTGTCATCCGGGTCCGGAGTTCTCTGACCTCAATCTAGGTATCCGGCCCAAAACCAACCGCTCGAGCTCAATCACTATGACAAGATGCCCACGGGTCAAAACCCAGCGTCGGGGAGACACCGCTCTCCACGACGGAACCACAAACAGCACACAAAAGCCACTCGACCCAATCCAGCGAAAGTCTAAAGCATGTTACCCGTTCCACAGCATTATGTTGTCTGCAGCCAACATAATTACTTAGGAGAATAAACATGCTAGTCACTCCTCCCGTCCCATGGGAGAGGTATAAAACTCAATCAGGACTCTCGCTAAAAGTCACGACTCTCATGAAGTCAACCAAGGGTCAAACCATAAGCCTAGGGTTTCTAAGTCCACCACGACCTACAACCTAGGCTCTGATACCACTCTAATCTGTCACGCCCCGGGGTCGAAACTGCGACCCGGGCTCGCCAACAGATCCGCCACCTATGCCAAACCGGCATAGGCGAAGCGTCCTACCTGCAAGAAAAGTACTATAGCTAAACAGATATCAGAGCTATAAATAAAAAATCTGCTGTATAACTAAAAATCAATCACTGTACAACTGGAAATAATACAATAAGTCTGTCTCCCAAAAATGATAATCATACAATATCCTCATGTACAAGCTCATAGCCCAACCGGGAGATATCTCTAATGAATACATCAGTGTACAGTCTCTCAAAAGAGAAAAATAAAATAACTAATCTACTGAAGATCTCCTCTGAAGGGGTACCGCTACACTCCAAACATGGGTAGGGATCTAGCTCGCGACTCCCTCGCCTCGATCAACAACCGCAGAATCAGCAACACCCGCTAAGACTCTGCAAAACAGAGAAGAGGAAGGAAAAAGAAGGGGGAAAACCCCCAAAGGGTGTGAGAACTACACCAAAAAGGGAGTTCTCAGTGGGTACCACCGCCAGTACCGACGGTCTACCCACCAAGTCCTCAAGAGACAAAAACTAACCAGAGTCGTAAAGACTGAAAAAGAAGGAAGCTGGAGACTCTCAACAGCTATCAAGCCTCTATGCCTGCTAAGCCTGCCTATGCCTGCCATGCCTGCCTATGCCTGCCATGCCTGCCTATGCCTGCCTATGCCTGCTATGCCTGCCATGCCTGCCGTGCCTGCCTATGCCTGCCATGCCTGCCATGCCTGCCTATGCCTACCTATGCCTGCTATGCCTGCCATGCCTGCCTGTGCCTGCCATGCCTGCCATGCCTGCCTATGCCTGCCATGCCTGCCTATTCCTGCCTATGCCTGCTATGCCTGCCATGCCTGCCATGCCTGCCTATGCCTGCCTATGCCTGCCATGCCTGCCATGCCTGCCTATTCCTGCCTATGCCTGCTATGCCTGCCAAGCCTGCCATGCCTGCCTATGCCTGCTATGCCTGCCATGCCAGCCTGTGCCTGCCTATGCCTGCCATGCCTGCCATGCCTGCCGTGCCTGCCTGTGCCTGCCTATGCCTGCCATGCCTGTCATGCCTGCCTATGCCTGCCTATGCCTACTATGCCTGCCATGCCTGCCTGTGCCTGCCATGCCTGCCTATGCCTGCCATGCCTGCCATGCCTGCCTATTCCTGCCTATGCCTGCTATGCCTGCCATGCCTGCCATGCCTGCCATGCCTGCCTATTCCTGCCTATGCCTGCTATGCCTGCCATGCCTGCCTATGCCTGCCATGCCTGCCTGTGCCTGCCTATGCCTGCCATGCCTGCCTATGCCTGCCATGCCTGCCATGCCTGCCTATTCCTGCC
This sequence comes from Tillandsia leiboldiana, assembly GCA_029204045.2. Taxonomy (NCBI): domain Eukaryota; kingdom Viridiplantae; phylum Streptophyta; class Magnoliopsida; order Poales; family Bromeliaceae; genus Tillandsia; species Tillandsia leiboldiana. Next base: position 3,513,023 of record CM055078.1, on the reverse strand, counting down.
ATGCCTGCCATGCCTGCCTATTCCTGCCTATGCCACGGTCAACAACTCACAATGACCCTGGGACCATCGTAACCCCAGACGGTTCCCAACAACACTAGCACTGGTCTAAACACAGCTACTAGACTCCACTCGGTCCCCCTGACACGAGTGCAACTATAAGGCAAATGTCTGTAATAAACCCAATCTAATGCCACCTGTAGAACTGGTACTGCCTGCTGTGCCTGCCAAATCGGGTATGCCAGCCTACGCATAACACCGATAGGGGATGGGAGTCTCAAGGACTCAAAGTCTGAAAATCGCACACTCCGGAGTGGCACTCGAGGGGAGCGACCCACACGAGTAAAGTGCCTCAGTAACAAGTATCGTAAATCAACAGGACTGGATCATGACTCTGATCAAAGCGGGAAAGCCCAACCACTAAAGAAAGCCTCGGTCCTCAATCAGATGCAAAAATACTCAAATAGTGGGAAACTCTGTCCACTAGGGAAATCAGATACCCAATCTGGTGCATAAATAAATGTTCGGTCAACCGCCCAATATCCGCGGTTGCCGCAAAGCCCCACAACTAATCCAACCTGTCCCAGACACCAAGTCCCGACTACACTATCCAGAACCCCTGCTCGAACCCGAGCAACACAGACCACCTGACTAACAAAGAAGGAGAAAAGGAATACATGGTTTCTCCTAAGTCAAGTTCCAAAAGTAGTGTAGCAGTAAAAGATGGCCTAACTACATGTCCATACAAGCATGCTTTTGTCCTCAGAGACGATAAAAGTGGGTGAAACATATATTAGCAAAACATGCTAAAGTATTCCCACTATGGTATACCAATCTCACCCAAGTAGGCCATTCCTTGCTTACCTTTCGCTCATATCGGTTGTACATCAAATATGCCTGCTGTCAGTAATCGACGGGAGACATCCCCACAAGTGCACTTATATTTGCCATAACATAATCATTGCCTTATACAGTTACTGATATTAAGCTTACCCACCTGAAATGTTCAATCCAAGGCAAACCTGGGGTCGGTGAAGAGCGTGGCCACTTGCTCGCATAATCCGCTTAACCCGTATCCACGGTACATGTCGCGCCACCTCGGCTCCTTGCAGTGTTCCAAAAACACTCGCGAACCCTCCTGCAGAACGGACTCTAAAAAATCCATCAAAAATACTGTCGCGATCGCCGCGTCGAGACCTTCGAAACGAGTACCTGCACGTCAAAATCCGAGTCCCGGAGGCCGAGTTACAAATTCCACAACACGGTGAGCGCGAAAGTCCACAACAAACGCAACGGTAATACTCTGCACAGAAAAGGGGAAAGAAGTATACCTTCGGGCGAATCTCAGAAAATTCCCCGGAAACACGACGGTAATCCTTGTGATGCGTAGATCCAAAGAGTGCAAAGACACGCCTCAATCCGAGCTCGTACAATAAGCTGCACGCAAAACGATGCACACCGCCGGAGTCCGCACGCAAAACGGAGCACGGCGCCGAATCCCGCGCGAAAAATGGAGTCCGCCTGCAAAACGGAGCATGGCGCTGAAACCCGCGCGCAAAACGTAGTCCGCAAGCAAAACGGAGCACGGTGCCGAAACCCGCGCGCAAAACGGAGTCCGCACGCAAAACGGAGCACGTCGTCGGGGTCCGCACGCAAAATGAAGCAGTAAAAATACGCTCCCTAACACAGACAAGAGAAAGGGGTTAATCCAATGTCCAAAAGGACGCTCCAAAACTGTGCCAAAAATACCGCAAAACTAACACGCGGGACCTACCTCGACCGCGTCGCGCCGCCCAACCGTCTTCTTGAAACACCTCGCGCGCTTTGCGAGGTCCACGGCGCACCGCCGCTCCCCACAAAATTCCCTCCCTCTCACTCTCTCGCGCTCCTCGTTGGAGAAGAAAAGAAATTGGGAGAAAGAAATGTGTGCGCAGGGAGTAAAAGGTAAGAAGAAGAGAAGAAAGGGAGGAGGGGAGGGCTCCCGTGGACCCGGGTCCACGGTGCACCGCCCCAAAGGCCCGCAGCCGGGTGGTCCACCGCACAGGGGCAACGTGCGCCAGGCGCAGGGCGCGCGCCCCCTGTGCCATGCGGCACGCGCCACAACGGGCGCGTGACACCGCGCCACACCGGCGCGTGACACCGAGCGGTTACGCGTGCCCCCCCCCCCCCCCCCCCCCCCCCCCCCCCCCCGCGTCCGTGCGGGCGCGAATGGGGCAAGCGCCACGTGGCACCCCCCCCCCCCCCCCCCCCCCCCCCCCCCGCGCGTCCGTGCGGGGCGCGGAATGGGGGCACGCCACGTGGCGGCCCCCCCCCGCGTCACCTGCGCAGTCAGGCTCGTTTTCCCAACGTGCCTGTCTGCGTTCTCCCCCTCGCGCAGTACACCCGAGCGCACCTCGGGATTCGCGCGCACCTCGGGATCCGTGCCGCGACGCCCCGAGATCCGCGCATGCCTCGAAAAACACGCGCGCCAACCGGGCTCCGAAAAAAGCAAGTAAATAGTCCGATCTCAACGATTTCGCGCGCTGAATCCAAATACGGTGTCCGATTTTCCAAATTCTCACTCTAAAAATTGCCGAAGGCATCCGGAGAGGTGATCCTTTATCCAAACTTCGCCCCGAGTCCAATTTTAATATCCATTGCGCGCGAAACCACTTCTAAGCATTCAATGGGCCATCTGACTACTCTCGTGATCCAATTAACACACCGAGTCCATCAAAAGTGTCCAATTGGTGTACAAACGCCACCGACACGCCACCTAGGCCTCCAGAAGCTGCTGGTCAGCCAGTAATCACCTCGTGGGGATCCAGGTCCTCACACACGTGGCGGCCTGTTATTGGCCGGCTCACGCAGCTTGGTCAATGGGGAGGCGCGGCTGGGTGCATGAGCCCGGCGCAAGCCACGTGGCATGCCCGGAATGGTTGGCGCACGCGGCGCGGTCAAGGGATAATTGCGCGGCTTCGTTGGACCGGGTGTAGGACACGTGGCAGCCTGGTATTGGCTGGCTCTCGTAGGCGCAGTCCACGGGTGCACGGCGGAGCGCCTCGGGGCGCGTGCGCGCACAGTACCCAGGCGGCCCTGTCGGCCGCACGTGGCCCGCGCTCGAGTGCGGGCAACGTGTCACCCCGCCGTTGGCGGGCCGTACCTACCGCATTGACCAGGGCTGAGCCACGCGGCCGCTCCTGAGCGGCCCCGCACAGCTGTCCGCTGTTCGGGGGAGACGTGGCGCCATCAGGGAGTTTCGGGCGCTCGTTGTTGGCCGTCTGATGGCGGATTCGGGCGCCCGAATCATCCGCAGCGCCCGAATCCGAGGATACACTCGGTATTTTGGGAATTGTTTGCTTGGGCCTATAAAAAGGCCCAGTTCCAGCCCAGAGAGCTTTTTCTCTGTTCTGTTTCTTCCAGAGCAACCTTCACAAGAAATGGACCTAGCATGCTTGTATGAGATCATGGATTCATTGTTACTACTTGCATTGTTAGAGAACTAAATGTTAGTAAGTTGTGTTTCCTTGCTTTAGATGTGTAGTTTAAACACTTGGAAATCATGCTAAATCCATATCATGTTGTATGTATAATGGAAGGTTTGGGCATGTGGTTAGAGTTCATATTTTGGAAAGATTACTTGTTAGTGAGTTCCTATCTTTGCAACAACATATTGAAAGTGATTGTATCTTGAAAAGCAAGGTGTTAGGAAAATTCATTATTCTTGTGAAAGCATGTGGTTAGGGCTTGCATCTTGAAAAGCTTATTGTTAGTAGATCATGTATCAAGATTGTATCATGTATCATGTATTATGCATCATGTACATTGGAGGTTCTATGCACTTAGTTTTGTAAAGGTTAGAATACTTGTAATTGCTTTATCAAGTAAAGGACTTTGCATGCTTGTATGGTCATCTAGCTAGGCCACCTTTTTCTGCTACACAAACATGCTGGAACAGACATAGGAGAAACCATGTTTTATTCTTATTTTCATGTTATTTACACTTGAGGGATAGTGTAGTCAGGTGTTTAGAGTTGAGACAGACGGGGGATTGATAGCGGGGTATTGCGGCAACCGCGAATTGTGGGCGGTTGACCGGGTTACTATTATTGCATCAGATTGGATGTGAGGGATCAGGTTTCTTTAGTGGATGGTTTTTCCCATTTATTTGGAGTCTTGATCCAGTCCTGCTATACCGTGATACTTGACAGAGATACTTTACTCGTGTGGGTCGCTCCCCTCGAGCGCCACTCCGGAGTGTGCGATCGGACGGTTCGAGGCCGATCTGTTACTTACTTTGGGATGCGAGCCATGTGGGCCGATCCCGTGGTTTCGAGCCATGTGTATAGATTCCGCTGAGCAGGCAATGCCAGTTTTACTGGTGGCACATGATTGGGTTATTTGGACAGATACTGTTTTCTGATGCATTCATACAGTCATTTCGTTTGATACTGCATTTTGAGCCATAGTAGTGGTAGTTTCCCTTATCAGTAGCCTTTATAGCTTACTACTGTTCTTTCCCTTTTTGCCTCTAGTAGTCCTAGTCGGCATGTCAGAGTTTGAGGTTCTGCCCACTAGGGGAGACTACTGTTTTATATAGTAGTTCTCACCCCTATTGTCTCTCTTTTCTTTTCCCCCTTTATTTTGCAGAGTCTTCTGCGGGAGTTGTAGGGCCGCCTTGGGCAGATCGAGGTAAGAGGATAGCGAATTAGATAGCACTTCTACCCCGACTTCGAGCTTAGTCGTGTATCAGTTGTACCCCTTTCTTTTCTCAGACAGTTGTAGTTTATTTTGGGCCTGGCTCTTGCCAGCTGTTTGTACTTATTTGTTGAGCTGGGAGAGACACTTGTATTTTGAGAGTTTTTATTATGCTTTTTACTTTCCAGCTGTAGTCTAAGATGTAGTAGCTTTATTTTAGCTCTGTTTTATGCTTCTTTTTCTATATCTTTTATATCTGAGCAGGTTACCAGCGCTTCGTGTACACGGGAAATACTGTGTGCACGGCGGATCTGTGGACAGGCCCGGGTTCTGGTTTACACCCGGGGCGTGATAGATTAGGTTGGTATCAGAGCTTAGGGATAGGTCAGTTGGGGCTTAGCAAACCCTAGTTTTTTGGCAGACCCTAGGATGATAGGGCGTGAGTGGCGTGATATTTTGCGAAAGTCGGTGATTTTGGTCTTTTGACTCTTCTAGTGAGTGAAGAGGGATCGACATATCCTATTTCTGTTGAACAATTATGTTGGCTGCAGACAACATAAAGTTGAAGAAATAGGGGGATGTCTTTGACTTTCGCTAGATTGGGTCTTATGGGGTTTTGTTGCTGATTTTTGGTTTCCTGTGGCAGGATGTCTCCCCATCGTCGTTCACCCACCCGGGGTACCCCCGCACCTTCCGAGAAGTCTGAGCGAGCGGTATCCGCCGAGTTGGGAGAACTGCAGGCCTTAGTGACCCAGTTGGTGGCTAGGAGCTTTTGTTAGGACCAGCGCCTGGAGCAGTTACTGGCGCAGCGGGGTGACTTGGCGGTTGGCGAGGGGGCCGGGGCTTCAGAGCAACGTCCAGACAGGAAACGCCCAGCCCCAGATGATGATGGACAGGCCAGTTCAGGGAGATCATCACGACCCCCGCGGCCCCAGCCTCCTGGCCATGGGCGTCTTGATCGACGAGGACCTGGTAGATCTCAGAGGCCACCGCAGCAGCAGTCTCTACAGCCTCGGGCGTCGGTCCGGTGCGTTTTCTGTAGGGGGCAGCATCCATCTGATACCTGTGGCTTGAGGAAGGGTCGATGCTTTCGACGTGGGCAGCCAGGCCACATCCGATCTACGTGCCCCTTTCGGATCTTAGTAGCACCTTCTTCAGCATTGGCCCCTACCGCATCCCAGCAGAGGCCGCGATCACGACTACAGAGACGACAGCAGCAGCCGCGGTAGTTACGAGTCCCTGGCAGTTGTATCTTCTGTGGGGGTCAGCACTTTCCTGGCACTTGTGACCAGAGGTGGGGGCGTTGTTATGGTTGTGGTCAGGCCGGGCACTTACGAGTCTCATGCCCTTTTGCGACATCAGCGGCACCGATTTCGGCATTTGTTCCTACCACTTCCAAGCTGCGACCGGGAGCTTCACCGACAGGTCTCCAGGCAGACCGAGTTTCGCCTCCACACCCTTCTGGTGAGAGACAGCCGTTATTGAGTGGTATCTACCCTTTTCTGTTCGAGGATCCGATTGAGGTACGTCTGTGTTGTTTTCTTAGTTTCGTGGACGAAACTCCTTTTAGTGGGGGAGGATGTAGTGGTCCAGATTCCCATGCAACTTTTTCGGTGAATCCACTGTGTATAACACCTATTGATGGTGTGTCTGGCCCATAGGGCATCAAAGGGATGCCACTGATGGACCCAGAGGGGTATCTTTAGTTGGATTGGCCTTCGGCTGCTTTTGCCGAATTTTAGAAAAGGTTTTGGGCCAAACAGAGGTTGGATTGGATTCAGCGCGGAAAAACGCTTGAAAACGGCTATTTGCTTGTTAAATTCGGAGTCCGGATGACCAAAAAGGGCTTCCGGAAGTTTTCGGGGAATTTTGGTGCATGGGGGGAGACCGTAGACCGGCCAGAGCCACGTGGCGGCCTGTTATTGGCCGGCTCACGCAGTTCGGTCCACGGGGAGGCGCGGCTGGGTGCATAAGCCCGACGCAAGCCACGTGGCGTGCCCGGAATGGTTGGCGCACGCGGTGCGATCAAGGGAGAATTGCGCGGCTTCGGTGGACCGGGTGTAGGACACGTGGCAGCCTGGTATTGGCTGGCTCTCGTAGGCGCGGTCCACGGGTGCACGGCGGAGCCCCTCGCGGCGCGTGCGCGCACAGTGCCCAGGCGGCGCTGTCGGCCGCACGTGACCCGCGCTCGAGTGCGGGCCACGTGTCGCCCCGCCGTTGGCGGGCCGTACCTACCGCGTTGACCAAGGCTGAGCCACGCGGCCGCTCCTGAGCGGCCCCACACAGCTGTCCTCTGTTTGGGGGAGACGTGGCGCCATCAGGGAGTTTCGGGCGCTCGTTGTTGGCCGTCTGATGGCGGATTCGGGCGCCCGAATCATCCGCAGCGCCCGAATCCGAGGATACACTCGGTATTTTGAGAATTGTTTGCTTGGGCCTATAAAAAGGCCCAGTTCAAGCCCAGAGAGCTTTTTCTCTGTTCTGTTTCTTCCAGAGCAACCTTCACAAGAAATCTTCATCTCCTAGAGCTGGTTCCACCTGAGGATCACCGAATTTTTCGTGGTACGCATCCCGAGGTTCTCATTTTTACGGCGCAGCGCGACACTCGTTCATTGGTGACCGCCTTCGTCGCGTTTCAGTACGAGGACTCCCCCGGCTTACTCCAACCTCCGATTGAGGCGATTCTTGTGCCGTTGGACACACGACAGGTAGGGCTTCGATATTCGTGTTTTGAGCTCCCCCTCTTTTCGAGTTTATCTTGGAGTTTCCCGAGCTTCCTTTTGACCCATTTTCTTCGCGGAGTTTTGGACAGCACTTGGGTATTTCGACGATATCTTAGCGCACAGGCGTCGGATCGAGGTGAGCCGATAGGCGTTTTTCATCTACAAAGCGCAAGTAACACCCTCGAATTTTCTGGGATTTTTCTGAATATTTCCCGACGGTGAAAATCCCCTTTTTCCCGAGCTCTTTGATACTGAATTCCTGTACAGAATTCTTTGGGGTGTTTCCCTTGCAGAATTTGTATCTCAGCGTAGGAAACTCGGATTTGAACGTGCAGGTACTCGTTTCGACCGGCTCGTCGCGACGATCGCGGTGGTATTTTTCCTGGAATTTTTCGGGTAGAACTCGCAGGTGAAAATGGCACAAATTTGGACTGTTGGTATTTGGACAGCATGTGTTTGAGTGTGATGTTGTATTGGTTGTATGATTAATTGTATTCTTTGGGGTTGTTGTGATCAGTGTTGTGGCGAATCTTTGTGTTGAGCGTGGATTTCACCTTTGGACAAGGATTTAGATTTCGAGGTGGGTGTTGTTGTAAACCTCCTACTTTTGATTTCCCACTAGGCATATTAGAGTGTTGCTTGATCATGTTGCCAGTTAGAATTGTGAAATGGACCTAGCATGCTTGTATGAGATCATGGATTCATTGTTACTACTTGCATTAGAGAACTAAATGTTAGTAAGTTGTGTTTCCTTGCTTTAGATGTGTAGTTTAAACACTTGGAAATCATGCTAAATCCATATCATGTTGTATGTATAATGGAAGGTTTGGGCATGTGGTTAGAGTTCATATTTTGGAAAGATTACTTGTTAGTGAGTTCCTATCTTTGCAACAACATATTGAAAGTGATTGTATCTTGAAAAGCAAGGTGTTAGGAAAATTCATTATTCTTGTGAAAGCATGTGGTTAGGGCTTGCATCTTGAAAAGCTTATTGTTAGTAGATCATGTATCAAGATTGTATCATGTATCATGTATTATGCATCATGTACATTGGAGGTTCTATGCACTTAGTTTTGTAAAGGTTAGAATACTTGTAATTGCTTTATCAAGTAAAGGACTTTGCATGCTTGTATGGTCATCTAGCTAGGCCACCTTTTTCTGCTACACAAACATGCTGGAACAGACATAGGAGAAACCATGTTTTATTCTTATTTTCATGTTATTTACACTTGAGGGATAGTGTAGTCAGGTGTTTAGAGTTGAGACAGAAAGGGGATTGATAGCGGGGTATTGCGGCAACCGCGAATTGTGGGCGGTTGACCGGGTTACTATTATTGCATCAGATTGGAGGTGAGGGATTGGGTTCCTTTAGTGGATGGTTTTTCCCATTTATTTGGAGTCTTGATCCAGTCCTGCTATACCGTGATACTTGACAGAGATACTTTACTCGTGTGGGTTGCTCCCCTCGAGTGCCACTCCGGAGTGTGCGATCGGATGGTTCGAGGCCGATCTGTTACATACTTTGGGATGCGAGCCATGTGGGTCGATCCCGCGGTTTCGAGCCATGTGTGCAGATTCCGCTGAGCAGGCAATGCCGGTTTTACTGGTGGCACATGATTGGGTTATTTGGACAGATACTGTTTTCTGATGCATGTTACGAAAATTGTGTTGGCGTATTTCGTGAAATTGATTAAGTCTTGAAGATTGAAGATGAAGAAGTTTTGATCATATACCTCAATCTTAAGAAAGAAGAATTCAAAAGGATTAGGTACGTTTAACTAAATATTTTTGGTGATCCGAATACTTCTTATAGTATAGAAACACTTGGATGAATTTTTAATTGCATAAAAATCAAAAACTGAACATACTACATGTTCAGAGTCCGGACCTGACATTACAGTCCAGACCCCGAACATAGGATAGTTCATGCGCAATTCCAGTCCGGACCCTGGTCACTTCAGTCCTGACCCCGAACGTGAAATTTGCAGGAATTGCATGAACAGTCCGGACCGTGGAAATTACAGTCCGGACCCCGAAGGTATGTTTTTCTGGAAAAAATCTGTTTCGCTACGACAGTCCGGACCGCCATAATTCCAGTCCGGACCGTCGTCTTGTAAAATTCCAGAAAAGGTTAGTTTTTGATTCTTATCCTCTTCCAACGGTTTCTAACCTATAAATAAACCCTATGATTTATTTTTTAGGGTAGATCCGTATACGACCGAAATAGAAAAATCCACATATAGAGAAGAAAGGAAATAACGAGATTAAATCTATGTTTCTTCATCTATATTGATTAATTTGATTCTAGGTTTTCAAACTCAGATTTTGAGTAGAATCAAATTAATGAATACTTAGATGGTATTTCCGATCTATTTCTAATCTAAGTATTCGGCGGATCATCACCACCCAAAAACAACGATTTTCCCAAAAATCGGCGCATGGACTCGCGTGGCCTTGTGGATTCAAGGTGCAACCGCTCTCGTGGATTCGGAGCGAGGTACATTCGTGGATTCGAGACGTGCTACTGGGTGAAGACCGTGGATTCGGTCGGACGTCGTGGATTCGACGTTAGGCGCCGTGGATTCGGCGTTGGACGCAAATCGTGGATTCGAGGAGCGTTGCGGAGCGAGCGGAGAAGATCTACTAGGAGCGTATGGAAATGGTTGAGTCGTAAGTAAGTACGGTATATCACCTTGTATGTGTTTTAATTCTAGTGGATTTCGCCGTGTTATCGGTCCCGTGGTTTTTTACTCCGGTTTGGAGTTTTCCACGTAAAAATCGTGCGTGTTATTTTTCATTTCCGCATTGGGTTTTATTGCGCAACGATTTTTGAGTGTTTACGGTTTACACCTATTCACCCCCCCCTCTAGGTGTTTTTTCCCTTATTTAGATCCAATTAATCATAACCCAACAAGTGGTATCAGAGCGGGAATAGGGTTGTAAACAATGGTTGAAGGTGGAAACATCAACAGACCCCCGTTCTTCGATGGAACAAATTATGCCTACTGGAAAGTACGGATGAAAGTCTTTTTAATTTCCATCGACGAACGGGTGTGGCAATCAATCGAGTTAGGATGGTCTAATCCAACTGAAATTATTGCTGATGTTCGCACCATCAAACCTAGGTCGAAATGGACCAAGGAAGAGGTTGATGTATCTTCTTACAATGGCAAAGGAATTAACGCTTTATTTAATGCATTGTCACAAACAGAATTCTCTCGCGTCTCGGCATGTGAGACTAAGAAAGAAATCTGGGATGTTCTTCAAGTTACACATGAGGGAATTAACCTTGTGAAGATTCAAAAACTGCAAATGCTTACGAGCAGATTTGACTCTATTTTCATGGCAGAAAATGAATCATTCACAGACTACTATACACGATTGCAAGACATCGTGAATTCATGTGCTAACTTGGGAGAGAAAATTCCATAATTTAAAATTGTAAGAAAGATTCTAAGAACTCTTCCTGAAAGATTTCGTTCCAAGGTTACGGCCATTGAAACTATTAAACACCCGGACGAAATCCGTGTAGAAGAATTAGTTGGTTCTTTACAAACTTATGAAATGACATTTCCTACTAACTATTCTTCGGGAAAGGCATCCTCTTCTAAGTCTTCAGGTTTTGCGTTGAAAACAACAAAAGAAGAAGACGCGGATTCATCCTCCTTAGACGACGACGAGAACCTATCTATGGAGAACTTTGAGAAGCAACTTGCTCTCTTGACAAGAAAGTTTCGCCGAAACTTTCAAAAGGGTAATTCAAGTAAAACTCCATCCTTCGGAAAGTGGAAGAAAGGCAAAGGTTTTTCAAGCCAAAAGTCAAGAAAGCAAGAAAGTTTTTCAAAGGATAAGAAAAGCTCAGAGGGACAAGTCCAATGCTTCAAGTGCCGAGGGTACGGCCATATCTCAACGGAGTGTCCAAATAAGAATCCGTCAAAGAAGAAAGCGATGCAAGCCGTCACTTGGGATGACACCTCAACGTCAAATGAGTCATCTTCAAGTGATGAAGAGAATAACGCAACGGCGTTCCACGCGTCCACATCTTCACCCTTCATGTGCTTAATGGCAAGTACATCCGATTCATTGTCCAACTCCTCCCAGGTTGAAAAAACTGCAACGGACGACGAATCGAGTAACTCTGAAGGTGAAGATTTTGCTCTAGCCTACTATAAACTTTTGAGGGATTCAAAGAAACTGGCTAAGCAAAACAAGGGGTTGAGAGAGAGATTGCAGGATCTCGAAGAAGAAGTAAAAAGGGCAACTTCTCTCTCGACCGGTCTTGAAGTGGAAAGGGATAACCTGATAAAAGCAAATGCTTCACTTCAAGAGAAAAATGAGCATTTTGATAATGAACATGTAAAAATGATTGATAAAGCTGGTTACTTCTTGAAGCTCTATACCGAGGCCCGACAGGAGAAAATGGAAATGACGAAGACCATTTTCCAACTCAAAGATGATTTAAAGTGTTTTTCTTCTGGAATGAGCAAGTTGGATAAGATGCTTGGTCTTGGTCAAACAAACCGATTCGGCCTCGGATACACTCAAACTGGCGACAGTCCTAGTTCGAGTGGAACAGTTTTTGTGCCCCAGTCGGTAACTCCTCCTCCGACGACGGAAATCACTGTATACAACGACAACAACCCTACCTCACCCTCTTCGGGATCGTCAAGAATAAAGGTATGTTTTCGTTGTGGTTATGCAGGGCACATTAGAAGAAATTGCAAGATGGGAGCAAAACGCTCAACTCAAGCGCCTCTTACAATAACTACCAAAAAGGTGATTCCCCGGAAATCAAAAGAAAATTTTTCAAAGGAAAGGAGCCTTGGTAGTTCACCTCGCAAGACAATGTCTAGCAATGAATCAAACAGGACGCTTTCACCAAGGAGAATAACTTCACGAACATTACCGACGCAGTCCAAAAAGGTTTGGGTGCGCAAAGTTAAAATCTTCCCTTGTCTTGTTGTTCATACTTCTTTACATGCTTGTGACAACTCGTCTTGGTATCTGGATAGTGGGTGTTCCCGTCACATGACCGGTGACAAAAACTGTTTTCAAACTTTAGAGAAAAACACCGGAGGACATGTTGTTTTCGGAGATGGTCGTTCTTCTAAAATTGTTGGAAAAGGAACAATCGCTATTCCAGAAGGCCCGGTTTTGAACAATGTTTTATTTGTTGAAGGCCTAAAGACTAACCTCATTAGTATAAGTCAACTTTGTGGCAATGGTTTTTCAGTTAACTTTTCTTCTGTTGAATGTATTGTAACTGATAAGGACCATGTATTCTTTTTGAAAGGGGTTAGATCTCAAAATAATTGCTATGTTGTTTCAAACAAAATTTCTGAAAAATGTAACCTAGTTTCTTTGGATAATGAAACTCTTTGGCATGAAAGGCTAGGTCACATAAATTTTAAAGAACTAGCAAGGATTTCAAATAAAGACGTGGTTAAGGGGGTTCCTAAACTTTCATTTAAGGAAAACATTGTGTGTGGTGGTTGTCAAAAGGGAAAACAATTAAGGGCTGCACACAAGAACTTGAACCACGTTGGTACCAATCGGCCCTTGGAATTACTGCACATGGATTTAATGGGGCCGACTCGTCAACCATCTTTGGGAGGTAAATGGTATATTTTTCTTTTGGTTGATGATTTTTCTAGGTATTCATGGGTAACATTTTTAAAAGAGAAAGCGGATACTTTCGACTCTTTTCATGAGATTTGTCATCGTATTATGATTGAAAGAAATGAAAAGATCATTCGTGTTCGAAGTGATAGAGGTGGAGAATTCATTAATTCTAAATTCATTGATTTTTGCACTTCCACTGGCATAAAACATGAATTCTTAGCACCCTATACACCTCAGCAGAATGGTGTAGTCGAGCGCAAAAACAGGGTTGTTCAAGAGATGGCGCGTGTGATGCTTCATAGCCGGAATTTACCGTTATATTTTTGGGCTGAAGCTGTGAACACCGCCGTCTATGTAATTAATCGAGTGTATTTGCGCCCGGAAACTTTAAATACACCATATGAGCTATGGTTTTGTTGAAAACCAAATATCAAATATTTTCGTATCTTTGGGAGTCGTTGTTACATTTTACGTGACCGCGAAAATTTTGGAAAATTTGACTCTCGAAGTGACGAAGGGATTTCCATGGGTTATTCTACAAACAGTAGAGTATATCGGGTATTTAACTTGGAATCTAAAACGATGGTAGAATCTACAAATGTTAAAGTAGATGAAGCTTTTCACTTTGCATCTGATAAATCTACCCCTGATATGTCCCTAGATGATGATTCTCCTGCAAATGCATCTTCTCATAATAATTCTTCCGATAATATTGATGCATCTAATGGCTCTTCAAGTTTATCTGATGTGCAGGAATTATCACATGTACCTCCGAGTACTCCGTTACCTCAAACGTTACGCATCTCCAAGGATCATCCAGAATCTAACATTATTGGAGACCCACACGAAGGAGTCAGGACTCGAAGACAGTTGATTTGTGGAGTCGCATGTTACGTCTCCATGATCGAGCCAAAGAACATTGATGAAGCTCTTCAGGATGACTACTGGATTGAAGCAATGCAGGAAGAGCTCCATCAGTTCGAACGAAACAAAGTCTGGGAATTAACGAAGCCTCCAAAGCAACACAACGTGATTGGTACTAAATGAATTTTCAAGAATAAGAAAAACGAGGATGGTACCATCATCAGGAACAAAGCACGTCTAGTTGCTCAAGGCTATTCTCAAATTGAAGGTATAGACTTTGATGAAACGTTCGCCCCGGTAGCTAGACTCGAGTCAATTCGTATTTTATTCGCTATTGCTTGTCATTTTAAAATAAAACTCTTTCAAATGGACGTTAAGAGCGCGTTTTTAAATGGGTTTTTGAACGAGGAAGTTTATGTGGCTCAACCGAAAGGTTTTGTAGGCCATAAACAACCTAACCATGTTTTTCGTTTGAAAAAGGCTCTTTACGGTCTAAAACAAGCACCGCGAGCGTGGTACGAAAGGTTGACGAAGCACCTTTTGGAGAAGGGCTATACTCGAGGGGGAGCGGATCGGACTCTCTTTGTGAAGCATTATCAAGATAACTTCATTGTGGCACAAATCTATGTCGATGACATTGTATTTGGTGCAACAAGAGATAATGATGCTTCTAAATTCGCTGAAACCATGGAGAGCGAATTTGAGATGTCCATGATGGGCGAACTGACTTACTTCCTTGGATTGCAAGTGAGACAAAATGAAGAAGGCATTCATCTGTGTCAATCCAAGTATGCACTAGAGTTGGTCAAGAAGTTTGATTTAGAAAATTCTAAAGACTTTCCAACTCCAATGGGAACTAGCAACAAGGGATTAGGAAGTGAATCTCTTAGTGAGAATGTAGACGAGAAGCTTTATCGCAGCATGATTGGAAGTCTACTTTACCTCACGGCTAGTCGCCCGGACATATCCTTTAGTGTTGGGATTTGCGCGAGATATCAATCAGCACCAAAGGAGGATCACCTGAAAGCGGTGAAAAGGATCATCCGGTATGTCAAAGGAACCGTAAATTTTGGAATTTGGTATCCTATGGGAACAAGTCTTGACATTGTAGGATATTCGGATGCCGATTGGGCAGGATCTGTGGATGATCGGAAAAGTACGAGTGGTGCATGTTTTTATCTTGGCCATTGCCTTGTTGCATGGCATAGTAAAAAGCAAAACTGCATTGCACTCTCGACTGCCGAAGCGGAATATATTTCAGCGGGTAGTTGTTCAATCCAACTCATTTGGATGAAAAGTGTGTTGAGCGACTTCCGGATTTCAGCAACTTCGGTAACCATTCTTTGTGACAACACAAGTGCTATTAACATTTCCAAAAACCCTGTGTTGCACTCAAGAACAAAACACATTGAACTTAGATATCATTTTCTAAGAGAGCTAGTTGAATCAAAATATTCTTCAACTTTCCTACATTTCAACTGAGGATCAATTAGCTGACATTTTAACAAAATCCTTGGATCAAAAATGATTTATTCATTTGCGTAAGGCAATTGGAATGCTTTCCTTGAAATAATCTCTTTTTGAAACCAATGCTTAGGTTAGGTTTTGTTTTTGTGTTTTTGTTCATTATCTATGCTTGTACATAGAACATAAATTGAGCATTAGTTATATTGACTTTAACTACATTTTTTTATATATTTAGAAATTTATTATGCTTTTGATATCATAATAATTCATTTGATGCAATGATCATTTATGTCAATTAAGTCATCTTTGTTTTGATCAAAGTCAATCTCTCTCTCAAATGATCTCTTGGTTTAGTTTTTATCTTATTTGACAATTGAGTCAAGTATGAAATCGAGATCAATTTTTGGTTGAATACTTTATATTTTAAATAATTGATAGCCAATTGAGGGGGAGTTAATAAAAATTGTTATGCTCAAAAGATGTGGAAAGAGTTACATCCCAATGAGGAGTGTGAAAACTACCACCACATGGAGGAAAGAGCTACCACCTCGGTCGTCCGAATACTGTGTGCAGCTACCACATGTATACCAAGCATGGTTTTTCAAGATTGATTAGATAAAATGCATGTTGAAATACTTGACTCTGTCAAATTTCAAGGTTGGTATAAGGTGGGATTTTTTAATGAAAGATGCTCAAAGAGCCACTCTCTTCAACAGATTGACTAGATACATTATCTAACATATTTGGGATTTCAAACATCTATTGATCTTGGTATTTCATTTTCTTTGCCAAATTGATGATTTGATAAAGGCATTACTCATAAGATCATGTTAGATGTGATTGAAGTTGTTCAACTTTAAGGGATTTAATTTTTATAAATTTTCGTTTCATTAGTTGGATATTTTTGATAGATTTTGCATAATCTATTTCTAGTTATATGAAACGATGATTTTCATTTAAAGTTGATACACAAAAGTGCGTACAATCAATTCTGAATTTTCTGGAATTTTTTTGAATTTTTTTGAAGAAAAGGTTTGGAGCCGGTCCTGACTGGACAAGCCGATCCGGACCCCGAACGCAGGTATTCCTGCGGGTAAGCCGATCCGGACTGGATTCTTGAGGCAGTCCGGACCGCGGCTAGGGTTTTATATAGAACAAAAGGGTTTTGATTTTCTTTTACTTCAATCTTTTGTTTCTGAGTCTCCAGACCTTCTCTCTCTAGAAAACAATCATCTTGGAGCCTTCCCAACCCATCTTCTTCGATTCAAAGTGAGTTCTTATGATCAAAATCTCGGTTTTTCACTGTTTTTCATCTTTTTACTCAAAACGTGATGGCAATCTTGTATCTTTTTCGTTTGAGATTGGTTTTTGATCAAATTTCTTTTGAAATAAGAACTCTGGGTAGATTAGTTTTGATTATATGCTAGGTATTCTCTTGATTAACGGATTTTTAGGCTTCGATTTATGAAATTTCGGTTTTAGGGCATATAATGAGAATTTTTGAAAAACTTGGGATTGATCTATTTTTAAAATTCTTTTTGCAAAACTAATTTGATTTCTAGTCTCTCTACATGATGATGATTGTTTGGGTACAATTTTTCCAATTTTTGAAAATAAACAATTTTTTTTATTTTCTCGTGTTCTTGAGGTTTGCTCACAGGTTTTTGCTTGGATTATCAAAAATGGCTTTTGCTTGGATTATTGCACTCATTGTAGCAATGGTGGGAACGAGAGCATCTGTTAAAAAGGAACAAGCTGGACCAAGTCAAGAGGAAACGAAGAATGGTCTTCAAAATGGTTCAGAATCAGAAGACGAAGAAGATTGGGACACATTTTGTGAAGAAGTACAACAAATGGTTGATGACGAAGATAGTTTTTATCTAAAGCAAAAGAAGCTGATGAAGTCTTCCTCAACAACCAAGCAGCACACAAGGAGCAAGAATTCGAGGGGCAGAGGAATTCAAATCAATGAACCCCTCGCCAGAGCACGCTCTCTACCTAAAGAATCTCCTTGTAAAGAAGGTCAAAATATACTTTCAGCATCCACGCAATCCCCTTCTACCTCCAAGAGAAACATCACAAAAGCTGCTATAGTATCTATGCAACAAGAACAGCGGAAAATGGCTGAAGAACAAGAAAGAATGTCGGCTGACATTCACAAGATGAAACAAAATTGTTCCAACCTGTCAAGAATGCTGAAAGGGATTTTGAACAAATTGGAGTGCAGTAGCTCTGAGGATTCTGAGTCCGACAACTGAATTTCTTTCTGACATATCTTTCTGGTTTGCAGGTTTTTCAGTTTTAGTTCTTACTTTTTTTTAACTCTCCTTTTATTTTGTAATTTTGGCTTGTTTTGTGACAAAAAGGGGGAGGGAGAGACAAACAATGATAGACTATGAAAGGTAAGTATGACCTCAACTTTTGGTTTTATAATGTGTGATTGCATGCCTCGACTAACTATTTGACTAACTATTTGGGCATGTAATATAACTAACAAGTTGCTTGTTGACTAACCTTTCTATGACATTTGGATTTTTAATGCTTAGAGGATATGTTGTTTTTTGATTGTGATCTCATTACATATCTGAATTTGTAAATGTCATGGTGAGTATAAACTCTATCTCTGTGTTTGGTTTTGTTTGTAAAAATTCTTGAGGTGTCTAACGATCTCTTTTGTCAAGAATGTTTTCTTTTTGCAGAGAGTACAGATGTCTAAGTCTAGAGTCTGTTCTAGGAGTTTATCTCATGTATTTAATTTTATTTTGATCTCCAATGTAAATTTTTGTTGTATGGTGATAGCAACAAAAATATCTTTTTGAATTTTCTTGAGTGGATTTGTGTTTTGTCACGAAACCGCCAAAGGGGGAGATTGTTACGGAAATTGTGTTGGCGTATTTCGTGAAATTGATTAAGTCTTGAAGATTGAAGATGAAGAAGTTTGGATCATATACCTCAATCTCAAGAAAGAAGAATTCAAAAGGATCATGTACGTTTAACTAAATATTTTTGGTGATCCGAATACTTCTTATAGTATAGAAACACTTGGATGAATTTTTAATTGCATAAAAATCAAAAACTGGACATACTACATGTTCAGAGTCCGGACCTGACATTACAGTCCGGACCCCGAACATAGGATAGTTCATGCGCAATTCCAGTCCGGACCCTGGTCACTTCAGTCCGGACCCCGAACGTGGAATTTGCAGGAATTGCATGAACAGTCCGGACCGTGGAAATTACAGTCCGGACCCCGAAGGTATGTTTTTCTGGAAAAAGTCTGTTTCGCTACGACAGTCCGGACCGCCATAATTCCAGTCCGGACCGTCGTCCTGTAAAATTCCAGAAAAGGTTAGTTTTTGATTCTTATCCTCTTCCAACGGTTTCTAACCTATAAATAGACCCTATGATTCATTTTTTAGGGTAGATCCGTATACGACCGAAATAGAAAAATCCACATATAGAGAAGAAAGGAAATAACGAGATTAAATCTATGTTTCTTCATCTATATTGATTAATTTGATTCTAGGTTTTCAAACTCAGATTTTGAGTAGAATCAAATTAATGAATACTTAGATGGTATTTCCGATCTATTTCTAATCTAAGTATTCGGCGGATCATCACCACCCAAAAACAACGATTTTTCCAAAAATCGGCGCGTGGACTCGCGTGGCCTTGTGGATTCAAAGTGCAACCACTCTCGTCGATTCGGAGCGAGGTACGTTCGTGGATTCGAGACGTGCTACTGGGTGAAGACCGTGGATTCGGTCGGACGTCGTGGATTCGACATTGGACGCCGTGGATTCGGCGTTGGACGCAAATCGTGGATTCGAGGAGCGTTGCGGAGCGAGCGGAGAAGATCTACTAGGAGCGTATGGAAAAGGTTGAGTCGTAAGTGAGTACGGTATATCACCTTGTACGTGTTTTAATTCTAGTGGATTTCGCCGTGTTATCGGTCCCGTGGTTTTTTACTCCGGTTTGGAGTTTTCCACGTAAAAATCGTGCGTGTTATTTTTCATTTCCGCATTGGATTTTATTGCGCAACGATTTTTGAGTGTTTACGGTTTACACCTATTCACCCCCCCCTCTAGGTGTTTTTTCCCCTATTTAGATCCAATTAATCATAACCCAACAATGCATTCATACAGTCATTTCGTTTGATACTGCATTTTGAGCCATAGTAGTGGTAGTTTCCCTTATCAGTAGCCTTTATAGCTTACTACTGTTCTTTCCCTTTTTGCCTCTAGTAGTCCTAGTGGGCACGTCAGAGTTTGAGGTTTTGCCCACTAGGGGAGACTACTGTTTTATATAGTAGTTCTCATCCCCATTGTCTCTCTTTTCTTTTCCCCCTTTGTTTTGCAGAGTCTTCTGCGGGAGTTGCAGGGCCGCCTTGGGCAGATCGAGGTAAGAGAATATCGGATTAGATAGCACTTCTACCCCGACTTCGAGCTTAGTCGTGTATCAGTTGTACCCCTTTCTTTTCTCAGATAGTTGTAGTTTATTTTGGGCCTGGCTCTTGCCAGCTGTTTGTACTTATTTGGTGATCTCGGAGAGACACTTGTATTTTGAGAGTTTTTATTATGCTTTTTACTTTCCAGCTGTAGTCTGAGATGTAGTATCTTTATTTTAGCTCTGTTTTATGCTTCTTTTTCTATATCTTTTATATCTGAGCAGGTTACCAGCGCTTCGTGTACACGGGAAATACTGTGTGCACGGCGGATCTGTGGACGGGCCCGGGTTCTGGTTTACACCCGGGGCGTGACAGAATGATGAACAAAGAAAAATATATAATGTTGTTTTGATTTCTATAAACGAAAAAAATGGAGATTTAGTATTTGTTTATGGCCACGGTGGAACAGGTAAGACTTATCTTTGGAAAACAATTATTTCTAAGCTTCGATCAGAGGGAAAAGTAGTACATGTTGTAGCTTCATCAGGAATAGTGTCACTTTTACGACCCAGTGGTCGTACGGCTCACTCTAGATTTAAGATTCCTATTAAGATTGATGATTGTTCAATTTGTGAAATTAAAAATGTACACAGCTTGTAGAATTAGTTTTCCATGCTAGCTTAATTATTTGGAATGAAGTGCCTATGAATCATAAAAATTGTTTTGAAGCCTTAGATAGATCTCTAAAATATATTTTGTGATCGGATAGCCCAGACGCCTGTTAAAAAATGTTTGGAGGAAAGACTGTTCTTTTGGGGGGGGGGCGGCGGGGTTTCAGGCAGATACTTCCTGTTGTTGTAGGTGGTACTCGACATGATATTATTAATGCATCACTTACGAGATCTCACATTTGGAACAAGTGTAAACTTTTTCGGTTAAATACAAATATGCGATTATTGAGAGGGTCTTCAGAAAATGAATTGTCTAATTCATCTTTAGCAGATTTTAGTAAATAGGTACTTAATGTTGGTGATGGCAGGATACGTGCTATTAAATTAGATGGAGAAGAAGAAATCAGATGGATTAAAATTCCAGATGATCTGCTTATAAAAAATATTGATAATGGAATAGAGAGTATTGTTGAAGAAATATACGATGATATTGAGGTGCATTACAATAATCCTGCTTACCTAAGAGATAGCGCTATTGTTACACCCATAAATGAAATAGCCGATGAATTTAATGCATATGTGCTTACTTTGGTGCCAACCGAAGAACAAACATATTTGAGTTCATACTCAATATACAGTTTGTCGAGAAATGTTGAAAATAGTGATATACTTTATCTAGTGGATTTCTTGAATTCCTTAAAATTTAACGGGGTTCTTCATCACAAACTAAAATTAAAAGTAAGGGCTCCTGTAATGTTGCTCCGAAACATTAATCAAAGCTCTGGTCTTTTGCAACGGTACAAGATTGGTGATAACTCAATTAGCTCTTAGGATTATCGAGGCACAAATATTTACTGAAAATCATATTGGCGAAAAAGTATATATCCCTCGTATAGTCATGAATATAACCGATTCTAAATTGCCATTTATACTTAAAAGAAGACAGTTTCCGATATGCTTGAATTATGCAATGACAATTAATAAAAGCCAGGGACAGACACTGAAAAAAGTTGGAATTTATTTATCTCATCCTGTATTTTCTCACAGACAACTCTATGTAGCAATTTCTCGAGTCACTTCCAAAGAAGGGTTGCGAATCCTTACAAAAAATAAAGAACACGAACCTGAAGGATATACAAGAAATATTGTTTACCATGAAATTTTTGATGATTTGTAATATCTGGTTGTTTGTGATGTAATATTGTTTAGAATATTATTTATCGCCGAACACAATATGGAAGTACTTTCATTCAATAATAAAAATATTTTTCTTGCTCATCTTTACCTCTTCTCTTCACATTTTTTTAGGCTATTTTATAAACTGTGATGGAATACGTGCTGTTATCGGAATTATCTTTACAATAGCAGAACTGCAAGGTTAAAGTACGTGTGTGCCGAATATGGGAGTCAACTGCCCTGTTACGGAATTTGAGTTGGCGTAATTTCGTGAAAGGTTCAAGTCTTGAAGATTGAAGGTGAAGAAGGTTGGATCATTTAACTCAATCTCAAGAAAGAAGAATTCAAAAGGATCAGGTATGTTTAACTAAAGATTTTTGGTGATCCGAATACTTCTTGTAGTGTAGAAACACCTGGAAGAATTTTTCATTGCATAAAAATCAAAAACTGGACATGGGACATGATCAGGATCCGGATCAGACATTCCAATCCGGATCCCGAAGGGTGTTCGTTCATACACTGGTTCAATCCGGATCGCAGCATCTCATGATCCGGATCCCGAACACTAGTTTTACCTTTTTACTTGTACGATCCGGATCAGGATTTGCAATCCGGATCCCGAACGTTGATGTTTGGTGAAACTGTATGAACGATCCGGATCAGCCATTCCGATCCGGATCCCGAACTATTGATTTTCTGGAAACCGTCTTTCTTGCTACTGCAATCCGGATTGCCGAAATCCGATCCGGATCGCCGTCCGTAAAATTTCCAGAAATGGTAGGTTTTTGATTCTTATCTTCTTCTTAGGGTTTCTAACCTATAAATAGACCCTATGATTCATTTTTCTAGGGGAAGCCGATAATCCAAAGAAGCCGTCATAATCAAAGATCATCTTTTATACGGCCTAAGATCCACATATAGAGAAGAAAGGAAATCATTAGATATTACTCTATGTTTCTTCATCTATATTGATTAGTTTGATTCTAGGTTTTCATACTCACATCTTGAGTTGAATCAAACTAATGAATACTTAGATGGTATTTCCTATCTATCTTTGATCTAAGTATTCGGCGGATCATCACCACCCAAAAACAACGATTTACCCCAAAATCGGCGCGTGGATTCGCGTGTCCTTGTGGATTCAAGGTTCAACCGCTCTCGTGGATTCGGAGCGAGGTACGTTCGTGGATTCGAAGCGTACTACTGGGTGAAGACCGTGGATTCGGTCAGACATCGTGGACTCGACGTTGGACGCCGTGGATTCGGCGTTGGACGCAGATCGTGGATTCGTGAAGCGTTGTGGAGCGAGCGGAGAAGATCAACTAGGAGCGTATGGAAAAGGTTGAGTCGTCTGTGAGTACGGTATATCACCTTGTACGTGTTTAATTCTAGTGGATTTCACCGTGTTATCGGTCCCGTGGTTTTTTTACTCCGGTTTGGAGTTTTCCACGTAAAAATCTTGCGTGTTCATTTTTATTTCCGCATTGGGTTTTATTGCGCAATGATTTTTTGAGTGTTTATTGTTTACACCTATTCACCCCCCTCTAGGTGTTTTTTCCCCTATTTAGATCCATTATTACATATAACCCAACAAGTGGTATCAGAGCGGGAATAGGGTTGTAAATAATGGTTGAAGGTGGAAACATCAATCGACCCCCTTTCTTTGATGGAACAAATTATGCGTACTGGAAAGTACGGATGAAAGCCTTTTTAATTTCCATCGACGAAAGGGTGTGGCAATCAATTGAATTAGGATGGTCTAATCCAACTGAAATTATTTCTGATGTTCGCACCTTAAAACCTAGGTCGAAATGGACCAAGGAAGAGTTAGATTCATCTTCTTACAATGGCAAGGGAATTAACACTATTTTTAATGCCTTATCTCAAACTGAATTCTCTCGCGTCTCGGCATGTGAGACTGCGAAAGAAATCTGGGATGTTCTTCAGGTTACACATGAGGGAACTAACCTCGTGAAGATTCAAATGCTGCAAATGCTTATGAGCAGATTTGACTCCATTTTTATGGCAGAAAATGAATCTTTCACGGATTACTATACACGATTGCAAGACATCGTAAATTCATGTGCTAACCTAGGAGAGAAGATTCCAGAATTTAAGGTTGTAAGAAAGATCTTAAGAACTCTTCCTGAACGATTTCGCCCAAAGGTTACAGCCATTGAAACTATTAAACACCCGGACGAAATACGTGTAGAAGAATTAGTTGGTTCATTACAAACATATGAAATGACATTTTCTACTAACAATTCTTCTGGAAAAGCATCCTCTTCTAAGTCTTCCGGTTATGCGTTGAAAACAACTAAGGAAGAAGACGCGGATACATCCTCCTCAGACGATGACGAGAACCTATCTATGGAGGACTTTGAGAAGCAGCTTGCTCTCTTCACAAGGAAGTTTCGCCGCAACTTTCAAAGGGGTAATTCAAGTAAATCTCCATCCTTCGGAAAGTCGAAGAAAGGCAAGGGTATTTCAAGTTACAAGTCAAGAAAGCAAGAGAACTTTTCAAAGGATAAGAAAAGTTCAGAAGGACAAGTCCAATGCTTCAAGTGCCGAGGATACGGCCATATCTCAACGGAGTGTCCAACTAAGAATCCGTCGAAGAAGAAAGCGATGCAAGTCGTCACTTGGGATGACAACTCAACGTCAAATGAGTCATCCTCAAGTTATAAAGAAGAAAGCGCAACGGCATTCCACGCGTCCACTTCTTCACCATTCATGTGCTTAATGGCAAGTACATCCGAGTCATTGTTCAACTCCACTGTTGAAATGATTGCAACGGACAATGAATCGGATGATTCGGAAGGTGAAGATTTTGTTTTAGCCTACCACAGACTTTTACGGGATTCAAAGAAACTGGCTAAACAAAACAAGAGTTTGAGAGGGAGATTGCATGATCTCGAAGAAGAAGCAAAAAGGGCAACTTCTCTCTCAAACGCTCTTGAAGTGGAAAGGGAAAATCTGATAAAAGTAAATGTTTCCCTTCAAGAGTCCAATGAGCTTTTTGAGAAGGAACATACAAAACTGGTGGATAAAGCGGATCACTTCTCAAAGCTCTACAACGAGGCTCGACAGGATAACCTGGAAATGACAAAGACCATTTTCCAACTTAAGGATGACTTGCAGCGATTCTCTTCAGGAAGGAGTAAGTTGGACAGGCTTCTTGGTCGTGGTCAAACAAATCGGCTCGGCCTCGGATACACTCAAACTGGAGACAGTCCAAGTTCGAGTGGGACAGTTTTTGTGCCTCAGTCGGTATCTCCTCCTCCGACACCGGAATTCAAGACAAACAACGACAACAAACCTACTTCATCCTCTTTGGGATCGTCAAGATCTAAGGTATGTTTTCGTTGTGGTGTTTCAGGGCACATAAGAAGATATTGCAAGACGGGAGTCAAACGCTCACCTCAAACACCTCTTGCAATGACTACCACAAAGGTGATTCCTCGGAAATCAATTGCAAATCAATTGAAGGAAAAGAGACTTGGTAGTTCACCGCACAAGACGACTTCATCAAGGAGCATCAATCACTCTAACAAGACGCTTTCACCTAGGCATATAACTTCACGACCATTACCGACGCACTCCAAAAAGGTTTGGGTGCGCAAAGGTGAAATTTTCCCTTGTCTTGTTACCAATGTTTCCTTGCATGCATGTGATAATTCGTCTTGGTATCTGGATAGCGGTTGTTCCCGTCACATGACAGGTGACAAAAGTAGTTTTCAAAACTTTGAGAAAATCTCCGGAGGACTCGTTGTTTTCGGAGACGGTCGATCTTCCAAAATTGTTGGAAAAGGAACGGTAGCTATTCCAGATGGCCCGATTTTGAAAAACGTCTTATTTGTTGATGGCCTTAAGACTAACCTCATAAGCATAAGTCAACCACATCTTGCAACTGCTACCAATAAGTTCACTCCCCGGAATTCAAAGAAAGACTTTTCAAAAGAAAAGAACATTGGTAGTACTTCAAACAAGACGATGACAAAAGAAAAAGATCAATCATACAAGACGTCTTCATCAAGGAAAATTTCTCAACCATTGCCAACATACTCCAAAACTCAAAAGGTTTGGGTATGCAAAGGTGAAATCCCTCCTTGTCTTTAATCGTTCTACGATTAAATGTTGTGTAGTTTATGTAGACTATTTTTCTTTCTTTTGGCCGACCCGTCAACCATCTTTGGGAGGTAAATGGTATATTTTCTTATTGGTTGATGATTTCTCTCGATATTCTTGGGTAGCATTTTTAAAAGAGAAAGCTGATACGTTTGATTCTTTTCATGAGATTTGCCATCGTATTATGATTGAAAAGAATGAAAAGATCATTCGTGTTAGAAGTGATAGAGGTGGAGAATTCATTAATTCCAAATTCATTGATTTTTGCACTTCCAACGGCATAAAACATGAATTCTCGGCACCCTATACACCTCAGCAGAATGGTGTTGTTGAGCGCAAAAAATAGGGTTGTTCAAGAGATGGCACGTGTGATGCTTCATAGCCGAAATTTACCGCTATATTTTTGGGCTGAGGCTGTGAACACCGCTGTCTATGTCATTAATCGAGTGTTTTTGCGCCCAGGAACTTTAAATACACCATATGAGCTGTGGTTTAGTAGAAAACCGGATATCAAATACTTTCGTATCTTTGGGAGTCGATGTTTTATTTTGCGTGATCGCGAAAATCTTGGTAAGTTCGATTCTCGAAGTGACGAAGGGATCTTTTTGGGTTATTCTACAAATAGCAGAGCATATCGGGTATTTAACATGGAAACTAAAACGATTGTAGAATCTATAAATGTTAAAGTAGATGAAGCTTTTCACTTTGCATCTGAAAAATCTACCCTCGATATCTCTCTAGATGATGATACACCTGCCATTGCATCTTCTCATAACAATTCTTTCAATAATAATGATGCATCTAATGGTTCTTCAAGTTTATCTGATGTGCAGGAATCGTCTCATGTACCTCCGTGTACTCCATTACCTCAAACGTTACGCATCTCCAAGGATCATCCGGAATCGAATATTATTGGAGATCCACAAGAAGGAGTTAGAAATCGGAGGCAGTTGGTTTGTGGATTCGCTTGCTATGTATCCTTAATCGAACCAAAGAATATAGATGAAGCTCTTCAGGATGACTACTGGATTGAAGCAATGCAGGAAGAGCTCCATCAATTTGAGCGAAACAAAGTCTGGGAATTAACGAAGCCTCCAAAGCAACATAATGTGATAGGTACCAAATGGATTTTCAAGAACAAGAAAAATGAGGATGGTACTATCATCAGGAACAAGGCACGATTAGTTGCTCAAGGCTACTCTCAAGTAGAAGGTATAGACTTTGATGAAACTTTCGCCCCTGTAGCTAGACTCGAGTCCATTCGTATACTATTTGCTATTGCTTGTCATTTTAAAATCAAATTATTTCAAATGGACGTTAAGAGCGCGTTTCTAAATGGGTTTTTAAATGAGGAAGTTTATGTGGCTCAACCGAAAGGTTTTGTAGACCATAAACAACCTAATCATGTTTTTCGTTTGAAAAAGGCTCTTTACGGTCTGAAACAAGCACCGCGAGCATGGTACGAAAGGTTGACAAAGCACCTTTTGGAGAAGGGCTATACTCGAGGGGGAGCTGACAGGACTCTCTTTGTGAAGCATTATCAAAATAACTTCATTGTTGCACAAATCTATGTCGATGACATTATTTTTGGAGCAACAAAAGATAATGATGCTTCTAAATTCGCTGAGACCATGGAAAGCGAATTTGAGATGTCCATGATGGGCGAATTGACTTATTTTCTTGGATTGCAAATTAAACAAAATGATGAAGGTATTCACTTGTGTCAATCCAAGTATGCAATGGAGTTGGTTAAAAAGTTTGATTTAGAAAATTCGAAGGATTTTCCGACTCCAATGGGAACTAGCCACAAGGGACTTGGAAGTGAATCACATAGTGAGAATGTAGACGAGAAACTGTATCGAAGTATGATTGGAAGTCTACTTTACCTCACGGCTAGTCGCCCGGATATATCCTTTAGTGTTGGGATTTGCGTGAGATATCAATCAGCACCAAAGGAGGTTCACCTGAAAGCGGTGAAAAGGATCATCCGGTACATCAAAGGATCAATTAATTTCGAAATTTGGTATCCTATGGGAACTAGTTTGGACATTGTTGGATACTCAGATGCCGATTGGGCAGGATCAGTGGATGATCGGAAAAGCACGAGTGGTGCATGCTTCTATCTTGGCCATTGCCTTGTTGCATGGCACAGTAAAAAGCAGAATTGCATAGCACTCTCGACTGCCGAAGCGGAATACATTTCAGCGGGTAGTTGTTCAACTCAACTTATTTGGATGAAAAGTGTGTTGAGCGACTTCCGGATTTCAGCATCTTCGGTAACAATTCTTTGTGACAACACTAGTGCTATAAACATTTCCAAAAACCCTGTGTTGCACTCTAGAACAAAACACATTGAACTTAGATATCATTTTCTTAGAGAGCTAGTTGAATCAAATACTCTTCAACTTTCATATATTTCAACTGAAGATCAATTAGCTGACATTTTAACAAAACCTTTGGATCAAAAACGTTTTATTCATTTGCGTAAAGCAATTGGAATGCTTTCCTTGAAATAAACTTCTTTTTGAAACTTTTGCTTAGGTTAGGTTTTGTTTTTGTGTTTTTGTTCTTTATCTATGTTTATACATAGTACATTAATTGAGCATGTGTATTATTGACTTTACTTGCATCCTTTTATATATTTAGAAATCTATTATGCTCTAGATGTCATAATATTTCATTTGATGCAATGATTATTTATGTCAATTAACTCATCTTTGTTTTGATCAAAGTCAATTTCTCTCTCGATGATCTCTTGGTATAGTTTTTATCTTATTTGACTGTTTAGTCGAGTATGAAATCGAGATCAATATTTGGCTAAATACTTTATATCTTAAATAATTGATAGCCAATTGAGGGGGAGTCAAAGAAAAAGTAAAATGCTCAAAAGATGTGGAAAGAGTTACATCCCAATGAGGAGTGTGAAAACTA
The DNA here is from genome assembly GCA_029204045.2 of Tillandsia leiboldiana. NCBI lineage: Eukaryota > Viridiplantae > Streptophyta > Magnoliopsida > Poales > Bromeliaceae > Tillandsia > Tillandsia leiboldiana. The sequence continues at coordinate 3,484,383 of CM055078.1, read as the reverse complement.
CCACCACATGGAGGAAAGAGCTACCACCTCGGTCGCCCGAGTACTGTGTGCAGCTACCACATGTATACCAAGCAAGGTTTTTCAAGTGTGATTAAATAAAATGCATGTTGAAATACTTGACTCTGTCAAAATTTCAAGGTTGGTATAAGGTGGGATTTTTAATGAAAGATGCTCAAAGAGCTACTCTCTTCAATAAATTGACTAGATATATTATCTAACTTATCGGGGATGTTAGACATCTATTGATCTTTGTATTTCATTTTCTTTACCGAATTAATGATTTGATAAAGGCATTACTCATAAGATCAAGTTAGATGTAATTGAAGTTGTTCAACTTTAAGGGATTTAATTTTTATAAATTTTCGTTTCGTTTGTTGGATGTTATTGATAGATTTGGTATAATCTATTTCTTGTTGTATGAAACGATGATTTTTGTTTAAAGTTGATACACAAAAGTGCTTACAATCTTTTTCTGGTTTTTCTTGAATTTCTCTGAAATTTTCTAAAGAAAAAGTTGGAGCCGATCCGGATTGGACCTGCCGATCCGGATCCCGAACGCAGATATTCTTCTGCGGGCAGACGATCCGGATTGGACCTGCCGATCCGGATCCCGAACGCAGTTTTTCACTGCGGGTAGCCGATCCGGATCGCAATCATGATCTGATCCGGATCGCGGCTAGGGTTTTATAAAGAACAAAAGGGTTTTGATTTCTTTTACTCCAATCTTTTGTTCCAAAGTTTCCAGAGCTTCTCTCTCTAGATTTCATCCATCTTGGAAGCTTTCAAACTCAAGTTCTTCAACTCCAAGTAAGTTTTATTGATCAAAATCTCAGTTTTTCACCGTTTTTGTTATTCCTCATCAAAACGTGATGAATTTCTTGTATCGATTTCGTTTGTGGATGATTTTTGGTCAAATTTCTTTTGAAATAAGAACTCTGGGTAGATTAGTTTTGATTATATGCTAGGTATTCTCCTGATTAACGAATTTTTGGGCTTCGATTTCTAAAAATTCGGTTTTAGGGCATATAATGGGAATTTTTCAAAATCATGCAATTGATCTATTTTTAAATTTCCTTTTGTAAAACTAATTTGATTCCTAGTCTCTCTACACGATAATGATTGTTTGGGTACAATTTTTCAATTTTTTTTTTTTTTTTTTTGAAAATTAACAATTTTTTCGTGTTCTTGAGTTGTTATTCACAGGACTTTAAATCCTTTAAGCACTTGCACCAATGGCGTTCGCCTGGATAATCTTCCTTTTGATAGCAATGGTAGGACCGAGTGGGTCTTCTATAAAAGGAGAACAAGATGATTCAGATCAGGGAGAGACAAGGAAGGTTTGTCAAAATGATTCAGAATCTAATGAAGAAGACTGGGAAGAGATTTGTAAACAAGCACAACAAGCTGTTGACAAAGAAGATAGGTTGTATTTGAAGAACAAGAAGCTGATGAAATCTTCCTCAACAACCAAGCAGTATACTAGACGAAAGAATTCGAGGGGAACTGGAATTCAGATTGATAAACCCCTCGCCAGAGCTCGCTCTCTTCCTCAAGAATCTCCATGGACTGAAGGTCAAGATGCACCGTCTGGATCTATACTACATCCTTCAACGTCCTGGAGACACACGGCAAAACCGAATGTATGGTCCTCAATTCGACAAGAACAACGAAGATTGTCTGCTGAACAAGACAGTGTGTCTACAAATCTCCAACAGATTATCTCCGAGCAACATAAGATGAAAAGAAAGTACTCCACATTGTCAAAAATGCTTCAAGCAATTTTGAAGAAGTTGGATTGTACCAATCCCACTAGTTCCGATTCAGACTGACCTCACGTTGCTCATTTTAATCTTTCTATTGCAGGTTTTTAAGTTTTAGGTTTTAGTTTTAGTTCTCAGGATTTTCTTGATTTTGAACTTCTTAACTCTCCTTAAATTTTTATAATTTTGGCTTAGTTTGTGACAAAAAGGGGGAGAGGTTTTAGAGAGAACTTGAACAATGATGATGTGAAAACTGTGTGAATAAGTGAACATCAAGGTAAGTGAACATCAAGGTAAGTATCACTTCAACTTCAACTTTGGTTTTTATCTTGTGATTTGTTGCATGTCACTAACTATTCGACTAACTATTTGGGCATGTAATATGACTAACAAGTTGATGCTGGACTAACACTTTGTGACATTTGGTTTTTGATTGAACACTTTGTGACATTTGGTTTTTGAATGCATAGAAGATATGTTGGTTTTTGACTATGATTCTCTTACATATCCGAATTCTCAAATGTCATGATGATCAGATAAACTCTATCTCTGTACTTGGTTTTGTATGTTTCAATTCTTGAGGTATCTAACGATTCTTTTTGTCAAGAATGATTTCTTTGTGCAGAGAGTACAGATGTCTAAGTCTAGAGTCTGTTTTAGGAGTTTATCTCATGTTTTTAAATTTTTGGATCTCCATTGTAAATTTTTGTTGTATGGTGATAGCAACAAAAATATCTTTTTGAATTTTCTTTAGTGGATCTGTGTTTTGTCACGAAACCGCCAAAGCGGGAGATTGTTACGGAATTTGAGTTGGCGTAATTTCGTGAAAGGTTCAAGTCTTGAAGATTGAAGGTGAAGAAGGTTGGATCATTTAACTCAATCTCAAGAAAGAAGAATTCAAAAGGATCAGGTATGTTTAACTAAAGATTTTTGGTGATCCGAATACTTCTTGTAGTGTAGAAACACCTGGAAGAATTTTTCATTGCATAAAAATCAAAAACTGGACATGGGACATGATCAGGATCCGGATCAGACATTCCAATCCGGATCCCGAAGGGTGTTCGTTCATACACTGGTTCAATCCGGATCGCAGCATCCCATGATCCGGATCCCGAACACTAGTTTTACCTTTTTACTTGTACGATCCGGATCAGGATTTGCAATCCGGATCCCGAACGTTGATGTTTGGTGAAACTGTATGAACGATCCGGATCAGCCATTCCGATCCGGATCCCGAACTATTGATTTTCTGGAAACCGTCTTTCTTGCTACTGCAATCCGGATTGCCGAAATTCGATCCGGATCGCCGTCCGTAAAATTTCCAGAAATGGTAGGTTTTTGATTCTTATCTTCTTCTTAGGGTTTCTAACCTATAAATAGACCCTATGATTCATTTTTCTAGGGGAAGCCGATAATCCAAAGAAGCCGTCATAATCAAAGATCATCTTTTATACGGCCTAAGATCCACATATAGAGAAGAAAGGAAATCATTAGATATTACTCTATGTTTCTTCATCTATATTGATTAGTTTGATTCTAGGTTTTCATACTCACATCTTGAGTTGAATCAAACTAATGAATACTTAGATGGTATTTCCTATCTATCTTTGATCTAAGTATTCGGCGGATCATCACCACCCAAAAACAACGATTTACCCCAAAATCGGCGCGTGGATTCGCGTGTCCTTGTGGATTCAAGGTTCAACCGCTCTCGTGGATTCGGAGCGAGGTACGTTCGTGGATTCGAAGCGTACTACTGGGTGAAGACCGTGGATTCGGTCAGACATCGTGGACTCGACGTTGGACGCCGTGGATTCGGCGTTGGACGCAGATCGTGGATTCGTGAAGCGTTGTGGAGCGAGCGGAGAAGATCAACTAGGAGCGTATGGAAAAGGTTGAGTCGTCTGTGAGTACGGTATATCACCTTGTACGTGTTTAATTCTAGTGGATTTCACCGTGTTATCGGTCCCGTGGTTTTTTTACTCCGGTTTGGAGTTTTCCACGTAAAAATCTTGCGTGTTCATTTTTATTTCCGCATTGGGTTTTATTGCGCAATGATTTTTTGAGTGTTTATTGTTTACACCTATTCACCCCCCTCTAGGTGTTTTTTCCCCTATTTAGATCCATTATTACATATAACCCAACATGCCCTATTTTTGAAAGGAGATATATTTAGCCTGGACTGCCTGTTGGTAGATGAAAAAGTGACAACATTCAGATTTTGCCAATACATTTAGATCTCCTGTTTCTGTATTATTTACTGATTATTTACTGATTACTAATATTTTACAAATAACACTGCGACGATATTGTTTTAATTGCATTTATGGCTATTCTTTGCAAGGGACAATTTGAAAACAGGATGCATAAGAAGTTAGATGTAAAATAGCAAAAGGGAGTGTATATCTGATAGAAAAATTCGGTGTCATTCCTAGCAAGAAAAAATATGCTACTGTCGATGTAGTGGCCCCGATCCCCGTGCAGTTTTCCCCGTGATCCATGTTGTGGAACACCTATTATTGGTGTGTCGGACCCGCAACGCATCAAAGGGATGCGTTGGACAGACTCAGTGAGGTTTCTGGATCAAGCCTGTCTTTCGGCTGCTTTCTCAAAATTTTAGAAAGGGTTTCAGGCTAATCCGAGATCGGATTTGGATTCAGCGCGGAAAAACGTTGAAAAACGGCTATTTGATTGTATTTTTCTGAGTTTGGATGCCCAAAAACGGAAACCCGGAAGTTTTCGGTGTATTTTGGTGCACGGGGGAGCCGTGGACCGGCTGGGGTGCCACGTGGCGGCCTCGGATTGGCCGGCGCATGCGGCGCGGTCCACAAAAGGTGTGCAGGTGCCGTGGACCGGGCGCGGGGGACACATGGCAGCCTCTGATTTGCGGGCTCACGCGGCGCGGTCCACGGCGTCGCGCAGGAGGGTGCATGGACCAGGGCGGGCCACGTGGCGGCCCGTGAGTGGCCGACTCATACGCGCGCGGTCCACGCAGCGCGGGGAGCAGGCGGGGCAAGTGGGGGGCAGGTGCGGGCAGGTGGGCGCCCGTACGCGGGGCGCCACGTGGCGCCCTGCGATTGGCGGGCGCCACCCGCTCCACCCACTCGGTCGGGCCACGTGGAAGCTCCCCAGTGGCCCCGCACACGCTGTCCGCTGTTCGGGACACGTGTCGGGACCTGGGGGATTCGGGAACTGCTCGTGGGCCAGGCCGGGACGCATTTTCGGTGCCCGAATGTTTCGGGCGCCCGAAACATTGGCCCAAAGACCCATTTCTTGTTTTTTTTGGAATTTTTTTTGGAAAATCCTATAAATATGCCTCCTCCCTTCTTCTTTTGGGCTTTTTCCCGAGCTCCTATGTTGGTGAGTCCTCAATCAAAGTTGTTCCTCATCTTGTGTTCCATCTCTCGAGGGATCCCCGGAATTTTTGGAGGTCGCAGCATCGACGTTTTCGACGATTCGGCGCACTTCGACGTTCTTTCTTCGGCGGCCTTTTTCATCGCATTTCGGTTTGCGGGCTCCCCTGGGTTCCCCGAAGGAGTTTTCTGGTGATTTTTGTGCCGTTTTCTTCATGACAGATAGGGCTACATTTCTTGTATTTACCGCTTCCCTCCGTTCAGAGTATTTATTGGGTTTTTCGGATCATCTTTGGGACCCATTTTTCTGCGACAGATTTCGGACAGCGGCGGAGTATTTATGGATTTTCTCGGCCTACGAGTGTCAGAACGGGGCGTATAAGTACTCGATTTGCATCTACTCGTCGCGAGGATTGCAATGGTGGTTTTTCTGGATTGTTTGGAGGACTGAGCAGAGGTGAAATCTTGTGTTTTCTGTGCTATTTTGCAAAACAGCAAGTGTTATTTTTGAAGATCCCCATTTATGCCGAGTGCGATTCGTTTTGCAGTGGTTCGCAGATTTTGGATGTTTTGCGGGGAAAAAGGGAGTTGGACAGTGTGGAGTCTTTTTCAGTTGTGGATTGTGCATTCCAGGTGGGTGGTTGTTGTATACCTCATTTTACAACTTGCTCACTAGGACTATTAGAGGAATCCCTATATTATCATTTATTGATATATCACCCTATTGGAAGTCATGCTTGATTATAATAATTGTGAGCCTATCATGTGGAATTATTCGTGTGGGATTATCATGTTGGGACATTATGATTTAGTCTATGTGAGTGTACTATTGATGCTTCATTTTTATTCTACATGAGGACATTTGCATGCTTGTATGGACATCTAGATAGGCCACTATTTATTGCTACACTATCATATTGGGACTTGACTTAGGAGAAACCATGTTTGCTCTTTTTCTACTTTTTATTCAGAGGTATGATTCATGTTGCTCGGGTTCGAGCAGGAGTTTGGGATAGTGTAGTCGGAATCTTTTAGTCTGGAAAAGGTTGTACATATTTTGGACTTGTGTGGTGTCGCGGCGACCGCGGACAGTAGGCGGTTGACCGGATATTGATTATTATACCAGATTGGGGACTTGTGGGATATTGCGGCAACCGCGGATATTGGGCGGTTGACCGGATGTCGACCTTTGCATCAGATTGGGGTTGAGTTTTCTTTAGTGGATAGATTTTTCCCACTTGAGCATAGTTGTGATCCAGTCCTGCTATATTGAGATATTGTGACATGGTTACTTTACTCGTGTGGGTCGCTCCCCTCGAGTGCCACTCCGGATGTAGGCTTATGACCGAGCCATGTGTGCTGGTCTGTTAGTTATAGTGAAATTCGAGCCATGTGTGTCTATTCCGCTACTGGGTTCTTGAGTTTGACAGCAGAGCAGGCAGTACCGGGTTCTATACCGGTCCATCTGATTGGGTTTGTGTGGCAGATACTGTTACTGATGCATGCATACAGTCGTTTTATTTGAGATTGCATTTAGAGGCATTAGAGTGGTAGTGTTTCTTTACCAGCAGTATTATTAGCTTACCACTTCTTTTCCCTTTGGCCTCTGGTAGACTTAGTAGGTACGTCAGATCCTGAGGATTTACCCACTGGGGGCTACTGGTTTTATCAGTGGTTCTCACCCCAATTGTTGTTTCTTTTCTCTCTCTTTCTTTGTTTTGCAGAGTCTTCTGCGGGAGCTGCTGGACCTTCGGCAGCTGATCAAGGTAAGGGGATCGCTGAGTAGATAAATCTCCTGTGAGGCTGAGCTTTACTGTTAGATAGTGGATGTACCCTACACTTAGACTATTGTACTTTTCTGTTATTTTGAGTCTGGCTTTAATCAGCTGGTTGTATTTATTCTGGTGAGATGGGAGAGACAGATGTATTTATTACAGTTGTACTTTATTTTTCAGTTCAGTTTTAGTCTAAGACGTTGTAGTTCTAGTTCAACTCTATACTTGTACTCTTTTATTGTTTATCTTATATCTGAGTAGGTTTTCGGCGCTTCGTGTACGCGAAAAATTTTGTGTGCACGGCGGATCTATAGACGGGCCCGGGTTCTGGTTTATACCCGGGGTGTGACAGTCGAACGTCTTTGCATGATTCAAATAAATAAATGGACCTCTCTAACCCTTCTTGAAGAAAATTGTAAAGATATTCCTTTATATAACTTTGATTTTTTAACCTTTCCTCGGGTTGAAAAACAGAAATACAATGTTGTTCTCACCGGTACTATTTATTTACAGCATTACACATTTGTTTCATAAAATAGGTACTTTTATAATATTTCAGTATTGTACATACTAATGTTGATATTTTGACATTTTTTCTTGATGTTCTTGGCCAAGTTACAATTATCAGTGAAATCACACAGAAATATGTGCAGCGGACTCTTACTCCTATTAGAAATTTAGAAATCCAAGATTTAGAGTCAGTTTCCCTCAGTTTTCTTTAATTTTTCTTACAATTATCTATAAATTACTTAAATACGTGATGCTGTCTTTAATTAATATTTTATATTTGTATACTCATCTTAGCAGAATATTGTCTTCTTATTATGCAATAGAAATATTTTATCTATTACATTATGGGATAAATTTGTTTTAGATTTGGATGATACCGATATTTCCAAAAAAGCATAAAATAGTCCAGTTATAATGATCCTTGCTGGAATGACAGTCCGCTCATATAAGGGTTTACACCTATATTTGCAATAAAAAAAAAACTTTATTTCACTTTGTTTTTGTTGATCATATATTTACTGTTATTGTTAATTGTTGATTATATATTTAACTGTGTAATTGTAGAAAAGATACATTTATCGACGTGTTCGGTCTCGAAGATTTATATTGATTTGGGAATTCCAAAAGTTTTGGGATTGCTGAATAGGTTTCGCGATCAATTCTTTTCTTACTGACAAGATGAAATATTAGCGTATTTTATTTATACTAAAGTACTAAAATTATCATGTGCAGTTTGCAATCCTTAAGTGGTTCAATACAAGGCATTCAAACTAGCCATGAGCAACTTATCAGTCGTCAAGAGGAAATGTGCTTTAACAGAAAAACTATTGTTGAATTGTTAGATTTAGACATTTCTAGCATACAGGTAAAATCTTTTGTATAATGCCAACATTTTATATATGTTATATATATATATATATATATATATATATATATATATATATTAGAACGTAAAATTCACGTGTCAAACTAAAATCGTTAAGATTGATATCCCATTTGGTTGGTGGTATAAAGCATATTATAACTGCACAAAGCTGTTAAAACACATGATGATACTTTATGGTGCTCCAATTATGGTAAAAATGATCAAACTCCTATACTATGGTAATATCTTTAATTCTGAATTATATCAATTCAATAAAAAATGATTTCATATTTACTTCAAAGTTTTTATTTACATAGGTATTTTTTTTATTTATTATGTATTCATGTATAAATTGAACATTATTGTTAGTGATGGAAATTGTACAGCCAATTTCAATTTCTTTGGAAAGATAGCCCAAAAGTTTATTCGTATTCCAGCTCAGATTTTAGCAACCTCATCAGGTTCAGACCAATTCACTCTTACTCCTACAATTAAAACAATTATTGGTCTGGAGCATGTCTTTCATATTGTATTTGATACACTGAAATTTAGATCGGATATTCCTTTTTTTAAAGTGATAAAATTTTTTACCCTACACTCAAATGTCAAGGGAAAGTCTCATACGCCGACAAATTTACTTATTAAGTGTGAATAATAGTTGCATTCTCCTACAACCGACAAATAAATCCACAAAGAAATATTTGTAGAAAAACATCACACACAGAATTTTCATTGGGGTAATCAAGTTATTTGAAAATTATTCTATGAAAAAATCCTAATAATGTTTTCTTATGATTTTATAATCAGTTCGGAACAACTTGCTGATGATTTATCCGAGGTTCAACATACTAAAAATCTCCGACTTATCTAATGTCAAATCTAAATTGATAATGTCAAATCTAAAGTGATATTCTTATTTAACTATACTCTATAATCGAGTTTATATAATATTTATCATATTAAATTATATTATTTAATTTGTAGATTTGATGAAACTATCTCATCCAACAAAGCCGATAAATGAAGAAATTGTTATCTATGCTGCCGCCTGTTTATATATTTCATCTACATTTTGTGTGAACTTTGCCTGTAACATTATTACCTGTTTAACTGATTTTTATTTTCAGGAACTTCGTTAAATTAAATATAGTTATATCAGGACTCTAAATTTTTTAATCTTACTGTTAATTTTTATACATATTTTTGTTAATTCTATTTGCTTAATAATGTCTTTTAATATATATTTTATAAATTATTTTATAATTTATTTATTCGCAGCAGGGAAGCTCGAATTCTATAATAGTAATTATAAAAATTTGAACTTAATATAATAATAAAATAAAGTTTAAGGATAAAAATATAATGTGTCTCATAGGTTGAGTACTGAATGTGCAATTTAGCATTAACAATAGTTTAGTGAAGAAAAAGCAACGTCTCTGTATCACTGCTTCTTTACTCCTCAGTTGTCCCCACCCGATAACACTGAACTATTGATTGTTTTTTTTTTTTTCTTTTAAAGAATTACAGAAAAAGAAAGTAACTAAGAGAGAGAGGGAAAGATTAAAAGGAGAGAGAGAGAGAGAGAGAGCAAAAGAGAAAGAGAGAGAAGAGGGCAGAGAGAGAGAGAGTAAGTAGGAACCCTAGATGGGCGTTTCCGAAGCCCACCCTTCGTCTCCTCCCTCGCCATCATCATCGTCATTCTCATTCTCACCCCCACCCCTTATTTTCCTGCTCCTCCTCCTATCCGCTGTCCTCTCTCTCCTCTGCCCCGTCTCCGGCGCCGACATCTATGCCCTCGTCTACAAGGGATGCGCCAACCAGACCATCGGGGCCGGTGGTGGCGGCGCCTCCCAGCAGTCGGTGGCCGCGGTGGCCTCCGCCCTCATGGCCCAATCGGCCTCCGCCAAGTTCTACAAGACCTCCTCCTCCTCCGGCGGCGGCGGGGGTGGTGTGTTCGGGGTCTTCCAGTGCCGCGGCGACCTGAGCCCGGGCGAGTGCTCGTCGTGCGTGGGCCGCGCGATCCCCATGTGGTCGTCGCTCTGCGGCTCGGCCGTGGCGGCGCGGATCCAGCTGACGGGGTGCCTGGCCCTCTACGAGGTGTCCGGCTTCCCGCAGGTGTCGGGCACGCAGATGCTCTTCAAGACCTGCGGCTCCGGCGGCGGCGGCGGCGGCGGATCGGGCTTCGAGATGCGCCGCGACACCGCGTTCGCGCAGCTGCAGAGCGGGCTCAACAGCGGCGGCGGCGGAGGAGGCGGGAATGGTTTCTACGCAACGAGCTACGAGGGAGTGTACGCGATGGCGCAGTGCGAGGGGGAACTGTCGTTGGGGGACTGCGGGCAGTGCGCGGCGCAGGCCGTGCAGAAGTCCGAGGTCGAGTGCGGCGGCGCCCCCTCCGGCCAGGTCTACCTCGACAAGTGCTACATCAGCTACAGCTACTACCCCAACGGCGTCCCCCGCGACGGAACCACCGGAGGCGGAGGCGGCGGCGGCGGCGGAGGTGCTGCCCTATCACAAGATATTTTTTACTTTATTGTTAAATTTTCTTTTTCTTTTTCTTTCTTTTTTTCCTTTTTTTTTTAAAAAAAAAAAAAAAACGGTGATAGTTTGTGAAATGCGTGATTCTCCTTGGCACATTATTATTGCTTCCCGCATTTCTCTTCTCATCTGCTAGGAATCCCGTGCTTTTAACTCTTGGTCTATTATTATTTATTAAAATTAAAACACTAGCAGGCACCAATGTTAGCGACATGTATTTTTGTGATCATTTTAGGGCAGCAAACGACAAAGACGGTGGCCATAGTGGTGGGAGGAGCGGCGGGGCTCGGATTTCTCGTCATCTGCTTGCTATTTACCAGAAGCCTTCTCAAGAAGAAAGATGGTGAGTGAGTGCGGCGGGCGGGTTACTACTACTACTACTACTAACAAGGAGATTGGGCTACTCTTTCTAGCTGACAAAAAAATATCCGTTGTATTTTGGTAATCAGCGGCTGGTGATTGTTTGCTTTTTACTTGATGATGCCTTACGGAATGGCGGAGGCTGTTTTATGGATTTTTAATTTGGCATTTTCAGTTTCTACATGTAAAATATGTAACGGTTTTTTTTTTTTTTTTTAGATGCAGATTATTGAAGAGGTTGGTGGAGAGGGGGATAGGTAGGAAAGTGTAAAAGTGAGCAGAGGAGATTGGGTTTGAAAGGGGAATGGATGTTTGTCATCCTTTGGAGTTGAACGGAATGGGATTAATTACAGGGGGATTTTTTTTTTGGCGTTTCTTCCTCTGCCCATGTGAGTGTATTCTGAGAGAGAGAGAGAGAGAGAGAGAGGGAGAGAGAGAGAGAGTTAGAGTGGGTTGATGAATAAAAAAGAAAAAAAAAAAAAAACAAACGAAAAGCGGGGTTCTCATTGTCTCTCTGGTCCTGTTGGAAGATGCTGTGTGTTTGGTGGTGGCACGGCTTGCCCCCGTTACTATGTACTTCTCCTGTCCCTGCCATAGAGGTGTAAAAGAGCAGAAATTAATTTACGGGATTTTTCCAAAGAAAATACTTTTTTGATTTTAAAATTTCGCATAAAAATATGCCTTTGTTGTGTCGTTACTGCGCTTGATTGTTAGTTTGAAATTTGCTCCTCTTTTTAGCACAATTACAATTTTTTTTTTTTTTTTGGGAGAAAAATTATATGAGGTTTTTTTTTTTCTCCTCTTCAGTTGTTTTAACTAGGAGTGAAAATAGATAGATGAATAGCAGATAGCGAGTAAAAGATAATTTTGTTTTTTGCATTTTATGATCGATTATTTATTTTTACAACCCTACATTAAGCTTTCTTCCCTAATTGATATTATTATCATTTTTGTTTATATATATAAATAGGGGTTGAATGTAGTAGCATGCTCAGATTGTGTAGTCTTTATGAAAAATTATCAATTAGGATAAATTGCATTATTTTTTTGCAAATTTTGATTTTTGGAGTTGTTGAGGTTAAAATTATCGTCATAAGTTAGGAGACGACACGTGGCGCAAACCATTGGCTAAGGATATCAGACGATAGAAGAAATAGCCGATGGAAAGAAACTCGCGTCTTAGCTGAGACCGACTTTGGCTAGATGTGAACCTTCGGACTACCTCGGTCGAGCGATAACAAGAGTTGAAATCAGGATCGAAAATCGGTTGTTCGAGCCGCAAAAAAAAAAATTTGAAAAGGGAAGGCACAAGAGTTAGGGCGCAAATCACGCAATTAACGCAGAAATGGCGACACCCAGTATCGAAAAGTGTTGAGGATTGCGCCTCGGTGCTCCAATCTTGAGGATGAACGTGAACGGAAAAGAATTACTATCCAACCGAAAAAAATCAACTAAAACGAAAGTAGTTGAGAGATACGCTATGATTCTCCTCAAATCACGCATGTACAGCTACACATACCACGTATACTGTTCCAACGAGTATAAATAAGCGAACCATTGAAGAAAAAAGAGTCCTACAATCTCATAAGTCAGTGACCACCCATACTTTTCAATACATTCAATATCTGCATCTACAACTTTCATAGATCAAGTTTACCGCTTTCATCAATCGTTTTTAGCGCAAGTGGCAAAGGGCTTGGTGGTTGATACCCGAGATCCGAGTTCGAAGCCTAGTTGCTTCACATTTTCAGCTAAGTTTATTTCAAAAATAAACGAAGCGGATAGCATGCTACCTTTCTCTCAAAAAAAAAAAAAAAAAAAAAAAAACTTTACCACTTTCCTAACTAGTTTTTTATATCCGCATCTACAACTTTCTTTACATCTTTTCTTACAGCTTTTCTAGAAGTGGTCCTAATTGTAATCGTTCCCTGTAATCGTCCTGTTGGGCCGAAAATGTCGATCGTCGATCGGCCACGATGGGTGAGGTTGTTGACCCTTTGGATGTGTGCACTGCGTGCCAATAGAATTAAGCGATCGGGCCGAGAAGTGATCTGTTCGGCCGGGTTCTTCTCAATAAACTCTCGCGACAGTCCGGCTTAAAATAACCGGATCGGGATATAGAGATTGAGAGAGAGACAAAGATGTGCCAAAAACAAACGGCTGATGAGCCGATTGTGAGGATTGTATTGAGTGGAATGGGAGTTACAAGAGTAACAGGTAGCTAATTACAATTAATGTACTCCTAAGAAATGCGATAAATATATCTAGAAAAGCAGTAAAGATATGAAAAAGCAGGGGGGTGGTCCTGGCTTACGAGATTGCAAGATCCATTCTTTTTCGATGGTTCCGGTATTTATACACTTTCCGAACCATGCTTATAGGCGCCGATTTGAAATATCGGCGTGATTTGGGGAGAGTTATCGTGAAATCTTCAACTACTTTCTTTTGAGTCGAAACTTTCTCAAATAGGATAATAGTCGTTCCTCCGTCTAGGTTCATCCCCTTATTAGCGTGCCGACGTATGATGTGAGGACCCGAAATTCCCACTTATGGATTACGGTTACATCTACAGCTTCTGGAGGCCTGCGTGGTGTGTCGGTGGCGTTTGTGCACCAATTGGACACTAGTGATGGACTCAGTGTGTTTAATGAATCGAGAGTAGTCAGATGACCCCGTCGAATGTTTAGAAGTGGTTTCGCGCGCAATGGATATTAAAATTGGGCTCAGCGCGAAGTTTGGACAAAAGAACACCTTTTCGGATGCCTTCGGCAATTTTTAGAGTTGGAATTTGGCAGAACGGACAACGGATTCGGATTCAGCGCGCGAAAACGTAGAAAATGGACTAGTTACTTGTGTTTTTTGGGGCCCGAACATGAAAACACGGTTTTCGAGGAGTGGGTGTACTGTTCCGGCGGCCGGAGAGGCGCCGCCGGCGGCGGTGGGCGGCGGAGCGCCGCGGCCAGCTGAGGCGCAGCCGCTCGGTCCACAGCGGGAGCGTGCACCCGGGCGTGGGCCACGTGGCGTCTCCCGGTTGGCCGGCGCAGCAGGAGCGGTCCACGGGAAAAGCGTGGTGTACGGTGGACCGGAGGGTGACACGTGGCGGCGTGTGGTTGGTGAGGTGTAGCACGCTCGATCCATGGAGCAGGCTGGGGAGCGCCTCGGGATGCGTGCGTGCAGAGGCGCAGGCGGCGGGCGCAGGCGCGCACGTGGGCGCGTTGACTCGCGGTTCCCGCGCGTGGGCGGCCACGTGTCAGCTTCCGCATGGAGCCACGCGGCGCCGTGTGAGTGGGTGGCGTTGGCTGTTGCCTGTTGTGAGCTGACGTGGCATCACCTGGTTAATCCGGGCGCACACAGTGTTGGGCCGGGCCCAACACTGTAGCCGCCCGGTTTGTGCGGGCGCCCGGAAAATCGGCCCAAAAGCCCAATTTCGTTGATTTTTGGGATTTTTTCGGGTGAAGCCTATTTAAAGGCCCCTTTCCCTGCGTGTAGAGGCTTTTCCCGAGCTCTTTTCACCCAGCACCCTTCACCAAAGTTTTTGATCTCCTCGCTGTGCATCTCGTGGAGAAGGCCCGGATTTTTTGGGAGCCACGACATCGGCGACTTCGGCATCGTAGCGCAGAGCGACATACTTTCATCGATGGCTCATGATCGTCGCACTTCGGTCTGGGAGGTCCACAGAGCTACCCCGACAGTGTTTTTGGACGTTTTATGTGGTGTTGGATTCATGAGAGGTAGATCTACGATTCTTGTATTGTCCACTTTTCTCAGATTTGAGTTTTGTTTGGGGTTCCGGGTACGTTTTTAACCCCCTTTGCCGCTGATGGAATTTCTGGACAGCGACACCTTGCCAGATTTTTATCTCCGCGCTCGGACATCGGATTGAGACGCTCCTATACACTTTTTGCATCTACGCGATGCAAAGATTATCACCGTATTTTTCTTGGATTTTTCTGAGGCTTGCCCGGAGGTATAATTTTCTCCCTTAACTGTGCATGGATTTACAGTCGTGTTGTTGTGAGGTTTTGCGCACCTGTGTTGTGGAATATGTAACTCGGCCTACGGGGCTCGGAATTGGGCGTGCAGGTACCCGTTTCGAAGGTCTCAACGCGAGGATCGCTGTGGTATTTTTATTGGATTTTTTCGGAGCCCTTTCAGCAGGTGAAAAATTGCATCTTTGGGGACTGATTTTCAGACTGCGTGTATTTGGCTAATTGTTGGAATAAAGTGTAACTGTGAACCCTGTGTTGTACCCAGGAGGAGTTGTTCTGGGATTTTGTGACTGTGGATTATTGGTGGTTGCTGCTCCTGGTGTTTTCAGCTGTTGGATCTTGGACAGTTAGCGTTTTCAGGTGGGTGGCCCTGTCTCCAAGATTGATGGACTGTACTTTAAGCCTGCTATTGTAGGGCTATGCATGATAGTGAATTCTTGTACAACATGCTAGAATGTAGGAATTGCTATTCCTTATTTTACCTGATGATTTTGTCATCTCCTTGCTTTCTACCATATGTAAATTGTTGTTATCTTGGAACTTGACCTAGCACCCCCGTCATATGCTGCATGTGTAGCCAGACCAGTAGAAAACTCCAACTTGGGCTAGGTTTATTCCGCTTTAGACATCCACACTTCTTTTCCTTCCTGGACATAGTGTTACTCGCCCGGGTACTGGGCCGAGTGGTCGGGATTCCTTTAGTGTGGGATGCATTTTACACTCATGCTTGGGAGCAGAGTGGAGTCCGGTAGATGTGGTTGATCGATCATCTGTGGCGGGAGACGTTTGGGTAGACGGCGATCCCGAGATGTTCCATTTTCTTGTTTTATCGGTCGCCGCTGTGTTAGTGGCAGCGGTTTATCAGTGATAGCAGGACCTTGAACCCAGAACTATTTTTGGACACACATATGATTTTTAGTCAACCAATGTTTTCTTCCAAGTATCGTAGGGTCGCCGAGTCTGTTCTTGTTTGATTGGACAAAGGCATTAGCTCTACGAGGCTTGGATATAAAACCCGTTTTCAATTGTTTTTCTAAAAAGAACTAAAAATCATTAAATATGGATTTCTTTCAGATCAAATGGCTTCCAGTACGAAATGTCACATTTTCCCTATAAATTTAACCACTCAAGATGATTCGAGTGGTCTGGGCTCCAAGGGCTGCCTTTTTCTTTGGGACGAGAACAACGAGAGGCTATGCCTAAAGCCTGTTCTTGTTTGATTAGGGTTATAGGTTCTAGTCTTTCGGGGTTCCCGGACCCTTTATTGTGTCTGTTGTGGAGTTTATCCTGTCAGTGAGTCTGCAGGTTGGGTTAATGTTCTGTTATTGGGAACCGTCGGGGTTTACGGTGGTCCCGGGTCGTTGAGTGTTGTCCGACCAGTTTTGTTAGCCCTGAGTGGTAGGTTGATCCTGGCTGTGGAGTATCTCCAGCCAGTGTGTTTTGTGCTGTGAGTTATTGGAGAGGCTAGTGTCTCGTGTTCGTGAGAGCCGATCAGCTGAGTCGTCGAGAGTGCTCCGACTGTTGTGCGAGATGATTGAGGATTCTGAGTCTTTCCGTTCAGAGCGTGAGCGTGGATTTTGGACTATAGCCTGCAGTGCCACCTGAGCGACAGAGTGCGCGGATACCTTTTCCTCGGTGGGGTCGCGCCCCTCGAGAGCCACGCTCGGGGTGGATTTGTTACTTTTGTATCGCGACTTGTCGACGCAGTCCCTCTGGCTGGGCTAGTTTTGGCAGTCACGGACGCCCTACGTCAGTCCGGTCCTACGTGGATGTAACGGCAGTAGGTAGGCGCAGGTTTGACTGGACCCGAGGAGGCAGTCAGTGTAGATTGGGTGATCTGAGTTGAGGGATAGTAGATGCATCATGTTTCCATCTGTTCCACTTTTGAGCATCTAGAGAGAGGCATAGTAGCTGTAGAGTCTTTCTTTTCCAGCTATTTTCTTTTAGTACCACTTTGTTACTTTATGCCTCTAGTAGACTTAGTGGGCAGACCGTCGGACTTGTTGGCGGCACCCACTGAGAACTACTGTGGGATGTAGTTCTCACACCCATTGTGGTGTCTTTTCCCCAGGGACTTCTACTCCTATTCTTGTTGCTCCAGTTGCTGATTCTTCTGGCCGAGGCGAGGGAGTCGCGAGCTAGTTCCCTACCCGTCGTTGGAGTGTAGCGGTACCCCTTCAGAGGAGAGCTTCAGTAGATTAGTTATTTTTTTCTTCTTTTGAGAGACTGATGTAGTGAGGATATGATATGTATTGAGAGCCTGTACACTGATGTATTTATTGGAGATATCTCCCTGTTGAGTTCTGAGTTTTGTATTAGAGGACTTTGTGTATGATCGTATTTGGGAGATGGACATTGTATCTTTATTTCCAGTTGTACAGTGGTTGATTTTACTTTTACAGCAAATTATTTTATTTTTAGCTCTGATATCTGTTAGCTGTAGTACATTTCTTGCACGTAGGACGCTTCGCCTATGCGGAGTTTGGCATAGGTGGCGGATCTGTTGGCGAGCCCGGGTCGCAGTTTCGACCCCGGGGCATGACACATGATCCCTGACGCTTTACAATGCTGGACGCCATTTGCCGTTTCGAAATCCGTTACGAGATTTGCGCCCCGAATGTCGTACCTTTCCTTTCTAGAGATCTTCTTCTCTGGCCTGATCAGCTGAAGGCTAACTCTGAATCCGCCTTCTTCGTCGTTTGACTGGGATGGTTCGATGTCCTTCTTTAGCCGAAGTCGCTACTGAATGAGGCGATAATTTTTGCGTCGGCTGTTTCTCCTATCAGCTGATGCCTTCAGCCGATAATATGCACCGCATGCTGCGTTCTCACGCGACTGAGATTGGTCCAGATTGGACGTAGATCCTCCTTCGGTTGATCCTTCCCTTCATCGGCTGATGTTCTCAACCGATGGTATACACCACATGTCGTTATCTTAAGTGGCGAAAATTCTGGTCTTAATAATGCCCCATCGGCAATCGCCTGATGTGTCGTTCGGGCGATTGTCGAAATCGAGTCAACATCTGGCACAGGTAACGATGTCCAGCAATCAATCCCATATCCTGACAGGATATTTGGTCACTACCCAAGGGATTCGCGAACAGGTGCCGATCTTTCTTGTTTTTCGGCGAAACCGTCCTTCGCTGTTTTTCTCTGTTAAATGCTGCTATTTTTTAGGGCGGTTGTTTATCATTCCGCTCTTTTTCGCTGACCTATAAAAGGCCCACTACTTTGCAGTATTTTTTGCATCTCCTTTCTCCTTCATTACGATTCTCATGCCATTGCTACAACGATGCTCCGGTCGCAGCTCTTTCATCCTTGAAAGTACTTTTGTGGCAGTCTCTCAATCTGACCTTGGTCGTATTTTAACGCCAGCCGGTGAAAGTGTCTTCACCCCTTGGAGTTTCAAAGGAGTTTCTTTTGTGAAGGCCCTTGGGCATGATTGTCTGATTTGGGATTTTACGCACGATGGTCCGGCCGGCTGGTGCCTCCACCTTCAATAGTTGGAAGGTTTTGAGCCGTTCGGTGTCTGATTTTCCTTACCGGCACAGCGCGCTAGTACGCTTTGGCCGACCTTCCTTTGAGCTCGGTCTCCGTCGTCCCGAGGGGAAAACATCGTGCCCGGTACCAGTCTGTCGTGGAGGTTCAGGGGATTTGAGACCCGCCTACTTTCTAGTGGTCAAGTGTCTTGATTTTCATAAGGCAGTGCTTGATCTTCGGCCTTTAGCTCATCTCCTATTTTGGCTTGGTGGTTCTGTGCTCCTTCAACCTTCTTCGCCGACCACAATTTTTTCTTTTCTGAAACACTTATGTATTTACTTTTTCTTAACTTTCAGATGTATTGGCTCATTAAATGAAGCTTTGGTGTTTTTTTCTTTGCCCTGTATTTGCCAAATCGATATTTGTTAGCGTTTCAACTTGTTGATTGACTAACTGCCTTCCTTCCCGTTGTACGTTCTACACTCGACTCTGGTAGGCCTGCGTACAGTTGGACGCTTTTAGCTGTATTTTGCGCGTTATACCCGATGCTTTGGTTAATCGGGGTGCCTTTTCTTCTGATCCCTTCTATCGGAATCATAACTTTTCCCTTCGGCCCCCTCGGCCGAATCTTAGGCCCGTGGTGTGATGGCCGATTTTACTCTTTCGCCGGCTTCTCGTGCCGGCTCTCTTTCGGAGGCCTTTATGTGGCCTCGCAGAGGAGCTTCACTTGTGCTCCCTCTCAATCACCTGGACGAAGGAGGTCTTGTCTAGATTTTCATCGACCGGCATGCTTTCGGTCTTCTTTTCTTCGGCCACCACAGCGCCCACGTAGGCCTAGGAATCATGAAAGGCTCGTCTCAACGGGGTCGCCAAGAGGTCCGGCCGGCCGCCCACAGTGGGGACCGAGACCACAACCCCCTCTCCATAGAAGTAGCGAGCCGGGGGCATGGGTGATCCCCTCGATCCCGGACGCCGAGTTTCCCTGGCTCACCGAAAGGGAAGTCAATACCTTGGGCTGCCGACTGATGAGAGAGCTCGGGGTTCACCCGTGCCCCAAACAATGGCAACGAAGGGAGATCCTCAGAGAGCATCTGAGGAAAATAGAAACACCGGCAAATGAGCCAGTGAAACAGACGGTCCAAACAAGGGGATCAACCCATTGGAGTGGCCCAGTCATGTCGCGAACCCAAAAATAGCGGCAACAACGGGTGCAAGCCGACGCGATAAGAGAGGCATCGACAGCCCGAGGGTTGCGACTGAACCCAACCAAGGTGCGGCTCGTGCGTCGGCCATTGTTTCGGCTGATGCGAAACGACCACAAAATAAGAGGGTCGAACGCGCCACCTCAAGCAAGGCTACCACCACCGCAACTCGCGGTAAAGAAGCCGAAGAAGACGGACATCCGTCAAGAGTTGGATGCCTGAATTCGAGCCCTCGAGGTGGCTATCAAGCGCGACCTCGACGCATTGGTCAAGTATGATAGGCGACCTCGGAAGGAACGAAGATTGGAGGTCTCAACCACGCGTTCGGTTGAAGTGGCCCGAGAGGTGGGTGGCAAGAAGTCTCGAAGCGATGAAGATTTGACCGAGGAAAGCCTGATTGAGGCCTTTCAGGGGAGCTCATGACCTGGGCTCTATTAGAGCCCGAAATATGAGGGCCGGTGTAGTACACTGAACTTTAGCAAAGTGCGAAGTTTGAGTGTGCGAAGGGTTGAATGATACCCTTCGAATGTTTTTGTAAGCTTCCGGAAGGTTCTAGAAGGTTTCCGGAGAGTTTGGGCGCAAATTGAAAATTTTTGAAAAATTTGAAAATTTGAGATTTTTGGCTTCGAGGTTTGGACCGTCCGGTGACAGTCCGGACTGTCCGCGCGAATCTGGGAAATTCCACCTTCCGGGTCCGGACCGTTTTGGGGCAGTCCGGACCGTTTTGGTTTGGGCAGCACAGTAAGAAATGTAATTACATTTCTTGCAGGGGGCTTGTGGGATTTTGTTTTTTCAGGGTTTTTAACCCTCGTTATCTTCTCTTTTCCTCTCATTTGAAGAGTGCAAGAGAGAGTGTTAGAGAGAGAGAGAGAGAGGGAGAGTTCTTCTTAGATTTCATTCTCCAGCACATCTCTCCACTTGGGTTCTTCTTCATCCTTCTCTTCTCCACCATTGGAGCTTGCTTCAAGAGCTTGAAGAAAAGCAAGGGCTTGAAGGAGAAGGAAGTTTGGAGCTCTAGTTCCTATCCTTTGCATTCCAAAGTGGGAATTGAGCTTAAAGAGGTTTGGAACACTTCTTTTCCCTTTTCTTTTGGGATATTTGTACGGAAACCTAGTTTTTGGAAAACTAGGGTTTATTTGGGGCTTTTTGATTTCTAGCTTTTGGGGTGGAATTGATGGGTGTAGAACACTCTTGTAGGTTGGTTTTTTGAAGGATTTCAGGTTTGGATTTCAAGATTTAGCAAGATTTCTCAACCTAAGGTATTTTCCATCTATTTTCCCTATGATTTTTAAGGAATTTTGTGATTAGGTTTTTGTGATATTTTAACCCATTGGAAACTTCTCTTAGAGCATAAGAGGAAGTGTGGGCTTCTTGGTTGGGATCCTTCACAAGGATTTGGCAACTATCCGGTGGGTTTGACCTCACCGAAATGGGTGAACTCTCCCTATGTCTTCCATAGACTTTTAGGGCATCATTGTTATATTAAACATGCATCGTTTGATTTATCATGACTTATGATCATACATTTGAACCCCTTCATGTGTAGATAATTTCATACTCTATGTAGTAGAGGTAAACATTGTAGGTGCATGGGCACTTTAAGGGGGGATTGAATAGGAATTTTCGTGAACTTAAGCTTTTGGATATGAATATAGAATAACTATACCTGTTATAGAATTATTGAGACATGTTAAGCACTTGATCATGTATAAATGGACATTATGACATTAGTGCCATCTAGTGTTGTGAGATGCAAGTAGAAAACTTCTAAACTTGTACAATCAAGATGAAATAGTTAGATTCCATGTTTGAGACATGAGGACAACTTGTAAATGTTTTACTCTTGCATTATGCAAGATAATGTTAATATTGTATATGAAACATTGACACTTGAGATACTATACCGCGACCTAAAGGTCGATGATGCTATTCCGTGTTTTAGACACGATGATCGAGACTTGCTTGCTTGCCGTTTGTGCTCATTCGCACATGCTTGGTAGGGTCGCTCCCTCCAAGCCGGCACTCCGGAGTTGGCCATTTGCGACATCATGATCGCCGTGCGGGATTGGGTGCCTATTGGGACGCCGTTGGATTGGCATAGCTCCTTGGGGGGTGCCACCACGGGACCATGAGGCGTGGCTCAAGCTTAGACTCAAAGAAAGTCTTCAAGAGAAATGATTAAGTTAACTAAACTTGACATTGGACACCACATAAATAATACTACTCATTGTAGTTGGACATTATGATAACATGATAGATTCATATCATCATTACTTTGTACATGAGCATAGAGGCATGATAATAGTAGGGTACTTTACTTTACTTCAGTTGTTTATTATCTACATTTTATTTCAGCAGTTATACTATCTTATGCCTCAGTTGACCTAGTGGTGTATTTCGCTTCTCTCGGCGGCTTACCCACTGGGAACTATTGTCTAATAGTTCTCACCCCATTTTGGGTTGTTGTTTTTCAGAGCCATCCGCAGCGGGAGGGGCTCGGGATCGTGGCAAGGGGTCGTCGCGTAGCTAGCTTGTCCCTGTTGTGCCACTCGAGATGGTTACAGGGCACCTTTCCTTTTGTTTTGTGGGAGAGGTGTGGGTGTATTTTTTTTGTATAGAGACCACCCATGTATTTTGATAGGTTGCACTAGAGAGGACCACTTTTGTATTTTGGATTTTAACTTCTTGTATGATAGTTGTTATCTACTCTTCTCTTTTGTGCATGATTTAGTTGTGTTGTGCTCTGATTACTAGTAGGATGTGTCTATTGCTTCCTTTCCACTTTGTTGTTGTAGACGCCTTGTGTGTACCGGGGGGTACCTTGTGCACACGGCGGGTTTGTGCACGTGCCGGGTAAGCTTCTACTGCGGCCCGAGCGTGACAGATTATTTTGCTGGGAACACATCAGCAAACTCTCGCACAACTAGGATATCCTCCACTCTCGGAGTCTCACTGCTCCTATCCACAACGGTAGCCAAGTAGGCGACACATCCACTCCTAATCAACTGTTTTGCTCTGGTGGAAGTGATAGTCATCGCAAATAGCGAACTTTTGCAGCCTCTGAACACAATTTCCTCTTGTCTCGGTTCTCGAAACGTCAAGAGTCGATTCTCACAATCAGTGGTAGAATGATATCTTGTGAGCCAATCCATGCCCAAAACCACATCGAATTCTCCAAGTCGATGGAGGGCCAACAAATCTGCCAGGAAAATCCAATCCCCAATCCTAATAGGACAACTAGGGGAAAACTCCCGAATCTCCAAGGTATGATCGGGAACTAAGACTCATCCCGGATGCAAGGTAGGAACTAATTCAATGCCATGCAACTCGGCAAACAGCCGGTCAATGAATGAATGAGATGCACCAGTGTCAAATAAAGCTCGAACTTGAATACTATGAATCAAGATAATACCTTCAACGACGTCCTCTGCCGCTGAAGCCTCCTCAGTTTGGGCCTCATACATGCGCCCGCTTGGAGCCTGTCGTGGCCCCTCGTACTGTCGCGATGCCGGTGGTCGCCCAGACTGAGAGTAGGTGGGCGGGGTCACCTGTCCTTGAATAACTGGTGCCGATGCTGATGAAGGTGTCGGTGTCGAGCCTCGCGGGAACTCTGATCGAAAGTGGCCCTCCTGCCCACAAAGGAAGCACTTGCCTCCACGCTGCGGGCATTGCGGCGGCACATGGGGTCCACCACAAATCATGCAACGCGGCGGCCGCCGACGGTCAAGTCCTCCCCGGTGTGAAGATGAGCCGCGTCCTCCAGACTGGCTCCTCGGGTGCTTCGGCGGTTTCTTCAAATAGGGCTTTTGACTTGCGCCCTCGGTAAGACCCGAGAAATTTGAGTTTGTTAAGAGTGATTTTTGTGTGTGAATGTGTGCGAGGAAACAAAATTTAACCTTAGGGGTGTGTATACCGGGGTGCGAATGGCATAGTTTTTGAAGCACAAATTTCCGTCTTTCCGATCCGAGTCTGATCTCGGAAAACTGAGGTCTCCAGTGCGACCGTCTCATCGAATCGAGTGAAATTGGTATAGACCGTTTGTTGATCCGACGGTCGGATCGTCCAAAAATCAGCAAGAAAACTAGTGGGGCCCGCGACTTAAGTGAATAGTGATTTGAATAGTAACACCCTGATTTATTTCCCGTGTTGGCCAATGTCGCCCGATCGACTGTCTGGGGTTCGAATCTGACGATCCAGGTAGTCGATTTAAATGGTGTCATCGATCCGAGCGCAGTGGCTCCGACGAAACTTCCGTTTGACTAGCCGGTAGCACCGTAAAGCGTGCAGAATTATCTTTTTTACCGTATATAATAGTTTTTAAATTTTTAGGGGATCGAATGCGACAAACAAAAATCACTACTTTATAGATCTCGTCGAGCCGGACGTCGTGGTTGTGTCCATTTTTCAGTTTGACGACCCGGTGGCCTCGAAAAGCGTGAAATGCTCGGAAATTCACACTTTTTCACGAAAAGTCCTTACATTTTATGTATCAAACGGCGAGAGAATTGGCGGGGAGGGTCTTCGGTGCAAGATGGTTGTACAGTGATGGACCTAGTTCGAAAGAAGGAGTATGGAGGGACTTGTTAGCATTTTATGCAAATGCTTCATATAGTTTTGAGGGACCCGAAGAGCCCTAGCTCGGAACCCTATCTACCCAACCGCCACCAGAGCAATCCCCTCGGATCCCTTACGCGCTCCACGAGGGTTGCACCGCCAGCCGCCGCCTCCCCTCGCCGGAGAAAGCAGCGTGATGCCCTACTCGCGGTCATGTTGGGAAGTATGCAACATGAAGGCTTCGGATCCCACCTGGTCACCTCTGAAGGTGCCTTCGACCCCTTGGGATGCGGCCTGTGAAGCCCCGGCGCCTAGATCCGCCGCGCGCCGCCGGAGCTTCTTCTCATTCTCTTCCTCCCCGAGTCCGGTGTGGAGCCTTCCCTTCTTGGTCTCTTGCAACCTGGACCCTGGAAGTCACCTACTGACGCCGCGGGGAACACCCAGGACAGACCCCGAGGTCCCAGGACCCCCGGATGGCCGCCGGACGAAGTGGGGATCGCCGGAACCCTAATTTTGGCCGTAATACTTGCGCGCCGCTTCCGGCGCTCCGACGGTGGAACCAACTCGACCAGAAGTCTCTGCTGGTCCCCAGAAGACAACCCACAAACTTTGGTGGGCTTTGGTATAGTGTGGAGTGCGGAGGAGGAAGCCCAAGGTTCGGGTTCTTGGTGTTGGCCGAGCAACGCCGCCCTATCGCCGCCGCCGCTCCTCCAGCGCCGGCCAAGCCTGGTGAGTCTTCTGACACCATGGGCTTACCTTTGGTCCACATGCATGCAACCCATGCAACTCTTTTCTCAGGTTGCCATTAATGGGCTTTTGAAGCTTCGTCTTCTTCCTCCTCGGGTTGAGGAGCACGGGGAGCTACCAAGCTTCTTGGGCAGAGGCTGTTTCCACTCCTGGATGTCCCAGAAAGGTGGTGCTCAGCTTAGTTTGAAAAACGACCTAGTGGGAGGTGAATTCGGCCAAGCCGCGCTCCAAGAAAGCGAAGGCGAGTGGTTTTTGCTCCTGCAGCCAAATCAGAGGGTTTGCAACCTGCCTTAGGTGAGCCCTTGTTTCATTTTGATGTCCTGAAATTAATGTACAACTTGGTTGCTTCCCCGAACTATTATTTTGTTTAAACCTCGAAGTCGAGCTCCGGTTTGATCGTGTTATTAGTACACCTGTTTTTGATGGGCCGGCAGAAGCTCAGAGGTGAGCCTCTGTACTCTTGGACACCACTGAGCACGATGCTCACATAAAAGCTGAGAATGACTGGATAGGATAATGATTTAAGCAACATTGAACCTAGGGACGCATTATTCATGGGCTAATTTGTAACTCCTTGGCTCAAATTGATCCGACACTGTGAGCACGGAGTCCAGCACGTTAAGATCTAGTTACGGGTAAAATATTTTGGTTTAATGTTTCCCAGTTTAAAAGTTGTGGGTTAATTAATGTGTTTTATATGAATGAAAGTGCAATTTTAGTAAAGCCCGGGGGTCCAAACGTAAGTGTAGCCTAGTAGGCTGCGGTGGACAGCGCGCACTAGATCTCTGAACCTTTCGTTCGGGAACCGATGGCCTTCTTTGTACAGAGCTTTGCTTTACGACCCGTGAACCGGCAAAATGGTCGGTTTGTCGGTGATTCGGGTTAAACACGCTTTTTCAAGAAAAATTGGATGGTTACTGATCTGTACTTTCTGGGGACTTTCTGTTAGGTCTGATTGTCGTTCGAAGGCGCGAAGCGTTCCAAGTGTTTCGTTCGACTTACTTTGAGGTGGGTACCCCTTAGAACCTCTTTGTACATGTTTCCGTTATTGTTATTTATATCTTGTAAGGGGTAGTGGGGGGTGACGTGGACCTCCGGTTTAATGAACGTCGCGGTGGGAGACTGGACGGGCAGTTCGCCCTCTCCGAACAACAGTAGGGTTGTTTGGAGCATGCTAGCGATGAGGACGGTGATCGGTGTGACCAGTCGGACGTCGAAAGGTGGGTTCCCCTCCCGACAGTTTTTGAGTCGGGAAACGAGGGCAATTGGTAAGTGCAAAGGTTTGACACGTTGAAATGTTGCTAACCCCCGTACATGCTTATGTTTTTATTATCACTACATTTATGGCGACTAAGGGTCGCTGTGCTCGATGATGCATCATGTTCTGGGAGATGGCCGAGGCAGGTGCTCGGTCTGGTTTGCCGAGGTTGGTGCTCGGTCTGGTTGGCCGAGGTTGGTGGTCGGTCGAGGCTCGAGATTGCTACATGCACACCAGCGGCTTGGCCACCGCGAGGGTGTGCTTTTCTAGAAAAGTGGTACGTTGACCCGTGTACCCCACGTGTGGGTGACGTAATGGGGGCCCTCATGTGTGGGGGGTGTGAGCGGTGCCGAGGAGGGTGCTCGAGGTCGTGCCGGGGCGGGTGCTCGGTGCGATTTACCGAGATAGGTGCTCGGTGTGGTTGCCGGGGCAGGTGCCCGGGTTTGGATTGTACAGGTGGAGGGTTTTACTGTGGTTTGCCTTACTTTTAGCCCTTATTGCATTTTACTGTCGATTGCACGATGATGAGGGCGGTTGGTCTGATTTTTCTTACAGTTTGCTTTAGTTACAACCCTTCATGCTTTTCATACTTTGTATCTTGTGTCGCTGACTCCCCACTCTGTGACAGGTTCAGTCAGGGGTGAGAGCTAGGGCGACGGTGAGGCCGCGATGAGAGGTCTATTGGCTCTTCGAGGCTACAGACTGTGGTTAGTTCCTCTTGTGTTTATTTCATTATCTGTTAGTAGCTATGCGGGTGTGATACTTTTGTGGGGTTGACTTGGATGTTGGGATTATTATAAAACTCTGTGGATGAATGTTTAGTTTACTATCTGCTTGTTGGCCGTTTTCGAACCAAAAAGAAAAAGAAAGAAAACATTGCGAAAATGATTTGAAAAATGTTGGTGTCGAGTGGGCACCGTTTTCAAAATCCTGTGAATTTATGGATTTCGAAATGACTTTATAAAACTTGGGTGTCGTGTGGACACCGCTTTCAAAACCCTGCGGTTTTATCCTTTCAAAAACAGTCGGCCTCTTTATTACTTATGGAAAATTGTTGTATGTATTCGGCGATTGAACTAGTGTGGTTAAAGGTATCGTGATATGATTATTGTAGTCGGGACGCCGTGCATATACAAAGGAGACTCTGCCCGTTTGCAGAGTGAATTTGTATATGCGGCGGGTCTGGGCACGCACCGGGGAAGAACGGTTTTAAAAAAAAAAAGTATATGCAAAATTGAGAGCTAAACGGTGACGTTTCTTCCGCATGTTTAAACCCCGGGGCGTGACAGATTAAGATGGTATCAGAGAAAAACAACTTTAACCACAGTAGTCACTGTCAACATCCACAGAAGCCCCTTACCATTGGCTACTAACTAATGAAATGATTAGGGTATAAGTGCGTAGAGATGCGAGAGTGCGGGACTGCTGAGTATTGTTTCTCGGCTTAGTCGGTTGTTGTGCTTGGGTAGTCGTGTTGTTTTGGAGGCTGGGGTCGAGGCCGGCTGCCACCGGGGTCTGGATGGTTGCTGGGAATCAATGGATTAAGCAACCAGCACAGGGCACGGTGGGCCTGCTGACGATGTTCATGCACTTAGTGCGGCTGTTAACACAGCAGATCGTTACGCCGGCTTTTGTTTTCCGAACCCCTTCCTCTACCGACGTCCTGGTCGTCGGTAGCAACGGTGACTGGTGGCAGTGTAATCCGCTGGTGGTTGTTAGAGTGTCTGCTGGGTTGTGGGTCGTGGGCAACCGGGTAGCCTCTTGTCTAAGTTGGTACCTTTTAGGTCTGCTGGTGTTAGGTTACAGCGGATCACAGCAGACAGTCGGTCGATTCTTTTTGGCTTCTTGGGCAAGGTATGGGTGGGAATGAGGATCATTCCCCTACGGTTGCTGCCATAGTTCGGCAATTACTGTGGTCACTGCGATGATTGTAGAGATTATCGTGGTGGAGTTTTGGGGTGCTCATTTAGGTAAAAAAGGAGACCACCGGGACTAGTCAACTTTGTCCGTTTGGGCTCAGTTTTGTTTAGAGAGGCCGTGCCTCGTTTCGCACAAGTGTGCGTTAATGGCGACTTTTCATGGGGTGTTTAGCTTTTTGTTGCTGGGCGGTGCCGGTTAGCTCCTTTTAGGGGGGGGTTGTGGTGGTGTAGCTCTGAGTTGAGTTCTCACGTTCGGCGCAAAAGGGTCGGTTAGGTCGTCCCACTAATGGGGTGACGCGTGATCCCTCGAGTGCGCATAGTAAACCTAGGCAGTTTGATGACAAGGTGATCCTCGCTGTTTTCGTTGCTTATCCTTTTCTGACCCGATATGTTTTGGATGGGTAGTTTACTGTATTTGGAGGCCATTGTCTTAACGGACCTAGAGCTCAGAGTCCTTTCGGTTGGGAGTGTGACTGTTTGGTTTGAGTGTTTGCAGCTCGGTTCGTTGCCCGGTGCTTGGAAGGGCGACGGATTGGGACCGAGCGTCAGTAGTTAATCAGAATGTTGCCCCCATTTCAGTGCAAGGACGGAAGTAGGACCGTATTTCTTGGGTTTTGTCGCCAGTTTCCCATGACCAAGGCATAGTCTTGAGGATTTTGGGTTGCGAGTCTATTGTTGTTGAGGCAGCATAGGTCAGCGGGGATTGTGGACTACATGGCGCTCTGGCGGTGGTCACTTTCGGCTAGGATGCCCTGTATGCAGCTTTTTCTATGGGGTAGACCTTGTAGTAGGTCTCAGAGCTGAAACCTAGTTTTAGTTTGAACCGTCGCCTCGGTAGGACGGTCGGAGCGGACAAGCCGGGATAGTGGTTATGCTCCTAGCTAGTGGCCCGTGTTGGTGACGGGTGGCAGTGACCCGTGTTGGTGACGGGTGGCAGTGACCCGTGTTGGTGACGGGTGGCGGTGGCTCGTGTTGGTGACGGGTGGAGGTGGTTCGTGTTGGTGACGGGCGGGTTCGTCGTTTCGGAGGAGGACTACTCGTAGGCGGTGACCCGGCTGGTTTGTTTGGCACAACCTGGAGTTCGCGAGGGTATTAGTGTGGTTTCTCCCCATCTTTTGTCGTCGGGTTATTTTGGGCATTTAAGGTCCGTTGGTCCGGGTTTGGTGGCAGGACCGGGGTACCTCGACGCATCGCGAGACTTTGGTTGCTGACTGCTCAGCACCGTCAGAGGTGGTCTGCGAACCGGTGGCGTCATAACAGGAACTCCAAGTTGAGGAGCAGGCTTGCTCAGGTTAGTTCCGATCAAGAGGGACGGAACGGTAGGATTGCCGGGCGGGTTGCGCCCGTCGGTTGTCTGAAACCTTAGGGCGGTTCAGTCCAGCAGTTTCCCGTTCAGGGTTACTGTCACGCCCCGGGGTCGAACTGCGACCCGGGCTCGCCAACAGATCCGCCGTCTGTGCGGAAACTGCCGCACAGACGAAGCGTCTACCCTGCAAGAGAACTATAGCTAAACATGTATCAGAGATGAAAAAGAACTAATAGCTACAGAACCCACTGAACATCCGGTATAAATAAAATCTCAATACACAAATCTACAAGTACAGTCTCACAAGAATAATACAAGTACAAGAAATCCTCACAGGTCTCTCAGAATGTCCAGTACAAAAGCGGAATCATAAAATATACAGGGTACATCTACCTCTGACTCTCAATGCTGGTAAGGAACTAAACGGCCACGTCCTCACCTCGATCAGCTGTCTTCGCGCGAGCTAAACCGGAACAGCAGCCTCAGGAAACCTCTCACCGCAGCGGGTGTGAGAACTACTGCAAAGGTAGTTCCTAGTGGGTACCGTCCCAATATCCACGGTATGCCCACTAAGTCTACTGGAGGCACAACAGATAGGCATGCAGATAGATAGATAGATAAAAGCTGAAGGAACTATAGCTATCATGTCTCAAAAAAAAAACTCTACTAATGATGAAATGTGCATACACTCGCTACTGCTAACATGCCTCAAGTATCATGCTCAAAGGAATGAACCCATCTATGAACATAATATGTAACCACCCGCTCATATCACCCAAATCTCAAAGACTGCCAAAACTGGCTCAGTCCAGCCTGCGCCTGTCATCTAGGAACGCACCTGCCCACTACCACGCATCCACAAGAGGATGGGATTTCTGTGGGGCGTCCTAAACTGACTATATCAATCTTGCACAAAGTGACCCCATGGTAACTCGGCCAGGGGTATCAAGCGACCACTAGTATATGAACTAGGCGCATCATCATCTCATCATCAACACGCAGCCTCGTCAGGCTCGGTATCATCATCGCACCCGGGGCGTAGCTCGAGGGGAGCGACCCCACCGAACTCAAGTATCACATCTGTCTCACTATCTCATAAGCGACACATGCAGGCTATGATCCACGATCAATCAGATCGGAAACTCAATGCTCAACTAGCATAACTCAGTCGGAGAAGGACTCTACGACTAAATCAGAAAATGCCCAACAATCTCAAAGCTATGTCGGAGAAACCTCGACGACTCAATCTGATAATGCATAACCCATGGCTAAGTCGGGAAACCTCCACGACTCGATCTGCCAGAATCCCAAAACTCTCAAAGCTAGGACGGAGAACCATCTCCACATCTGAATCCGGAAAACACAACCCAAGATCTAGAATCATCCCTACAAGGGAGAAAAACTCGCTCATGACACTAGGAACTCGACACCTGATGCTCTAAAAAAATATACTCGGCCCTCTGGCATGAGTTCTCATGCAACACGAACAATCTGGACCATTCATAATGTTCTCAATAATTAAAAACCCTTTTAAAACCGAGTTTTACTTAAAACGGGGTACTAAAATATTATGAAGGTCCAGATGCAACCCGAATCTCGAAAGAATATGCAGTCTTGTGTCAAATAACCTCTAGATCAAACTAAAAATATCAGGGGCTTATAAAAGTCTTTCTACAATTTTCTAGGCAACTATCAGATTTATCAATATACAATAATTAAGCTAACATGATCAATATGCTTACAGGAGCATTAGAGGGCATTCCATAAATCTCGAAGAAATTCCAACCCACCTGGATCGCTTTCCGCAGGCAATCGCTGAAGTCGGTGAAGTGCCAAATCCACGAGCTGACGAAACTTCGAAAAATGCGCCGCGCGCGCGCATTGTCGCGAACCATGGAAAAAACCTCCCGGATGCCCGAATAAAATCCTCGAATCCTCTACAAAAAGTGCACACTCCATGGCCAACTCACGAGCTCTCAAAAGCATAAACCACCACATTCAACAGGTTTCCAGAACACTTACAATTTCTGCACTCAATAAAAGCTCACACACATAACTCCCAGCCATCAAACAGCACACTAGTAATGTACATCCAACCTCAATATACTCACATTACACTTTCAATTTACTCCCTCTCCTGTACACTCCACACACACTAACAGCACCAGTAGCACACACACATATATTCCTCTGCACTCCCACAGCCATCTCCAAGTATAAAGTTCTCAAAAACACAATTTTACCAAAAGAAATATCCACAATTCATTCTTTACAAGTTCCAAGCACACCAAAAACAACCTTCTCTAACATATTCACACGGAACCACAGCACCCTCAAAAATTCTACAGCATACACACCAAAACACTTACACAAAAGCTTCAGCACCTTCTATAAAACAAGCTTACAAACCACCCAATTCCACGACCAACTCAAACCTCAAAGCACCGAAACTCTCATGCGATCCTCTGCCAGCTTCCATGCACTCTCAGTAGCAGCCCCAAGCTCAAATTCCCAACAAAGCCACCACAAACTGCAAGAGAAAAGGGAAAACCCAAAATTAGAGGAAACTCGGTCAATCGCGCGGTCACCGGCGTCAAAACCAAGCCCAAAGCGAGAAAACCCCGCGCGCCGACATGCGTCGCAAGCCTCAGTCTGCCGCTGCCGCAGGTGAGCTAAAGCTGCAGCCGCTGCAAAATTGGGCCCGCCGCTGCGCTGCCTGGGCCCGCAGCGCGGCGCCCTGGCCCGCAGTGGGTCGCCCTGGCCTGTTGCGCGCCGCGTGCCTCGCGCGGCCGCTGCGCGCCTGCCGCGCGCGCTTGCGCGCTGCGCGGTGCCCGCCTGCGCGCGGCGCCCGCAGCGCGCACCCCTACCGCGCGCACCTGCAGAGATCCTGCCGCTTGCTGACCGATTGTGGACAGCAAGCCTGCCCCCACCAAGGACAGCAGTCCACACACTACAACTCCAAAACCAAAAACCCAAATCACAACTCAAAGATCCAAGCTCTCATTCTCCAAATTTTTTTTTTAAAAAAACTGAGCTTACCTCTCCCTCAAATCCGTCGCGCGCCATACGTCGCGCTCTCCGCTCGGCTTCCGGCCGTAGGTCCACCATTGCATTTCCCATGCAAAAACCCCTCTTTCCCAACTTTTTCTCATTCTCTTCTCTTCTTCTTCTTCTCTTTCTTCTTCTCCCTTTCCTTCCTCTGTTCTTCCCTGAATACTCTGCTTTGCATTCTTGAAGGGGATGATGACATGGCGAAGCTAATTAAGGTGGGCTTAATTAAGAGTGTCAGGTGGTAGTTGGCTAATTAATGCACCTCTAAATATCTCAACAACTCATCTTATGTAATCCATCTTCCCTTTAATTCTCCAATTCTTCACAGGCAACAAAACCCACTTGATTTAATTAATTAAATAATTTAATTAATCCAAAATAGGCCAACTCCAAGTCACTTTTTGCCTTCGGGGTCTCCGCACCGACCCGAAACCTTCCGAACCCCGCTGTAATCCGAAAATACACATGCCCACAACTTTTTCTCATCAAAAAGCTCAACCGTAGAGTCGGGGTGCTCAATCCAAACACCGGCTCCAAAACTGTCAGTTCTGACTCACTTTTTGCCTTCGGGTCCTCCGCGTCAGTCCGGAACCTCCCGAACTCCGCTGTAAACACAAAATACACCTGTTCCAAGTGTTCCCAATATTTCTGCACTCCACTGTGAAGTCGAGGCTTCCCCGAAACCGGTCCTCTAACGGCTGACAATGCCCGGAGAACCCCGAATCGACCTTGGCTTCCGCGTTGATCCGAGTCGACCCGAACTCAACTGAAGACACATATGGAACATGCTCGAGGCGATTTCTCCGCTCCACGCCATCATGCGTGGTCGGTGCACTAAACAAAGTCTCGGTACTCTACACTCTCCCCTCCTTTAAAAGGTTTCGTCTTCGAAACCAGAATAAGTCTAATCTCAGGAGAATGTCTCAATCAAAAGAGAAAAGGAATACTGAACTCATCCTCTGGCTCTCCAATGGCCTTTCTCACTCATCATGATGGCTCCACTGAACCTTCGCTCGAGGTATAACCCGATTGCATAATTCTTCTGCCTCACAACAAGAATTGCATCGACTGCTCTAGATAACTCGAACTTCCAATTAAAGTCAAGGTAGAAAATCCAATTCAAGCAGATGTTCACATACACATCTTCCAGCTCGATAAATACCGGCGGTCAAGCTCTCCGAATAAACTCAAATCTAAACATCCCAGCGAATAGTGGCTTCCAGAACCAGGGTTTCCAAAACCAAACCTTACGCCTCCAATCAACATGACACCTCCGTTGCTCCTTAGCAACTAAAATGCTCGAATTCCATAAATATAACTCTCACATTCATCTACAGAGGAAAAGTTCAACATCGGGAACCAATGCTCAAATTCCAACCCTCAAATCCCAAGTTCCAAAAGTGGCGACCACGGATCGAACACCTCATTCCAAGGTTGTACTACTCGCCTAGCCAAGGCGTAACTAACCATAATAATCCTCGCCGGGATAATGACCTACTAAATCCATCATAAAGCTCCAATAACTCTATCCACCGGCGTTGCCTCAACCAAAATCCTCCTGAGTAACCAAGTACCTCAGGTTCAGGGTCTAGGGATAATTCCATGCTCTCTCTATCACTGGCAATCATCCACACCCACGCCGGTATCCTCATCAGCTTTGTCTCTTCCAAGCTACACTGGCCTTGCATTGCTCAAAAACTTCTGACCTCTGTCACTATTAGAGGCTTAAGCTAAACCCCAAACGGTATCGCTCTTCGTTGGGCCCTCAGTCACTCTTGTAGCTGGAATCACATTGTCAATCCACAGAACCTCTCGAAGTCAAAAGCATGCTCCCTAATCTTGATATCCAACTTCTCTTCTCTCGGAAGTTGCAGCACTCTCTTCAGGTGCTCCTCAGGGTCTATGTTCCCTCGGAAATAAATCCAAATATCCATGACGGGTACGGCTTCCCGCCTGTCCAAACGCAGCTGGCACACTCGATTGCTCAAATCCTGTAGGCGGCAGGGCATCAATCAATCCACTTGACTGTGCTGTAAGCTCACAATGCCCCTACCGGGTCCTGAACACCATCAGGGCACAGCCCTAGGCTGTAAGGTTCCATAAAGCAATCAAACTCACAAGGAGCATCTCCCGAAATACACTCCAAACCTGTCTATGCTCAAACCATCAAAGAATTCTCACTGTTGTGTACTCACAACGTGGCATCACTGCCGTGCGCCAACGGTGTGGCATCACCACCGTGTATCCACGGTGTGGCATCATACTCAAATATCCATCTCTCGGATCCTCACTGTCGTATTCCCACGACGTGGTACTGGGTCACACAGACCTCTCGATCCATCAAATCCCGCAGCTGCACTATCAGCTCTCACTCTCTGTCTCGCAGGTGATACTCCAATAGGTGCTACCATAGTCGGCGCAGCTTCCAAAACCACGTCAATAACTATCTCAATCTTAATCTCACTAAGCGGCGGCTTCAATATCAGATCAGGTAGACTTTCACCCGGGATCACACGGGCGACAAAAATATCCCTTAATCCCGGTGCCGCCATAAGCACCTCCTCTACGGTCGCTCGCGAAGCGATACGATCACGACTCAAGCTCTATCGTACTCTGGCTTCCTCTATAAGCGTACTCCTCCTGACCAGGTCCTCGGAGGGTCATTGTCCTCTCTCGGTATTCCATGGTAGCATAGCATTGGGATGACCAATCTCTATCCAATCTCATAACAAAATCCCGTAGCTGATGTAGGACTAACAACTCAAGGAATCAAATCCAATGACTATAAGGAAGACCACCTTAGGTAAGATACAATCCACTATCCTGGTGCCCTCTAACCGGCTGCACAATCTCATCTTCTGGATGCTGGTGGCCATCGCTCAATCCGTCTCGGCGTCACAGCTCAATCAGCCTGCCGGTAAGTCGGATTAACCCCTTCATCCTGAAGGGGGGGTAGTGGGGGGTACCGTCACAAGCGGCAAAATCATAAGCCCTACTCTGGACACTCTGCTGGTACCTCGCCTGTCGAAAACCTTCTGGCCTCTGTCTCCTCTGAGACCCATGACCCTGAGACTGGGCCCGCCGCTGCGCTGCCTGGGCCCGCCGCGCGGCGCCCAGGCCCGCAGCGCGGCGCCCTGGCCCGCAGCGGGCCGCCCTGGCCTGCTGCGCGCCGCGCGCCTGCCACGCGCGCCTGCGCGCTGCGCGGCGCCCGCCTGCGCGCTGTGCGGCGCCCGCCTGCGCGCGGCGCGCGCAGCGCGCACCTCTACCGCGCGCACCTGCAGAGATCCTGCCGCTTGCTGACCGATTGTGGACAGCAAGCCTGCGCCCACCAAGGACAGCAGTCCACACACTACAACTCCATAACCAAAAACCCAAATCACAACTCAAAGATCCAAGCTCTCATTCTCCAAAAATAAATGAAAAAAAAACTGAGCTTACCTCTCCCTCAAATCCGTCGCGCGCCATACGTCGCGCTCTCCGCTCGGCTTCCGGCCGTAGGTCCACCATTGCATTTCCCATGCAAAAACCCCTCTTTCCCAACTTTTTCTCCTTCTCTTCTCTTTTTCTTCTTCTCTTTCTTCTTCTCACTTTCCTTCCTCTGTTCTTCCCTGAATACTCTGCTTTACATTCTTGAAGGGGACGATGACGTGGCGAAGCTAATTAAGGTGGGCTTAATTAAGAGTGTCAGGTGGTAGTTGGCTAATTAATGCACCTCTAAATATCTCAACAACTCATCTTATGCAATCCATCTTCCCTTTAATTCTCCAATTCTTCACAGGCAACAAAACCTACTTGATTTAATTAATTAAATAATTTAATTAATCCAAAATAGGCCAACTCCAAGTCACTTTTTGCCTTCGGGGTCTCCGCACCGACCCGAAACCTCCCGAACCCCGCTGTAATCCGAAAATACACATGTCCACAACTTTTTCTCATCAAAAAGCTCAACCGTTGAGTCGGGGTGCTCAATCCAAACACCGGCTCCAAAACTGTCAGTTCTGACTCACTTTTTGCCTTCGGGTCCTCCGCGTCAGTCCGGAACCTCCCGAACTCCGCTGTAAACACAAAATACACCTGTTCCAAGTGTTCCCAATATTTCTGCACTCCACTGTGAAGTCGAGACTTCTCCGAAACCGGTCCTCTAACGGCGGACAATGCCCGGAGAACCCCGAATCGACCTGGGCTTCCGCGTTGATCCGAGTCGACCCGAACTCAACTGAAGACACATATGGAACATACTCGAGGTGATTTCTCCGCTCCACGCCATCATGCGTGGTCGGTGCACTAAACAAAGTCTCGGTACTCTACAGTTACCACCGAGTTTCACCAAGAGATATTGGGCGTTTCGCGTGTCTTTGCTTTGGGGGTGGGTATTTGAACGCCCCAGCGGTGTTCATGGGTATGATGAACGGAATGTTCAGACTCTTCTTGGATCAACTCGCGTACGGGCGAGGAGTGTTTACGAGTGACCTTGCAGATTTGCAGGGACCAGAGAGTGTAGGCCAAACTCAAAAGGTGTGAGTTTGGGCATCACGAGGGGGGCACGAAGCCATTTGGGAGCGCAAGTCGGGCTTGCTTGGGCCCTTTCCCCACTTATTGGATTCCTGGGGTGTTTAAGTTTCGAGGACGAAACTTATTTTAAGGTGTGAGTGATGTAAGACCCGAGAAATTTGAGTTTGTTAAGAGTGATTTTTGTGTGTGAATGTGTGCGAGGAAACAAAATTTAACCTTAGGGGTGTGTATACCGGGTTGCGAATGGCACAGTTTCCGAAGCACAAATTTCCGTCTTTCCAATCCGAGTCTGATCTCGAAAAACTGAGGTCTCTAGTGCGACCGTCTCATTGAATCGAGTGAAATTGGTATAGACCGTTTGTTGATCCGACGGTCGGATCGTCCGAAAATCAGCAAGAAAACTAGTGGGGCCCGCGACTTAAGTGAATAGTGATTTGAATAGTAACACCCTGATTTATTTTCCGCGTTGGCCAACGTCGCCCGATCGACTATCTGGGGTCCGAATCTGACGATCCAGGTAGTCGATTTAAATGGCGTCATCGATCCGAGCGCAGTGGCGCCGACGAAACTTCCGTTTGACGAGCCGGTAGCACCGTAAAGCGTGCAGAACTATCTTTTTTACCGTATATGATGGTTTTTAAATTTTTAGGGGATCGAATGCGACAAACAAAAATCACTACTTTATAGATCTCGTCGAGCCGGACGTCGTGGTGGTGTCCATTTTTCAGTTTGACAACCCGGTGGCCTCGAAAAGCGTGAAATGCTCAGAAATTTGCACTTTTTCACGAAAAGTCCTTACATTTTATGTATCAAACGGTGAGAGAATTGGCGGGGAGGGTCTTCGGTGCAAGATGGTTGTTCAGTGATGGACCTAGTTCGAAAGAAGGAGTGTGGAGGGACTTGTTAGCATTTTATGCAAATGCTTCATATGGTTTTGAGGGACCCGAAGAGCCCTAGCTCGGAACCCTATCTACCCAGCCGCCACCAAAGCAATCCCCTCGGATCCCTTACGCGCTCCACAAGGGTTGCACCGCCAGCCGCCGCCTTCCCTCGCCGGAGAAAGCAGTGTGATGCCCTACTCGCGGTCATGTTGGGAAGTTTGCAACATGAAGGCTTCGGATCCCTCCTGGTCACCTCTGAAGGTGCCTTCGACCCCTTGGGACGCGGCCTGTGAAGCCCCGGCGCCCAGATCCGCCGCGCACCGCCGGAGCTTCTTCTCCTTCTCTTCCTCCCCGAGTCCGGTGTGGAGCCTTCCCTTCTTGGTCTCTTGCAACCTGGACCCTGGAAGTCACCTACTGACGCCGCGGGGAACACCCAGGACAGACCCCGAGGTCCTAGGACCCCCGGATGGCCGCCGGACGAAGTGGGGATCGCCGAAACCCTAATTTTGGCCGTAATACTTGCCCGCCGCTTCCGGCGCTCCGGCGGTGGAACCAACTCGACCAGAAGTCTCTGCTGGTCCCCAGAAGACAACCCACAAACTTTGGTGGGCTTTGGTATAGTGTGGAGTGCGGAGGAGGAAGCCCTAGGTTCGGGTTCTTGTTGTTGGCCGAGCAACGCCGCCCCATCGCCGCCGCCGCTCCTCCGGCGCCGGCCAAGCCTGGTGAGTCTTCTGACACCTTGGGCTTACCTTTGGTCCACTTGCATGCAACCCATGCAGCTCTTTTCTCAGGTTGCCATTAATGGGCTTTTGAAGCTTCGTCTTCTTCCTCCTCGGGTTGAGGAGCACGGGGAGCTACCAAGCTTCTTGGGCAGAGGCTCTTTCCACTCCTGGATGTCCCAGAAAGATGGTGCTCACCTTAGTTTGAAAAACGACCGAGTGGGAGGTGAATCCGGCCAAGCCGCGCTCCAAGAAAGCGAAGGCGAGTGGTTTTTGCTCCTGCAGCCAAATCAGAGGGTTTGCAACCTGCCTTAGGTGAGCCATTGTTTCATTTTGATGTCCTGAAATTAATGTACAACTTGGTTGCTTCCCCGAACTGTTATTTTGTTTAAACCTCGAAGTCGAGCTCCGGTTTGATCGTGTTATTAGTACACCTGTTTTTGGTGGGCCGGCAGAGGCTTAGAGGTGAGCCTCTGTACTCTTGGACACCACTGAGCACGATGCTCACATAAAAGCTGAGAATGACTGGATAGGATAATGATTTAAGCAACATTGAACCTAGGGACGCATTATTCATGGGCTAATTTGTAACTCCTTGGCTCAAATTGATCCGAGACTGTGAGCACGGAGTCCAGCACGTTAAGATCTAGTTACGGGTAAAATATTTTGGTTTAATGTTTCCCAGTTTAAAAGTTGTGGGTTAATTAATGTGTTTTATATGAATGAAAGTGCAATTTTAGTAAAGCCCGGGGGCCTAAACGTAAGTGTAGCCTAGTAGGCTGCGGTGGACAGCGTGCACTAGATCTCTGAACCTTTCGTTCGGGAACCGATGGCCTTCTTTGTACAGAGCTTTGCTTTACGACCCGTGAACCGGCAAAATGGTCGGTTTGTCGGCGATTCGGGTTAAACACGCTTTTTCAAAAAAAATTGGATGGTTACTGATCTGTACTTTCTGGGGACTTTCTGTTAGGTTCGATTGCCGTTCGAAGCCGCGGAGCGTTCCAGGTGTTTCGTTCGACTTGCTTTGAGGTAGGTACCCCTTAGAACCTCTTTGTACATGTTTCCGTTATTGTTATTTATATCTTGTAAGGGGTAGTTGGGGGTGACGTGGACCTCCGGTTTAATGAACGTCGCGGTGGGAGACTGGACGGGCAGTTCGCCCTCTCCGAACAACAGTAGGGTTGTTTGGAGCATGCTAGCGATGAGGACAGTGATCGGTGTGACCAGTCGGACGTCGAAAGGTGGGTTCCCCTCCCGACAGTTTTTGAGTCGGGAAACGAGGGCAATTGGTAAGTGCAAAGGTTTGACACGTTGAAATGTTGCTATC
This sequence comes from Tillandsia leiboldiana, assembly GCA_029204045.2. NCBI lineage: Eukaryota > Viridiplantae > Streptophyta > Magnoliopsida > Poales > Bromeliaceae > Tillandsia > Tillandsia leiboldiana. The sequence goes on along the minus strand of CM055078.1, from coordinate 3,444,281 downwards.
CCCCGTACATGCTTATGTTTTTATTATCACTACATTTATGGAGACTAAGGGTCGCTATGCTCGATGATGCATTATGTTCTGGGAGATGGCCGAGGCAGGTGCTCGGTCTGGTTTGTCGAGGTTGGTGCTCGGTCTGGTTGGCCGAGGTTGGTGCTCGGTCGAGGCTCGAGATTGCTACACGCACACCAGCGGCTTGGCCACCGCGAGGGTGTGCTTTTTCGGAAAAGTGGTACGTTGACCCGTATACCCCATGTGTGGGTGACGTAATGGGGGCCCTCATGGGTGGGGGGTGTGAGCGGTGCCGAGGAGGGTGCTCGAGGTCGTGCCGGGGCAGGTGCTCGGTGCGATTTACCGAGATAGGTGCTCGGTGTGGTTGCCGGGGCAGGTGCCCAGGTTTGGATTGTACAGGTGGAGGGTTTTACTGTGGTTTGCCTTACTTTTAGCCTTTATTGCATTTTACTGTCGATTGCACGATGATGAGGGCGGTTGCTCTGATTTTTCATACAGTTTGCTTTAGTTACAGCCCTTCATGCTTTTCATACTTTGTATCTTGTGTCGCTGACTCCCCACTCTGTGACAGGTTCAGTCAGTGGTGAGAGCTAGGGCGACAGTGAGGCCGCGATGAGAGGTCTATTGGCCCTTCGAGGCTACAGACTGTGGTTAGTTGCCCTTGTGTTTATTTCATTATCTGTTAGTAGCTATGCGGGTGTGATACTTTTGTGGGGTTGACTTGGATGTTGGGATTATTATAAAACTCTGTGGATGAATGTTTAGTTTACTATCTGCTTGTTGGCCGTTTTCGAACCAAAAAGAAAAAGAAAGAAAACATTGCGAAAATGATTTGAAAAATGTTGGTGTCGAGTGGGCACCATTTTCAAAACCCTGTGGATTTATGGATTTCGAAATGATTTTATAAAACTTGGGTGTCGTGTGGACACCGCTTTCAAAACCCTGCGGTTTTATCCTTTCAAAAACAGTCGGCCTCTTTATTACTTATGGAAAATGGTTGTATGTATTCGACGATTGAACTAGTGTGGTTAAAGGTATGATGATATGATTATTGTAGTCGGGACGCCGTGCATATACAAAGGAGACTCTGCCCATTTGCAGAGTGTGTTGGGTTATTTGTAATAAGGATCTAAATAGGGGAAAAAACACCTAGAGGGGGGTGAATAGGTGTAAACGTATAAACACTCAAAAATCGTTGCGATAAAAACCCAATGCGGAAATAAAAAATAACTCGCAAGATTTTTACGTGGAAAACTCCATCACCGGAGTAAAAAACCACGGGACCGATAACACGGCAGAAATCCACTAGAATTAAAACACGTACAAGGTGATTTACCGTACACACTTACGACTCAACCTTTTCCATACGCTCCTAGAGGATCTTCTCCGCTCGCTCCGCGACGCTTCTCGAATCCACGATCTGCGCCCAACGCCGAATCCACGGCGTCCAACGTCGAATCCACGACGTCCGACCGAGTCCACGGTCTTCACCCAATAGCACCCTTCGAATCCACGAATGTGCCTCACTCCGAATCCACGAGAGCGGTTGAACCTTGAATCCACAAGGACACGCGAATCCACGCGCCGATTTTTGGGGTAAATCGTTGTTTTTGGTGGTGATGATCCGCCGAATACTTAGATCAAAGATAGATCGGAAATACCATCTAAGTATTCATTAGTTTGATTCAACTCAAGATGTGAGTATGAAAACCTAGAATCAAACTAATCAATATAGATGAAGAAACATAGAGTATTATCTAATGATTTCCTTTCTTCTCTATATGTGGATCTAGAGCCGTATAAGTTGATATATGAAAATGACGGCTATTTGGATTCACCCTAGAAAAAGAGTCATAGGGTCTATTTATAGGTTAGAAACCCTAGGAAGGAGATAAGAATCAAAAACCTAACATTTCTGGAAATTTTACGGACGGCGATCCGGATCGGATTAGCTGTGATCCGGATCATCGTAACGAGTCAGGCAATTCCAGAAAAACGAAGGTTCGGGATCCGGATCGAAGTGCTTGATCCGGATCGTTCATACAGTTCACCAAACATCAACGTTCGGGATCCGGATTGCGAAGCCTGATCCGGATCGTTCAAGGAAGATGGTAAACTCAGTGTTCGGGATCCGGATCAAGAGAGGCTACGATCCGGATTGAACTGGTGTATGAACGAACCACCTTCGGGATCCGGATCGAACAACCTGATCCGGATCCTGAACATGTCCCAAGTCCAGTTTTTGATTTTTATGCAATGAAAGATTCTTCCAAGTGTTTCTACACTACAAGAAGTATTCGGATCACACAAAATCTTTAGTTAAACATACCTGATCCTTTTGAATTCTTCTTTCTTGAGATTGAGTTAAATGATCCAACTTTCTTCACCTTCAATCTTCAAGACTTGAGACTTTCACGAAACTACGCCAACTCAAATTCTGTAACAATCTCCCCCTTTGGCGGTTTCGTGACAAAACACAGATCCACTCAAGAAAATTCAAAAAGATATTTTTGTTGCTATCACCATACAACAAAAATTTACAATGGAGATCCGAAAATTTAAAAACATGAGATAAACTCCTAAAACAGACTCTAGACTTAGACATCTGTACTCTCTGCACAAAGAAATCATTCTTGACAAAAAGAGATCGTTAGATACCTCAAGAATATTTAGCATTCAAAACCTAGTACAGAGATAGAGTTTATCTGATCATCATGACATTTGAGAATTCAGATATGTAAGAGAATCATAGTCAAGAACCAACATATCTTCTACGCAATCAAAAACCAAATGTCATAAAGTGTTAGTCCAACATCAACTTGTTAGTCATATTACATGCCCAAATAATTAGTCGAATAGTTAGTGGAGACATGCAACCAATCACTAGATAAAAACCAAAGTTGAAGTGATACTTACCTTGATGTATACAAAATTTTCACATCATCATTGTTCAATCATTCACATCATCATTGTTCAATCATTGTTCTGTTCTCAGTCATCATTGTACCTTGATGTTATACAAATCACATCATCATTCATTGTTCAAGTTCTCTAAATCTCCCCCTTTTTGTCACAAACAAAGCCAAAATTACCAAAAGTGGAGAGAATCGTTAACAGTTCAAGTTGGAGAACTAAAGACTAAAACTAAAACTTAAAAACCTGCACAAAAGAAAGATCTAAACATATGCATAATAAACAAAAATTGGAAGGATACGGATTATTCAGACTCGTCTGAACTGATACAGCCGAGAATTTGGAATATCTTCTTTAATCGCTTGTTCATTGATGATTGATTCTTATTTACCTTCTTTATTTCTTCCTTTACCTCAATTAGTTCATTTGATATACGTTCTTGCTCGTTGGAGAGCCTTTGCTGTTCTTTATAGATTGAGGTAACAGATGCATCATCATCAGAAGTTGATTGCGGTGTTTGTTGTGCCGGAGGTGCTGGTTGGACTGGAGGAGCTGTTGCCGGTGCAGAGGTTGTCGCTTGTTGTTGTTGTGCTCGTTGCCGGTGAGGAGGTATGAAGGGTTCATCTGGCTTCGTCGAGAGAGACTTTACAATTGTTGTCTCATTAATGGTGCCCAAACTGTACATGTATGAGCTTGCGCTTGTATTGACTTTAAACTTTCTAAGGATGCGCATGATAATCATTGGGTACGGTAGTCTTTCTGTGGGATGAGAGTGTTCCACATACCGCGCCATCCTTGACCAAATGAGATAGGGAATATTCAAGTTTGCTCCCATCAATGCGGCCGGGTTTCCAAGAAGATAAAGGTATAACATTCTGTCCCATCGAAGAACCTTCGTATTCATGTTGGGAAGGATGTTGTAGCAGACAATGAAGTTTATATACCGATACTCTGGTCGAAGCTCTTTAGAGAAAACAGAATTTCCGGTCGACCGAGTATTTGGAAGACAAATTCCATTAAGTACAGCTCTCCAGGAGTTGTCGTTGAAGCTTTGAGTTTTTAGGTAATGGAGTCCATCAGCTCTGGCTGTCATACCTAGCACAACTCCAATCAGCTGGGGTGTGACTTTGATTTTGATATTTTTAACCAAAGTGTGAAATTCTCGACGTCCATCCTCGTGATCAATCAGACTTGCAGCGTTCTGATAAAACATTCGAACTGAGTGTGGACAGTACCCAGTTGTCTCAGGGAAGTTGCAAATTTGAGCAAGACCAACTTGGTCAAACAAAGTCCCAAAAGCTACAGATCGTTCCTTCATTGGTTTGACATTGACATGTCTCTCGCCAATGCATTCCCTCTTCTCAAAATCCTTGATTCTTTCGGAGCTGATGAAGTCTTGTGGAGGAGGCTGCCTAGCAACTGGTTCCTCAATGGTAATTCCCTGAGCACTGCCTCTTTTTCTTGCACCGGTTTTTCTTTTTGTTCCAATTGGACTTGGTTCCATAGGGGCTTTTCCTTTTTCAGCTGCAGTAGGCTTTGAAGCTTCAGCAGTTGTTTTCCCTTTGGAGACAATGGGAGTAGCTTGCTCGATTTCGATGTTATCCCAGTCGATCGACTCCGTCTCTGATTCAGTGTCGGAATCATCCTTGGTCTTCTTCGCTTTCTTAGCCTTCTTAGGCTTGACAGTATCCTTGGTATGAACCATGGCAGCAAGTAGGAAAACAATCCAAGTGATCACCATTTTGATTGCTAGTGAGAAATGTATCCTGTGAAGATCAACTCAAGAACACATGAAAAATTGTTAATTTTTAAAAAGTTGGAAAAATTGTACCCAAACAATCATAATCATGTAGAGAGACTAAGAATCAAATTAGTTTTGCAAAAAGACTTTTTAAAAATAGATCAATTGCATGATTTTTGAAAATCCTCATTATATGCCCTAAAACCGAAATTTTAGAAATCGAAGCCTAAAAATCCGTTAATCAGGAGAATACCTAGCATATAATCAAAACTAATCTACCCAGAGTTCTTATTTCAAAAGAAATTTGATCAAAAACCATCCACAAACAAGATTGGTCCAAGAATTTCATCACATTTGAGGAGGAATAGAGAAAAACGGTGAAAAACCGAGATTTTGATCAATAAAACTTACTTGGAGTTGAAGAACTTGAGTTTGAAAGCTTCCAAGATGGGTGAAATCTAGAGAGAGAAGCTCTGGAAACTTTGGAACAAAAGATTGGAGTAAAAGAAATCAAAACCCTTTTGTTCTTTATAAAACCCTAGCCGCGATCCGGATCAGTTCATGATTGCGATCCGGATCGGCTACCCGCAGTGAGAAACTGCGTTCGGGATCCGGATCGGCAGGTCCAATCCGGATCGTCTGCCCGCAGAAGAATACCTGCGTTCGGGATCCGGATCATCTTGCCCGATCTGGATCGGCTCCAACTTTTTCTTTAGAAAATTTCAGAGAAATTCAAGAAAAACCAGAAAAAGATTGTAAGCACAAATGTGTATCAACTTTAAACAGAAATCATCGTTTCATACAACAAGAATTAGATTATGCCAAATCTATCAATAATATCCAAAAATGAAACGAGAATTTACAAAAATTAAATCCCTTAAAGTTGAACACCTTCAATTACATCTAACTTGATCTTATGAGTAATGCCTTTATCAAATCATCAATTCAGTAAAGAAAATGAAATACAAAGATCAATAGATGTTTGAAATCCCAAATATAGTAGATAATGTATCTAGACAATCTGTTGAAGAGAGTGGCTCTTTGAGCATCTTTCTTTAAAAACCCACCTTATACCAACCTTGAAATTTGACGGAGTCAAGTATTTCAACATGCATTTTACTTAATCAAAATTTGAACAACCATGCTTGGTATACATGTGGTAGCTGCACACAATACTCGGACGACCGAGGTGGTAGCTCTTTCCTCCATGTGGTGGTAGTTTTCACACTCCTCATTGGGATGTAACTCTTTCCACATCTTTTGAGCATTTTACATTTCTTAGACTCCCCCTCAATTGGCTATCAATTATTTAAGATATAAAGTATTCAACCAAAAATTGATCTCGATTTCATACTCGACTAAACAGTCAAATAAGATAATGACTATACCAAGAGATCATTGAGAGAGAGAAATTGACTTTGATCACTCAGAAGATGATTTAATTAACATAAATGATCATTGCAACAGTGAAATATTATGATGGCGAAAGCATAATAAATTTCTAAATGTGCGAAAAGATGCAATTAAGTCAATTATGATCTATGCTCAATTAATGTCCTATGTACAGACATAGATAATGAACAAAACAAAACAAAGACAAAACCTATCCTAAGCAAAGGTTTCAAAAAAAAGTTTATTTCAAGGAAAGCATTCCAATTGCTTTTCGCAAATGAATAAAACGTTTTTGATCCAAAGGTTTTGTTAGAATGTCAGCTAATTGATCCTCAGTTGAAATATATGAAAGTTGAAGAGTATTTGATTCAACTAGCTCTCTAAGAAAATGATATCTAAGTTCAATATGTTTTGTTCTAGAGTGCAACACATGGTTTTTAGAAATGTTGATTGCACTTGTGTTGTCACAAAGAATTGTTACCGAAGATGCTGAAATCCGGAAGTCGCTCAATACGCTTTTCATCCAAATGAGTTGAGTTGAGCAACTTCCAGCTGAAATGTATTCCGCTTCGGCAGTCGAGAGTGCTATGCAATTCTGCTTTTTACTGTGCCATGCAACAAGGCAATGGCCAAGATAGAAGCATGCACCACTCGTGCTTTTCCGATCATCCACTGATCCTGCCCAATCGGCATCTGAGTATCCAACAATATCCAAACTTGTTCCCATAGGATACCAAATTCTGAAATTAATTAATCCTTTGATATACCGGATGATCCTTTTCACCGCTTTCAGGTGAACCTCCTTTGGTGCAGATTGATATCTCGCGCAGATCCCAACACCAAAAGATATATCCGGGCGACTAGCCGTGAGGTAAAGTAGACTTCCAATCATACTTCGATACAGTTTCTCGTCTACATTCTCACTTTGTGATTCACTTCCAAGTCCCTTGTGGCTAGTTCCCATTGGAGTCGGAAAATCCTTCGAATTTTCAAGATCAAACTTTTTAACCAACTCCATTGCATACTTGGATTGACTCAAGTGAATACCTTCATCATTTTGTTTAATTTGCAATCCAAGGAAATAAGTCAATTCGCCCATCATGGACATCTCAAATTCGCTTTCCATGGTCTCCGCGAATTTAGAAGCATCATTATCTCTTGTTGCGCCAAATACAATGTCATCGACATAGATTTGTGCTACAATGAAATTGTTTTGATAATGCTTCACAAAGAGAGTCCTATCAGCTCCCCCTCGAGTATAGCCCTTCTCCAAAAGGTGCTTTGTCAACCTTTCGTACCATGCTCGCGGTGCTTGTTTCAGACCGTAAAGAGCCTTTTTCAAACGAAAAATATGGTTAGGTTGTTTATGGTCTACAAAACCTTTCGGTTGAGCCACATAAACTTCCTCATTTAAAAACCCATTTAGAAATGCGCTCTTAACGTCCATTTGAAATAATTTGATTTTAAAATGACAAGCAATAGCAAACAGTATACGAATGGACTCGAGTCTAGCTACAGGGGCGAATGTTTCGTCAAAGTCTATACCTTCTACTTGAGAGTAGCCTTGAGCAACTAATCGTGCCTTGTTCCTGATGATAGTACCATCCTCATTTTTCTCGTTCTTGAAGATCCATTTGGTACCTATCACATTGTGTTGCTGTGGAGGCTTCGTTAATTCCCAGACTTTGTTTCGCTCAAATTGATGGAGCTCTTCCTGCATTGCTTTAATCCAGTAGTCATCCTGAAGAGCTTCATTTATGTTCTTTGGTTCGATTAAAGATACGTAGCAAGCAAATCCACAAACCAACTGCCTCCGAGTTCTAACTCCTTCTTGTAGATCTCCAATAATATTCGATTCCGGATGATCCTTGGAGATTCATAGCGTTTGTTGAAACGGAGTACTCGGAGATATATGAGATGATTCCTGCACATTAGATAATCTTGAAGAACCATTAGATGCATCATTAATATTGGAAGTATTATTATGAGAAGATGCAACAGCAGGAGTATCATCATCTAGAGAGATATCGAGGGTAGATTTTTCAGATGCAAAGTGAAAAGCTTCATCTACTTTAACATTTATAGATTCTACGATCGTCTTAGATTCCAAGTTAAATACTCGATATGCTCTACTATTAGTAGAATACCCTAAGAAAATCCCTTCGTCACTTCGTGAGTCAAACTTTCCAAGGTTTTCACGGTCACGTAAAATGTAACACCGACTCCCGAAGATGCGAAAATATTTGATGTTGGGTTTTCTACCACACCATAGTTCATATGGTGTATTTAACGTTCCCGGGCGCAAGAACACTCGATTAATGACATAGACAGCGGTGTTCACAGCTTCAGCCCAAAAATGTAGCGGTAAATTCCGGCTATGAAGCATCATACGCGCCATCTCTTGAACAACCCTGTTCTTGCGCTCGACAACACCATTCTGTTGAGGTGTATAGGGTGCAGAGAATTCATGCTTAATACCGTTTGAAGTACAAAAGTCAATGAATTTTGAATTAATGAATTCTCCACCTCTATCACTTCTAACACGAATGATCTTTTCATTCTTTTCAATCATAATACGAAGGCAGATCTCGTGAAAAGAATCAAAAGTATCAGCTTTCTCTTTTAAAAATGCTACCCAAGAAAACCGAGAGAAATCATCAACCAATAAAAAAATATACCATTTACCTCCCAAAGATGGTTGACGGGTCGGCCAAAAGAAAGGAAAAAAAATAGTCTACATAAACTACACAACATTTAATCGTAGAACGATTAAAGACAATGAGGGATTTCACCTTTGCATACCCAAACCTTTTGAGTTTTGGAGTATGTCGGCAATGGTTGAGAAATTTTCCTTGATGAAGACGTTTTGTCTGATTGATCTTTTTCTTTTGTCAACGTCTTGTTTGGAGTACTACCAACGTTCTTTTCTTTTGAAAAATCCTTTTTTGAATTCCGGGGAGTGAACTTGTTGGTAGCAGTTGCAAGATGTGGTTGATTTGATCTTTGAGCTCCAATCTTGCAATTTCTTTCAAGGTGCCCTGCAAAATTACAACGAAAACATACCTTTGTGCTTGACGATTCTGAAGAGGATGAAGTAGGCTTGTTGTCGTTGGTTGTCATGAATTCCGGTGTCGGAGGAGGAGATACCGACTGAGGCACAAAGACTGTCCCGCTCGAACTTGGACTGTTTCCAGTTTGAGTGTATCCGAGGCCGAACTTGTTTGTTTGACCAAGACCAAGAAGTTTATCCAACTTACTCCTTCCAGAAGAAAATTGCTGTAAGTCATCCTTGAGTTGGCAAATGGTCTCTGTCATTTCCAATTTTTCCCGTCGGGCCTCGCCGTAGAGCTTCAAGAAGTAGTTCGCTTTGTTCACCATATCTATATAATTCTTCTCGAGTTGCTCATTGGACTCTTGAAGGGAAACATTTGCTCTTATCAAATTATCCCTTTCCACTTCAAGATCGGTCGAGAGAGAAGTTACCCTTTTTACTTCTTCTTCGAGATCCTGCAATCTCCCTCTCAACCCCTTGTTTTGCTTAGCCGGTTTCTTTGAATCCCGTAAAGGTCTGTGATAGGCTAAAGCAAAATCTTCACCTTCCGAATCATCCGATTCATTGTCCGTTGCAATCTTTTCAACAGTGGAGTTGGACAACGACTCGGATGTACTTGCCATAAAGCACATGAAGGGTGAAGATACGGACGCGTGGAATGCCGTGGAGCTCTTTTCTTAATCACTCGAAGACGACTCATTTGACGTTGAGTTGTCATCCTAAGTGACGACTTGCATCGCCTTCTTCTTTGCCGGATACTTGTTGGGACACTCCGTTGCAATGTGGCCGTAGCCTCGACATTTGAAGCATTGTAGTTGTCCCTCTGAACTTTTCTTATCCTTTGAGAAGTTCTCTTGCTTTCTTGACTTGTAACTTGAAGTACCCTTGCCTTTGTTCGACTTTCCGAAGGATGGAGATTTACTTGAATTACCCCTTCGAAAGTTGCGGCGAAACTTCCTTGTCAAGAGAGCGAGCTGCTTCTCAAATTCCTCCATAGAAAGATTCTCGTCATCATCTGAGGAGGATGTATCCGCGTCTTCTTCCTTAGTTGTTTTCAACGCATAACCTGAAGACTTAGAAGAGGATGCCTTTCCAGAAGAATTGTTAGTAGTAAATGTCATTTCATAAGTTTGTAATGAACCAACTAATTCTTCTACACGTATTTCGTCCGGGTGTTTAAAAGTTTCAATGGCAGTAACCTTTGGGCGAAATCGTTCAGGAAGAGTTCTTAATATCTTTCTTACAATCTTAAATTCTGGAATCTTCTCTCCCAGGTTAGCACATGAGTTTACGATATCTTGCAATCGTGTATAGTAGTCCGTGAAAGATTCATTTTTCTGCCATCAAGATAGAGTCAAACTTGCTCGTAAGCATTTGCAGTTTCTGAATCTTCACGAGGTTAGTTCCCTCATGTGTAACCTGAAGAACATCCCAGATTTCTTTCGCAGTCTCACATGCTGAGACGCGAGAGAACTCAGTTTGAGATAAGGCATTAAAAATAGCATTAATTCCCTTGCCATTGTAAGAAGATGAGTCTAACTCTTCCTTGGTCCATTTCGACCTAGGTTTTAAGGTGTCAACAGGTTTCCGGACGCCCGAAAATGGACACCCGGAAGATTTCAGTGTTTTCTGGTGTACGGTGGACCGGTGGACCGATGGGTGTGCCACGTGGCGGCTTCCTACTAGTGCCGTACGCAACGTGGCGGAGCGGGAGGTGCTGTGTTGTGGGCTCGACCCACGGGAGCAGGCGCGGGCAGCTTCGGTGCTGCGGGGTCGGGTGTGCCAAGTGGCGGCTTCCCATTGGAGCGCGTTGGACACGTGGCGGCTACGGGTTGGCTGGTTCTGTAGGTGCGGTCCACGGAGAAGCGCGGGGTGACGCGTGGACCGGGCGGGACACGTGGCGGCTTCCGGTTGGCGGGCTCACGAAGGCGGGGTCCACGAAGGCGTGTGGGGGGGCGCCTCGGGGCGCGTGTGTGGCAGGGTGCCAGGCGGCGCGGCAGGCCGCGGTCAGGGGAGGCCATCATGCGGGCCACGTGGTGCCCTCTGATTCGCGGGCGCCACCCACCCGGTTGACCGGGCGCAGGACACGCGTCGCCGCCCTGGCGCGCTTGCAACGCTGTCCGCTGTTCGGGGGCGACGTGGCATTGTGTGGGCGATCCGGGCGCTCGTCGCAGCGGGGCTGTCGGCGAGGTTTTGGCGCCCGAACTTTTCGGGCGCCCGAAACCGGGGACCCAAGGGTCATTTTCTGAATTGTTGGGCTGGGCCTATAAATAGGCCCTGTTAGACTCCATTTTCGAGTTTTTCTGCGCAGTTTCTCTCCGAGGCATCAACAGTGATCTTCTTCCTCTACCAGTGCTGCACCCTGTGGAGATTTCCTGGGATTTTAGAAGGCTCATACATGGAGGTCTACAACGATTCGGCGCGTCGCGACGCTTCTTCTCCGTCGACCCTTCCCGTCGCATTTCGGTACGTGGACTCCCCCGGGCTACCCTGAAGGAATTTTTCGACGATTCTTGCCCCGTTGTTTCCACGACAAGTAGGGCTACGATTCCTGTGGTTACTATTTCTTCCCATTTTGAGGTTTTCTTGGGCTTTTCGGACTATTTTGTGACCTTATTTTCTGGGGCGGAGTTTTGGACAGCATCGGAGTTTTTATGGGTTTTCTCCGCGCTCGAGCTTCGGATTGAGGTGTGCAAGTACTCGATTCATATCTACGCGATGCAAGGAACATTGCCGTGATTTTTTTGGGATTTTTGGAGGTTGGCACGAAGGTGAAAATCCTACTTTATCTTGGCGGATTATTACAGACTTGTGTTTTTGGGAGTTTTGCGAGTACCGCAGTGTTTATTTTGTATCTTGCCCTACAGGTGTTGGTTTTGGACGTGCGAGTACTTATTTCGATTGGCTCGACGCGACGATCGCAGAGGTTATTTTTCCGGATTTTTCCGAGATCATCTCGCAGGTAAAATTTGACCATTTTCGGGGCTGGTTGTTAGACAGCAGGTTATTGTGCATTTTTGGATTAATTTACGCCGTTTGGATTACCGTGCAGTGTGCCGTGTTTACCTGAAGTGAGGGCATATTTGGGCTGTGCTTCGCGTGCGCTGTGATCGAGGTGGGTGCTTGTTATATCCCTCTATTTTGATGAGCTCACTAGGAATATTAGAGAGATCCCTATAGTAGACTTATTGATTAATTATGCTCGTGATTGGGATTATGCATGCTTGTGTGGATTTATTGTTTGCTTTGTTAGCGTTTAACCTTGCATGTGGAAATTGAATATTAAGTTGAGACAAAGTGATTTACCTTGATAGTGGGTACCACTTGGGGATATTTTTGGACATGCATAGGTGATGGTTCATGTGAGGGTGAGTAGCGGTTTATGTGAGGTTCATGACTATGGCTACTCTTTGCTTTCCTTTCCAAAAGAGAACACTTACATGCTTGTATGAACATCTAGATAGGCCATCTTTTATTGCTACACTATCATGTTGGAATCTGACTTAGGAGAAACCATGTTTGTTCTTTCTCCTTTCTTTCAAGACTCTAGATGCATGTTGCTCGGGTTCGAGCAGGGGTTTGGGATAGTGTAGCCGAGGCCTGGATTATAGATTATGGGGTATTGCGGCAATCACGGATATTGGGCGATTGACCGGATGTTCAGTTATGCATCAGATTGGGGATCAGGGTTTCTTTAGTGGAGGGATTTGTTCCACTTAGGCATTGTAGTGATTCAATCCTGCTTTTATGATACTTGTGAGATAGTTACTTTCCTCGTGTGGGTAGCTCCCCTCGAGTTTCCCTCCGGAGCGTGGGGGTCAGACAGTTATTGACAGTTTTTGCTATCACATCAGCGCGGCTTACTTGCCCGATGATGAGGGCGGCAGCAGGTTGTACCAGTTTTTACTGGTGGGTAGATTGAGTTAGCGGGGCGGTTTTAGTTACTGATGCATACATACGGTTATTCCATGTTGGGATTGCATTTAGAGGCATAGTAGTGGTAGCTTCTTTTCCTCAGCAGTTCTGTTTATAGCTTACCACTCTTTTTCCCCTTTTTGCCTCTAGTAGACCTAGTGGTGCGTCGGAGTTTGAGGTTTTACCCACTAGGGAAGGCTACTGGTTTACTACTAGTTCTCACCCCCATTCTTCTTTTTCTCTTTTCTTCTCCTTTGTTTTGCAGAGTCTTCTGCGGGCGCTGCTGGGCGTATAGCGGCGGATCGAGGAGAGAGGACTGCAGAGTAGATAGACGGTCGGTCCGAAAGTGAGTTAGCTGGACTTGTATCCCCTTTATCTCAGACGGTTGTTCTTTTATCTGTTGGGACTGGGTTTAGCCAGCTGGTTGTATCTTTTTGGTGAGCTGGGAGAGACAGATGTATTATTTTACAGATTTACAGTATTTTATTTTCAGCTTCAGTCTGAGATGTAGTAGTTTTTGTTCAGCTATGTTTTTATTGCTCTTTTATTGTATCTGTTATATCTGAGCAGGTTACTGGCGCTTCGTGTACGCGGGAAATTTCGTGTGCACGGCGGATCTGTAGACGGGTCCGGGTTCTGGTTTACAATCGGGGCATGACATATAGTTTGCATGAGCCAAATAGAACTTGACAGAGATGCGCGGATACTTCCTCTGTGGGGTCACTCCCCTCGAGTGCCGTTCCGGAGCTGGGCCTGTTACTTTACTATCGCGACTTGTCGACGCAGTCTGAATGGGACCGCCCACGTAAATCCCGTCCTAGTGGGGATGTGTGGTAGTGGGTAGGCGCAGGTTTGACTGGACCCTATGTGGCAGTCAGCGTGATTGGATTGATCGAGTATATTGAGATAGAGTCGATGCACCATTTTCATCTGTATCACCCATTGAGCATTATAGATAGAGGCATGGTAGTAGTAGAGTTTATTTCCTGCTTATTTTTCTTTCCATATTGCATTATTATCTTCTGCCTCTAGTAGAGTTGGTGGGCAGACCGTTGGTCTTGGAGACGGTACCCACTGAGAACTACTATAGGATGTAATTCTCACACCCTCTATCGGTGACAGATTTTCCAGAGGCATCTACCCCTATTCCTACTCCAGTTGCTGCACCTGCTGTTCGAGGTAAGGGAGTCGCGAGCTAGTTCCCTATCCATCCTTGGAGTGTAGCTGTACCCCTTTGTGGAGCTTTTAGTACAGTCTACTGGATTAATGTATATTTTACATTTGAGAGTTTTTATTTTTCGAGAGACTCTTGTATTGTGAGGATCATACTTGTATCATTTTGGACTTGTATCTTTTATTTCAGTAGTTTACTTTTCAACTCTGATATTTGTATAGCTGTAGTATTATCTTTTGCAGGTTGACGCTTCGTCTATGCGGGGTTTCCCGTATGGGCGACGGATCTGTTGGCGGGCCCGGGTTGCAGTTTCGACCCCAGGGCGTGACAGACACATGTTACATTGGTGACAACCATGGATTCGGTTAGACTTCATGGATTCGAAGTTGGACTTCGTGGATTCGAAGCTGGACGCAAATCGTGTGATCGAGGCGCGTTGAGGACTACGGAGAAGATCTACTTGGAGCGTATGGAAAAGGTTGAGTCGTAGGTTTACGTTATATCACCTTGTACGTGTTTTAATCTTAGTAGATTTTTTCGTGTGATTGGTCCCGTGGTTTTTTACTATTGGATTGGAGTTTTTTACGTAAAATCTTGCGTACTCTTTTTATTTTCCGCATTGGGTTATTTTTACACAACGATTTTGGAGTTTTATTGTTTACACCTATTCACCCCCCTCTAGGTGATTTTTTCCCTATTTTAGATCCTTGGATTCCGTAACCCACAAGTGGTATCAGAGCGGGAATAGGGTTATAAACAATAGTAGAGGGTGGAAACATCAATCGACCTCCGTTCTTCGATGGAAACAATTACGCTTACTGGAAAGTACGCATGAAAGCGTTTTTAATTTTCATCGATGAACGGGTTTGGCAATCAATCGAGACCGCATGGAAATACCCTATTGAAATTGGCATTGATGCACAAATCCCTAAACCTAGGACGAAGTGGTCAAGGAAAGAAACATATTTATCTTCTTACAATGGCAAAGGCATCAATGCTTTATTTAATGCCTTGTCACAAATAGAGTTCTCTCGTGTCTCAGCTTATGAGACTGTCACACCCCGAGGGAAGATCAGAAAGGGGAAAACGAGCTAATTTTTTTTTTCTTTAAAAGCCTTTACCCTCCGGTACGTGCCCAGACCCGCCACATATACAAGATCACTCAACGAACGGACAGAGTCTCCCCTGTATATGCACGGCGTCGCACAACATACATTCACCAATCATCCATAGTTTAACATACACATTCTCACATACAAGTGGTCACATAAACTTATACATCATTCACAAGAATAACGCCCACTCGGCATACACCAATTTGAAAGGATAAAGCTCGCAAGGTTTTAAAATAGTGCCCACTCGACACTCTATTTTAGAAATCCGTTTTCACAAACATTTTATCTTTTTAAAAAACCTCCACATGTATATTCAACCATCACAAGATAAGAATGAAAGATCCAAGTTTATTATCCCACAAAATATGTTCCAATGATCAAATCATGTCATCCACATCCACAACAAACTGTCCAAATGTCATGCTAAAGATATCCACATAGTGTATCAACAAGAGGGGAGTAAAAATGAAGTCACCGAGTTGACGAAAGCGATGTCACTCGTGTGCCCCTGTCTCCCTCCCGTCCCCGCCGGAACCTGTCACATGGTGGGAATCAGTGACCAAAAACACACGAAGGAAAATAACCGATATATGAATGCGGTAAACAATAAAGGAGTGCAAAAGAGTACACAAGACAACAAACCGTAATTGGAACAACCATTCCATTCATAACCATCCTATAGTTCGTAGACTTAAAGGATACCCAACCTTGCTCAATTCCTTGGTGCTCTACAACCCATCCCGTGTTCCTTCGGTGGGCCCCTACGCATTCGCCGCGTAGAGTTCAGGGATCCTTGGACCAACTTCTTCGGAAAAGTACACCCATGCGGTGGCCAAACCGCTGGTGTACGTGTTAGCGCCATGAGCTTATCACTTCCTTGGTTGCGTACAACCCTGCGATACCTTTCATGATCCCATACTTGTGACATAAGATGCGACACTTCTCACGATCCCATACCCGTGGAATAAGTTGTGGTTTACCTCACGATCCCATACTCGTGAAATAATCTGATAATTCAAGTAACCATCCTTATCCCTCGCGTATGTATCGCACCGTCACACTAGCCGTGACAATAACCCTTTTGCGGTGTACTATTTTGCTAAAACGTGCCACCCTTGTCCTTCCTTACCTTTTTAAAATAGTTACGCTCAAAAATCAAAAATAAAAGGGATAGAAAGGCCGGACACCAACACCCGACACGTTCTCTTCCTTGGTTTAGTTACCCATCTCAAATGGCGAAGAAGACGATGCGGAAACGCTCCGAAAATCACCCCAAAACCCCACCGAAAATAAACTTTAACAAAGTTCTTATTAAAAACATCGTCGTGATAAAAAACACTCATAAACGGAACGAAACGGGCCAAAAATAGGCCGAAACGGGCTCCCGAAACTTTCGGGCTAAAGATTGGTGCACGGCTGAGGCGTGGATCGGGTTCACGCTCCGGGGCGGCGGCACGCGCAGACCGGGCGCATCAATCCCGCGTGCGGTGAGGGGAGCTGGGCCAGGCCGTGCATGGAGAAAGCGCGCGCCGGGTTCACCAATTCCTGGTCGCGGCGGCAACACCGGGTGCACGCCCAGGCCTGGACCGCGCCTGCTGGGTCGGGCAGGCGCACGCGCCTGTGCGTCGGGTCCCCGCCTTCGGGCTGTGGTGGCGTGCGCCGGGTGCATGCTGGTCCGATCAACCGCGCGTCCTGGGTCGGGCCGAATGAATAGTAAAACCCAATTTTTCCCGATTTCTTCGCTTCTTTTGCTCCTTTTTCCCCTCCGGGGCTCCGGCGATGACCCCGCGACCACCACGACAGCGGCGACGGCCTCGCGGACATGATAACAGTGGTGGCGGCCTCCCATCTAACAACGGCGGCGGCGGCTTCTCGTTACATCTAACGGCGGCGGCGGCCTCCCGTCTAATCCGACGGCGGCGGCGGCCTCTCGTCTCTCGCCTGCGACATCAGACACCAACGATGCCCCCAAACGAACCCAACAAAATACATGAAACCCTCATCTAAAACCATAAAAATATCGAAAACCACCACACCTTTGGATCGAAGAAGGTAATGGTATGACACCGGCTCCTCCCTCCGCTCTCCGGTTTCCCCCGTCGGTTCGCCGCTCCCTCGTCCGGTGCTCCAACAAGAAGCCGATCCCCAACTCCCGTGTTCCAACGAAGCCTTCAAGGAAGAAGACGAAGATCTTTCTTGTTATGATTCGAGCAACTAGGGTTCTATTTTCTCATTGAGTGTGTAAAGTAGAAATCTTTGCCCGAACCCTTTATTTATAAGAGGTCCGCAACAAAAATAACTACTTTCCTACATTTCCCAACAACCCTTACCTTGTTCTAACAACCTTGATCTTTTTGTAATTTACTACCATATATTCCTCAATTCGTCTTTTACACCATTCGGGAAACGCCTCCAATTGGCACGGATTTTAAAGCGCCTACAACCGACATGAGCATTCTAACCCTTTGCACAAAGCAAGCTTAGGAAGAAGATAACGGGAGTTCCACTCACTGGAATTTAGAGCCGTTCGCACCGCCGCGCTCCGTTTTCCGAACCCTACATGGAGAAAAACCAATCCGACCAAAACAAGGTAACAAAAATACAACGAAAATACCGTAAGTTCCGAAGGTGACTTAACCGGAAAACCGTGGACACTACATCACTCCCCCCTTAGAAAAAGTTTCGTCCGCGAAACTTAACCCAAAGGCACTAGGAACAATTCCGGATACCGCTCTTTCATCATCGACTCCAATTCCTATGTGGCCTCTCGTTCTTCGTGGTTGCTCTATTGGATCTTCACGTAAGGTATTGACCTCTTACGCAATTTCTTGTTTTCTTTTGCCAATATGCGAATCGGTGTTTCTTCAAAGCTTAAGTCCTCTTTTAGTTCCACCGAAGAAACGTCGATTATGTGTGAAGGGTCGGGTACATACTTCCAAAGCATCGACACGTGAAACACATCGTGTACCCTCTCAAGACTATGTGGCAGGGCCAAACGATAAGCTACCGGACCAACCCGCTCAAGTATCTCATACGGTCCCACGAATCGTGGACTCAGCATGCCATGCAACCCGAACCGCCGAATTCCCCGGGACGGTGATACCTTGAGCAATACATGCTCTCCGACTTGGAACTCCAAGTCCCTTCGCCTCCGGTCCGCATAACTCTTTTGCCGGCTTTGTGCAGTTAGCAATGGTTGCCTAATCAAACGGATCTTAGCCTCCGTTTCCTCCACCAAATCCGGTCCGAGATGCTTCCGTTCTGTCAAATCGTCCGAACACAACGGTGATCGACACCTGCGCCCATACAGTGCCTCATATGGTGCCATCTGAATACTTGCTTGGTAGCTGTTGTTATATGCGAACTCCACCAATGCCAAATGGAGATGCCATCCCCCTCCAAAATCCAAGATGCAAACCCGGAGCATATCCTCTAAAGTCTGAATCACCCGCTCCGACTGTCCATCACTTTGGGGGTGGAATGCCGTGCTAAAACTAAACTTGGTTCCCATTGCCTGTTGAAGACTTTTCCAAAAGTTCGACACGAAGCGTGTATCTCTGTCGGAGGTAATCATAACCAGCACCCCGTGAAATCTCACAATCTCATCAATGTACAACTGAGCTAGCCACTCCCGTGACCAAGTAGTATGAATAGGCAAGAAATGTGACGACTTTATCAACCTATCAACCATGACCCAAATCGCATCATGCCCGAGTTGCGATCGTGGAAGCCCCGTGACGAAGTACATGGTAATCCACTCCCATTTCCACTGCGGAATCGGAAGCGGGTGTAACTTTCCCGTAGGTTGTTGATGTTCAGCTTTAACCTGCTGACACACCAAGCAACGTGCTACAAAACGTGTCACATCCTCCTTCATCTTTGGCCACCAAAAGGTTTGTTTCAGATCCTTGTACATCTTTGTCCTACCGGGGTGAACGGTGTAAGGTGCCTGATGAGCTTCGGTCAATATTTCCTCTTTTAATCCCGGCTGGTCCTGTACACATAACCGTTCTCGAAACCGAACTGGATCATCCTTCCAAATAGTGAAGTCGTCGTCTGATTCCGATGTCAACCGACCTCGTATGTGTTGAAGCTCCACATCCGTCTTCTGTCCCTCACGGATGCGATCCAAAACGGTCGGTTTAACCTCCAAAGTGAAGATACTTGCAACAGAACCTTGATTTACAACCTCTAATCCCAACCTTCGAAATTCCGCTTGCAAACCCTTTTGCGTAGTTACTGTTTCCAATAGCAAACCTTTGGTTGGGGGTCTTTCTACTTAAGGCATCTGCCACTACGTTTGCCTTTCCCAGGTGATAGTGAATAGACAGATCGTAGTCCTTTAACAATTCCAACCAACGCCTTTGCCGGAGGTTCAGTTCCCTTTGATTAAACAAATATTTCAAACTTTGATGATCTGTATAAATCTCGCAATGAGCTCCATACAAGTAGTGCCTCCATAATTTCAAAGCAAAAATTACCGCTGCCAATTCCAAATCATGGGTAGGATAATTCTTCTCATAATCCTTGAGTTGCCTTGATGCATAAGCTATCACTCGATCCTGTTGCATCAACACACATCCTAACCTCACTCGTGAAGCATCACAATATACCACAAAATCCTCTCCCGGTCTAGGTAAGGCTAAGACCGGTGCCCGTGTTAGTCTTCCCTTTAATTCCTCGAAACTCTCCTAACATTGTGGCGTCCAAACAAACTTTTCGCCCTTCCGAGTTAGCCGGTTTAAAGGTAATGCAATTTTAGAAAAGTCCTCTAGAAATTGCCGATAATACCCGGCCAATCCCAGAAAACTGTGAATCTCCGTAACCTTGGTAGGCGTAGGCCAATCCAAAACTGAAGCTACCTTCTTTAGATCTACAGCTATCCCCGAAGCGGTGATGATATATCCCAAGAAGGCAACCTCCCGAAGCCAAAACTCACACTTCTTGAGTTTCGCAAATAGCCTTTGCTCCCTCAAGGTCTGCAAGACGATCCTCAAATGATCCACATGCTCCTTATCGGAACGCGAATATACCAAGATGTCGTCAATAAAGACTACCACAAACTGATCCAAGTACGGTCTAAACACTCTGTTCATCATATCCATAAATGCTGTCAGTGCATTTGTAAGTCCAAAAGGCATGACAGTGAATTCATAATGTCCATACTGGGTTCTGAATGCCGTTTTAGGAACATCCGTTCCCTTTACTCTGAGTTGATGATATCCAGATTGCAAATCAATTTTTGAGAAAACAATAGCACCTTGCAATTGGTCAAATAAATCATCAATTCTAGGTAAAGGGTACTTGTTCTTAATTGTGATCTTGTTCAGTTCCCGATAATCTACACACAACCTTAGACTGCCATCCTTTTTCCTTACAAATAAAACCGGAGCTCCCCAGGGCGAAACACTTGGCCTCAGAAAACCCTTGGCCAGCAAATCCTCCAACTGTGCCTTGAGCTCCTTCAACTCCGCAAATGCCATGTGGTAAGGTGTCCTCGAAATAGGCTAAGTGCCGGGAATCAACTCAATGGTAAACTCAATCTCCCTCTCAGGTGGCATTCCAGGTAACTCAGTAGGAAATACATCTTGAAATTCTCTCACAACTGGTATGTCCAAAATCGAAGGTGTAGATCGTGTAACCAAATCAACAGAAGCCAAATATGCCGAACATCCATTTTGAATTAAACTCTTTGCCCGGGAAGCAGAGATGACGGTTGCGAAATACGTGCTCTTGCATGATTGGAAGACAAGTCTAGGGTGTCCAGGTTCCTGCAATCGCACCTCCCTCCTCTCACAATCAATAATGGCAAAGTGATGAGTCAACCAATCCATGCCCAAAACCACATCAAACTCTCGTATCGAGATCACCACAAGGTCAATCAGATACACACGGTCGCCCAAACACATCGGGCCCGTAGGTACAAAAGTATTGGCCTCCAATGGAGGCCCTGGCGTCAACACAGATAACACACAAGGGAGAGCCCTTTCTTCAAAATCATGAGAACAAGCAAAGGTACGAGAGATATATGAATGAGATGCACCGGTATCGAAAAGTGTTCTGGCACGAATGCCAAAAATAGTAATCATACCTGCAACCACATCTGCTGGTGGCTCTGTACCTGGTGGTGTCATAGAATAGATCCTCCCTCCTGCCTGTGGCTGCTGTACCTGTGGTTGTGGTACCCTCTCCTCCCGTCGAGGGGTCTGAGGGCGTCCTGCCTGCCCTGTGGATGGCCTCCCCCGGCCCTGTCGCTGCGGTGATGGTGTCGGTGCTGCTGTAGAAGAAGGCTCCTGACCCGATGGGCACTCGGATCTGAAATGTCTTTGTTTCCCACATTTGAAACAGTGATCATGCTGCTGTGAATAGGCCGTCACTGGGTGTGCTCCTCCACAAATAATACAGGGTCTGTCCCCCGCCCTCTGTCCAGAACCCGTTGGGCCCTTGGCCCCCTACTGTGTCCTTGGATACTTGGGTGGTCTGCTACCACCGGACTGGGCTTGGGGTCGCTTCTTATCCTTGTTGCGATCCGTTCCATCACTCCGAGCGTGAGCCAAGATCGCTCCTCGCTCAACCGAAGTAGCCCGGTGGACCACCTGCTGGAAGGTATGAAGATCCGCCAACTGTACCAATCTAAAGATGTCACCTCTCAATCCATCAACAAAGAGACGAGCCTTGTGAGACTCGTCCCGAAGCGCAAAGGGAACACAGTTTGCCAACCTCACGAACTCCCTTTTGTTGGGTTATGATAGATATGGATCTAAATAGGGTAAAAAATCTCTAGAGGGGGGTGAATAGGTGTAAACAATAAACACTCAAAAATCTTTGCGTAATAAAACCCAATGCAGAAAAATAAATAACACGCAGAGATTTTACGTGGAAAACTCCATCACAGGAGTAAAAAACCACGGGACCGATAACACGGTGAAATCAACTAAGATTAAACACGTACAAAGGTGATATAACGTACTCACACACGACTCAACCTTTTTCCATACGCTCCGAGTTGATCTTCTCCGCTCTCCGCAACGCGCCTCGAATCCACGATTTCCGTCCAACGCCGAATCCACGGCGTCCAACGTCGAATCCACGACGTCTGACCGAATCCACGGTCTCCACCAAGTAGTACGTATCGATCACACGAACGTACCTCGCTCCGAATCCACGAGAGCGGTAACACCTTGAATCCACAAGGCCACGCGAATCCACGCGCCGATTTTGGGGAAAATCGTTGTTTTGTTTGGTGGTGATAATCCGCCGAATACTTAGATCAAAGATAGATAGGAAATACCATCTAAGTATTCATTAATTTGATTCTACTCAAAATCTGAGTATGAAAAACCTAGAATCAAATTAATTAATATAGATGAAGAAACATAGAATTAATCTAGTTATTTCCTTTCTTCTCTATATGTGGATTTATAAATTTTTCTCCGTTAATTTTTCTCGTTCATTTACGGACTATAAAACTTACTGTGGATTACCCTATAATATGAAATTAGGGTTTACTTATAGGTTAGAAACCTTTGGAAGTGGATAAGAATCAAAAACTGACTGTAATAGATTTTTACCCGCACGACGGTCCGGACTGGATTAGGCTTGATCCGGACTGTCGTTGTTTTTCAGAGAATTCCTGAAAAAACAAGGTTCGGGGTCCGGAACAAAATACCTACGGTCCGGACTGTTCATGCGATTTCTGCAAAATCCACGTTCGGGGTCCGGACTAAACCAGGGGTGTTCCGGACTGGATTTGCGCATGAAACAACCTACGTTCGGGGGTCGGACTGTAGTATCCTGATCCGGATCCTGAACTTATAACAATCCAGTTTCTTGATTTTTATGCAATTAAAAACCCATCCAAGTGTTTCTACATTATAAAAAGTATTCGGATCACCAAACTTATTTAGTTAAACGTACCTGATCCTTTTGAATTCTTCTTTCTTGAGATTGAGGTATATGATCCAACCATCTTCATCTTCAATCTTCAAGACTTAACCATTTCACGAAATACGCCAAAACAAATTCCTTAACAATCTCCCCATTTGGCGGTTTCGTGACAAAACATAAATCCACTAAAGAAAATTGAAAAAGATATTTTTGTTGCTATCACTATACAACAAAAATTTACAATTGAGATCCAAATAAACAAAATACTGTTGGGTTATATGTAATAAGGATCTAAATAGGGGAAAAAAACACCTAGAGGGGGGTGAATAGGTGTAAACGTATAAACACTCAAAAATCATTGCGATAAAAACCCAATGCGGAAATAAAAATAATACGCAAGATTTTTACGTGGAAAACTCCATCACCGGAGTAAAAAACCACGGGACCGATAACACGGCAGAAATCCACTAGAATTAAAACACGTACAAGGTGATTTACCGTACACACTTACGACTCAACCTTTTCCATACGCTCCTAGAGGATCTTCTCCGCTCGCTCCACGACGCTTCTCGAATCCACGATCTGCGCACAACGCCGAATCCACGGCGTCCAACGTCGAATCCACGACGTCCGACCGAATCCACGGTCTTCACCCAATAGCACCCTTCGAATCCACGAACGTGCCTCGCTCCGAATCCACGAGAGCGGTTGAACCTTGAATCCACAAGGACACGCGAATCCACGCGCCGATTTTTGGGGTAAATCGTTGTTTTTGGTGGTGATGATCCGCCGAATACTTAGATCAAAGATAGATCGGAAATACCATCTAAGTATTCATTAGTTTGATTCAACTCAAGATGTGAGTATGAAAACCTAGAATCAAACTAATCAATATAGATGAAGAAACATAGAGTATTCTCTAATGATTTTCTTTCTTCTCTATATGTGGATCTAGAGCCGTATAAGATGATATAGGAAAATGACGGCTATTTTTATTCTCGGCCTCTTTTTGGATTAACCCTAGAAAAAGAGTCATAGGGTCTATTTATAGGTTAGAAACCCTAGGAAGGAGATAAGAATCAAAAACCTAACATTTCTGGAAATTTTACGGACGGCGATCCGGATCGGATTAGCTGTGATCCGGATCGTCGTAACGAGTCAGGCAATTCCAGAAAAATGAAGGTTCGGGATCCAGATCGAAGTGCTTGATCCGGATCGTTCATACAGTTCACCAAACATCAACGTTCGGGATCCGGATTGCGAAGCCTGATCCGGATCGTTCAAGGAAGATGGTAAACTCAGTGTTCGGGATCCGGATCAAGAGAGGCTACGATCCGGATTGAACTGGTGTATGAACGAACCACCTTCGGGATCCGGATCGAACAACCTGATCCGGATCCTGAACATGTCCCAAGTCCAGTTTTTGATTTTTATGCAATGAAAGATTCTTCCAAGTGTTTCTACACTACAAGAAGTATTCGGATCACACAAAATCTTTAGTTAAACATACCTGATCCTTTTGAATTCTTCTTTCTTGAGATTGAGTTAAATGATCCAACTTTCTTCACCTTCAATCTTCAAGACTTGAGACTTTCACGAAACTACGCCAACTCAAATTCCGTAACAATCTCCCCCTTTGGCGGTTTCGTGACAAAACACAGATCCACTAAAGAAAATTCAAAAAGATATTTTTGTTGCTATCACCATACAACAAAAATTTACAATGGAGATCCGAAAATTTAAAAACATGAGATAAACTCCTAAAACAGACTCTAGACTTAGACATCTGTACTCTCTGCACAAAGAAATCATTCTTGACAAAAAGAGATCGTTAGATACCTCAAGAATATTTAGCATACCAAAACCTAGTACAGAGATAGAGTTTATCTGAACATCATGACATTTGAGAATTCAGATATGTAAAAGAATCATAGTCAAAAGCCAACATATCTTCTATGCAATCAAAAACCAAATGTCATAAAATGTTAGTCCAACATCAACTTGTTAGTCATATTACATGCCCAAATAGTTAGTCGAATAGTTAGTCGAGGCATGCATTCAAAACAAATGAAAACCAAAAGTTGAAGTTCTACTTACTTTGATGTTCATATCACATCATTGTTCAAGTTCATTGTTCAAGTTCCCTTGATGTTCACTTACCTTGATGTTCACATCACATCATTGTTCAATCATTGTTCAAGTTCTCTCTAAACTCTCTCCCCCTTTTTGTCACAAACAAAGCCAAAATTACCAAAAATTGAAGGAGAGTTAAAAATTTCAACGAAAATGTTCCAAAATTTAAGAACTAGAACTAAAAGTAAGTCCTAAAAACTAAAAAACCTGCACAAAAAGATTAAAAATCTGCAAAAGAATAAAAAGAAGGAATCAGTCATCAGATTCGGAGTCTTCAGAGCTCGTGCAGAGCCCATCTTAGAAAACATCTTTTTCACCAGCTTGGTCATTGAATTGACCTTCTTAGTTATGGTAATGTGAGCTGCCGTGATGAGCTCGAGCTCATTGGAGATTCTTGTCTGTGCCTTTGAAATCTGTTCCTGCTCAACAGATAATCGTTGTTGTTCTTTGTAGATGGATGA
The DNA here is from genome assembly GCA_029204045.2 of Tillandsia leiboldiana. Lineage (NCBI taxonomy): Eukaryota > Viridiplantae > Streptophyta > Magnoliopsida > Poales > Bromeliaceae > Tillandsia > Tillandsia leiboldiana. Next base: position 3,418,489 of record CM055078.1, on the reverse strand, counting down.
GACTGATGCTTCATCCGCTGGTGTGGGTGCTGGTTGTGATGGTGACGCGGAAGTGCCGCTACTAGGTTTCGTTCCGCACGGAGGGACTGGAGTGACATGGGGCAATTTGTGAAGTGACTTCACAACGGTGGACTATCGATCATACCCAAACATTGATGATAAGTCGGTGAAGTAATGTCAACCTGGAATTTCTTCAAGATCCTCATTATAATCAGTGGAAATGGAATTCTTTCTGTGGGATGAGGGTGCTCAACATATCTTGTCATTTCTATTCCAAATAATGTATGGAATGTTGATATTCAATCCCATTGCCTCAGACGGATGTCCTAAGAGATACAAAAATAGCATTCGATCCCATCTCAAGACTTTAGTCTGCATATTTGGAAGGATATTGTAACAAGTGATGAAGTTTAGAAATCGGTACTCAAGACGAAGTTCCTTGGATCTGATCGATTTCTCTGTTGATTGCGTTCCTTCCAAACAAATTCTCTTAATAACCATTTGCCACAAAGTGTTCGTCAAAACCTTTCCCTTCAAGTAATTAACTCCTGTCTTGCTGGCAGGCATTCCCAAAACCTCGCCAATCAATTGTGGAGTAATTTTGAATCTTGTGCCTTGGATGTTCGTGTAAAATTCCATTGGACCATTTTCAATTTCACGAAGGTGCCGTGCATTTGTATAGAAGGCCCTTACAAGATGCAGACAGTATCCAGCACTTCTGGAAAACGACAAACTTGAATAAGATTTCCTTGTTCAATCAGAACGCCAAACTCAGGAGAGTGATCTCGTAGAGCCTCAATATTGACATGCCTCTCACCAATGCATTCACGATTTTCAAATGCCCTTAGGCGATCCGAATTAACGAACACTTGTTCCTCCCGAGGTGGAGAATCCGGAATAATCGGTTCGTTAGACATGAAACCTCGTGCTCGTCCAAACCGTCGAGCGAGTCGTTTCCTTTTCACTGAGATGGTCGGTGCAGTCATAGGTGCTTTACCTTTGTCCATGGGTGCTTTTTCTTTCGATGCATCGGACGCTTTTCCTTTTGAACCATCAGACGCCTTTTGTTCAGGCAATGAGTCATCATCATCTGTCATTCAGTCCAATCTACCTCGTGACAATCTACTTCTGGTCGCTGATCACATGAAACTCACCCTTTTGTTGTGTTTTCTTAGCTCTTTTTAACTTGTTTGTGGCCCGAGTGTGCACCATAGTGACCAATAAAAGAATGATCCATGAGAATCCCATTGATCCAAGTGCTTTAAGAAGATTAAAATCCTGTGAGCAACAACTCAAGAACACATGAGAAAATTGTTAATTTTCCAAAGATTTGAAAAATTGTACCCAAACAATCATAATCATGTAGGAGAGACTAAGAATCAAATTAGTTTTGCAAAAGGACTTTAAAAATAGATTAATTGCATGATTTTCGAAAATCCTTATTATATGCCCTAAAACCGAAATTTTAGAAATCGAAGCCTAAAAATCCGTTAATCAGGAGAATACCTAGCATATAATCAAAACTAATCTACCCAGGAGTTCTTATTTCCAAAGAAATTTGATCAAAAACCATCCACAAACAAAGGTTGATCCAAGAAATTCATCACGTTTGAGGAGGAAAAAGAGAAAAACGGTGAAAAACCGAGATTTTGATCAATAAAACTTACTTGGAGTTGAAGAACTTGAGTTTGAAAGCTTCCAGGAAGGATGAAATCTAGAGAGAGAGGCTCTGGAAACTTTGGAACAAAAGATTGGAGGTAAAAGAAATCAAACCCTTTTGTTCTTTATAAAGCCTAGCCGCGATCCGGATTAGTTCATGATTGCGATCCGGATCGGCTACCCGCAGTGAGAAACTGCGTTCGGGATCCGGATCGGCAGGTCCAATCCGGATCGTCAGCCCGCAGAAGAAAACCTGCGTTCGGGATCCGGATCATCTTGCCCGATCCGGATCGGCTTATCAACTTTTTCTTTAGAAAATGTCAGAGAAATTCAAGAAAAACCAGAAAAAGATTGTAAGCACAAATGTGTATCAACTTTAAACAAAAATCATCGTTTCATACAACAAGAATTGATGATGCCAAATCTATCAATAATATCCAAAAATGAAACGAAAAATTTACAAAATTAAAGCCCTTAAAGTTGAACACCTTCAATTACATATAACTTGATCTTATGAGTAATGCCTTTATCAAATCATCAATTCAGTAAAGAAAATGAAATACAAAGATCAATAGATGTTTGAAATCCCAAATTATAGAGAATATATCTAGACAATCTGTTGAAGAGAGTGGCTCTTTGAGCATCTTTCTTTAAAAACCCACCTTATACCAACTC